>CM068372.1:419905006-421105006 GCA_034769895.1 Magicicada septendecula | reverse complement strand
TCTTTGTTGTTAATAATTTTGTTGTTAAAATGCTTCAATATTGATTAATTTACTGTTTAGTCTGATTTGATTACCATTATAGGCCTAGTATTATTTGTTTCCAAAAGAAGTTAATTTTCTTTCCTTTGTCATTCTATTCGCTATTAATTGTATCTGTATTAATTATATTTTCAATTTCTGTATTGTATGTATTGAATTCTATCCCCTATTATGTAGTTTGATTCTCTGATAAATAGTTTTGGGTTTACATTACTAGTCTGTGTTTTCAAAAGTGGTGTCTTAGCTAATCTGCTTTGTATCCTTCACATGGTTTACAGTTTTGAATAAAATTATTACATTTCTATTTCCTACTTGCCTCTCTGCCTTACAAACTTGAAAATTAAATAACATGATTTAAAAATATAACAGAATATCTTATATCTACTAACTTCTTTTTTTTTTTTTGTATCACTCAAACATAATAAAAACATCTTATGCCTAATAACACTTTCAGTTATCAACTGTCTCTAGTGTTCATTATAATTATTTTTGGTAACACAATGAAAAAAATAAAAACATCTTATAATTAATGACACCTTCAGTTATTAACTGTCTCTAGTGTTCATTATAATTATTTTTGGTAACACAATGACAAAAATAAAAACATCTTATAATTAATGACACCTTCAGTATTAACTGTCTCTAGTGTTCATTATAATTATTTTTGGTAACACAATGAAAAAAAATAAAAACATCTTATACCTATTATTTTCTTATACTACTTAATTTTTGAAAACACTTTTATTATCAAAATTGACCTCAGTCATGAGACTGTCTTTTATTTTTTTATATAATATTTCCCTACACTGATGGTAGTCTTTTTTAATAGATTTCTATTTCTGACACTACACTTTATTATAGTGTGTCACTCATTATTGTCTACACTAATGGTAGTCCTTTTAAATAATTTTTCACATATCATACTTATAACTAGTTTAAAATTCGGTTCTCTTTGGATTGTATCTTGTAACTTGTTACTGGGTCTAAATATATTGGTTTTAATTTTGTTCAATGGTATGTATTCCATTATTAACATTTTTTGGAATAACTCTTCTTGTTTCTAGGCTCTTTGTGGGAATCTTGACCTATTTTGTCCTTTCTTCATTATTATATTAGTAATTTCTGGTCTTGTGGTTTCTCTGCTTCGTGACCTTATAAATTTCCATTATTAATATTGTTTCATCCTTTTATTTCCTTTTTCTTGTCCTTCCCTTTTTACTGCTTCCCCAATCTACTAGGTATACTGCTGGTTTATTGGGTTTTTACATAGTAAGTTATTTTGATCAATGGTTTTCTTTATTATTTTTCATTCTTATTAACATTTTATTGACTTAATATACAGTTTCTAGTTTAATCCTTAAAACAATTCATTCTTCTCACTCACTATGGAACTTTTCTTCTTTATTTATGTTGCATTAATTTAAATGTTTAGCGTGATAATTTTGTTATGCTACAATATACACCAGATTTCTTTTTTAAAGGTACTTGGTTTTTGTTTTTGAAATAATTTCCCAAGTTATTTGTTTTAAATGATAAGATATAGTTATTATCTTTGAGAACGGGTCTTAAAATATTTGGCATAATACCTGTGAAATTAGCAGAAAGATATTTATAATTTTTATTACTTGCTTTTATACAGTTTGAATTTTTATTTTCTAAATGTTTTCTATGTCTATTTATTATTTTGTCAACTATTGTGGATTTATACCCGTTGTTTATAGCTATTTGTTTGATAGTGCTAACCTCATTCAAGTAGTCTTCCTTTTCGAGGGGAACATTTAAAAGTCTGTTGACAAGACTGTTAAATACTGCCATTTTTTGTGTAACAGGATGATGTGATTCATAGTGTATTACCATGTCAGTATTAGTGTGTTTTCTAAAGATTTTGTATTTTAAATTATTCCCGTTATGTAATACAGTTAGGTCTAAAAAATTGATACTTTTGTTGTTTTCGATCTCCATAGTAAATTTTAATTTGTTATGAATTTTGTTTAAGTAATTTTTAAATAATTCTATTTGTCTGGCATTCCCATTAAAAATAATAAAGGTATCGTCAACATATCTGGAATAATGGATGATTTTATTGGCGAAATAATTATCTTTTAAAATTTTTGTATTTTCTAAATGTTTTAAATATAGGTCCGCCAGGATGCCAGAAAGTGGAGATCCCATGGCAAGTCCTTCATTCTGTTTATAATATGTATCTTCAAATGAAAAATAGTTTTGATTAAGAATGGTTTTTAGTATCATCATCAGTTGGTCAATTTTCTGTATTTCCAAAGAACCTTTATTCATTAAATTATGTCTGAGTAAAGTTAATGTTTCATCAATAGGCACATTAGTGTATAAATCTACTATGTCGAATGATACTAGTTTGTGGTTTGGTTGAATTGTAACGTGGTTTATATTTTTGATAAAATCTTTATAGCTTTTTACACTCCGATTATTTTCTAAGTTGGTGTGCTCTCTGATGATTTTTACTAAGGTTTTTGCTATTTTATAACCGGGGGCAGTTGTAAAATTAACCAAAGGTCTAATTGGAGTGTTCTGTTTATGTACTTTCGGAAGACCCCTTAAACAAGGCGCACTAGCATTTATTGGTTTTAGTGAGGATTGTGTGCGTTTATCAAATAATTGCGTGCATTTATTTATTGTTTTATTCAGTTCTAAAGTGTACTTCTTAGTGGGGTCAGACGTCAACTTAGTAATATTGTTGTCATTTATAAAGTTGTATACTTTTTGTGTGTATTCTTCGAGTTTCAGCATGGCTATAGAATTTCCCTTATCTACCTTGGTTATGTAAATATTATTATTAGAAAGTTTTTTATTTAGTTGTATAGCTATACGTTGTTCATGTTGTGCTTTAGTGTAATTAACTTTATTTTGTATATGATTATTGTTCTTGTTTTTAATGATTTTATTAAACTTATTATTTACCAATACTCTTATTTCATTTTGTTTATCTGGGTCAGAAATGTTTTTTATCACTGACTCGGCTTCAATTATTTCTTTAATTAAGTTATGTTTATTTTTGAGGTTGGGGGGAAAATTGTAATTTAGACCTTTGCTGATAAGTTTTGTTTCTGCGTCAGTTAAAGTGACGTCTGTTGTATTTATTACTCTAGGGTAGAAATTGTGTGTGCTTTTGATGTTATCTTTATATTTACTGTTACTTAAATGGCTGATTTTAATTGCCTGTTTATGTTTGTGAAGTCTAATCTTATTTGTAACGTATCTGTTAATTTGCTCTATGATACTATCGATCAATGCAGGATGTACCATGTTATATAATTCCAATTGAGATTTATACATAGCCGAATGCAATGTTATTTTTTTGCTATATAGAAATTTAATTTCTTCTTTGATTCTAAACGTGCTAGCATATTGTTCGGTTTTTCTGGCTAGTATGGAGGAATTATTAATCTTAATTTTAGCATAATTTGGAATTAAATTTTGCCGTAAACAGATTTTATTAAATTTTATATGTAAATTAGTTTTGAATAATTTAAGTTTAAGATTCTGATATTTATACGCGATACTTGCCTTGTATGGCTCCATTTCAATTACTTATTTTTTGCGTACCGTATCACTTATTATATAATTACCTTATTATCCACTCTAGTGATACAAAGTTTCGTCAGTTATGACGCGTTTCGGGACTAAGTCCCATCTTCAGATAACACTTAATTCAAATATAATAAACTTATACATTAAAAATCGCAACCATGATACTGGTCAAGTCAATTAAATAAAATAAATAAAACTACAAATCGCATGTGATATGTTTTACTAACTACGGCCGGAGCTCCCGCATGCGTTCACCAACAACCGCGATCGTCACGCGACTGGTCAAAGATTAAATCTAAACACATGGCAGTGTCGAACAAGTAGTTTGATGCAAAATTTATCTGGTCATTTAGTAAACTGTTTTTAGTGGTACTATTTGTTATAGCTTTATAAATTTCAAATTCCTCCAGACTATCCATCCGTTTACCTTTTTTACAAAAATGCAACGCTGTTAAATTATCTTCAAAGCTCGTATATTTATGTCTGCTTGATATTAAATGTTGTGCAAAATTGGATTTAGTATTACTTGGCTTGGGAATATGTTCTAAAAATCTTGTATAAAAACATCTGCCTGATTGACCGATGTAGAACGCTTCACAATCATCACATTTTATTTTATATACACCAGATTTCTTTTTTAAAGGTACTTGGTTTTTGTTTTTGAAATAATTTCCCAAGTTATTTGTTTTAAATGATAAGATATAGTTATTATCTTTGAGAATGGGTCTTAAAATATTTGGCATAATACCTGTGAAATTAGCAGAAAGATATTTATAATTTTTATTACAAAATTATAAAATAGCAAAAACCTTAGTAAAAATCATCAGAGAGCACACCAACTTAGAAAATAATCGGAGTGTAAAAAGCTATAAAGATTTTATCAAAAATATAAACCACGTTACAATTCAACCAAACCACAAACTAGTATCATTCGACATAGTAGATTTATACACTAATGTGCCTATTGATGAAACATTAACTTTACTCAGACATAATTTAATGAATAAAGGTTCTTTGGAAATACAGAAAATTGACCAACTGATGATGATACTAAAAACCATTCTTAATCAAAACTATTTTTCATTTGAAGATACATATTATAAACAGAATGAAGGACTTGCCATGGGATCTCCACTTTCTGGCATCCTGGCGGACCTATATTTAAACCATTTAGAAAATACAAAAATTTTAAAAGATAATTATTTCGCCAATAAAATCATCCAT
This sequence comes from Magicicada septendecula, assembly GCA_034769895.1. Lineage (NCBI taxonomy): Eukaryota > Metazoa > Arthropoda > Insecta > Hemiptera > Cicadidae > Magicicada > Magicicada septendecula. The sequence continues at coordinate 421,100,176 of CM068372.1, read as the reverse complement.
TATTCCAGATATGTTGATGATACCTTTATTATTTTTAACGGGAATGCCAGACAAATAGAATTATTTAAAAATTACTTAAACAAAATTCATAACAAATTAAAATTTACTATGGAGATCGAAAACAACAAAAGTATCAATTTTTTAGACCTAACTGTATTAAATAACGGGAATAATTTAAAATACAAAATCTTTAGGAAACACACTAATACTGACATGGTAATACACTATGATTCACATCATCCCGTTACACAAAAAATGGCAGTATTTAACAGTCTTGTCAACAGACTTTTAAATGTTCCCCTCGAAAAGGAAGACTACCTGAATGAGGTTAGCACTATCAAACAAATTGTTATACTCTACTCCAATTTGAATATATTAAAATACAAAAAAAAACATAATTTCCACCTACCTGCAAAGCTTCTATTAGGGTCCAGGATCCAATCACAAGTACAACAGATGCAAACCTGTGTTAAGGTTATCGAAATAATTGACTCTACACATTTTTATGAAGAGAAATGATTAGTTTTTTAATGATCAGCTATTGCAATTTTAAATTTCTGTTTACCAAATACATCTTCTTACATGTTTTCCAAATATGGTGTAATTCTTGTTCATACCTCTAACTACAATACTTAACTATAATTACTTACTTTAACGAAGATAGCCCAGCCTGCTCACGCACTACTCACATTCTTAAAAACAACCCCCTTTTACTTTGATTGATCAATCTAATACATGATATAATCTCCCCGCCGGCAACGCGTGTATCCGCGACCTCGTGGTTGCTCCGTGGTGAGTTGGTAATTGTCCCGAAAACAAAAAAAAATATGTCAAATTTGTATGTTACTGTTCTGTAATTATTCACCCATCACTTCCACTGGTTGAAATAACAATTAAATCACTTTTACTGCCACATGTTAAAATTTTGAGAGGAGCTACCTCTGTAAAGGAACCGGCCGGTTACTCTTGGGACTATCAACTGCGCAACTTACTTGGCGAGCAGGAGGAAACAGTGTTCCATGGCCATCAGATCTCGTTGTCGTTCAAGGTTGATTTGTTACAGTTTATTGGCTCTATGCATGATACATAGTGGTGGTATCAGTAATATGCGTCAACGATCTCTAGGCACTGCTAGTCTGTCATCACTATCAGTAGGCGGTCCTTAGCCACGTTTCCTGTAGATCGCATGTTGGTCGCACAAATTGTTCGCTCCAGCGCCATTTTTTACAGCACGTTTGAGTTTCTTGGCGTCCCTACAGCGCGCATACTTGAGTCGTTGCGTACGTGCGCACTGTCACATTCACTCATAGTTCTGAGAAATCGAGGGTGGTACAAATTCTTTGCCTGGTTTTGCAACTGAATACTACGATGCTCCTTTGTTTCAACACTGTTTTACTTGCCACGTGTTCTGGTTTGTTGGAAAATAAAACTTTCACAATATTTTTTACAAAAATCCCGAAATGAAATAAAATGAAATACCCCATATTTTAGACACGTTACAATACCCCCCCAATGAGAATTCTGCTGTCCAAAACAGAAGAAATCTCATTGATAAAACGCCTAAGAGGACCGGTGAGGAACTGGTGCCAACAACCCCCTTGTTCTTACTCTTCATTGGTACACGACCCCCCTGGCTTGGCGACTATGGACGCATCTGAATGAGATCACTGGACTTCTCCGTTAGAGATCCCAACACCGAAAAATCGAACAGACAAGTACCACAGCACACCTCGCCGTCTAACATGCTAACCCCAAAAAATCCTCAATCCCTGGCTTAGATTATGCCAGATCCTCCACCGATATGTTTCCCCTTGTATGCAAGCTGGGCTGCCTTTAGCAGATACTGGGCTCACACACACTCACATTACATACTGACATTACATATTATAAAATTGGAAAAATCCTTTAAAATTTATTTAAATTACAACCCATTGGTTGTTTTCAGGTAAAATCGATTCATAAATTTTGTATAAATTTTAAATTATTCTCTTCACTGGTTTCTGTTTTTATTTAAAATAAATTGGTTTAAACATTTCTTATAATTAAACATCCTTAACCTAACATGTGAATACTTAGAGTCTAACAATACAAGTCAATACAATAAATCAATAATATAAACATGGTTAGTACACAAACAATAAAATAATCAAAGTTTAAAATATTCATTAGCTGGCAGGTGCAAAAAAATTTTTTTTTTTTTTTTTCAAAAAAATATTTTCCAAAAAATTTTAAAATTCAAAGAAAAAAAAATTTTAATTTATTAAAATGTTTCCTTTACATATAGAAATTATTTATAATTTGTTTAAATTGATCAAAAAACAAAAGTTGAATTAACTTCCTTACTATGAAATTATATGACCTTACCATCAGCTGATCAAAACTAGGTCAAGTCCACAACCTTGAACTACATGTGTTATGTATAAGTTCTATCTGAAAATATATTTAACATCTGCAACATTCTAACTTGAAACACAAAACATAATAAAATAAAACATTTAAAATTAACAAAATATTAATATAAATAACAATCAAATTGACATTAAGTTATTCAAAATAAACATTCTCTAACTTTACCTCTTCAAATTCTATCAAAATTTTGTCACTGGTTTCAAAATAAAAATCTTATATTCTTGTTATAAATCTCTGTCTGTATTTGACAATCTTACTCTCCATTACTGTGGGTGATCTAAATATTTATACCAATTTAATTGACTACTTGATCTGTATACATATATAATCTTTCTCCCTTTGACTCTACTACTAACAACTTTTACTAACATGACACCCATCTCTACCAAAATATCTATCACAACACTCTCTAACCCCAGCTTATCATTAAACTCAAATCGCCACCTTCTCTCTATATAAAAAAAAATACTCTGTAACCCTTTGTACTTAGGATACGTGTTCCCCCCCCAAAAAAACTCATTTCCCATTATCTGGTCCCTGGATTCTACCTGAGGCGACCCCTTCCCACTAAATCGATCCCTTCCCGTCCCAAACTTCATTGCGGACTCCTAAATTACACTACCCCTTACTACAAAATTGCCATCCCCAAAAAATCTCAATCTCATTACCTTACTTCATTACAACAAAATAACATCATCAATTATAAACATCAATATATCACTAAAAACTCTACATAGATTCTCCATTACTACTGTGTCAACATCAATACTTCTCCAAATTCTATAACATTACATTAACTCAAAACAACATTACATTATTTTCATCTCTACTAACATTTCAACTTCAACTTGGACAGATCTACATGTCCCACCAAATATTCATCACCCAAAACTATCTTTTATTAGCTTTCACAAATTGTTACTTTATTTCTAACTTTATTAAATTACTTTTCTCATTACTTTAAAACAATATCTTTAATACATTGAAACATTACATTAAACATTAATTACCTGGGACATTTACAACCAATATAACAGTGACATTTTATTGCTGATCAGCTGATCTCCTAACACAATGAAAACACATCTCAAAATTGAACAAATTGCATGAAATATATATATATATATATATTTATCAATACTTCTCACCTCCTTGTTTCACCTTTTAATTTATGTTAACCGCCTGCCAGTCGGCGTAATCATTTACTTAGTCTCCAAATTACACACATAATGAAAACACATATTTTTATCAAGGCTTATATCTAACCTACAACAATAAAATAACACACTTAAGATTATGGAATGAACACCTTATAGTGAATGTATGAGCAGCTAGTTATTTAAACAGGACACAAGCATTTTTTATTGGATCAAAATTTGAATTAGCAATTTTTTTGTCATCAAATTTAAATTCGTGACTCACCTGAGTCACCTCCCATCCACACACTCTATTGCAAGTTATGTAAGGCTGTGGCGCCTTTTCGCTTCCACAAAGACGGCATATTTTGGAGTAGTTTGACCTCTCCGTGTCTTTGCTTCGGCAGTTACATTTTAACGTTATGAATATCAGCATATTCTTGTCTATAATTAAACGCCCTTAAACGGGTCTACCACCTGGCTTTGCTGCCCCCATGCGGGCAGAGTGGTAGCCGCTGTTCCATAGTACCTGGATTTCCCCTAAATTTCACCCCCCATTTAATTTCTACTATATACCAATTTCAAGTCAGCTATGGTCAAGGGACTTGGTATGACCATAGCTAACCGCTAGCCAAATCCACGATTAGTGCTGGTAAGGCAGTAATCGCCCGAAAAGTCGGGGAAATCTAACTTGCATTTCAATGCCTGTTTCATTCATCATTACTATGTGCGACACGAGCGTCTATCAGTGTGCAAATTGAATTTGCACGAAAAAGGTGTGTCGCACATTTTCGCCATTTGGCCTCCGATGGAGGTAACACTCTCTGTTACCCCCAACCCCTTTCACTATCTACGAGAGCACAGGCCACCCCCGCAATAGCAACTTAACAACTAACTAATTAAATTTTTATATACATTCTAATATAATACTTTCATCAATAATCATTTGACTCATTCATACTTTTCTACCATTGGACTTTCTTAAAATTTTCAAAATTTATTATTAATAATTAGTATATATCATTTTCAGTCATTATTAAAATTTTTTAATTATCATTTGTATTGAACACAATTATTTCAAATAATCTCACTATTGAATTAACATCCTTTCATTTGAGTTACACCTGTAAACATTTTTATTATACTTGATTCATACTATAAAATTTCTATACTTACAGTCCATTTAAATTGATATACACAAAACATATATATTCACCATACCAGTACTTTCACCTCACCTCTGAAACATTTAACAACATGTTAGTTTAAATCAAACCATTTATCATTTAATTACCAAATTCACCTCGTAAAATAATTTAAATTTCTCAGAAAATTTAATTATATAACATTTAAATAATCAATCAAAATATTTAAAACATATCAAATTGTTTTAATTAGATTAATTACTGAAAATACAAATTATATAGCTATCGAAACAATTACACTTAGTCAATTACTGTTTTTCAAAATTGATTCTGATATTTATTTAAATTGCAAACATTAATATTATTATTTCAACAATTACCTACCTACATACACTGTTCACTTAACCACAACACATGCAGTTGAATTCACTACATATTCATTTACAAGTCTGATTCATTATTTATTCAGTTATCATATTTCAATGTCCAAATTAGCTAGGTCAAAACCCATAAAACAAAATGTTTATAACTGTCTCTTATTGTTCATCTTACCAAAATAATCATAAAACCAGTCAACGTTCAGTACATTTGTTAAGTCTCCATCAGTAATTGTATTAATTATTGGGTTATTTACTTTTGTATTGTCAATTAAATCATTATTATCTAGACACACTTCTAACCTCACCTTCCACTCATCATACTCTCTATTCAATGCATACAATTCTGTTACTTTCTCCACATACAATTCTCTGTTTAAATCTCTCTCATCACAATACCAAATCACACTCTCCAAATTATTCCAGACAGAGGGTACAAAATTATGCAACAAAAATAAATACTTCAATTCATCTACCAACACGGGACTCTTGCCCTTCTTAAACAATACTTGTGACCAGATTAAATCATCATAAACAATAAAGGGAAAATCTACCATCTGTCCCCACTCTACCACAACATTATTTTTCTGCTCTCTCTCTAACTCATTAACACACATTAACATCTCATAATCACATTCTACAAACTCATCAGTACTCTCAGATACTACATTTTCAATTATATCATCATCATCATTTGTTAGCTCTTTATCTAATATCATGTTTTTACACTTGTCACTACAATTTTCATTTGTTTTATTTTTCTCTGTATTCATCACATGTACTCCCATTCGCTCAACACTCTGTTCTAATTTATTCAAACTGGTTCTTATTGTTTCATTATTATTTTTAAAACATTTATTCATTTCTTTAATTTGGTTTGTTAACTCATCAAAACTGTTCTTTTGAATCTCGAATTTCTCATTAAACTCCCTACTTTGTTTGTCAAATTTGTCATTCAATTCTCTAAAATTACTATCTTGTTTTTCTAGAGCGTTGTACATGCTGTCTTGTTTTTCTAACCTATTTTACATCATATTATACAATCTTGTTAACATAGTATCATCATCAGATTTCTTATTTTGATTTCCTAAAATAGGTGTTGAATGAATCTCAACTGTTTGTATTATTTTTGACTCCTCAAGACTACTGTGATTTATTTGAATTCCGGAGTCGCTGCTTATTTCACTTTCTATCTGACTGTCAGATAAGCTGACTTCATTATTGTCTGCCATTTTTTTTTTATGATTGATATTTAGAGTATTTTAATTAATCTAGTTTTTTAATTTAATTAATTTTTTGTAATGTACTTTCTAAATTGCTTTCTCATATTACCTTTGTGTACATAACGCCTTTTTATTTTACTACGCTAACCTAACACATGTTTGCATCCTCGTAGATGTGGAATTTAATTAATTAATTTAAATTCGTCCCTGTTCGGGCGCCATTGTTATACTCTACTCCAATTTGAATATATTAAAATACAAAAAAAAAACAATTTCCACTTACCTGCAAAGCTTCTATTAGGGTCCAGGATCCAATCACAAGTACATCAGATGCAAACCTGTGTTAAGGTTATCGAAATAATTGACTCTACACATTTTTATGAAGAGAAATGATTAGTTTTTTAATGATCAGCTATTGCAATTTTAAATTTCTGTTTACCAAATACATCTTCTTACATGTTTTCCAAATATGGTGTAATTCTTGTTCATACCTCTAACTACAATACTTAACTATAATTACTTACTTTAACGAAGATAGCCCAGCCTGCTCACGCACTACTCACATTCTTAAAAACAACCCCCCTTTTACTTTGATTGATCAATCTAATACATGATATAATCTCCCCGCCGGCAATGCGTGTATCCGCGACCTCGTGGTCGCTCCGTGGTGAGTTGGTAATTGTCCCGAAAACAAAAAAAAATATGTCAAATTTGTATGTTACTGTTCTGTAATTATTCACCCATCACTTCCACTAGTTGAAATAACAATTAAATCACTTTTACTGCCACATGTTAAAATTTTGAGAGGAGCTACCTCTATAAAGGAACCGGCCGGTTACTCTTGGGACTATCAACTGCGCAATTTACTTGGCGAGCGGGAGGAAACAGTGTTCCATGGCCATCAGATCTCGTTGTTGTTCAAGGTTGATTTGTTACAGTTTATTGGCTCTATGCATGATACATAGTGGTGGTATCAGTAATATGCGTCAACGATCTCTAGGCACTGCTAGTCTGTCGTCACTATCAGTAGGCAGTCCTTAGCCACGTTTCCTGTAGATCGCATGTTGATCGCACAAATTGTTCGCTCCAGCGCCATTTTTTACAGCACCGTTTGAGTTTCTTGGCGTCCCTACAGCGTGCATACTTGAGTCGTTGTGTACGTGCGCACTGTCACATTCACTCACAGTTCTGAGAAATCGAGGGTGGTACAAATTCTTTGCCTGGTTTCGCAACTGAATACTACGATGCTCCTTTGTTTCAACACTGTTTTACTTGCCACGTGTTCTGGTTTGTTGGAAAATAAAACTTTCACAATATTTTTTACAAAAATCCCGAAATGAAATAAAATGAAATACCCCATATTTTAGACACGTTACAAAATAGCTATAAACAACGGGTATAAATCTACAATAGTTGACAAAATAATAAATAGACATAGAAAACGTTTAGAAAATAAAAATTCAAACTGTATAAAAGCAAGTAATAAAAATTATAAATATCTTTCTGCTAATTTCACAGGTATTATGCCAAATATTTTAAGACCCGTTCTCAAAGATAATAACTATATCTTATCATTTAAAACAAATAATAACTTGGGAAATTATTTCAAAAACAAAAACCAAGTACCTTTAAAAAAGAAATCTGGTGTATATAAAATAAAATGTGATGATTGTGAAGCGTTCTACATCGGTCAATCAGGCAGATGTTGTTATACAAGATTTTTAGAACATATTCCCAAGCCAAGTAATACTAAGTCCAATTTTGCACAACATTTAATATCAAACGGACATAAATATACGAGCTTTGAAGATAATTTAACAGCGTTGCATTTTTGTAAAAAAGGTAAATGGATGGATAGTCTGTAGGAATTTGAAATTTATGAAGCTATAACAAATAGTACCACTAAAAACAGTTTACTAAATGACCAGATAAATTTTGCATCAAACTACTTGTTCGACACTGCCATGTGTTTAGATGTAATCTTTGACCAGTCGCGTGACGATCGCGGTCAGGGCTGGCTCAAGGGAAAAATTTCACCCGGGCAAGCGAGCTTTCCGCCGCCCTGTCCCCCCTCCCAAAAAAACTTAACAAACAGGAAATGACACAACTAGGACTCTACATTTTATAAAAATATTTTAGCCTTGTATGAATTTAATTGATTTGTTATCTTTATGGAATACAATTGCAGTTTATTTCATTAAAAATTGTGTTACATTATTGCAATAATGTATTTTTATGTTCGGTTATCTTAGGCTTATTTGGGGTGATCAGTAGAATGAAATACAGGCTAAATTATTCGTTTCTTTTTAAATGATTTTTAATTGAATCAATAGTATTAAGGCCTAAATCAAACTCAGGAAGAGCAAATGGGTTCGGTAAAATAGCTACAAATGACTAAGTGTATCGACTATCGACAATATTTATTGTAATCTTACAAAAAAGTTGGTATAAAAAATTCAAAATTACAATTAACTGTAGGTTACTCAATTTCAAAATCACAAAGGTACTTTACGGCAACTTTTTTATCTGCAAAATCTTTTATAACAGAGTCAATGTCTATTTCTTTTAGAATATCAAATTCAATTGAGATAAGGGAAAGTCCTACACGACGTTCTTGTGCCATACTTGATCTTAAATAATTTTTAATAATTTTTAATTTTGAAAAAGATCTCTCCCCAGACGCTACACTTACTGGAAGTGTTAATACAATTCTCAAAGATATATTTACATTTAGAAAATTTTCAGCTAAAGAGTTGTTCATGATGAACTTGAGGACGTCTTCTGGCCTGTTGCCACAGTCTTCAGGTAAGAGTCAGAAGTACTAGAAGTTCTTGGTGCAGCTGGTGTCCTTCAATATCTCGGTGCTCCCCATCGGTCAAAACTATCTGTAGGTCTGCACATTTTTGTAGCAATGTGTTCTTATCTTCATTTTGGATGTTATAAAGAAAACCAAATACATAATTGTGGCTGGATAGCTGTGAAAATCTCTCCTCAAGTGAGTTTATTGCGCAGTTGAACAAACAGAAATAAAAATTGGTCATAAATGCTCTTTTTGGGTCTGAGACTGGCTCGTCAGCTGTTTCATAGTGAAATTTGCGTTTGACCCTTCTTGGACGTACTTGACATTCAGTTGGGAATGTGGCTTCGGTTTCGAGAGTTTCTGCAATCTCCCTGGCATCAACAAGTACTTCCTCAAAACCCTTCTCCGTCCTCATTTTCTCAAAATGTTCTTTCACTTTAGAAATTAGCTCAACTGCTTTTGCAATGTTCATATCTTCTTTTTGCAGCTGTTTGCTGATAATATTTATCCTGAAAGTATTTCATGCCATACAACCAAGGAGCAGATAAACTTAAAGCTCTTTAGCTTGCTAGCCAGACCCAAGGCAGTACTCTTTCCATAGCCATCGATCGATGAGTCAGTAGATAACTCAAGTAGAATATCGTATATTTCTCCTGTCTGGTAACGAAAAGGAGCAACTGCATTAATGCGACTCTCCCATCGAGTGTTGCATATTGGTTTAACTGTCAGTGATATAACATGTTTTCTTAACACAGACCACCGGTGAGTTGAGGCAGAACATAATTTGTATACTTCCTGCACAACCATGAAAAAGTTTACAGTCTCACTACAGGATAAAGCAGAGTCATTCACCACTAAGTTCAGCGAATGTGCACTGCAAGGTACAAAAAATCAGCGAGGGTTCAAAGTTAAAATTCTGTTCTGGACTCCTGCGTTTTTCCCCACCCTGTTTGCACCATTGTCGTACCCTTGCCCACGTATATTTTTTAAAGGTATTTTCATTTCATTTAACTTGGACAAAAGAATGTTTGTCATAGATTCTCCTGTTGAAGATGCAATTGGGGTAAACCCCAAAAAATGTTCTTTGGGGCAGGGGTCTTTACCTGGTTCACAACTTACAAAACGTATAATCAAAGTCATTTGCTGTATGTGGCTTTGATCAGGCGTACAGTCCAAAATAATAGCGTAAGTCCACTTCTGTACATTATGTAGTATTTGTTGTCGTATCATTGATCCTATTACTTCGATCACTTCATTTTGGATATTCTTCCCTAGGTAATGTAGGCCTACATAAGATTCTTTTGAAGTAATCCTCCGTAAGTGTTCAGCAATTATGATGTCAAATTTCCCTACAAACTCTAACAGTTTCAGGAAATTCCCATTGTTTCTGTCATACAGTTTGTCTGACGCACCCAGAAATGCCAGATTCTGTGAACCAAGAAACTCAATCACGTACACAATGCGTTTGAAAACTTCCTTCCAGCGTTCAACTTCATTCTTGATCATTTTCTGGTGTTCTGCATCAATCGTTTTGTTCACACGCAGCCTCGTAGAACATTCCTTCCAGAACTGGAATGCCCGCATATGTCCTGGTGATCTTTCGTTTTCTGACAGCAGTTCCGACATGTGCTTCCAGTCGGAGTATCCAGTCTCTGAAGACAGAGATGTTCGTATTGTGCTAAACAGTCGGCAGCAAAAGCAAAATATGACGTATTTTGATACAGAATATATAAGCCAGGGACGTGAAACCTTTTCACCATTGCTCATTCGCCTACGATAATTGTTAACACTAAAACGGCGACCATCTTTGTTTACAGGAAAGTCAGTGTCACTAATTTGTTCTGGCCCACGTTGGACGAGGATGTCATTGTCTTTGGCACTTAAGTTCACTGGCCACTCTCCAGGGTCATGGGATATGATTTTATCTAGAGAAACCTGAAAAAGACAACAAAAACTAAGGAGTATTATTAGCAAAAAGTACAAAATCATTTAGAAGCTTCAAAAAATTGGGACGCAATTTGTTTGTTAAATTTACGCGATTTATTCAATTGGCATAATAAGCCTAGCCTATCTGCTAAAACTTAACTGTAGCATGTTGTAAACTCAATATTTTCAACTTTGTCATTTTAAGTTAAAAAAAAAAATTACCTTAAATGATTCTTCTGTAATCGCTGAATCAGAATCAAAATGAGATTCAACTCCCTTCACATTGTCGTTTTTTTCTTCATTTTCAGTATCATGGGACTGCGGGGACTGAGTCTTGTCGTCCACCTAACAAAGAGTTTTCATTAATTTCACAACACTGTAGACTTTCACAGAACAAAATAATTGTAGTAACACCATTTTAAAATGTTTTTTTATCATGGAGTGTTAATTTGTATGATATAATGTCTAATAATTAGTTCCATATAAACACGCGTTTTTTTCAAATCTAAGACATTTTTAACATTTAAGGGTTGATGATTTCTAAATCCTAAATGTAATAGAAAAGCACAGTAGGCCTACAAGAGAATTAGCTGAGTGCATAAGTAAGTCAAGAACGCCTTAGATTTCATCGTTAAATTTCAAAAATCCCAATACTCCACATTTTATCTTAGAAATGCACCTCACTAATCCTGTATTGCTGTATTTATCGTAGATAACGACTGGCTTACGTATCTACGGACCCATTATAGTAAATTGTGAATACTAATATTCGCAACATTGCAATATTGTGAAATAAATAAAACTAGGCTACATGAGGAAATGTTACTGCTGATTTTGAATTTCTGATTACTGGTAATTATCGTATTTTAGAATGCATTATTTTTATTAATTTTTATTAATGCATTTTAAAGCAAGCCTTCAATAATTTTAATAAAGGCAAAAGTGTTTTGTTTTATGTACAGTATTTATTCCAGTTTAATATTAAAATCCAAATTTTCATGCATGTAATGTAACTGTGCTCAGCACTCTTAACAAATAACAATAAAATTTTATTAGCTTACCTCAGACAGAAAAAAATGTTGATGCATGTGGTTCTGAGGGAAATACCATAACGAAACGTTTTAACGCTGAAGCTTGTTTTTGAGCTTCAGAAGTCTGCTGCAATTTTCTTTTTCTATAGAAAAAACCTGAGTGTCTCTTTTTATCAGCCATTCCTAATTCCTACCAAAACAATCTTTATAAAACCACTGACACAGACAGATACAGTATTGTTAAACCACACAAAAACATTAACGGCGGAACACAACGGTCGGACTGAAAGGCTTTACATGACGCACAACTCACCATCCGCTTGACTTACTACTACGAGTGCGACCGCGACTGATGTCAAGCGAGCGTCTGTATATTAGCCTGTACGCGCAGACGCATCTTGGCCATCGAGTCACTTCACCCCCTCCCGCGCCCGTAGTCGAATCGAACTGCGAAAGTGACTCACCTTCGTGCGCGCCCAGGCCTGTATTATTCGTTCGTACCCCAAACGAAATAGACTCAGTCACAGCACAGGCCCACTTTTCTAAGCCACTGTTGACGCCCTGGCGCCCTCCTCCCACCTGCCTCTCGTAAGATTTGTTTTGTATTGGTTTTTAAGTTTTTAAAAACTTACGATACTGTTGTAAATTTGTTGTTGTGGTAATCCATGGTTTTACTATAATTAGTAAACTGGGAACACGCAGAAAATTTATTCTAAATCACCGATCGTAAAACATTTTTTCGTTCCGCTTGGCGCCCCTAACTTCACGGCGCCCCGGGCGGCCGCCTGTGTCGCCCGGGCCTTAAGCCGTTCCTGATCGCGGTTGTGGGTGAACGCATGCGGGAGCTCCGGCCGTGGTTAGTAAAACATATCACATGAGATTTGTAGTTTTATTTATTTTATTTAATTGACTTGACCAGTATCATGGTTGCGATTTTTAATGTATAAGTTTATTATATTTGAATTAAGTGTTATCTGAGGATGGGACTTAGTCCCGAAACGCGTCATAACTGACGAAACTTTGTATCACTAGAGTGGATAATAAGGTAATTATATAATTATATAATAAGTGATACGGTACGCAAAAAATAAGTAATTTCATTTGTGATTCCTATTTATTGAGCCAGTCAAACGAAATGTTTGAGCTCATTTTTAATTTGGGGAATAAAAATGTCCACAAGATCAGGTGAGTAAGGAGGATGTGAAATAACTGTTGTATCATTTATCATGAAAAACCAATGGATTAATAGTGATGTGTGCAGATATGTGTTGCCAGTATGGAAGGTCCATTGGTTTGACCTCTGACCATTGGCTGTTTTTTCTGATAGCCTTATGAAGGTGTTTCATTACTCCACGATAATATTCCACATTCACTGTCATCTCTTGTGAAAGAAATTCATGGTGAAACATTCCTTATAATAAAAAAAACTGCCAGCATGACTTTGACGTTTGATTGCACTTGTCTTAATTTTTTTGGTCATGGGGACTCTTTTGACACACACCATGATGATTGAGCTTTTGTTTCAATATCATATCCATGCACCCCTGTCTCATCTCCAGTAATATTTTTTAAAAGTTCTCATCCTGTTAGCTCGAATAAGAAGCTCGTGACTTAACATAAACTCAAATCTGTTTTTTTTTTTTTTTTGGTTTGTATGCGACTCATGTCTACATTTTTTAAAATGCTTACTGCTTTGGCTACCTAATGGTCAGTCAAGAGATGGTTAGACTTAGCGATTTCCCTAACGTTCACAACAATAAGATAAGGGAGCATGTAGATAGATAAGGAGGCATGGAAAAAGTGTTAGAACTGGTATAAAATATACATTTATAAAAACTTATTTGCTTTGTAACAGGACAAATCTAAGGGATAGGGTTTTTATGTTTAATAATCTGTGGCAAACCATGCTAGGCAACACTTTTTACCCACACAGTATGTATCTTTTGTGAACGGCTTGTAGTGTCGAGCCAGGTACGACGTGGTACAAGAATGTTGATTATCAGCGAAGTGCGTGTTAGAAATTCGGAGAATTGAACGCGTGGCAAATTAAAATAAATTCCTTAGTCGAGCTTCGGGAAGATTCAATGGACCAGCCAATCAGAGAAGGCGTTATAAAACCGACATACGTTGGCGGGCAGCGTGACCAATGCCCAACGCCATGCATCTATGCAATCACGCGAGTGATGCTCGCCCAGTTGGAAACCAGTCTTCAACAAGTACAGTCGTTAGTTCAATAACAGTCTTAGTAAAGTAGTGTCAGGAGGCCAACGCGTGTAAGTACGCGCGGCCTGCCCCAAACGTTAAGGAAAGAAGAATATATGTAAGTGAGAGTGTCATTAAAAAATGAATTCTTAAAAGTGGAAAGAATAAAACAGTGGTTAGCGGGGACGAAAGTGAAAGTGCGGTAAGGAAGATGGCGGGATTTGGTGGATAGTCCGGACAGGTATCATAGAAAACAATCATTTTGATTAAAAGTTTGAATATAAATAAATCAAAGAGCTCAATTAAACGGGGGGTTTTCAGAATTGTAAAGAATGAGAGAGTGTGTGTGTATGGAAATAATATCAAAGTACTGGTTTGTAGGGGTGTAGTATAAGTAAATATGTCCTAGAGAGATAAGTAAATAACATTTTATAAAGAAAAGTGAAAGAAAGAAGGTGTTTTAAATTTGACAAAAATAAAAGAGTTTATTAAGTTAACAGAAAAATGTGTTAAGTAAGTTATTACGCCCGTTTGACATAACCTTTCCTGTACCGAGAATCTCGCCTAAAACAGACCTGGTAAGTAATTAAATTCAAAAAGGGGGAAGTGTATTAAGGTTTCCATATTTATCCTTTTAAAAATATAGGTGGCGACCTGTAAGTGATTTTGGAATCTTCTGTTCGAGTCAAGGTAAGTGAAATGAAAAGACGTCAGAAGCGGGGGTAAGTAGACACGTGGTAAAATCGGTGGTTAAATATTTGGCATAAAAGTATAAAAAGGTTATATTGTTACAGCTTCAAGTGTATAAATACTATGTTATTGTTTTGTTTTCAGGCTGTTACATTCATATTCAAATCACTAGGAATCAAATGTGTGCCATATATCTCACAAGTGATGCCGTGCTTTTTGAACGTAATCCGTACAGCAGATGTTAACTTCAGGGAATTCCTGTTCCAACAGTTGGCAGTATTGATAGCCATTGTGAAACAGCACATAAGGAATTACCTTGATGACATATTTCATCTTATAAAGGTTTCAAATTTAATGTAATGAATTTTTGTCACCTTTGAATTGTGAATTGTGCGAATCTTTGTTTTGTAGCAAACCCACAGTATTTTTATGTTTAAACCATATTTTTTAGAATATGTTTTAAAATATTTAAAAATTTTGTAAAGGCATATTATTGATAGGAACTTTAGAAGAAATTACAATTCATGAAGTAATTATTTTTTAAAATTAATTAATTTTTATGTCAAGAATGGTATGTGTGTGAGATTATTAACTGTGACAGTAAATAATTTTTTACAGGAATTTTGGACAATACACAGTCAAATTCAGAGCACTTTAATTCTGCTAGTAGAGCATATAGCAGTTGCTCTGGGCGCAGAGTTTAAGATATATCTTCCTCAATTGATGCCTCAGATCTTACGAGTCCTCATGCATGATACCAGCAAAGAGAGAACTGTAACTGTCAAGGTTAGTAAGCTGTGTGTTTAAAAAAAATATTCACCCTGATTTGTAGATCATTTGTGTTGTGTACAAGTGGTTAGGAGAAGTAACGTAGATTTGCGTTATATTTGGAAAGTTCAATTATCAATGTCAGATTTATTCTTGTTTAAAATTTATTGATATCTAGTTGTTTGAAAAGGTAACTAATGACCTTGTGTTTATTATGTTAACGAACTTTTACTTTGAGTAAAAAGTGAAGACATAGGTTAAAATTAAATATAGGTAATGTAACGTAATCAAAAATTGTATAGGAAGATGGAGAGCCTACAGAAAACATTACCAAAGCCACAGTTTAGAGTATAATCTCTTGAGAGATAGAAGTACATGGATGCCTAGGAAAAGATAGACAGACTATACTATGGCCGGACAAAGAGGGCGGCTGAAGGATTGGCAGACCCTATGCCAACACACGGACAGGCACAGGCTGCTAGACAGTAGCTTGGACCTGGTGCCAAGACCTAGTCAGTGAATCATCAAGTGACAGTGAGGTGGCACCAGCTGCATGTGTATGTTTGTGTTAGTGAGCCTATGCTGGTAGGGCAGACATTCATTAACCAACCAGACTATAATATATCAATATGTAATTTTCATTTTACTGAAATAGAGAAGAAGAATTTGAAGACGTTTTTTAAAATGTTTTAATAAACAAAGGAAGCTTATTATAAATACGGTAAAGTCAGCAAGTGCTTATGTACTTTTACTTTATATTTTCTATTCACCTTGGCTCTGTCATTGAAGTGGTAATGAGCTGAGTCCTTACTCATTAAATAATTCACTGTTAGAGGCACATTTTAGTATGTGCTTCAACATGATGCTAAAATGTCAGTTCTGTGTTTAAAAACTGTTTCTGTGTTTTGAGGTAAATGTTTAATACAAAGTATGTTGAAATATACGAGGGTCATTTGAAAAGTTCGTGGCCTACCACAGAAACGAATGTGTGGCGTTTCTGTTTTTTACCACATCGTGGCGCCATGTTCGCCCAACGTTCAGCTGTGAAGCGTCAAGTTGGGTCAAGTCATTGTTGCAGAGAAACAGCTGTATAAATAAGGTTATCTTACAGCAACACTGAAAATGGAGAAAACTGAACATCAAATTTTTTGTTAAGAAAGGTTTAATGCGAACAGAAATTTTTAATGAGATGAAGACTGTGTTGGGTGATGCTGGATCTTCATTTACTGAAAAAAATGGGCTACTGAATGTAAACGTGGTCGTGCAAGTTTGAAAGATGACCTGGGCATCCGAGAAGTGCCGCTACACCAGAAATCATCAACAAAATGCACGATATTGTTTTGGAAGATGTAACGGGACATTTAGGCCTACCTGGGGTAATTTTGGGAAACATAAAAAATATAAATAATAATTATGGGAAGAATAAACAAATTTTAATTCATGCGTTATACGACGTATCAAGCAAGCGAGTAAATAGTGTCAAGGTCAACATTCCAGACGCACGAAAAAACAGTTAAACATTACCAAACGAACTTTGACCGATGAAGAAGTCACCTGTCTCGCCACATTACATAACGGCCAAGCCTGTAAATACGTCACGTGGAATGCGATGCGTAGTTGACCTCGCCTCAGAAATCAGCTCGTCATATTAATAAGAACAATAATATATAATCACGTGACTCCCCCACCATCTCAGTACTCGACGCAGTATAATTCGCCCCAGTTTAAAATTACTCCTTGTGCCGGCCGGACACAAATAAAAGTTTCGAAACAAAATCGCGGGCGTCTGCAAGTATAAAATATAAAATGTGAATTTAAAAAGTTAAATTGGAATAACTGTTATTTTGTTTAAAGAAAAAGAAAAAAACAGTGAAAGAAAATGAAATATAAGGAGTAAACAGAAGTGCGTGGTATAAGGGGAGTCGTTTGGAGGATGGTCAGATAAGTAACAGACAAATATAAATAAAATCCAAAATATATAAATAATAAAAATGGTCATCTAATTTACATATCTGTATATAAAAAAAAAATATGAGCTCAAAAAAGGGGAATCAAAAAATAAAAAGAATGTACCGTGTGAAACTGCGTGAGTGTGTGTACGGAGGTACCTAATTAATATCTAAGAAATGCTGGTTTGGGGGTTCATTGTTGATGATTTTGATAAATGATGTAATTGTCAATTCTATTTTGCGTTTATAATATAAAAGGAAAATTTATTAATCATGTTAGATTGGTGGTTCATAAATGAACAAATAATGTTTTCTTTGTGTTTTAAGGGAAAGTTTAATTATGATTGTTGATGAAAGTAATAAAAGGTAATATTATTTGTGAACAAATAAT
This sequence comes from Magicicada septendecula, assembly GCA_034769895.1. Lineage (NCBI taxonomy): Eukaryota > Metazoa > Arthropoda > Insecta > Hemiptera > Cicadidae > Magicicada > Magicicada septendecula. The sequence goes on along the minus strand of CM068372.1, from coordinate 421,082,129 downwards.
TAATTCATTTACTAAAATAATCCTATTCTGTCTTCCGAATACGCCTAGAAGGGACCTTGGGCTAATTTCGGGTAAGTAAGAAGTAATACAGTTGGCAGAAATTAAAGATGGCGACGCAAAAATAGTCGCAAAACACAGATGAGTTTTAGTAAACAAATGTAAAGTAAAATTGTAAATAGTTAAGTAATAGTACAATTGGCGCTCGAACAAGTGGACATTTACATAATTAAAATTATGTAAATATAGGCCTACTCGGAAGAACAGAATGATTATTTGAGGTAACAGATAAATATACGAATGATATGGTAATAGTAATGTAAAGTGCAGAGGAGGTTAGGATTTGTTCATATTTATATTATAAGTAAAAAATTAAGTATTAATTGATTAAAATGGCAGATAACGAAAGTAGTTTTACCGAATCGGTAGAATTGAGCAATGTAGAAGCAGAGTACACTCCAATAACAAATAGAGTAAGAGAGAGGTCGATGGACGATATGTTTAACCTAATAAGAACAATGTCCGAAAATATAAATAGTAATCTAAATGAATTGAAAGAACAACAAAAGAGTGATTCTGACGTTAAGTTCAATAAAATAAATAGCAAGTTTGATGAACAAAAGAATGAAATTAAGGAGATAAAGAGTAATTTTAATGCTAAATTTGATGAAGTAAACATTAAAATGAACGATAAATTAAATGAACAAAATAATGAGATAAAGTTGATGAGAGATTGAAACAATTGAAATTAATTGAAAATAATAATATCTTACCTTAGGGTTCTTCTCCAGGATCTTACAGACGAAAATCCACTGCAGACAAGGTTATCTGGGTTTAAGTGCGAAATAATTACGCTAATGCATTTTATGCTGTCTAAATCACATGCTTATTTTTATTTGCTATCAAAACCTCACACCCTTCTATTACGTTCTACAAAAAGCTGTACAACTATTTTATATCAAACCAGGAAATTCATTCTTATCTCTATTAAGTTTTTTAAATACTATTATGAGTGATATTACTAATTGGATATGAATGTTGAAACGAACCAGTACGTAACCTCTACATTACCCCCCCCCCCACACACACGCACTCTTTCTTTTACATTAATATTCAAATAAACCCCATTCCCCTTAGAGATCTCATAGTAAACAGGTATAGATTTTACGGATGTTCAAATTTTGTAATTAGAAGAAAGTGATTTAATGAGTACTCAGCCTGGTTGTAGACCTGGTCCAATTTTGTAAGCACTTATTTTGTCCCGCACTCCGAAAGTCACTTGAAGTTAGTTCACGTTATTTTGTCATTTGTATGGCGTTAATTGTTTGCGGGTTATTCAAACCGTTTTATTACATTTCACTTTTAATAATTTAGTCGGCCGACTTTACTTTTGATCGAGTACTTAGGTGTTTTTTGCTGTCCGCACGACCATGAGTTACAGTTGCACTGACCGCGCTATATTGTTTGTACACTTTTATTATTTGATTACCTGATTCACGCACTTTTAATAGTTATTTAATTAGATAGGCCGGCCTTAATTTCGGCCTATCTTACACACCCGAGGCCACGGTTTTGAGTTAATGAACTAGCAGATTACCATCTGCTGCCACTGTCTGATGCAAACACTAGGGTGACAAAGTTCTTACTGTGATTCACACAGGGGAGACTGCTGCTGGCAAGCTGTTGCGTAATACGTCTGGTTGGGCAGGCTACAGGCTTCAGACATAAACATTTTATGATAACATTGTATGTTGCTGGTTACAATGGGGCACCTCACAGGTGAATACTAACAATTAAAACTGAATTGAATCTTTACTGTCTCTGACACACAATTCTGTACCGTTACAAGATGAGATAAAACAGCAAAATTTTAATTTTAATAAGCAAATGAATGAAATTGATACACGTTGTGCTAGTATTAAAGAGCAGATATTAGAATCAGTAAACCATAAGTTCGATGAACAAATTAGTGAAATCACAGAAAATCTTGAAAGTAAAATAAATGATGTAAACGAACAAATGACAGATCAAATTAAAATTCAAGTTAAAGAACAGTGTGTAGAGATAGAAAGTAAGTGTATTAATAAGATTAATGAAAATAATGATGACAAAAAATAAGATAGTGGAGATAGAAAATGTATGTAAACAATGTATGCAAGAGAGTGTGGGGGTTATGAGTAAACATAACTTTCAATACGAAAATAAATATGATAATAAATTGAGAGTAATTGAACAAGATATAGTAGAAATTAAAGATGAATTACATGTGGCAGTGAGCCAAAATTTAAATAATATTGCAGAGCGAATATTATATACTCGCGAAGCAAAAGATGATTGAACTTGAACAATTGTTGTGACAACCGGAGGGTACACTCGATGCAGTTCTTGAGTAGGGTAAGGGAATTAACCGGTTTAATAGCAGTAGTTGGGAGGTGAAATTATTAAAGATTTTAAAATGTTTTAAGGGCAGTTCTGAAATATGGGCTGAAGTACATAGAACAGAGTGGGGTAGTTATGAGAATTTCAAGGCAGCGTTCCAAAATAAATATTGGTCTGAAGAGGATCAGGAAATATTACGTAGTAGAATCATGGGAACAGGGAACTTTGGGGGACACAACAACATAACCATGTACGTAATGAGGATATTTAACGAGGCGAAATATTTAGAACTGCCATTGCCGTTTTGATCGTTTGTTAGACATGTTAGTAAACACCTGCCCAGGGAGGTACAAATTACATTAATGACTAGAGAGGTAGCGGACATAAATGAATTGGAAAATATATTAGAGATATTTCAGAACATTAGGGACCGTGAAATAGGTAGGCGTCCTAACCAATCAGGTACGAATAGTAGCAGTCATTATACACCACAAAGAGGGTCACCACAGGGACATGCATACGGTAAACAAGAAAATCATAGTCGTGAGGGGGGGTGTACGGGAGAGAATTACGCCGGTAGGAATTTTTGTTTCAGGCGCAGGAAACCAAGGCCAAATCAGCGGAATGGAAATACGTCGTCACATAACAATATACAACAGCGGGCTGGAGATGACCGCGGGAGAACATCGAGGAGCAATGGAAACAATAACCAGAACGAGAAGGGGTACCGGCAGAGCAGTACCACCGCCAGAACAGAAAACTGAGACCGACAATGGAAGCAAGGATCCCACCATTGTCCACAGGAAACAACAGGGTCCAGGTAGCAGACAAATATCATAATAATGTGACACAAATGGATATGGCGAAGGAGTTGTTGGAGGAAGATGATACGGGAATTATGGAAACAAAAACCAGATTGACGGAGGTAATCGTCACCGTAGAAGGTAAGAATTTTAAAACATTAATAGATACAGGAAGTGAGATATCAGTAGTTTCAGAAAATGTAATGGGAGAATTAAAAGAAATAAATAAAAATATTCCATCATTACCAGTTGCGGGCGTAACAGTAGTGGGGGTAACAGGAGTACGGAGTAAAAGGGTTACTAAACAAGTACAATTGAATATATTCATTAATGAAACTGAATTTGAAAATACCTTTCTAGTAGTTAAGGGACTGAGTTTAGATGTAATCTTAGGAAATGATTTTTTGGAGAGAAATGGGGCAGTTTGGGGATTTTAATAAATGAATAGTAGAATTTAATAGTGGGTGTGAACCAGTCAGGGTTAATTTTAAGAGGGTGTTAGATGAGATTAGAGGTATGGGAGTAAAAATGATACAAAAGCGGGTAGGCGATGAAGACATAGAAACAAAAATGAATATTGTTACGACACAAATAGCCAACCCAGTACCAGGGATAAAAAATATATTTATAAATGTAAACATACTTCTTATCAAATAAACTGATTGATTTAATTAAAATATAAAGAATATGACTCGACAAACGACGACTTTGACCTAACCCAAGTGATTGACCGAACAACAGGAAACAAATGAAGAAGGGAACCACACAAATAACCAACGAGAATAAGAAAGTAATAAACCCAAACCAAAAGGAAATAAGTTCATGGGTTTAAACGACCCCAAAAATACGCAAAGAAAAGGATGGAAAACCCCAATGAATTAATCAAGTAATGAAAATGAAAAAGGAGGGAGATAAGCAGAAGTGAACACCAATAATGGTTCACAAAACAAGTAACAAAGCACTCAAGAAGAATATTGAAACCAAAACAATGGTTATCCGGAGAAAGGAAAGGTAACGGTTACTACCCATTAATAGACAAAATGACCTAGTGAAGAAACATTACTAAGGATTAAGGTGATAAAAAGGCAACCTAAACCACAGATAAAATTGTTATTAGTTATTAAGTATTAGTTATTAAGTATTAATTGTCATTAGTATTAAGGATATGAAAGAGAAATAAGTATAGGGATCACCCACCAGAACACAAATAGTATAAACAGTGATACAGTGCAATAGTGTAGGTGTAAAAACCCCAAAGTGAAGTGTTACGCTAGTTAAATTATAATTAACAATAAATAATTTAAAAGTGAAGGTAAGATAAAAGTGGGAAATTAACGGTGAATAAATAGCTGGTGAAAAATAATGTTAAGTGTGAATTATAGAATAAGGTATGGTAAACACTAGAAGTGATGATGACTTTCTTATTTAAGAAAAGATGTTCAGTAGAGTTAAGTTTAATTATAGCCAGTAGTAAGTAAAAAGGGAGGATTCCAGAAATGAATAAATTGAAGGTGTTAACATGGAGAGAATGTAAAAATTGTTTAAAGAGTAAGAAATCAAAAACTAACAAAGACACCTAAGTTATAAGGGACTGTTATCAATTTAATAAAAAGTGATGTTGTTTATCACAACAAAAATAATATGTGTTGTAAACAAAAAATTAGCAAATAAGGATAAGTTGGAAGGAAGTGATGATATTTCTTAATCAAAATAATAACTAATAACTTATAAAAAATTGTTTATGCTAATGTTATGAATAGGATATGGCTGAATGAAATTTGCAGCCCATAAGCCTATTGTTATGTTTTAAAGATTAAAATAGAGAAAGCAATATTGAACAGTAAACAACACACCAACAGACTCAAAATACAACACAACCAATAAAAATAACAAAGTAAAGCCCAATAGGCTGAAACAAAATGTGATTTGAATGAAATAAGTAAAATACTATAATGGCTACTCAGGCCTAGAAAAAACATAACTGTCAGAACCAAACAACCAAAAATTAGAACAAATTGAATAAGAATTTAGAAAATCTGAGGCGAAGGAATCACCAAGAATAAATTGTAAATCATTTATAACACAAAATATTGTAATAGGCATTATTATACAAAAAGAAATTGTGATGTTACTCACCTTTTCGGTTTTATTCAATACATTCCACTCATCATAAAATAATACTTACCGCTGCCAGAATTTCACTTACCGTCATGGTCCCCGTAAAACTTACTTTTTGAAAGCTGCCCAAGGTCGCCACGATATTTTTTCTAAAAGGTAAAATATCGAAAACTTATACACTCTTGCCCTTATAAAAATCCCGCTATCTGACTAATAAAATTTCAGAAAACCCCCGATTTCGTTAGACGAATTTTTTCAACACAGAAATGAGAACGTGGTAATGGCGAAATAACTTAGACTAACACATGGTTATTAAATGGATACTTTACTTACTCACATAAAAAACGTAAATTCCTCATACAGAACACAGAGGAATTAATTATTACATAATAACACATTTAGTACCGGTTAAAGAGACCTTACCTTACATGCTATATATATATATACAAAAAGAAAGTAGCCCAGCTTTGCACACACACACTATCACACCAATTAGACCCCTTTTAATATTATGTTACAATTGGAAAATAGTTGTCCTTTATATATATTCCTGTCTCGTTTATATTCAATCCCTGTCTCGATGCCGACCGAACACGTGTTTTGAGGCCCGATTTCACTGTCCGTATTTCAGTGTTTGCGTTTCGCACTTGCTATACCAGTTTATTACATCGTTGATTTCATGAGTCCCGGTCGGTATTAACGATATTGTTGTTTCACTCACATCGTCTAAAACAACACCGACCGGGACGCCGACGGAGTTGTAAGCGTCTCTAACTGGAGTCCGTTTTTTGTCGACCACTTAGCGTCTCTGTTTAATGTCGACTGGGACGGTAACGTAACAGGTACATCTTGCTTTCTCTGGCGGGAACGGTTGTTCACTGCCACCATGTTTTCGTCGCTCAAGCCTCAGTTGTTGTGAGGTAACCACTTTATCCATGGAATAGCAGAGTTATATTCTGGATACCAAAGTACGATATTGGCTTTGGCTCTGCTGATGTCATTAATAGTAGGCGGGGCTTTAACAGTATTTCCGGATGGTCTTTGAGAAGACGATGAATACTCTCCGCTCTAGCCATCTTGAGTTTTTAGTCAAGAGCGTCACTTGTGCTCGTGGTCGTACAGTTGCGTATGGGCGATGCCACACAAGTCCGGATTTCTGAGAATTTTGAAGGAGGTAAATTCTTTGCTCGCCGCGTTACACAATAACAACTGCATATCGCTTTGTTACCACTGTTTCTTAACATCGTTCTGTTACACGGAAAATAACGTTGCACAATAATTTTCATAACTTTTGACAAGCCCGCCCAAAATGAAAGAAATAAAAGATATAAATGCCCCATACTGTTAAAAATAAAAACACCCAAAAAGGACCTGCTACAAAATGTAATTAACAAGCATTAACATAATTGTAAAAACTTAAAATCTGAAATTACCCAAGCTTGTGGGGTATCAAAATAATCTATGAACGAGAATAAATACTATAGTGACGATATTTAATAACCAGGAAGGAAGATGGAGGAATAACAGTAATCAGAAGATATACGAAGATTCGAATTTTGATAACAATATCTCATCTCAAAATCAACCAATCAGAATAATTCCGTTACTATGGAAACAGCGGTTGAAGACAAGTTACCGTTGGAATTAACAAGAAGCGAAGCGTCATTAAGCCAATGCAGATGCAAATGTTTGGAAGAACGTTTTTCAGTGTAAATTAATGCAAATAGTTATGAAAAGTTGCTGAACTTGATCGTTGGAGAAGCAGATGACCGTTGTAGCAGATAATTGAAGACCCAAGGCCAATTAAATAGAAAATATCCATTGAAAAGAACGTCAAAACCCATGACAAAAAAGACGCCCCATTTAGTGAAGCCCAAAATCCATGAAAACTGAATGTATGCAGCCACCTCCTACCCGATTAAACAACGAAGGCACCTAGACACGTTGAGGTGTTAAGTACCATCCAATTATTTATTTTCCACCAACCCTAATCACTTTAAATAATTTTAAAAGCTAAATTTACCGCACTATAGAAACAATATTTCTCTTTCATAGAATATTTGAGCAAATTAAAACTTAATAGAACTTTGTTAACATTGAATAACCTATGAATTAAACACGAACTTACAGAACACTTTTACGACACAACACAACAGATTGTAACAGCACACATTATTCTTTATGTATACTTAGATTAAGGTAATATATATTATTGTAACCATTGGAGTTCTTTAACTCATAGCCAAAAGGATCCACAATTTGGGAAACCAAAAATAACTGTAATACGCTTAATGTAAGCAGCAAAGCAAGGTTAAATGGTTCCTAAATCATATTCGCCAAACCTGAAGGCAAGATCTCATGTAATCAGTCGGTGCGAATTTATAATTGTACTATTGTAATTGTGAATGTTTTCAGTTATCACCCATTAAAAAATATTTATTACAGGGAGTAACCGTCGTTATCATTTCATAGGGAGTGCTATATATCAATTACTTGTGTTTAAGAATAAATCGTAGCAGCAAACAGGTTATCAGTCACACAGCAGAAGCGACGATTGGGACGGCCGTGCGAGCGGGAACTATTTGAATGCACCATCCCGCAACGCTGATAACTTGTTTACCATAATTTTAGTTGTTTTGAAAAACGACTTGGCGCCACCCGGGATTATCACACCCCTATAAATAACAGGTAAGGTTACTGCCGTAGTATATAGGTGATTATATCTACGCTACGAACATCGCTAGCCATCAAAATTACTGTAACGACCCGGTGCGAGGCGAACGCACTAATCATACAAAACACATACAAATTGTACACATTTTGCAGGTCCGAACCGATCTATTCGTTACAGTTTGACGAATACCAGGTGAGGCTTGAACATAGACGGGACGACCGCTATTGATACGTTACAATATATGTCGAGAGAATGAGATTGTGGAGAATGATGAGGGAGAGATGCATGTAAGTGATGAGGGAGTATGGGAAAATAGGGCGGATAAATTTTTTAATGAGGGTGGAGTTATAGGGAGTCCCCAACGACAGGAGTTGTGGGCAGTTGTGGAACGTTTTAGAGAGGTGTTTGCGGAGTTGCCTGGAAAAGCCAGGAACTATGTGTGCGAGTTGAAGGTTCGGGAACACTCACCCTACATGCAGAGGAGTTATCCAGTGCCGTTTTCAAAGAGGAGAGCAGTACAAGAGGAGTTGGATAGAATGATGGAGGGAGACATTATTGAGAGATCGATATCTCGTTACTCGAATCCATTGGTAGTGGTAATAAAGAAAGAAGGAAGGGTAAGATTATGTTTAGATGCTAGGAAAATTAATCAAATTATAATACCTGACCGGGAGTCACCGGAACCCATAAATGAGATTTTTCAAAAGTTCAGCGGAGTCAAGTACATGACATCTTTGGATTTGACAGCAGGATACTGGCAGGTTCCGCTAGCAGCATGTAACGGTACAATCCGGTGCATATAGAGGTTTTGGGGAATAACAGATGTAAATTTTATTTCAATTGCAAAAGCATAATTGATAATGGTGAAGTTTTGTAAGGTTTTGTAACGACGTAGTAAGCTCAGTGCAGGAATTGTATCAAGGTCAACAGTGTACGTGCAAAACAACAACTAGATTTCGCCAGACGAACTCTGACCTATTATGTCATCAGGCCAAGCCTGCAAAATACGTCATTTAAGAATGCAGTGCGTGGTTGCCTCGCCTTAATATTTGAGTCGTCACAGTCTTGAAACAATAAGATTGGTGACGTGACACCCTCTCCACCTCAGAAATGAACGTAATACCGTCTGTCTCAGTCTACCGTCATCTCTAGTGCAAATCGCACATAAAGTTCCGGAACGTAAATTCCGGGCCCGCAAAACAAGTAAAAGTTGTGAAAATTTGATATATTTTAATCACAGATAGTATTTTAATAAACCAAGTAGAGATTAATATAGTATTGTAATAAACCAAGTAGAGACAGTGAGTAACATTGGCGAAAAATTAACAGTTCTGCCGGAAAATGCAAAAGTGAGAACATCAAAAACGGTAAACAGCGTAAACCATGAGTGACGCCTGGGTCGACTTTCGACGCATCAACACAGGAAAGTAGACATTTCCAAATTATATAAAATACTGCCCCTTTTTAAATATTGAGCTCAATAAAAGAAAAATGTACCGGGTAAAATAGCATGAGTGTGTGTGTGAGTAGGTACCTATTTTAATATAAAACAAAAATATAAAGCACTGGTTTACGTTAAGGGAAGTTAGTCTAGTAATTTTCCGCATTTATTTCAATGTGTAACAAGTTTAATTTGAATTTTAATTATATTGCTTAAATATACCCTGAAGAACGTTTGATGTAAAGAAATGTATGGTATTCATGTTTAAATTGGTAAAAGATGGAGGGAGTAAATTTTGCTTTTGTTATCAATATATACAGGGTGTCCCGGAAGGAGAGGGATATAATTTGAGAAATGGTTCTATAGTGTAAAAGAAGAAAAAAAGTTCATATAAACATATATCCGGAAACGCTTTGTAAGCGAGTTACGGCTAGCGAAAGATTTCGCCCGGGTTTCGGTAAATGAAGACTTTCTGAAATTCTGGGAAGGTAAATTAAGGGGCGAATTCTGTTGTTTCTTATGGTTTTTGACCTGAAAAATCGAATAAAACAGGTCGCAGAACTGTATCTCCCATAACTTTTATGATATCTGACGTAAAACAGAAAAATCTTTGCCTAAAAATGTATTGTATGGTTTTTAACCAAAATTGGAATTTCTTGTTGATTTTTATTGACTTTATTTACACCATTTTTCTCAGAATTAAATTCTTTACAAGTTTTGTTTTTAACTTTTATGCATTTATTAATCATTTAACAAAGTTATTGTACTTCTAACCTAAAAAAACGTGTTTGGGTGATGATAATTATTTCAATAAGGCATTTAAGTCAATCAGAGTTAACTCTAATGGGTGTTAGACAAAATAAGAATTTTGGGAGTAAAAGTAATACAGAAACAGGGTAGTAGTAGGGACACAGCGAGAGTGCATGTATGTAGAGAAAGTGAGTAATGTAATAGGAGAGTAAAGAGGTGAAGGTGAAATTTTGTAGTGAGGGTGGTGTGTAGGGAGTGATCAACGTACGTCGTTGTGGCAGGTTTTGCATGGAGAAGTTTCGAAGAGTGTTTGCCGAGATTATGTGGAGGGCAAAAAGGTATGAATGGAATTGCAGGTTCGGGAACACACATCCTTGTTACAAAGAGGGTATCAGGTATTTTAGTCTTTAGACTTCCTCGTAGAAGAGGAGAGTGATATAAGTGGAATTAGTGTTGAAGGGGGTTATTATTGAGAGATTGATGTCACCCTATGCAAATCTGTTAATGGTTGTTAGAAGGGAGAAAGGGAGTAAAGTTATATTTTAATGCCCATTCAATAAATCAAATCATTGTGAATGATGGAGAATCGCCCAAACTAATTGATGATGAAAATGTTAAACAAAAAATTCATAGTTGAAATGTAATAATAAATGAAATGTGATGTAAAATGAATGTTGATAATAGATTTGAATTTTGTGGAGAATTTAATGGTACAATAAATGATAACTAATTAAAGGTTGATATAAAAAGAGTTAATAGATTGTTCAAGTTGTAATGTTTATAATTTTCTATACAAATTATTTAAAGGTGAATTGTTTAGTTAAATGTAGCAATGTTAATGTTCAAGGTTAATGTTTATTATGTTATTGTGCAAGATTTAGGGGTGATTTTGGGGGGTTGTTAGGTGTCAATAGAAGAGAGAGTAAGTTGTGGTATATGGTGTTAGTAAATGAAGAATGACATAAGTTTAGTTATAAGATAGGCTATTGCAGTGACGGCATGTTGTTACTGTAGATAGCGGTAAGGGTTGATGAGTAACATCGATGCATGTTACCATCATCGGAGGCCTAAATAGGGCGTAACATACACTGTACACCAACATTATATAATATTATATTAAATGTCAATTACTATGGTACAGTGTATAAAAAATGATGAATTGTAAAACATGCTAATGACAGATTTCCCCACATTTTGGGCGATTACTGTTTCACCAGCACTAATCGTGGTTTTGGACGACAATCTGCTGTGGGCAGACATTGTAAAACTGACCATGGTTGGTTGCCTGTGAAATTGGTTTGAAATTGAAATTAACGGGGGGGGGGATGACTCAAGGGGAAATCACTGGAACTATGGAAATAGTTCTATGTTAAACTCCCAACTATGTTAAATTTAACATTAAGAACACGTCTTCGTCAGCGGCTACTGCCCAAAAAGTAGCCCAGAGAGTGTGGGTAAAGGAAGAAATTAAACGGCTTTACTCCAAAAAGAACAAATTAAACAACGATCTACATCTCACACACACTTGGAGGTTCTTAACGGTATTCACCCAGTTATAATTAAAGATATTTTGACATGCGTCGAGACACAAATACGTAACATCATAAGAAAAATCGTGAACACATAAAAAGTTCCGGCTTGTAAACCTGGAAAGAAAACAACTCCAAAATACCCATATTTACAGTAAACACAAATTTTATACACGTGTAGCCAACTATAGCAACATAAGTTTTACAAAAACGGAAGAAGAATTACTGAGTAAAGGCCTACATCATAACCTGCCTAGATTTTCTAAACACAACATAATTCACGAGATAACTAACGCTGAAGCGGCTATAAAGACATTAAGTGAACAGGTTAAACAGAATGAGGCTCGTGTCCTCATTAATAATAAATTGAACCGTGTATTAAAGAATGAGTGCAGGCATTCATCGGTTGATAAATATCGTAATGATATGAAAACTATACACAACATTAAACGTAAACTTGTAGATAACAATCCCATAATAACAAAAGCCGATAAAGGCAGTACAGTTGTAATTCTAGATCAGCATGAATACAAAGCGAAAGTTTACGAATTTATCAAGGATAATAATATACGCGCATTAACGAAGGACCCCACCGCAAACTATATTAAAGATATAAACCACAGTATAAATAATGTATGAATCTGTTTGATATACGTACCATGCGTTAACTTAACAAATACATACTCGCGCCCCTGCGCTTAATGGTCTGCCAAAAATACATAAGGGGAATATGCCCATACGACCCTTAGTTAATTTTACCACAGCACCCGGATATAAAACGGCTAAAAAACTTCTACAGATTTTAAAAAATAATATAAAAGTAAACAATAACCACAGTATCAGGAACAATATTGAGTTTGTGAATCGGGTAAAATCATTAAGAATGTTGCCACAATATAAACTGATGTCCTTTGATATTGTGAACCTTTACACCAATGTTCCAGTTACCCAAACCATCAATATTTTACAGGAAAATCTGGAGAGTTCAGGCAGCTTGAATCAACAAGAAGTACAGGAACGTATCATGCTATTAAGAGTAATACTAAGCCAGATATATTTTACGTTTGATAATAGGTTTTTTGCCCAGGACGATGGACTTGCAATGGGTTCGGCACTTGGTGGTTTTTTGGCTGACCTCTATCTTAACCACTTTGAAAATGAATACGTATTGTCTCATAAGAATAGGTTTTATAAAAAGATCATTTCATACACGCGGTATGTAGATGATACATTTCTTGTATTTGATGGAACATGTAGGCAGGCAGAAATTTTGAATAAATATATAAATAGTATACATCCAAACATAAAGTTTACACTCGAGTTGGAGAACGAACATAGCTTAAATTTTCTTGACCTGGTGATACAAAACTTAAATAACCACCTTAAATTTAAAATCTACAGAAAGCCGACCACTACGGACATCACTATCCATGCGTCCTCATTTCATCCATTCGCTCAGAAAATGGCGTCTTTTAACTCCTTCATCAACAGGCTATTGAAAATTCCATTGGAGCCGGAGGACTACCGTGAAGAACTTAGTACTATAAAGTACATAGCGATGGCCAACGGTTATAACCGTGATTGTGGATAGGTTAGTAAAAAAGCAAAAAAAGAACCTGCATAGAATTAACAATGAAACACACAATAGGGTTCAGAAATACATAGCAACTGAATATACGAATCTTTTACCCAATACTATTTATAATGTTTTTAGAAAGTATGACTACACAGTATCTTTTAAGACGAATAACAGCATTTTAAAAACTTTAAGGCCAAAATCCAATAAACCAGTAGAAAGCTGTTCAGGCGTGTATAAAATATAATGTGAAGTATGTAATAGTTTTTACATTGGACAAACAGGCAGAAATTTTTTAGATAGATATAAAGAGCACCTGCCTAGGGGCAACATCAGGAATGTCAAATCAAACTTTGCCATGCATATCATCGATCACAACCATACGTATTCCAGTTTTAGAAATAATTTCAAACCATTGCATTTCTGCAAAAAAGGTAAACTTATGGACGCACTGGAGGAGTTTGAAATTTACAGAGCCTCCACAACACACAATGATCAGCTTCTGAACGAGAAACTGTCGTTCAAATCAAACGAACTGTATGATACTGCTATACGCATGCTGAAACAGCACGACAAATAGGTACAGACCGAATAGATTTGTCAGTCACTCGCGGGGTTGGTAGCAATGCGCATCGTGAGATAACGCGAGTGGGGAAATCGACTGAGTAGCGAGATTTGCATGACCTTTATATATTTTTTATCTATTGACGTGCTCTACGTGAGTGAAAAGTTTATCCACCTGATGATGGGACTTTAAGTCCCAAAACGCGTAGTGTATATTGAGAACACAAAGAAGTTTCAAAGAAGGAAACCAAGGTAATTCTAATATTTAATTATATAAGCAACTTGGAGACCAGAACAATTATGTAGAATGGCCATTATACGTGAAGAAAGTAGGAGAATGGTTGAATAGTACCACCCATGAATCCACCGGGTTTACGCCGTATGAGTTAATAAAGGGAACAAGGCCACCTAGAATATTGAACTACTTTTTGAGTATCCACCAGAAAATCAGACTATCGATATTGTAATGTGACATAATGGGAGTCCCAAAACAATTAACCAAAATAATCCAAATAATAATAAAAAAGTCAGAATAACTGAAATCAGATATGTAACAATTTAAAATAAAAAGTACAGCACAATAGTGTGATAAATAATAAGCTATGTATTGTAGAAAATAAGACAAAACTTATGAAAAGTGAATAAGTGCAAAAGTGAAAAGTGAAAAGTGGAAAAACAAGGGTGATCATTAATCACACAGATAAGACTGTTAAGAGCAATGATCCCTATAATTATATTAAGTGTGAAAAAACCAAATAGACAGAACACAACACACACACACAACTAGACACAACTCTTATAAGCAATATAAAATGACAAACATACTAAATGTTAAAGTATAAACAAGCAATTGTAGTAATGTAGAATTATTTATTGAAAGGTTTTATAGTTATTAATCCCATGTTGTTGGTTGTTAAGAGAGAAGGCATTAGCAGTGGTTAACCATGTTTATTTTTCTTTAATTAGGCCAATGCCAATAATCATTAGCATTAATAAATCATATGTAAAAGAATATAAGAAGTATATTAAGCCTATAGGCAAGAATGGAAAGTATGTGTTACGACAATACCAAAACATACTTAAATAGAGGCCCATAAACAATATAATAATGATCCATTAATAGAGCCTAATAGTATGAGAATGAAAATGGTATTATGATCAATTAAATAATTTATGTTATTGTTTGTAAATGAATGAATAGAATCTTGGCCATGAAGGCAACATTTTTAGTTAGTATGTTTAAGAGATTTTGTGTTAATTAATAAACATTGTTAGAATAAGTTAAATGCAAAAAAATCATGTAATAATCTTTAAACAAATAGAATCAGGCAAAAGGGTTCAAAACAGAAAACCATTTTATAATTAATGTAAATTAGAAAATGAGAATGAAGTCAAATTTTAGGCCTAGGCCGAACATGAAGTATGAAATAATATAATGTCAGAAATGATTAAGTTATCAAATCAATATAATACAATAATAACAAAATAGGATCAAAATTTAATAATGGACAAGTCTTAGAGTAATTGTGTATCAGATGAAATTAATCTAATAAAAATTAAGTATTGTATAGTGAATGTAAGGGCAGTATTATAGTCCAGATTTATAAATTTTGTAAAGGTGAAAGGACACCTAATATAAAGTTAACACATATAAAATTATATATCAAAATGTAGACCTTTAAAAAAGGAACAAAACTATGTAAACTAATTTTAATTTAAACAAAAATTAACAAGGGAGTATTTTTTGACTGGAAAGGCAAGGATATAATTTTGGTACTATATGCCGCTTGACCTCAAGTTCATGAAAACTGACCAATCAAAAACGGAGTTTACTGGTCAAAAAGCCGTTACTAAGACGAGAAGAAGGAATGATTGTATTGTTACACGCCACGCTGTAAAGATCAGTCTAATAGCTGACGCTTTGTGTAAAAATAAAACAATCAGTATTATACTTGACTAATGTTCCAAATGAAACCAGAGAAGCAGTAAACACTCCAGAAAACTTATAAAGAAGATAAAAGAATAATTACTAACCGACGGAAGCTTAATTCTACACAAAACACCAAAAGACCATAGCGAGGGACTGCTTGCAGTATTCAAGGAACGTAAATATAACTCCAAAGAATTTTCATTACCACAATACACATAGATCAACTTCACTACACTATATAAACTGTCTACAGTGATAATTGGAATAACCATTGCACATTAATACAGTGGTTAATGATAATAACATTTTATTTAAAACAGAAAAACGTTCTAACTACGTGACTCTTGGTTAACTGACCAAGGCGGCCATATTGTTTATTATTTCGTTTCCAATGCTGACAGAGTTCGTTACCGTAGTTGGTGAAAAAACATAACATTTTATACTTGTAAACATTAATGATTAAGATTATTATTTTATGTATAATTGTAATGTGTTGTACTCCTTTTTAAAGCATTTTCTGACTTCTTAACTAGCCCAAAGAACCCAAGCCCTGAGGTATTTAGTTTATATTAAAATTATTCACAAATCATTGAAGAGCGGATTCAAATACGAATCGATTACTAAACTGTTAAGGTCGATCCAAGACCGAACCATTTATATTGTTTAACAAATAAGCTGAGAAAAATAATAAAACAAACCAATGATTACCGATACCAGAGTTGTCATTCCATGCGTGTGAGTAGAATAAGAGTTTGTTCACAGGTATTAGTGGGAGCGAGCAGGTATGCAAGGCAAATATAACCTCGCCAACAACAGAAAATAAACTAACCTACAACTGACAACATACGGTTAGCAGCAATCGCTGAGTCAACCAGAAGTGCGGGAAAATTCGAATGCACTAGCCCACAAATACAAACACTTTCTCTCATAACAACATTATACAAACTTTAGATTATAGAATTGGCGCATACCAACGTGGAGCTTATTTAAACCCCAATAAACTTTACATTATAGAATTGGCGATCCCAACAGTGAGGCATAAAGATATTAAAACAAGTACTCAATAATATTTAGTTATAATATGAATGTGAAGATCCAATTAGCAAATGAAAGTTTACTCACAAAAGGGGAGAGGAGAAAGCAGAGGCATGATGCTAAAGGTAAGTGGACTAAATATGAGGTAGGACAATTAGTATTGATAAGGAGACACGATTTGTCTAGCGCACAAGATAAAGAGATAAAGAAGTTTTTTCTGTTATACGAGGGACCCTATGAAATTATAGAGGTAAAGATGAACAATGCGTACGTGTTGCGAAACCAAGCAACGCAGGAGATAGTAGGTACACAGAATGCGACGAATTTGAAGTTATATTGGTCACAATAAGTAATTGAATTTTAATCTATTATTTGTATGTTTTCAGAAGGGACTCTCCCCCATTTTCGGTCGGTCACGGCTTCACCATCCCTGACCGTGGATTTTGGCTGTTTGGAGGCGGACCATGGTTGGAGGTAACCTCAACTGGGGGTGAAAGCAACGATGGTCCTACTCCACAAATTGGTGCAAGTAGAAATTTAATTTTGTTGTTGAACGGGGAGGGGGACCCCTAAAATTCGTGGATGGAATATAAAAAAAAAAAAAACTTATAATTGCAATTATCCACGAACACATAATAGTTTTATTTTAATAAAACATCCAAAATTAATGTGAATAACAAGTGCGATTCGTAGGGAGTCATTTCATTACCAAACAAAATTGTCAGTAATAAGTAACAGTTTTGTTTGGTAATGAAATACACATAATTGTAAATCTTGTACTGAACATCTAAGCTATGTGAAAGAAGTAGTTATAATTTAGATTTAAATTTAGAAGGGTGAGGGTGACCAGTTAGTGTTATAGTATACTTGTTGCACTTGTTAGAGACTATTATAGGAAAATAAGTTAGAATGTTTGCATGTGTACCTAGTTTAACTCCATGGTAGATAGTAGCTTAAATATCAGAAATAAAATAGCAGACTAGTGTCTGGTGGTAGTGAAAAGGAAAATGATGTAATATGTGAATTGATCAAATGTTGAGTGTAATCTCTAATGGAAGTGAAGTAGTTCACAGAATTGAGTTTTATTGATATTTTAAAAGTTTTCATCATCAACCAACTATTTCTTCCCCTCCCTTATCTGTTATGAAATTCACATTATACGATATATATTGATTATATAGTTATTCTGATACAATGAAAATTGAAACACGGTATATAAATTCCAAATAAAAACATCAAGAAATTAAATACAAACTAATCTTAAACAACACAAACCAGCCTTCTTTGTCTAACATGCTTTCACTCACGCACACACACACACACACACACACACACAGTTACCCTATACCCTTAGAGATCTCATTTTTGTTTAAAAAATTAATTTCATTGTAATTTTGGTTAGCCCTTGTTAAAATTTTACTTTACACATTTGTTACTTAGCTGTTCACTTGAGTCCAGAAGACATCACATCGTTTTCCGTGCACTACATAGATTGTTGTTTTCACTGAATTTATATGTTTTTATTAAATTGACATTAATTATTTCACATTTTTTAAACTTTAGGCGTACCGTATTTACATTTTACATATGTTATTCACTTTTTTTTTTGTGTGGGCGCGACGAAAACTATGCGCGGATTGCTTGCGTCTGTAGTTGTTAGCTGTTCATTGCCGACTGCTTTGTTCTCTGAGCGTCAACGAAATTGCTGGCGTTGACACTCCTACATTCCAAAGCTGTGTTTGTCTCTGATGTAATATGGTCTGATGTTCCGTTACATAATCTGTTAGTCACTGGAGCTGACCTTGGCCCATTTCGCCCGTTTGTCTGCTACGTCGTTATAATTCATGAATAATATTTTACAATTACTCTTTCTAATTTTGTTCCAATAAAATTTACCTTTATTATGAATTTACGTTTATGTCTCCCAAAATTAGATTTACTTACTCAAATATTATTTTTCCTTTTTATTAAACACAATAAAATTTATTTATTACCCCGGGTAGGCCTAAGTGTCCCGTTACATAATATGAAATTACAAAATGCTAACGTTGATAAGCGCATAAATGATCTCGAACGATGTACTATTATTCAAAAACAAGTAATAGAGTCAGTAAAGGAACAAGTTAAAGAACAAATTAATGAATTTAAAGAAAGTGTAGAAAGTAAACTAAACGATGTAAATGCACAAGTAGCAGATAAGATAAAATTACAAATTAGGGAACAATGTAGTGAAATAGAAAGTAATTGTGAAAGTAAAATAAATGAATACAGTGCCGATGTTGAGTATAAAATAAATGAATGTAAATTCAATATTGCAAACAAAATTGAAGAAATTAATGAAAATACTGACAGTAAGATTAGCGAAATAGAAAGCAGCCATAAGTCAGAAATACAGTTATTAAAAGGTGCTGTAGAAATGGTAAATAATGCCAGTATTCAATCTGAACGTGTAACTAACAACAAGCTTAATTTAATTGAACAAAAACTAATCAATGTCAAAGATGATTTAAATGCGGCAATAAGCAAAAAATTAGATAGTATCAGCGAGCGAATAGTAATTACCCGCGATGCAGATAACGAGATCGAGTTAGAGTCGTTTAATGGGGACAGCAGGGGGGTACACCCTATGCAACTTCTAAATAGAGTAAAAGACTTTAATAAATTTTGTAATAATAATTGGGAAGTAAAATTGTTAAAAGTTATGAAATGTTTTAAAGTAAGCCCCGCGGTGTGGGCGGAAGTGCATAAGGGAGATTGGTTAAATTACCAAAGTTTTGAAAGCGATTTCAGAAGTAAATATTGGTCGGAGGAGGAACAAGAAATATTACGAAGTAAGATCATGGGGTCCGGTAATTTTGGGGTCCACGGGAGTAATGTAACCGTGTACGTGATGCGACTATATAATGAGATAAAATATTTAGAACCGCCATTACCATTCATACGACATGCAAGTAAACACTTACCCAGAGAAATCCAGACCAACTTAATGATGCGGGAAGTGGAAGATATAAATGAACTCGAGCAAATACTAGATATTTTCCAAAATATTAGAGACCGAGAGGCGGGTCGGCGTCCGAATCCGTCCGCGCCACATACAAATGGAAACCCTCATCAGTCCAGGGGGATACCAACCCATTATAGAGGGGAGCGGGGAAATCATAATAATAATAATAATAATAGAAGGGAGGATTGGAGGTGTTCAGAGTGCCATTGTGAAAATTACGCCAGCAGAACGACCTGTTATAGGTGTAGTAAGGAGAGGGACTGTCAGCGAAACAACACAGCGTATAACCAAAACAATCAACACCAGAGAGGAGTAAGCAGTAGCAGAGGAGCACCGGGAAGTAGCAGAAGTTCTACTAGAGGCCGTGGTGGGTACACCCCAGGCCGTGCAACAGCTCAACTGGAAAACTAGCAAGGACAGTGGATGAAAGGACCCAACATTGTCAACAGGTAGCAGCGGGGTCCAAGAGGAGCGTCACTATCGGAGCCAGCTGATTAAAACAGACATATCAAAGGAATTGCTGGAAGAAGACGACGCAGAGGTGGGTGAACCGGAGACCGGACTGACAGAGGTGATGGTCAACATAGAAAACATTAATAGACACGGGTAGTGAGGTATCAGTGATTTCGGAAAATGGGCTAGAAAAATTAAAAGAGTAAATAAAAATATTCCCTCTTTACCAGTCGTGGGAGTCACTATAATAGGGATTACGGGGGTTCGAAGTAAAAGTGTAACTAAACAAGTTCAATTAAACATGTTGATAAATGGAGTGGAATTTGAGAATACCTTCTTGGTAGTCCGAGGTTTGAATTTAGAGGTAATTTTGGGAAATGATTTTCTAAAAAGACACCAAGCAGTGATTGACTTTAATAAACGGGTGTTAGAGTTAGATCAAGAAACTAAGCCGGTCAGGGTCAGTTTTAAATGGGTGATAGATTATATAAGAATTTTTGGAATAAGGGTAGTACACCATCCAGCTGGTAGGGGGGACACAGAAGCTAGGGTGAATGTATGCACAGACAGAGAGAGAGAGAGAGAGAGAGAGAGAGAGAGAGAGAGAGAGAGAGAGAGAGAGAGAGATGAAAGCGCATCGAGAGTGTGGGAAAACAGGGCAGATAAATTTGTTAACGAAGGTGGAGTTGTAGGGAGATCCCAACGCAAGGAGTTGTGGGCAGTAGTGGACCGTTTTAAAGAAGTGTTTGGGGAGTTACCTGGAAGAGCCAGGAACTATGAATGCGAGTTGAAAGTACGGGAACACACCTTTTGTGCAGAGAAGTTATCCAGTGCCTTTTTCTAAGCGTAGAGCTGTTCAGATTGAGTTAGATAGAATGATAGAGGGGGATATAATGTACAGAGATCAGTGTCACCCTAATCAAACCCTTTAGTTGTTGTTATAAAAAATGACGGTAAAGTGCGGTTATGTTTAGACGCACACAGAATAAATCAGATTATTATTCCTGACCGGGAGTCACCCGAACCCATTGACGAAATTTTTCAGAAATTCAGCAGGGTTAAATACATGACATCATTAGACTTAACCGCGGGTTATTGGCAGGTCCCGTTAGAGATAGAGAGTAGGAAATAAACTGCTTTTTTGTTTAATGGTCAAAATTACCAATTCAAACGACTACCCTTCGGACTCAACACGAGTGTGGCTAGTTTTATAAAATGTTTAGATGAGATTTTGCAACCGAAGAACTTAGAGTTTTTAACTGCGTACGTAGATGATATTTTAAAATAGCTTCAAGAACGTTATCAGAGCATGTAGAATATTTTGAGTATGTACTAGATAAGTTACAAAGAGGGGGTTTAACAATAAATTGGGAGAAGTCAAAATTTTTACAGCAAGAGATACATTTTTTGGGTTTCATTATTTCACCTGACGGAATTCGAGCTAACCCCGAAAAAGTATGTAACAGTACAATTCTGGCCCTACTATATTTTGGGGAATAATCGATATAAATTGTATTTTTATTTCAACGTCACATATAAGAAATTGGTAAGGTTTTATGAAGGTTTACAACTGCGCAATATCGAGTGGACAGGATTGGCATCAAGGTCGAGCGTATACGTCCAGAAACAACAACAACATTTTGTTAGACGAATGTGTCAACAGGCTGCACCCATGTATACGTCATACCAAAGTATGCGAAACTCAATACATGCATTTGTAAACAGCTAAGGAGTGGTCATCTACACAAAGGAACTGGTGACGTAGTTACTCCCCACCTCGGTATTGAAGCGTTGCAAATCGTTTTCCGCAGTCCCGAATCATCACTTATGCCGGCCGGCTGTGTATCAAAATTTTCTAAAAACTAAGTCTCGGACGTCCGCTCGTACAACAAAAAAGTGAAGTATTTATATAAAATAAAGTAACAGTGCAACGTAAAACGTAAACACGAAGTTTCGTAAAAGTTTTAACACCTATAGTGCGAGTTTAGCGCAGGACGTCTGGAGTACTAATTTCAGCTAAGTGACAAATGGGGGGTACACAAAATATTAAATAAGGGTCAATACAAAAAATTTCAGTATTCAATAATAAAAATGAGCTCAATTTGGAAAAAAATTAAAAGAAAATTGTACCAAGAATGCGAGCGTGAGTGAATGAGAGAATGTCTAACTAAATAACAAGTGCTGGGTTGTAAAGTTACTTATAATTATGATATCATAAAAATATAATTGAATATGTTATTTTGGAGGGCTATTGAAATGTTTAAGGGGAATTTTTAACTTGAATAGTGAAACTGCGTCTTATGGCGCAACGCCTAAGGGCATATAGTAGCGTACTTGTTTTCGCACAGTAGAGTCACATGTTTAGTACTTAAAATGACAATAAAAGGTAATGTCATTGGTAAACATTTCAAGCAAGAGTAAATTATTTCAGATAACACATTCCGCTACTTCTGGTTCGCTTAACCGAATTCTGCCCTTAAAGGTAAGCAAATTTTACAATGTTCTTGTAATAACAAGATGGCGCCTGAACAAAAGTTGAATAAAATTATTGATATTACATATTAATTGTATGGCATAAAATAAATTAATATTACATTGGCTTCTGCGAACATAAAATTTCTATGTGGAGTAAGCCTACTGGAAAGAGCGGAGAAGTTACCTGAAGTAATATACATAATTTGAAGATAAGTAAACATAGACGTAGAAATAGGGTTATGTTATAAGTTTATGTGCATGCATATATTATAAAAAAAAAGCAAAATGAATACTAATGACAATAAGAATGTAGAAGTCAGCATAACTGACGAAACAGTTACGAGTGAGATGGGCGTTCAATTAACCCCAATTAGCCAGATCGGTGAAACAAGTACCACCGAATTAAATACAGTTCAAATAACACCCATCTCGACTCGGGATGAAAATAAAACAGATGAGACAGCTGCCATGATGCAGTTACTGTTAAACAAATTTGATGAGAAGTTTAATAAATTAGACGAGAAGTTGACGAGCAAAATGATGAAATTAAAATTAATTTCAATGAAATGAAAGATGAAATTAAAAGACAAAATGTTAAGTTCAATAAAAGAATCGATGAAATGCATGTACATTTCGATAAAACGAAAGAAAAGACAATAGCATTAGTAAATGAGAAGTTCGTTAGATCAAAGAATAAAGTAAACAAGAATTACGAGAATGAAAGTGGGGTAGAGAATAGTATAGGTAGTAATGATAATACATTTACAGAAAATAGTGCTAGTTTAAGTGCTGTGAAGATAAAAAACGAGGTAGCTGAGGTGAATAAAAGTGAAAATCAGAAAGAGGTTAGTTTAAGTGCAAACAAGGTGCTAATTAATAAGGTGAGTAACAATGATGATTTGAATAATGAGTTCACAGGTAATAATAATGATATAATTAAGAACATGGTGCTAGAAAATGATGGTGAGAATATTGGGAGTGATAATGAGATGTTAGAGTGTGTTGAGTCAGAGAGAAAGTGTAAAGAAAGTATAATTGTAGGGGGATTGGGGTAAATTTTTCCCATGATATTGTAGTTGGGGGTGAAGTAAAGGCTTCACGTGTGTTTAGGGAGGATGAGAGTTCCTTCAATGTATATTTGGGAGACGATATGTCTACAAATAAATTTCCCTGGGTTTTTTGTGCACTTCATAAGTGGTGCAGTAATTGTGAGTTAGTGACCCCTGCATATTTTGAGATTGAGAGATATATTGAAAGAGAGTTGTGTGGTAAGAGAGAGGTAGAGATTTTTAAAGTAAAAAGAAACTAGAGAATTTTTAGAAATGTTAGGAGTAGATATGGTAGATAATTATAGTAAATACGTACCTTGTATTAAAACTGAGATAGCAGTAGATGATGATAATAATGATAACAAGTACTTACCTTGTGAAGTAAAGCGTGTAGTAGTAGATAAGTGTGATGATTATAGTAATGACTTTATAACTTACCTAGGACAGATAATACTAAAGGTGACAGGACCATACCCTATGATGACATGGTATATGGTAAATTGATTTGGAATAAGCCTATTAATTCAAACGACATTGTGGAAAGATATAAAAATTTAAATAAATATTATATTGATAATAATAATATCATATATTTAATAAGAAATAAGTTGTATAGACCTAAGATTCGACTGTTGTTCGATGATGGAGGATGAAGTGTTTTATTGTTTATGAACATTAATATATGTGAACAGTGGTTTTGAAATGGACTGTTTATAAACTGATTTTGGTTAATGGTAACAAATAATAAGTTGGATTGTATATTTTTTGTGTGTATTAATGTCAATGTATTTGTGTATTCTTGATGTTGTGTATTACATATAATTTTATGTAAACCATGTATGTAACAGGAAGTTATAGTTTAATTGATTTAATAATAACAATTAACATTTTTTTGTTTTGACTAAACAAGTGATGAAAGTAATGATAAAATTTTAAATAATTGAATTAAATAATTGAAGATTAATTACTTAATTAAGGTTGTATAAAAGAAAGTTTGATAATGAAGTTAAATGATTTTATGAGATTTAGATTCTAATGAATAATAAATGATTAAGCATGTAATATAGTTGGATAATTATATAATTACCTTATTATCCACTCTAGTGATACAAAGTTTCGTCAGTTATGACGCGTTTCGGGACTAAGTCCCATCCTCAGATAACACTTAATTCAATAAATTAATACATTAAAAATCGCAACCATGATACTGGTCAAGTCAATAAAATAAAATAAATTAAGTTGAATATATTGAATTAAGTGTTATCTGAGGATGGGACTTAGTCCCGAAACGCGTCATAACTGACGAAACTTTGTATCACTAGAGTGGATAATAAGGTAATTATATAATTATATAATAAGTGATACGGTACGCAAAAAATAAGTAATTGAATATAGTTGGATATTGAGATGTATTGTTATTAGTAGGTGAGGGATGAATTTTCTAATGCAATTGTCAATGATCACAGTAATGTAAAGTGTTAAAAAGGGATAGAGCCTGGGTGATAATTATTAAAATAAAGGCGTGTGAGTTAGTCAATTAAAGTTAATGGGAGTTAGATAAATAAGAATTTTGAAATACCAGTAGTACAAAGAGAGTAGTAGACATTTTAGGGACACAGTGGTGTTAGTTATTATATGTAGAGAAGGTGAGTAATATGTAATTAAAGAGTAAATTGTTGATGGTGATATTTTGTAGTAAGGGTAGTGGTGTAAGGAATGATCAACGTGCGGCGTTGTGGCAAGTGATAGAGTAGTTTAAGGGAGTGTTTGCTGATATTTGGTGGGGGGCAAATGGTTAGGAATGTATATATGGCCAGGTGGAGAACACACATCCTAGTACAAAGAGGAGAATAAATTGAGGTAAGTGGAATTAGTGAAGGTGTTTATAATTGAGAGATTGGTGTCATAATATGTAAATCTGGTTGTTAATAGTGATTGTTAGTAGGAAGAAAGTGAGCAAGATTATAAATATGAATGCCATTTGATAAGTCAAAGCATAGTGAATACAGGAGTCACCCAGAGTAATCAATGATCAAAATGTGAAATGTTAAGTAGAAAATTCATAATAGAAAGGTAATAAGAAATGAAAAATAATGTAACATGAATGTTAATAATAAAGTTGAAATGGTGAAGAATTAAATGGTAGTAAAAATGAGAAATAATTGATGGCTAATTAATAAAAGTTCAATTAAATTAAAATGTAATGTTTGTAATTTTATATGCAAATTTAAAGATGTAAGGTGTGTAATTTTTATCAAGCTTAAATGTGAGTTGGTCATTTTAATATAATAATCACAATGTTTA
This sequence comes from Magicicada septendecula, assembly GCA_034769895.1. Lineage (NCBI taxonomy): Eukaryota > Metazoa > Arthropoda > Insecta > Hemiptera > Cicadidae > Magicicada > Magicicada septendecula. Next base: position 421,056,048 of record CM068372.1, on the reverse strand, counting down.
TTATGTATTAGGAAATAGTGTGTGTGGAGGAGTAAAGGGGATGATTATTAACAGCGCCGGATAAAAGAATTTCTGTTAATATTAATAATAATAATATTTTATAAAAGAGAAAATGTTTCAGAATTGTAGAAAAGGGGAGATATAGATAATTTTATTTGAGTAAATTTTGATTATGTGTTTAAATATGTTGGAAGTATTATTGCATTAGTATAAAGATTTGTATTTCTTCTTGTTAATAGGAAAGGATTAATTATTATCGATTGGAATCGAAAAATTTTATAAATGTAAATGGTAGTGAAATAAGAGAATGAAACATCTGTATAATAATTCTTGTACTAGGTGTAATAATCCTAGGTGTTAGGAGTTAAAGAAAACCCAGTGCTTCTTAACACAAACCAGCACATAGCTAAGGGGAAACAGATCAGTTAGGGATATGGTATTATACCAGGCCACTATTTTAATATTTTTTATTTGTTGTTTCAGTGTCTGGTGATGGCGGTCCTGAGCTGGCCAGCGCGTCAGAGCAGGAGCGTTACGTGCCTGTCGGCCTTGCGGTGTTGGGATCTCTCCGGAGAAGTCCAGTAAGGTCGTGCAGGTACTGTCACCATCATTGGACCAAGGGTGAGTTATTATATTTTTCTTATAAACAGTAAGGGGTTGTGGCGACATATCCTAGCTGATCCCTTTAGGAAGTATGAGTGTGTCAATGAGAGTTTTTATGCTTCATCATAAATCCTCTCATTGAAGGGGTTTTGTAATAATACAATTCTGGCCCTGCTGTATTTTGGGGAATAATCGATATAAATTGTATTTTTATTTCAAAGTCACATATAAGAAATTGGTAAGGTTTTATGAAGGCTTACAACTGCGCAATATCGAGTGGACAGGATTGGCGTCAAGGTCGAGCGTATACGTCCAGAAACAACAACAACATTTTGTTAGACGAATGTGTCAACAGGCTGCACCCATGTATACGTCATACCAATGTATGCGAAACTCAATACATGCATTTGTAAACAGCTAAGGAGTGGTCATCTACACAAAGGAACTGGTGACGTAGTTACTCCCCACCTCGGTATTGAAGCGTTGCAAATCGTTTTCCGCAGTCCCGAATCATCACTTAATGCCATCACTAAAAATATTAAATAATTGCAGAGTTTTTTAGGTTTATGTAATTTTTATAGGAAGTTTCAAAAAAATTATGCACAAGTAACCTCTAAATTAAGTGTGGTATTACGAAAGAATAAACCATGGAGGTGGGGAGAAGTGGAAAGAGTTACATTTGACGAGATTAAAGAAAAGTTTATGAATATGGTAATAATGGTATGGTATGATGAACCATCCCGATTTTCAGCAAAAATTGTATTTGCAGACGGATGCCAGCAACATAGCCCTCGGTGCGGAACTATACCAGGAGGGTGAGGATAAGGAACATCGGACAGTCGCTTTTGCCAGCCGGACTTTGTTAGCAGTGGAGAGGAACTATACAACCACCGAGAAGGAACTGTTAAGTATCGTTTTTGCAGTGAAGAAATTCCGTACATACCTTCTAGGGAATCAGACCATTATCAGGACAGATCACAAGGCGTTATCGTTTTTAAACACTTGCAAAGTGACACACAGTCGACTTACCAGGTGGGTGTTACCTTTACAAGAATACAACTTTTCCTGGGAACACATAAGGGGAGTAGAAAACAAAGTACCTGACATCCTCTCAAGGGTGGACATGGAGGGGAATAGAACTGGGAGAGAGTGAATTAAATAGAAATTTTCCGGTTAAGTAGGGAAGACAGGCTTTTTGGGGAGAGCTAAAAGACATTAAAAAAATGCAAAGATCAGAAGTTAAGTTAAATAAAATCATAGCAAGTTTAGAATCCTACTTAGATCATTCTGTATATAGCCATCATTTTCAAGTTTTCATGGGGAGTTTATTTAAAAAAAAAGTAGAGGGGAGTGAAAGGGATTGGAGGTTAGTCATACCAGAGGGGTTGGTAGAGAAAATAGTATGGGATTGTCATTATAGATATGGCCATTTTGGAGCAAAGAAGTGTGCGAGTGTACTGAGGGAGTCCTGTATATTTAAGAATATGGAGAGGCGCGTAAGGAAAATAATCCGAAGTTGTGATTTATGCCAAAAGTCTAAAGTAGTAAATTATCGATTGGAAGGGGAGTTAAATTATATCAAAGTAGAAAAACCATTTGACCTAGCAGCAGTAGATTTATATGGCCCATTGCCAAAGGGTAGGGGCAGAGTAATGCATATTTTTGTAGTGCTTGATACATTTTCCAAATATGTAAGGTTATATAGTGTGAAGCGAGCGACGAGTAAGGTGTTGAGCGAGAAGATCACACGCGACTACATGATCAACGTGGGAAAGCCGAAGGTGATACTATCAGACCATGGACCGCAGTTCATCAGTGGGAAGTGGTGTCAGACTCTAGGATGGGAAGGAATCATCCCAAAACACACCGCAGTAATGTATATCATCCACAATCAAACCAGGCGGAGAACAGTCATGAGAGAGATAGGCCGGATTTTAAGAGCATACTGTCATGCGAAACATAGTGAGTGGCCGAACTATCATTGTATGTTCAGAAGATTGAAGACTGGCTGAACTGTACAACCCACGAGTCGACGGGATTCACACCTTACGAGTTGGTATGAGGGAGGCGTCTGCCAAGGATTTTGTAGCAATTATTTGAGTATCCACCAGAGACTAATACTGGTGATCGTAATGTAAAACTTATGTTGGCGAATGAAAGCTTGTTGACTAAGGGAGAAAGGAGAAAGCGGAGGCATGATGAAAAAGGTAAGCGTACCAAATTGTAAAATAAATGGTAACTGATTAAAATGTAAAGACTAAAATTTTTATTTAAATTGAAAATTGAAGGACATGTTTGCGTTGAGATGATTAGGAGTGTTTATGCTGAGATACTGTTTGTGAAACAAGTTGTGTATTCAACTGATGATGTAAACAGGGAAAGATAACAAACCTGTGTTATATGTTTAATTGTAGATTCCTCGTTTAAATGCGGTCACGGCCTCACAAAACCGTGACCGTGGAGTAGTTAATTTATAGCAAGCCATGAATAAAATTGTTGTAACTGGATCATGGTGTGTTTTTGTCAACCTGGTGTTTTGTGAATGTTAATTGTGGGGTAGTTTAGGGGGAATCTACTTAAAAAATTTTTTGTACCTAAGGCTATGCACCGAAAGAGGTGATAGACCGCGCAAGGGCTCATTAATCATTACTGAAGTAGGATTACTGGTACTAAACAGACCAGTTATACCGAATTTTATTGTAACGCCGAAGCAAGGACGGGGTGAAATAAAAGAAAAAAATGTTCACCCTTTCTGCCTTAGTCCTTGTGGAGGCAACTGGGCGCTACAGTCCAGGGGGGGGTAATAATGTGTGTGGATGGTTGCTGGCCAGTGTTACAAGCCAGGGCATTGATGTGATGTCATTGCGTGTGAATGGGCAGATATCGGCTTGTCCGTGAGGTCATTTACACAATTGTAATGGGGTATCAGGGGTTAAGGTAAAAAGGGGGTTGGGGGATTAAAAAAAAAAAAAAAAGTTAGTGTTGATTATTGTATTTTGCTGGTGTAAGCTGGTAATAATGTATTTTTGTGTACGTAACATGTATTTTATAGTAAGGTGATTATTATTTACTCGTATTAAACGTAATCAATTTGTAATTTTTGCGGGGAATAATGTTTTGTCAAGGGAAAAAAGTACCAATATATAATTTGTATGGAATTTATATATATTAGATGTAAGTATACAGTAAGCTTATATTGCCATGTGGACATTGTATTTTATGTAGCCCAGTTACCGGGTTGTTTGAGACTAATGTAAAACGTTTATGATGAATTGAAATTGTTGTGATAGTGTTGGAGTATGAACTTAAATAATTGGAGTTGGGTTAATCAATGTATCAGATGGAAAATGTAATAAATTTGAATAATTTATTTTTGACTTGCAGTGAATAAGGTGGTAATGTTTTGTTTGTAATTCGATGTAAAATGCAAGGTGAAAGATTTAGTTCAATGTAAACATGGTAATGTTTATTTGGAATGTTTATTATGTTGTATCCTCCTTATGTAACTGCATCTGAATATAGAACAACGGTATTAGTATATCAGCAAATTAAATAAGCAACCAGTACTTTGCTAACAATGAACCAGTATGACTAAGAGGAAACGAATCAATCGGGGATATGGGATAGTGAAACGCCAGTTGTTGATATTTTAATTGAATGTTTCAGAGTCAGGTGATACTGTGGTGACGTGCCTGTCTGATTTTATGGTGTTCGGATCTCGAGCGAGAAATCCAGTAAGGTCGGATAGGTGCAGCCACAGCCACTGGACTACGGGGGGGTGAGTACCCATGATTTTAATAAGAATTTAAGGGGGGTTGCGGCGGTATATCCTCACTGATCCTCTTAGGTTTTAGGCAATGAGAGTTTTTATGCTTCGGCATAAAACCTCTCATTGAGGGGGTATTGTAACGATACAGAATTGTGTGTTAAAAAATAATAATTCAAATCAGACTTAATTCAAAGCAGTCAGTGTTCACCTTTGGTGTACCTCGTTTTAACCAACTACACATATAATATTATTACAAAACACCACGTCTGTGTTTGTCTCTGGAGTCAGATAGTCCAGACATATTATGTAACTACATACAGTTTGTGGCATCCGTGAATCACGGAAAATATGAAGCCAACGTGCAGATTTCACCAGGCGGCAAAAGATTGCAGAATTCGCTGGCCTAGCTTCTAGAACTTTTTAAACTCACCAATCAGGGCTTGAATGGGTGACCACGTGACCAGTCTCACACCCTGCAGTGTGCGCCCCAGCGCCAGATTAAGCGGCAGTCAACTTGTATTGTTCAGACCGCGCGGTCAGAAAAATCAAACAAGTGCTCGAGCAATTATGCAGTCGGCTGACTAAATAACTAATAACAGTATAATTTAAACAGTGGTGATGGATGGTCACAACAATGCAGCAAATTAACTAGCGTACAATAAGAAAAACTAAACGCGGAGTGAAGCGGAAGGTTGAACAGACAGTGATTGTGCAACTCCGAGAGACACACTCAGAACGGTTAAGTACCAGCAATAATTAATTGGCCAAAACTCTTAAATGTTATAGTTATAATGGGTAGAATATCTCACAAAATTAACTAAATGAAATAGAAGCGTGAGAGAGAGAGAGAGAGAGAGAGAGAGAGAGAGAGAGAGAGAGAGAGAGAGAGAGAGAGAGAGAAAGAAAGAGAGAGAGCGTAAGATTGAGTACATACGTACAAAGCAAAGTATTGGTTTCATAACATTAATTACTGATTTATAGTTTGTGGCAATCAATTAATTGTAAAATTTTTGAATAATCTTGATGTTGTAAGGGGATGACGCAAAAATAACTGTAGTAAAGTTTCCTGTGTACTTTCCTGTATTAAGTAATTAAGAGATTTTGTTTGTAAACCATTTTTCAACAGGGAGTAGATAGAGAAGTTAACTAAAGAAAAATAAATAATAGTAATTCCTAACATAACATGTGTTAGCTTAATGATCTCGCAACTCAACCCAGATAATCCCTCTGCAACTGCTTTCGTCTATACAACTCTGGACGGTACCCAAAGGTAAGAAAAACGAAGTTTTTATAAATTTGCATAACTTTATTATTTGCAAAAGAAATCGTAAAGTTTCAAGCATGCTCCAAACGTTTGGTAATACAAGGTAATAAATTCTATATTTTAAGGGAGTAATCACAGAACATAAATTTAAACTGTTCCTTATGAAATAGATATTAAATATTTTTCACCAAAAATGTAGATAATCCATGTTATTATTGTATGTTGGTTGTTCAGAAATTAATAATTATGTTCTTGCAGCTGTTGGTAGCACTGCAGAAGTTTGGAAGCAATTTGGATGAGTATTTACACTTGGTATTGCCGCCAGTGGTAAGACTGTTTGATGCAGCAGACTGTCCGACAGGTGCGTGCAAAGTCGCCATGGAGACTATAGATCATCTGTCAGACACACTGGACTTCACAGATTTTGCTTCACGCATAATCCATCCATTGGTGTGTATAGTGACTAATTATTTATGTAATAAAAATCGCTTTTACCAAAGTGGTGCCAGGTTTTTACAGATCCTAATGTATAGTAATTATATATTCTACAAAAATATAATATGGGTCATATGGGTTTTATTTTTTTTTTGTGTTTCAAGAAAAAAAGCACAGGGATTCCATTTTAATGTGTTACACCTGGACACATTTAAACATAAATAAAAGGACGTAATTAATCAGTAATTTTCACTATTGTATCATTGTTACAAAGGATTAAGCCCATATTAATGCATCCTGCTGGTTAAACAAGCGTTTCTCCACACAGTTTCTTAGTATTAATGAAAAAAGGCATGTAACGGGTGTTACTGGATTTGGACAGTGCACTTGAGGTGATGCAAATAACTTTAAAACTCTGTGAGTTTTAAATAGCAATGTCTATTGCTCAATAGACATTATGTTTACCAATTTCAGATTCACTACTTAGCTAGTTCTCCATTTCCTTAAATATACTTATGTTTGTATCTATGAGAATGAGTCAGTAATTATCCAAAATATAGTTTTATTTGTTTTCCGTTGGCAGCTTTGTCATTTTTGTGAGCTTAGATAGGAGTACATGTTTACATCACTCAACAAATTTCTGCCACTTATTTTGAGCCATTCAATTTACTTCTTTCCATATTTTTCTAGTTCTCATTGATTTCTGTCACTGTCGAGTGCCGTGTAGTTCTTGGCTGACCTCTGTCTACTGCCATGTGGGTTCCAGTCAAGTACCCTTCTTGCTATGTTGTATACTTCTCTCAAACAGTGGCTTATCCAGTCCTATTGTCTTTCCCCCATCCAGTCTAATTTCAATTTGCACTAGAGACTGATAGAATTCATTAATTATAGAGACCGTGTATTATTAATTTTTCTTTGTCTGAATATATTGTCGTCGTCAGGGATGTAGCCGGGGTGAAAATGTCTAACCATAAATACTAAAATCTCAAGCTAGACTAAGTATCAATGGTCCAGTTACACTCAAGTTCTTAATACACTGTTGGTGGCGTGAGTTACGCTAATTCTCGCGCGCATGAAACAGTCGTAATTTAACGAGATCTTCGTCCACCGAATCCCCCAAAAAAAAATTTAATTCTAACATGAGAAAATTGTCATTTGCAATATTTAAGGAATTTAGAGTGATTAACGGGCGATTCACATCCCCCGTATTCACATAACCCGCTAAGCACATCAGCTGATTTTCTAGTGTCATGACCTGGTCTTTCTCGTTGGTTGCGTCGAGCTACGAATCATGCCTTCTGCAGATGCCTGATAATTTGCACACATCTCCTGCTCCTGCCCCGCCAGTCAGGAGTTTCGCTTTCGTATATGGTGTTGTCGTACAGGTTATATTCGTCTTTAAATTCAAAATCAGAGCTAGGGGAAGACAAATATATAAACGTTAGTGTGACTGGCGTGGATATTGGCTTAATATCAGAAGGTATTTTTAATGTTGTTTCACCTTTACCAAATACTACAGAATTAAAGTGTAAAGTGTTAAATGACATTTTTGTACCAAGTGAGACATTTGATTTCCCAGTAACTGAGTTCGGAAAAAAAGAAACTCAAGTTCCAGCGACATTGGTTACAAAAATGGCCATGGTTAGCCTATTCATCGGAAAAAGACAGAGCTTTTTGCAGATATTGTGTGCTTTTTTCATCAGATTCCATTGGAAAAGGCACCCATCAAAAAATTTGATCTTTGGTAGCATCTCTGTTTCGTAAATGGAAAGACAGTATTGGTAAGGTTCATTTTATCCAGGCTGTTTGGCCGTGGTCCATGGTTTATTACCAAACCAAACGTTTGAGCAGCTCCAATGGCTGCCATCATCAGCGGAATAAAAATCCTGAATGTCGGGTGTTCACGTACAGGCCCAGTACTGTGGTATAGGCTATTGTGATGCTACCACTTTCTAACTACCTGCAGAAACCTGAGCATGACCTGTCAGCTTCCTTAAAGTATGCTGGTGATATCAAGGCACTTTGCAAGTTGCGTGAGTCAGGAACTAGTAATTTTGATGTGCAACAGTACTCGAATATTTTCAAAAAAGGACAATTGATGGCGCAGAAGATTGTGTTTACTACTGTTGATATTCCGCCACAACAAACAAAACTGCAACAATATAGAGAAAACCATCCGCATAATTCTGCAGAGGAATATTTTCGAAGGACTATTTTTATTCCATGCATAGATGGTCTTATAAGTGCATTAGTTGCCCGTTTTGATAATAACAAGAGACATTTGGCTGCTTTTCAAGTGTTGTTACCTAGAAATGCTAATCCCCAAAGTGTGGATGCTATATTAAAATTAAAAATGTATTATGAGCATAAAACATCAGAATTGGTAGTCAAAGCAGAATACTTGCTGTGGTGTGAAAAATGGAAGAGCGAAGAGGAAAAACCAGTTAAACTACTGACGATTCTAGATGAATGTTATAAAAATTTTTATCCAAATATCCGAATGCTATTATCTGTGTTAGCGACCCTGCCTGTATCAACAGCTGAAGTAGAAAGATCATTCTCGTCACTTAAGAGGATTAAGAGTTTTCTACGAAATAAAATGGAAAATGAACGACTTACAGGACTGGCTCTGATGACCATTCACTACCCTGCACCTTTTACTGCTGAAGACGTTTTAAATTTGATGGCAGTTAATGGAAAGAGAAGGCTGCTATTGTAAAAAAATGGATATTTCATTCATAATTTTTTTAAACAACTACTAGTGTTTATTGTGGATTATTCCAGTAATCTGGTAGTATATTATGAGTTTTATTTTGTTTGTATACTATTACGTTCCATATGAGTATAATTTTAATTTTATTTGCTATTTTATTCAAAACTACGTATAAACTGTATGCGTGTCTATTTAATTTAGTATAATATAATAATTTAAATCTTTGAATCGTACAAAACTGGGTTAATCAGTTTTGTACTTAAAAATATTGGATTTAGAAATATCACACTTAAGATTATGTATATTTTTTGTTATTTTACAATATCTTCTGACATTAGACAAATATATGTTGTAGGTTTTATAAGAATTTTTGTATTGTCTAGCAATATTTATTATAAATTCCAGGTACTGAATTTGTTAAGATTAAATTTTAACCACTTAATGCTTGATAATATGTGTATGAACATTATATTTTTAAATAATTTACATTAATCTATGGTATATTTAAGGTATGTATAAGATATATATATATATATATATATTGCAACAGTACAAATATATAATTTACTGTCCATTGCACAAAGTAATTTAAATAAGTAATTAGAATAAATAAATAATGCATTTTGTTAATAATAATAGTTCAGCTTACAATCTGAGAATGCCTAACTTTCATGTTAGAACAGGTGAATAACGCCAGCTGCTCTCTGTATGTGTGTATGTGAAGAAACAAACAATTTTTTAATAAATAAATAAAATATTCTGCCAGAACCTTACCTGCGATCTTTCTCTCGCTACTTACCTTTTAAAAAACACCAACAGAAGTTCAGGGTCACCACCAATATCTTTGAAGGACAGATATGGAGACCTTTATACATTACCTTAATTAAAACTGGAAAATTTTGCAATCTGACTTCCCCCAATTCAGAAAATTCCACTGAGCGATTAGACGAATTTTTCAGCACAGAACACTAGGAAATGGTAACGACGAAATAACTACGCTAACACATGGTTATATTCTGTAAAACAAATCTTATTTATTAAATTCAATGTTATATTTTCTCTTTATATTTTACTTAAATACTTAAAACATGAAATTACTTATATACAAATACCCTATATCAGAATCTTTCTCGTCCAACCAGTACTTTTATATTTTATTTTTCCCTTGTTCCACACACACACACACACACACACACACACACACACACACACACACACACACACACACACACACACACACACACACACACACACACACACACACACACACACACACACACACACACACACACACACACACACACACACACACACACACACACTCACTCTTTAAACTGGTTAATGTCCCCCGTTTTCCGAGCTCTTTATATAATTATTAAGTTTACGCAGCTGACTGTATATTATACCCGCATATGCTATTCCGCCATTGCTGATAATTCACTTAACACTTTATCACCAAACACTGTTCTAATTCTTCCCATTTATTTACGTATTAGGTAGATTGCACTGACATTTTTCTTCCTGGTTTTCTTCTCTTATATTTACCAGTTTCGGTAGACCTCGGCTACTCAATTCACTTCAGTCTACCGAAATTTCCGAGCCGCTGTATGTGCGACTGTACCGTGTGATGAGTTGTAGCGAATTCTCTGGCTGGCTACTGTTGACTGTGTGTGTGCGCTTGGTTGCCTACCTGCCAGGTGTTAGGCGTCGCCGTCAACTTGTACTCTGTGATTCTTTGTTTCCATCGCATGATCGGCTATGGAATTTTTTGTACGTGTCCTTCACGCTGGGAACGTTGGTCCACACGTGCGCTCGTACGCATGAATACGCACCCTACTGACAATTCACATTTTTGTAACATGCTGTGCCAGTCACGGAGCTATAGTCAGTGACCAAAAATATACTCTGGTTAAATAAAAGCTTTAAATTGTATACCCTCATCAGTTTGTACCATTACATGTACACCTAAAATGTGTGTGTGTGTGTGTGTGTGCGTGTGCGTGCGACCTGTCCATTCCTGAAAGCGCCACCCTTTCAGTAACATATAAATTATTTGCATTTATTTAATTTATAATACTTGTGTGCATAATAGCACAAAATTAAATACACCAAAATGTGTATTTAAATAACACGAATAAGTGTATAAAAAATAGTGCAAAACAAATAAAAAGTGTAATTATAGGCAATTAAAAATCAATAGTAATTATGTTAAATAAGATAAAGAAAAACAGTTTATGCATGATGAACACCTAGAAATTACCGACCGAGTGAATATCGGGTAATGTGCAAAAGATTTTGCAATTCGCGAAGACGAGCAAATTAAGTGTGACAAGAAAGTGTGGGTTAGAAGTGACGCTATCGACAATATTAAACCAGCAGAATATTGTCGAGACATGATTTTATCGCCCTGGGTATAAATACCGGGGACGTGCTAACATCATTCTCTTCCTTGTTCAACAACCGAAGCAACCGGAGGCTCTGCCGGACGACAACTCTTCCTTGTGACCACTGAAGCAGCCGGAGGCTCTACTCGACAACTAGAACTTTGTTATCCTGATCAATGACTATGGCAGCCAGAGAATCTGCATAGCAACAACAACAGTACATCAACCACAAGCAGCAGTCAGGAACTTAAAGACTACGCATCAGTTCGTGTGAGCAGTTGCAACCTGAGGCCATGACGAGTACGAGAATCCAGTAATCCAGAGTATGAGAATCCAGTAATCCAGAGTATGAGAATCCGACGGACAAAGGACTACAAGACTCCAGGAATCCAGGACGACAAAGGAGCACCCCGTATCAAGGACAGAAGAGGACACGCTGCAGATGTACCACAAATAATAAGGTGACAAATAATCATGCACTTTAAAAACCGAGACTTAATCAAAATACATTAAGTAACAAAGAAAAAGATAGACAATTCAATTCAATTATGAATCAAGAAATTGTATAACTGTAAATATGTTTTCGTACAATAATTAACGTAATATGTAAGACTGTTTAACGATAATTGTCATCAGTAACTATAATTTGAAATCTATAATTTTTAGTATTTAATTTGACAAAGTCAGTAGAGAATTTTATTAGAAAGCAATGCATATGCAGTAATTAAAAAAAAGAGCTTAGCTAAGCAATATAATATAAATGAGCTAGCTGAGAGCAATATAAAAATTTATAACAATGTATTAGAATATAAGATTATATAATATGTTTGTGTGTAATATAAGACTACTAATTATACGTAATAATTACGTGAAAATAATAATGATTTTGAAGGACAAAACAAATAAGAAATGCTATCAATAATTGTCTTGATTATTCATCTCTTCTTTCACAGCACTAACACTTATCTAAAAATGAACTTTTTCTTGTGAAAACTTACTTTTCTCTGTGGACACGTTTCGGCGTACATATCCGCCTTCTTCAGCTTCGAGTCAGACTGCCATCATTTCGTAATGGTTGTTGTGTGGAAGGTGTAGTAGGGGTGGTGTGTGGAGGATGGGGATTGGCGCGGGGATTCAACTTGATGTGTGTTTTTTGTAAAATTGTGTCAAAAAGTGTATGTGATTTATATTGTAATTGATCGTTAAGTATGTTGTTTGGTTGTGTTGTGTGGTATTTATATATTTCGTATTGTTCAGTTCAGGCAACGTAACTGAACAATACGAAATATATAAACACCACACAACACAACCAAACAACATACTTAACGATCAATTACAATATAAATCACATACACTTTTTGACACAATTTTACAAAAAACACATCAAGTTGAATCCCCGCGCCAATCCCCATCCTCCACACACCACCCCTACTACACCTTCCACACAACAACCGTTACGAAATGATGGCAGTCTGACTTGAAGCTGAAGAAGGCGGATACGTACGCCGAAACGCGTCCAATGAAAAAAGTAAGTTTTCACAAGAAAAAGTTCATTTTTAGATAAGTGCTATCAATAAATATTGAAATGATTTTTAACCAGATTAAATAGCGTTATTATTATTATTATTATTACACCCATATTCATCAACCGCACGAATTTAATGTGTTGTAGTGTTACATAAAGATTTGTCGCACATTAAATAAAATAATACATCGTGGTAGTGTTGTAATGCTTTGTGTTTTACACTTTAGTTATTTATAACCCGTAAAGTAAGAGAAATGCTGCCATTCTTAGGTTTTACTGTTGTCATAAATATGAATAGGTTCTTAACCCCACAGCGATACACTTCTGGGGCAATTGCTGGTCCCTCTAATGTGAACAGTGGAATTTTATGTAGATTGCAAAAGATACAGTTAATAAATTGTCAATTACATTATATGATTGAATAAAGTATAACACATACCTTGTGTTGGTAGTTTCTTTTAAATGCTGAACTCACGTACACGCAGTATGTTGCCTGAGGTCGTGATGCTGGATGATGATATGAAAGGGGTTAGGGGCGTTGTTAGGGAAGGCCTTCCCAAAGGGATGCTGTGGATGTTGCTGCAGATCCTTCACTAACGAGGTCACTAGATGTATTATAAAACACTGAATTGACATGTACGATTTGTACTCATGAAATGCTCACGCGCACTGTTGTCGGTGAACTGAAGTTAATTGAATGTAAAAAAATAATATTAAATGTAAATGTGAAGTAAGGTGATGCCACAAATGTATTGTATAGGCATACTTTGACCTAACAACCTCCACGCATGAGATGTGAGTAAGTACTGATTTCAGTTGTTCTGTCCTGTAGACTTTGTTTAGCCCCCACTAAAGGGGTGATTGGTTTTGACCAATCAGGATGCATAAATTTAATTGTAAATTAAAATCATGTTCAAACAATGTCTTGTTACATTAATAATAGTAAATAAAATATGATTATATATATATATATATATATATATATATATATATATATATATGCCGCAAACTAAAATAAGTACTTGTAACTTTTATTTCTAATTTTTACTTTTTTATTAATAATCTTTATTGTACTTACCTTGTAATTCAAAACACACATCCGGTATACACATGTGGCGTTGTTGCCACACACCCTTTTCTTACTAAGGGCCAGGATACGTTATTAAGCGAGCACAGAAACAGTTTGGGCATTCTAAATAATAAGTCTAACAACATTTAGATGAAATAAAACTTGTGGTTTAATATTTCTGAATTTCAATCATTAAAATTTACAAAACAAAACATGGAGTCGTGATCACAAAACAAAACGGTGGCTATGTACTTCCGCTATATTACAACTACGTCAATTTCAATTATTCATTTCTTTTATCTCCTGTATTTAATTTATAAACAAGAGCATCTCTACTAACTGCAGTTATCATTGATTTTACTTTACGTTTCTGTTTATATTATTACATAAACCAACGCCTCATGGTTTTGCTTTGAGAGGCCGGCACTCGTTCGCACGCATACATTCTCTCTCCCCATACATTAATTTATTTGTACATTGTGATTTAGAAATTATTTGAGCTCAGATAAGAAAATTGATATGGTTATAAATTTTGACTTTCCTGAACTTATGATGTTGCAGTTTCTCCTCAGACGTTCTCCATTGCCAGCAGGTGTTTTGCTGAACTTTAATGTTTGAGTCTGTTCCTTCACTGCACTGAATTTACTTTACATTTTCTGTGTTTGTTAGTTAATGGTACTTGCTACCTTTTTAATTACATTTTTGTACTGTTTAAAACACTTTGCCTGGCAATACTTTGCCAGCGAATTTTGTAGCGCGCTACTGCACTGAATGTAGGTTGAAGACTGGGGCGGATGTTATGTTGTAAATTCGGCAGGTGGAAGGGATTAATCGTCATCACCCTTTTGTTCAGCACTGATGACGGCATTGTTTTACATCACCGTTGTTACGTTGTTGTATTATTTATGACGTTTTCGTATGGTTCGATTCTTGCTTTGTCTGAATATGTATCGTATGTCACATCGGCCAGTGACCTTGAAGTCGATTTGCTCTGGCAAACTGCGTTGTATTGTATACATTTGGGAAATTCTAACCTTATGCCTTTTAATACATTAAATCACAATAAATTAATTTTGCCTGTACCGACAAATTCCTACACGGTCCTATGTACCGTTACAAAACCCCCTCAATGAGAGGTTTTATGTCGAAACATAAAACCTCTCATTGACTCATTCACACTTTCTAAAGGGATCAGCCCGGATATGTAGCCACAACCCCCTGTAGTGTTTATATAAAAGAAATACGAATCACTTACTCTTGGTCCAATGATTGTGACAGTACCTGCCTGACCTTACTGGACTTCTCGCGAGATCCCAACACCGCAAGGCCATTCAGGCACTTGACGTTCCTGCTGTGACACGCTGGCCAGCTCAGGACCGCAATCACAGCATCACTAAACTCTGAAACATGGAAAAAAAATTTAAATAGTGGCCTTGTATAATCCCATATCCACAACTGATATGTCTCCCCTTAGCTGCATTGGTTTATGTTTGAGGCATTGGTTTTCTTAATTCCTAAGTTTTCAAAGCAACAAACAAGGTTTATGACAGAATGTCTCTTTCTCCTTTTTGCATTCCTACATTTACCAACTTTCTGACTCCAGTCAATACTACTTTACTCTTTTCACCACAAGAAAAATATACTTTTATACTAAGATAATAACACGTAAAATAACTCCTTAAGTTTTCAAAAAGCAACAACAACTTATCTATATCTCTATCATATAGAATTCAAAGCACAACTTTATTATGGCAAACAATCTTAACTAGTTAAACTTCATTGATCAGCTTTCCTGATTTTAATACTTCTTTAAGCAGACTCATAATTATCTTTTATGTTCAACACTAGTATCAACATCATATACTTAATACTTAATATTGGTTACCGTTGCTACCCCTGTAGCAACCTCCTCGCCACACACTCTATGACCATATTTATGTTTAATCATTTGCTATTCTTTAGATAATCTAAATCTCATAAAATTATTTACTTTATCATCACAACATTAATTAATTATTCTTCAGTTATTCTTCAATCAATATTTATTTAGTAAAAAAAAAATGTTATACTTTATTGTTAAATCAATTCCACTATAAATTCCTATTACCTACATGGTTTATATAAAATACGTATAATACACAACATATTGTAATACACAAATACATTTAACATTAACACACCAAAAAAATATACAATCCAACTTATTCTTTGTTATCATTAACCACAACTCGTTTCATAAGACAATCCATTTCAAAACCACACTGTTCACATAATTAAATGTTCATAACACAATAAAACAATTTATCCACCATCATCAAACAACAGTCGAATCTTAGGTCTACATACATTATTTATTATTGAATATATGATATTATTACACTCAATATAATACTTATTTGATTTTGTATACCCTTCCACACAGTGGCGGCGCTAAAGAAACGGGGCCCCGCTCCCCGCGAAACTAATTAGGGGGCCCTATAAAAATGGTTAAATTTTGTATACGTAATACGGGAAAACACTCAGATGAGTTTCTATTTACGTGTGTTTCACAACAATGCTTTGTGAATACTTTCTCGTCTATCACAAAGCGTTTGCAATTTGCAAAGGACGTATTACATGTGTACAAACTCTTAAAATTCATTGTTGCTAAATAGACAAAGTTCTATACAAACTATAAAAAAACCAAAATAAAAAGAATGATTTATTTTTACGTCAAAGATCTAAAATCAGACTATAAAACAGTACCGCACACAGAGTGTTAAAATTTTATTATTTAAAAACGAATATCAAAGTAACATTCTAGCTTTTTTTAAACATTTAAATTAGTTTGTAACTGAATTTGTAAAATTCTTGAATATACTCTATACAAGTTCTTAAGTCTAATCCAATTCAATAACACTCGAACTCAAGTAATGTACAATAATTACAGATGAGGATCAACCAAAGTTCACTGTTTTCCTAAGCCTAGTCTTCTTTTTTTAATAGCTAAGAACTTTTCAAAGTTTTCTGTGTCTCTTCATGCTCAATGCTTAACAGTGCCAAGTCACTCAACCGAGTTTGGGCCATGGTACTTCTTAAGTATGACGTAATTAATTTAAGTTTTGAAAAGCTTCTTTCCGCTGTAGCTGTTGTGACAGGTATGGTTAAATAAAGCTGCAAAGCTGTAGTTAAGTCTGGGGGGCAACTCATAAGGCAGCTGTTTTCTTCAACCAGTAAATTCATCATTTCTCGAATGCTTTTCTTGTGTACAATTTCTTTGGCCATCAGAGCTTTGAAGGATATTACTTGGTCAGGCAGTGATATGGAAAGGTCACCAGGATACACATTTACCAGAGCCTTACTTTTCTCCACTATTGTCTCTTGTGAGAAGTTTACTAAATTCTGGGCGTCAGGAATGAAAACCTATCATCAATGCAATGCAATCCTTCGAATCTCATTTGTAGCTGAGCTATTACAATATCTAGTGTTGCATTGAAATTACTTCAAATGATTTCACTTGGTCGTCAATTCTATGGTCAACTGATAATTCAACAAAGAAGCGTTTTACAACTCGCTTACGCTTATTTTTCATGTTACAAGTTATGTCCCATGACTGGGCCAACTGTTTAGCACCAGCAAGAAAGCCGGCAAAGTCCTGTCTTAAAACTTTTAACTCATCACAAGCGCGGCTTAGAAACTGCCACGCTCTGCCTAGGTCAACAGTTGGCCTCTGTAGTGCTTTTGAAGTTATATTTACATTCTCTAAAATCTTAGTTTCAAGGCAGAGCACAAGAATAAATTCAAAGTTTTCCAGGTGGTTTCTAATTGCTAATGCTTCTTCTGCCTCGGGTTTTTTTGAGCTGTACAGAATAATTTCTGTCAAATACTTAATCACATTTTTGAAATCATTTCTTAAAGCTAACAGACAGTCGTGTCTAGAAGACCACCTTGTTGGACATAGCTTTTTTAAAGTTAGATTTTTGGCAGAGCTGTCTTCTTTAACGGCAGTGTTAAGTTCTTGCCATCTATGTAAGCTTTCACTGAAAAACACATAAGTTTTCTGAACTGTGTCATAAAATTGTCTTATTTCAGAAATATTTGATACTGAATCATTGATCACCAAGTTCAGGTTATGTGCAGCACAGTGTACGTAATCCGCGTTTGGGACTGTATCCATAATTCTTTTCTGTAACCTAGAGTATTTCCCGCTCAGTGTTGCTGCACCGTCATAACCTTGACCTCTACACTTACTAATGTCAATTTCATTTGTTTTCAAAAAGTCTAAAATCTTACTTTGAAACCCCTCACTGTTGGGATCCTTTATTTCTTGAAATCCCCAAAAGGACTCACTAATCACAGTTTTATAATTGCCAGGAGATTCTTCTACTATGTTAATGTATCTGATTACAACACTCATTTGGTCAATCTTAGAAATGTCTTGTGTACTATCAACAATTATAGAAAACAAAGGAGACGAGTGAATCTGTTTTAGTAAGGCAGTCAATACTGATTTTCCTAGCAAGTTAATGATTTCATTTTGAATGTCATGGTGGAGGTATTTTGATCTGGTTTTTTCATTTTCTAAGTGTGCACTAAGGAGAGAATTGTAGCGAGAAACTAAAGATAGTATGTTCCAAAAATTTCCACTTTCAGGATTTATTTCATGTAATGATTCTCAATGGCCACGAAACGGCAATGAACACAGTGCCATGGTTTGAATGACATCCACAATCTGTATGAAAATATCTTTTCATTTTTTCCGCTCATCGGAAATTTGATCAGCTACCATTTTACTCTTTTTCCAAGTGGCATACGTGAGACAAGATTGTAAATGAGCATTGCTACTTTCATGAACTTCAATTTTTTACTGAGACCTTTCCAATCTCTAATATCGCCTTCACGCCAGCTTTGGGTATCACCACTTTGGCTGAAAAGCCAACATGGTAAACAATAGACTCCATCTAGATTACGAGAGTAACAAAGCCAAAACCTGTAAACAATTTGGCCTGCTGCAGTTTTGAAAGAATAATATGCTGTACTGAAAGACCGCTTAGAAACGGAATCCTTCGGGAAAGGACCCTTTGGTTGACAAGGTTCACTTAACGTTATTAACTTTTTCATCTCGTCTGTCATTGTAGCTTGATTTTTATAGAATGCAATATCTGTCTCAAAACTTTGGCAGTTTGGATCGGAAGGGCCTGCTAAACTAGTTTTATTTGCATGATTACTTACAACTTCAGTTGGTTCAAACTGATTTTCTGGTCCAGGTATATCTTCGGACTGGCGAACATATTCAATGCCTAGCAGTTGTTCTTCTTGTTCATGTTGCAGTTGCTTATTTGTTTCCGTAGTTGTATCACTTGTATCCGACGGACTAATGTTTAAATCAGGTTTATTGTCACTGTCACAATCAACTTCAATTCCGATTTTTGTTTCTTTTTCAATTCCGATTTTTGTTTCTTTTTCATTACTTGCACTTGGCCCGGGTTTGGGTTGTTCAACTTCACATTTTGATGTATTTTTTAAAACTGGTCGAGTTTTGAAAGTTTACTTTTAGATTCTTCTCGTTGTTTTTGCAGTTTCCTTTTCTTAGCACCACTTAAATATTCACGCTTACTTTCCATTTTATAAACTCTGTCTCTAATACTCTAACTCTACACAAAATACAGAAACTAAAATCAAATGTTAAGTCATTAAACTTAAACGGCACTAAATTACAAAATGAATGCAATACAGTACTATCGCGCAGGAGATGCGATGCACTACTGAGTACTGAACTACATTGTGTTGTGTTTGTTTCGTCTCCTCAGTGCTGAGTGACTCATCGCACCGGACGTACGGGCACCACAAGAGATAAGATAAGCTTCGCTTACAAACTACAAACAGTAATGTCATTTCGGAAAACGTAGTTTTTTTTGCATGTCTATACACTTAAATAAAACATATATTTTGTATTTTAAATACAAATTTGCCAGTAGTCAGATCCCATTAAAACTTGTTTTCCTATTATAGCTCGTTTCATATTTTTTTCAAGTGGCCAGGGGGGCGGGGCCCCCAGAGGGGCGGGCCCCCCCGCGCCGCTGGGTATGCGGGGGCCTTATTGCCGCCACTGCTTCCACAATATCATTAGAATTATTCCTTATTATTTTGTCATATAACATGTCCTCATAGAGTATGGTCCTGTCGCCCATAGTATAATTTGTCATAATCAGGTAAATTAATAATTCATTGTTATCAACATCATCTCCTACTACCTCAGTTTCAATACAAGGTAAGTACTTGCTATTATTATCACTTCTCTCTCCACCTAACCTTTCTACAAATTCTTCATAATTTCTATTCGCCTTAAATAATTTTATCTCTCTCTTTCTCTCTCTCTCTCTCTCATCACAATACCTCTCACAACCCCACTGACCTATTTCATACCACGCCAAGGTATAATTTCTATATCATAATTTCATATCACCTTAAATAATTTTATCTCTCTCTTTCTCTCTCTCTCTCTCTCTCTCTCTCTCTCATCACAATACCTCTCACAACCCCACTGACCTATTTCATACCACGCCAAGGGTAACACAACGTTATCATGACTCATCTGGGCTTTTCCAATGAACTCATGATACACGAAAGGGGACACTACAACTTTATCATTGCACCACCTATCAGGTGCACAAAAAATCCAGGGACGGCTATTTGCAGACCTTGTGTCTTCCAAATACACGCGTGAAGCCTTTTCTTCACCCCCGACTACGACATCATGGGAAAAATTTACCCCCTGCAACCCCTCTACCTGTATATTCTTTCTCCACTTTCTCTCTGACTCATCAACACACACTAACATTCCATCATTATATTCTACTCCCTCTAAAATTTCATCATCACTATCAATATTCACACCATTAATTTCTAACACCATATTTTTAATGTATATCATTGTTATCACTTGTGAACCCATTATTCAAATCATCATTATTACTCACCTTGTTATTAATTCTTTCTTCCTTATTTTTCGTCATATTGTTACTGCTACTTACCTTTTTATTCCTTATTTGACTTAATTTCTCGTCTAACCTTTGATTCATTTCGTCAAATTGTTTAGTATAATAACATGTTTGTCTCTTAATTTCGTTCTTCACTTCATCAAATTTTTCGTTAAACTTTACGCTCTGTTCATTGAATTTCTCATTAAAATTATTATTTATACTTTCAGACATTCTTTTTATTAAGTTAAACATATCATCCACCGACAACTCTTTTATTCTAGTTGTCGTTGGAGTAGACTGTACTTCTACATTATTCATTATCATTGACTCTGTTTCTGTGTCATTCAAATTGACACTTTCATTATTGTCTGCCATTTTAAAGAAAAAATTTTGTTTAAATATCTTTTGTTTCAAATTGTTGCTTTATATATCTCTAACCTACCAACAACATAACCTAACAATCACTATAACCTCTTACTCACGTGTTATGTTATATATTAATTCGACACCCACTCTGCTTCTGTTTGCTGGCTTATTTTATATAAATAGAACTTTATATAAAGTCCCTAGTTCGGTTCGCCATTGTAACTTTTATTTCTAATTTTTACTTTTTTATTAATAATCTTTATTGTACTTACCTTGTAATTCAAAACACACATGTATACACACGTGGCGTTGTTGCCACACTACCTTTTCTTACTAAGGGCCAGGATACGTTATTAAGCAAGCACAGAAACAGTTTAGGCGTTCTAAATAATAAGTCTAACAACATTTAGGTGAAATAAAACTTGTGGTTTAATATTTCTGAATTTCAATCATTAAAATTTACAAAACAAAACATGGAGTCGTGATCACAAAACAAAACGGCAGCTATGTACTTCCGCTATATTACAAATACGTCAATTTCAATTATTCATTTCTTTTATCTCCTGTATTTAATTTATAAACAAGAGCATCTCTACTAACTGCAGTTATCATTGATTTTACTTTACGTTTCTATTTATATTATTACATAAACCAATGCCTCATGGTTTTGCTTTGAGAGGCCAACACTCATTCGCACGCATACATTCTCTCTCCCCATACATTAATTTATTTGTACATTGTGATTTAGAAATTATTTGAGCTCAGATAATAAAATTGATATGGTTATAAATTTTGACTTTCCTGAACTTATGATGTCGCAGTTTCTCCTTAGACGTTCTCCATTGCCAGCAGCTGTTTTGCCGAACTTTAATGTGTGAGTCTGTTCCTTCACTGCACTGAATTTACTTTACATTTTCTGTGTTTGTTAGTTAATGGTACTTGCTACCTTTTTAATTACATTTTTGTACTGTTTAAAACACTTTGGCTGGCAATACTTTGCCAGCGAATTTTGTAGCGTGCTACTGCACTGAATGTAGGTTGAAGACTGGGGCGGATATTATGTTGTAAATTCGGCAGGTGGAAGGGATTAATCGTCATCACCCTTTTGTTCAGCGCTGATGACGGCATTGTTTTACATCACCTCTGTTACATTGTCGTATTATTTATGACGTTTTCGTATGGTTCGATTCTTGCTTTGTCTGAATATGTATCGTATGTCACGTAGGCCAGTGACCTTGAAGTCGATTTTCTCTGGCAAACTGCGTTGTATTGTATACATTTGGGAAATTCTAACCTTATGTCTTTTAATACATTAAATCACAATAAATTAATTTTGCCTGTACCGACAAATTCCTACACGGTCCTATGTACCGTTACATACTGTCCATCCCGGCCCCCGTGAATCCTCCGCGATTCACTAGAATAAGAAGAAGTAAATAATAAAATAAAAACAAGCTTTGTAACATTAAAACAAAGAAAAGAAAAATATTTGCAGTATGTATGGATAAATAGAAAGTTGTACAATACATGATATCAATACTCTTGTTTTGGTAAAGGAGAAACCTTGACGATAGGTCATATGAGGTTGCCCTTAGCAGTTTTGACTTCTACAACCCGCACTACTCCATCCTTACCTAGTAACGTCTTTACTATTCTGCCTAAACACCATGACTGTGGGGGTGTATTAGGTATATGTATGATAACTAAGTCTCCAACAGACAAATTTGGCTTGTCTTTTGTCCATTTGGACCTCTGTTGAAGGGTATGTAGATATTCAGTCTGCCATCGCCTCCATATATTTGAGACATGGGTTGTATTCTTTCCCATCGTTTAAGGTGCCCAACGGGTGTATTTTCTGACTGAGTTTCTGGCATTGATACCAATGGTCGTCCAGTGAGAAAATGTCCTGGAGTAAGTACATCGAGTTCTATAGGATCAGTTGATAAGCTCGTTAATGGTCGAGAATTCAATATTGCTTCTGTTCGACAAGTGAGAGTTTGAAGCCCCTCTAGTGTTAATATTTGATTCCCAATTACTCGTTTTAAATGTGTTTTAGCACTTTTGACAGCACTTTCCCACAAACCACCTATATGAGGTGCTGCGGGTGGGATGAAATGAAATTTAATTGCGTTGTGAATTGAAAATTCATTTAATTTATTTTTTGTATCCTCTTGGCGCAAAAGATGCGTAATGATCTTATCTATTTTATTTTGTGCACCAACAAAATTGGTCGCATTATCTAGGTACAGATCGGAAGGAAGTCCTCTACGAGATATAAAGCGTGATAATGCTGCTATAAAAGTTTCTGTTGAGAGATCAGTCGCAATCTCAATATGGACTGCCTTTGTTGTAAAACAAACGAATATGCAAAGATAAGCCTTGACGTCTTGTGCTCTTCTCAGTGTATGTACCTTTATTTCCATGGGACCAGCATAGTCCTACCCTGTTTTCTAAAAGATGGCGCTGGACGAATACGAGTGTCAGGCAAGCTTGCCATTTTTGGAAATACGGTGGTTGGTTTGGCTTGAAAACATTGCATACATTTGTGAATACGTGATCGTATAAGGCTCCTGGCAGATAAGATCCAGTATTGTTTGCTGAGTAGCGACTGAAGCAGTTGTGGTCCTGCATGAAGATACTTTAAATGATAGTAATCGACAAGGAGATCTGTAACAAAATGTTTTTTTGGAAGTAAAATAGGATGTTTCGCATCTTCATTTAAGCTGGAGTCTTGAAGACGGCTCCTACCTTTATCAATCCATCATTTCCAATGTGTGGGGATAAACGCTGTAATTTAAGACTACATTGCTGTCCTCTCTTGATGTTGTTAATATCTGAAAGGAATTCAGATTGTTGTACTAAACGACAAATCCGATATGTTGCTTGTTGAATCTCATGTGCCGTTAGATTTCCTGTATATTAAATTTTGGAAATTAAATTGTTCCAAAATCGCAAGAGATATGAGATTATTCTCTGAAGTTTACTCCATGAGGAATATTTGTGCAAGATGTCAGACATAGATTGTGTCTCCTTCACAGATATAAAAACATTTAAATGTGTATTTTTAATTTCTGGAAGCTGATCAAAAACTGGTATATCTTCTGGTTTCTTTGGCCATTTAGTAATATCTGCACTTAGCCATGAGGGACCTCTCCACCAATTATCATGATGAATAAGTTGGCTTGGTTGCAAGCCTCTAGAGGCACAATCAGCAGGGTTTTGCATAGATTGTACATGAGACCAGAAAGTAGGGTGTAGATATTCCTGAATTTGAGCTACATGGTTCGCTACAAATGTTTTTAGCTTGTATGGTGTTGTTGATATCCAATACAATACTATTTTAGAATCAGTCCATGCATGGACAGAATTGATATAAGTTGTTTTGGAAAGAATATTTATAGAATATTTCATAAGTTGTGTTAGTAGGTATGCACTACATAACTCCAATCTGGGTAATGAAATGTTCTTTAGGGGTGCTACCTTGGATTTTGCTAAAATGAGAGTGATTTTGATGTTATTTAAACTGTCACACTTACGTAGATACACACAACCTGAATAACCATGCTCAGAAGCATCACAAAAACCATGTAGTTGTATGTTTGTTGCCTCAGAGACACCTATATGACGAGGTATTGATAATTTCTCCAAAACAGGCAACTCTTGTAGAAAAGTATTCCATTTGTTGGGAATCTCTGTAGGAAGGGGTGTGTCCCATTCACAACCTAAAGTCCACAAGAGTTGTATAAAAGATTTAGCAGTAAATATTGGTGACAAAAACCACATGGGTCATATAACTTAGCAATTGTACATAAAACTGTTCTTTTGGTTTCAATTGAATTGTCAGTTATGCTAATTTTGTAGGTAAAACAATCTGTGTTTGGTAACCATTGTAAACCTAATATGCTTATTAGTGGGTGACCTGGATCACGAAAGTAGATAGGGGTTCCTTGATGTTCTGCTGGAATATCACACAGTAATTTTGGATGATTAGCTGTCCATTTCCTTAAGTGAAAGTTACCACTTTGAAGTAGTTGAATGACGTCATGTTGTAACGTTAAAGCTTCTTCAAGATTGTCATGTCCCAGTGCTAAGTCGTCAACATAAATTTGGCCCTTTAAGGCTGTTGAAGCCAAAGGATGGTTGTGTTCTTCATCTTCCGTGAGTTGTTGTATTACCTTGTTAGTTAAATATGGACTTGAAGTCATGCCATACGTAACAGTGTTGAGTTGGTAAACTAGTAGTTGGCTTTGTGGATTGTCACGCCAAAAGATTAGTTGGTAACATCTATCCTGCTCGTCAAGGTCGATAGAGCGGAACATCTGCTTTACATCGGAAGTGAATACATATTTATAACGCCTGAAATTTATTATGATAGTAGCAATGTCATTATGTAATTTAGGACCAACATGAAGTAACTGATTAAGCGATACATTATTACTCGTCTTGCAGCTTGCATCAAAAACAACTTGAAGACGTGTATTGGTGCTGTTATGTTTAAAAACACCATGATGAGGTAAAAAATAGTGTGGTTTGTCTGTAACTACATTGGTACACAGTCTCATGTGTCCTGTATTTAAATAATCATTCATAAAATCACAGTATAATTCTTTCAGCCCAGGTTGAGAGTGAAGTTTCTTTTCTGACACAAAAAATCTTCTTTTAGCAATGCTTGATGAGTCACCAAGAAGTTCTGAACTTTGTTTGAATGGGAGTCTGACAGTATACTTCCCAGTGACAGGACATCTAGAGTGTGTTTTTTGAAAATGGTTTTCACATTCAACTTCATCAGGTGTAAAATGGTCTACTTCAGGTGGTTGTTCTACTTGCCATAATTGAGTCATAAGTGTGTGAAGAGGATCTTCATGAACTTTGAATAGTGTAGAATTGTTACTGTCACAATGGTCATAGTTGTCTGTGCTGACGATTGAGGCTTTACCTATTATGATGAAACCAAACTCTGTATCCAAAGCATAGGGCATGTTTTCACCTAAACTGTATTTTGTGGGTTTAATTACCTGCATTAGGATGTCTGCACTTATAAGCATTTGAATAGGACCCTTCTTATCAAAAGTGGGATCTGCTAATTTAAAATGAAGTAGTTTCTCCGTGATTTCTGGAGATATGGTGCAAGAGGGCAGTTCCCCAGTGATTTTGTCCAATATGAGGACTGGAAGAGACGTGCATATTTGTTTGTTGTCAAGAGTGAGTAAATCAATGTATGTTTTTCCCTTAGTTTTAACAGAAGCATCCGAAATTCCATTGACGTTACAAACTTGGTTAGAGAACTCATGTTTTATTTTGAGTTTATTAGCTATATCCTCATTTATGAAGGAACAACTAGAAGCCAAATCAATAAGAGCTCTTGCTATAACAGTATTGTTGTTTGAAGACATTAATTTTACAAGAGTTGTGCCCAAAAGTGTGATGTATTTGTTATAACTAGGGTTCTTCATTGCTTGAACAGAGTGCAATGTTGTTTGTGATACGGCAACCAGCAATGTTGACTGTGACATCACACCGTTATCGTTACATACTGAGTTCGCTGTTTTTTTTTTTTTTTTTTTTTTTTTGTAAAATGTAATAGCGTATTATGATGTTTGTTACACTGGCAGCATGTACTCTTACATTTCCAATCTTGATAAGTATGGTCACTTAAACAGTTTATACACAGACCACTTGTTTTAATATAAGTAAACCTTTGCTCAGGTTTTAATTTGAGAAAATTAGGGCACTGAAAAATTAAATGTTCTCCCTTGCAATACGAACATTCTAATTTACTAGTTTGTACTGTAAGTGTTGTTACATTTTTATTTTTAACATTGGGATATTTAAAAACATTGTTAACAGGTTTGAAAATTTGGTTTTGGCATTTGTGTTAAACACGCATTCTCCATATGGGAGCACTCGTCTTCTAAAAATTTAATGAATTCCTTTGGTGTTGGTAACTCATGTGAATTGTTTCGCTTAGACTCAAAGCGTGTGCACAGTGAGAAGTCGAACTTTCATAAAAGTAATGTTATTAAGATTGGATTGTTGTCTTGGACATCCGATCCTAAGCTATTTAGAGCTGTTGCATGTTCGTTAAATTGGCATATGAAAGCTCGCAAGTTTTTTGCATTAACATCGTGATAAGTAGGCAAGTCAATTAAATGATTTAAATGCTATGATTGTAATATTCGTGGATTGTGGTATCTCTTAACTAGAATATCATATGCAATAAGATAGTTCTCATTAGTAAGAGGTAATGATTTTATTAAATTCAATGGTGCATGTTGAAGTGAAGAAAGCAAAAACTGAAATTTCTCAGTGTTGGTTAAACTTTGATTTTTATGCACAGTTGTGTCAAACAAATTAAAAAAGGCAATCTATTGGGAGAAAAGATAGTTCTCATTAGTAAGAGGTAATGATTTTATTAAATTCAATGGTGCATGTTGAAGTGAAGAAAGCAAAAACTGAAATTTCTCAGTGTTGGTTAAACTTTGATTTTTATGCACAGTTGTGTCAAACAAATTAAAAAAGGCAATCTATTGGGAGAAAAGATAGTTCTCATTAGTAAGAGGTAATGATTTTATTCAATTCAATGGTGCATGTTGAAGTGAAGAAAGCAAAAACTGAAATTTCTCAGTGTTGGTTAAACTTTGATTTTTATGCACAGTTGTGTCAAACAAATTAAAAAAGGCAATCCATTGGGAGATATTGCCATTAAACGTTTTCAGTTGTATTTTAGGTAATCTGATACTGCTTCTGGAAAACGTGTTTGACTGTGTCGTGCTGTTGTGGTTGTTTTGTTCGTTGGATGGTAAAATTGGACGTAATTTACTGCTTATTTCGATAAATAGATTTTTGATTTGATTGCTTAAATCTTGTACATCCGATTCTTCTGTTTCGTCGAGCACAGTAGCATCGCTAAATAATCTCTTACGTTTTTCTCAAAATTTGTATGTTTTTCACAAGTTTCCTCATATAGGGATAGCGCCCTTTGATTCTGTTAATTCGTAAATGTCAATTAATGTCTGTGTATGTTGAGATATTTTACTAAAGCGATTAAGGAGTAATTTACCTTGTCGAAAGAAACTAGTGTATATAATTTTGATTTACTGAACTGTTCAGTATAGAGATTGAATTGTTAAATAAAGATTAATAAAATTATGCTTCACTGATTATAATGTTTACTTATTGAAATGAATAGCCTAACAATGTTATCAAGACAAGGAAACGACGCTTGCACTGTCTACGCGCACAGGTCCAGTTTTGTTCAAAACACAATAGATATTTGTTTCCAACGTGCACACTATGTAATGTGTTCAGTATTGCTTATAGTGAACGCAACCGACTCAAATTAACTGTCTTTTTAAGCATGTCCAGTATTGCTCACAGTAGAGAAATCTGGGCCGGAGGACCATAAATATGTTGTGTAATGTTTTGTGTTTTACACTGTAGTTATTTATAACTCGTAAAGTAAGAGAAATGCTGCCATTCTTAGGTTTTACTGTTGTCATAAATATGAATAGGTTCTTAACCCCACAGCGATACACTTCTGGGGCAATTGCCGGTCCCTCTAATGTGAACACTGGAATTTTATGTAGCTTGCAAAAAATACAGTTAATAAATTGTCAATTACATTATATGATTGAATAAAGTATAACACATACCTTGTGTCGGTAGAGTTTCTTTTAAATGCTGAACTCATGTACATGCAGTATGTTGCCTGAGGTCATGATGCTGGATGATGAGATGAAAGGGGTTAGGGGCGTTGTTAGGGAAGGCCTTCCCAAAGAGATGCTGTGGATGTTGCTGCAGATCCTTCACTAACGAGGCCACTAGATGTATTATAAAACACTGAATTGACATGTACGATTTGTACTCATGAAATGCTCACGCACACTGTTGTCGGCGAACTGAAGTTAATTGAATGTAAAAAAAAATATTAAATGTAAACGTGAAGTAAGGTGATGCCACAAATGTATTGTATAGGCATACTTTGACCTAACAACCTCCACGCATGTGATGTGAGTAAGTACTGATTTGAATTGTTCTGTCCTGTAGACTTTGCTTAGCCCCCACTAAAGGGGTGATTGGTTTTGACCAATCAGGATGCATAAATTTAATTGTAAATTAAAATCATGTTCAAACAATGTCTTGTTACATTAATAATAGTAAATAAAATATGATTTTATATATATATATTGTAACATTACCAAAATATGGTAGTTACATACTATAAATATATATGACGTCAAGTATGATAAGAGACATGGGAACATATTTAAATGAACAAAGATAAGTATATAAGTTGTGTATCTACAAGACTAATAATAGAAGAATCCAACAATGAAGACGAGAATGTGAATATGTCAACCTTAATAATAAAACGTAAAAAGAAAATGACACAAGACCAAAACAAAATACTAATAAATAGACCCAATAGGATCCAGCAGTGAGGGGAATCAATGAAAGTAGGATCCAGCAGTGAGGGGAATCAATGAAAATAATATCCAGCAGTGAGGGGAATCAATGAAAATAGGATCCAGCAGTGAGGGGAATCAATGAAAATAATATCCAGCAGTGAGGGGAATCAATGAAAATAATATCCAGCAGTGAGGGGAATCAACGAGACAAGGATCATCAAGCTACAACGACAATGGAAATAAAATGAAAACAGCGACTACCATGAAATTTGGAATTAAGAAGAAAGAAGAAGGACCAAGAAGAAGGATGAAGAGAAACCAAAGACGTAGGGAATCAATGAACCATATATATTTTAAAGAAGAAACAGTCAGTGACAAAAGAAATAACTATAAGTGTGACATGAAAACCAGTGTGATCATTTAAAGAAACACAAACAATAAAAGTGTACTTAATACAAATGTGAAACCGGTGAATAACTGATTATTTCAACTGAAAACCACACGAACAATTACAGTGAGGAAGTTTACAGTGTGAAAAAATAGGTTAATTTCATGATGAGGCAACAAAGGTTAAAAAAATAGTCAAATAAACACAAACAATGAGTGTGACTGATTTAACAAAGTTGTGACCAACACACATAATTATAAGACCACCAGATCAGAACATATAAAACAATCATATTATTGTTTATATCAAAAAACTGACAACAAATAGGGAATATTTGTTAAGTGTCAAACATGACAGGAATTTAGATTCCACAATTGACCAGAGAAAAACATTGTAAGTAATATAAGAAAGATTTGTATTAGTGTATTAGAAGGAGTTGTAAACATTTGTAACAAATTAGTGAAGGTATTATGTTAATATACCATAATGGAGTCAGTTTAGGTGTAGGTAGATACTGCACTAAAACCGATGATACATTGTTACAATACCCACAAGGAAGTAACCTATTATAACAGAAAATGATACATATTAGTATAAATATATGATCAGCAAGTAAATATAAAGAAACAATATAATGTATAAGACAAAACAATGTAAACAAAACAAGTCAGACATAGTGACACAGTCAAAGACAGAAATAAGACAATGTACCAATTTAGTTAAGCAAACTACAGTATTAAAACTAATGTAAATGTTTATCAGAATAGTACCAGTAGTGAAAGGAATATATGATAATACTTTGAGAACAAGTGTTGAACATGTTAAGAACAGTATTATGACTGAATTATTGTAAACAAAATAACCATGTATATATGACCAAATGTAAGCTAAACCAGTGTATAGCAAGTTAGTTAAAGAAAATACTGTACTAAATATTGAGAACAAGGTATTACAATTATTACCAGTAGCAAGAGGAAATCTCAGAGCTACTTTGAGAACAAATAATGACCACTAAAACAATCATATTGTACATAAACATTTGAAAACCAAATGTCCAATGTGAAAAAAGGACAGAGGTAAACAAACAATGACCAACCAGCTAGTTATGAAAAATATAACTAGTAAACCTATGTAAAAGTAATTGGAAACATTACTAAAAGTTAGATTGATATCCAATGCTACTTTAGGAATACAATCCAAATAGGACAATAACACTTTTGTTATTATATTAAACAAAATAAATACCTATAATGTCATGACACAACATAGACAGAGCCACTACTGAATAATTAGGAGGTTCTGAGTTTATTAAAAGATGACCATTGAATATAACAGATTAATTATTGTGTATGTACACTAATTATAACAATTAAATAATATAATCTATGTAATAAAAATAGAAAACAAGATGAAAAGTTGTATAAGCATTATGTGAGAGGTTTAAAATGATGTAAATACTGAATTGACCACGGTAATACACCAATATTATAGTAAAAAAGAATGTAAATAGTCATTGTTAGTAATACTAGGTAATAATATGTTCATTTTAGATAAGGATATTTAATAATAAGCATGTTTGTGAAAAATCCAACATGGACGCTGAGTAACACCATAGCGAAAATTGTGTAGGAAATAGTTTTTCACAAATTGTAACTTAAACCAAATGAGAAATAGACTCGAAGTGTTTAAATAAGAAATGTTATATTAGATTTAAGAAAAATCTGGTAATACGAACTTATAAAGATAAGACGTACCAAAAATAATAAATAAAATCAATATAATAATATTGATAGTGAACAGAAAATAAGCGTGTTTGGACTTATTTTAATAAGCAAAACGCCCTGAGTTCAGTGATATAAACCGATTAACGATAGGACGTATAATAAGGAAGTTGTGATAGTTTTTAACTTTCGAACTAAAAATTTGTACCGTCGATGACGTGAAAAAGTCTCCAACCCAAAATCGATTTTGACTAAAAATTAAATATTTTAATAAAATATAGGCCTTTTGGGTCAGAGACTATCAAAAACCAACCAATGGAATGAATGAAGTTCATCAGACGAGCGAGAGATGCTCTCGAGGTACATGACAGTCTACGATCGAACACCTAAGGAACAAGCCACGCCACTCCAGACCAGAAAAAGTATATTTTTAAATTAGTGCGCCACATGTTTTACTCAAGTACAATATACATACACTAACCTAATACTACACATTTACTAACGAGTGCAACAGTGCGGATTTGTGTTATTTTTATCAAGTAGATCAGTGTACAATATCGATCTATTTGCGAGTGAATTTTTTAATTAAGAAACAGGGAGTACAATTTCAATTAAACAATACTTAAAAGAAAAATAAGAGTTTAGCCAATTTCGAATTTTCGATACTACGCAAGTCATTATGCAGCGTATCGGAAATCAACAACTAAGTTATCAGAATTTAAAGGAGATTTAACACAACATTATTAAAATATTATAAAAAATATTTTAATAAATTATAACGATGTAAAACAATAATGCTTAAAGATAATTATTGATAAATACGAGTGCATTTAGACGCTTACTTGATAAAACGTATTTGTTGAATATTTCGTTATTTCAGAATTTATTTTATTAATTGTATCAAACATAATTCTGATAATCCTATGTTAAAACTTATTAAAAAATAATATGTTTACCTGTATAGCATAAGTAATATTAGTTAATAAGACAAACTTATCCTTATAAAAATAACGGTCATTCTTAACCTCAGAAACCATTACGGTAGCTTGTCATGATGACATTACCGAATTGTTCTCAATTAACATGCAAATTAAAGTACATTGCAAACAAGAGTTTTTTTTTATTAGAAATTTTTCTCTTGCGAACAAATTATTTTAAAACTAATTATTAAATAAAAGTAATACTTGTTAAATGCTGTACAAGTCATACAGCCTAACCACAATACTAAAGTAAAGATGCGTGCGCATACCGGCGTACGATAATTTTTGTAAACATCAGAAATATGATACCAATTTTAAATTTTATATTTTGTTCAATTATCAGTTAATATTGTTAATCCTAAATAATTAATTATAGTACATCTTGAGTCTGGTATCATGATATCTCCAAGAACCTTAACGGAATATGGTATATACTGAATTAAAACAACATAACCTGTACAGTAAAATTATTGTAACAACAACAGGTATACCAGAGCCTTGAGAGATCAGATAGAGTTTCATTTGAAGTTTTATTTTGTAATCAGCAATTGAAAGGGTTGTTAATTATTGTTTTGTTTGTTAAAAATATTCTCACTTAATAACTTGTTAATAAACCTATAATTTTTATTACTATAACAAGAGTATCATTTTATTAAAAGTAGATTCATTCATTATTTTTAATCAGTTCTGACAGGTGGCGGAAGAATTCAAAAAGTATTAGTATAAATCAATATACTTATCAGATATTGCTGCATTCATTACTGTGTGTGAAAACATGTTAAATATTCAAATTGAATATTTTTTCTATTGTGTTTGAAGTGAATGTATTTCAGACGGAACGCCACAAGATAGAATTTGAATTTCAACAGTGGTAAGTAAATCAGATACACCACAAGTGCGCGGACTATATTTTAATAAGAAGAGTGAATTATTACGGCGTACTTACAACAGCAAAACATTAACACCAGTGACAGTTACGATTGCAAATTATACCTTTTATAACCAACATTATAGTAGGCACCGGTGCGTGTCTACAACCACACGAAAACACCTAACATCAATACCACAAGAAATACATAACTTAAACTTGTAATTTTATTATATTACAAGTTGGCTAGCCCAGCAGTGTGGCTTTAAGGAGAAACACAAGACAGCAAAGTATACACAGTATTACTTGTAACTATTATATTATTATATATATACATAGATAGATGCATGATATAACAAAGTTGGCGCCCAACGTCTGAGCACGATTTAAGGGGAATTACACCATAACTAGATACACAATAATCCTAATTCGTGAAACAGACAGCAGATACATTACCAAGACAACAAGATGTACACTGACAGGTTGAAATCAAGATCGAAATCACGGTCAACATCAAGGAAGAGGGCGACCGAAAAGGAAAAGGAGACTAGAAGAGAAGAAAAAGAAGTCATGTCTACAGAAGATATAGAAGAAATTGTGATGGAACCAAAAGAACAAATAATTGAACCGGCGGAGGAGGTTCAGCAGCCTATGGAGGAACCGGAAATGGTGATTCAAGAAGCTCCACAGAAACCAAGCCAACTTGAACAAACAACGTCAATCGGAGAGCCTGCTTTTCAAGAATGGATGAGAAGGATGATGGAGTCACTGAAAGAAGACAATCGGTCAATGAAAACAGACTTAAATAGAATGGAAGAAAGCCAGAAGTCCACAGATCAGAAGATGGAAATAATGAACAAAAAGACGGACGAAAATAGCCAATCCAATAGGGAGACCAGTCAATCAATAGAATCACTGAAGGAAGACAATCGGTTACTGAAAGCAGACTTAAGCAAAAAAATAGAGGAAGGCCAGAAGGACAACCAGAAACACATAGAATTGTTGAAAGAAGAGCTTAACAATCAAATAAATGAAACAAATAGAAGAATGGAAGAGGGTCAACGAAAAACTGAAGAACTGTTGGAAAAGAGAATGGCCACCATGAAAGCAGATTTGTCAGCAGAGTTGGGAGTGAAGATTGATCGAGTCAACCAGAAAATCGACAAGATCGACAGGAGATTAGACCACATGAACAAGAGAATTAAGGGAGATGACAAGGAGATCGTGGAGTCAATAAACACGATAGTGAAGGATGATTACAAGCAGTCAAGAAAGACAATAAAAAGATGTTGTGAAGAGACAGAAGAGAGTGTTAAGAAGATAAGAAGAGAAATAATAATAGACGACCGAATGGAGATTGAAGAGGTACCTGAAAATAAAAACATGGAACCAACGAATCCAGAGCCTAAATATAGTGGAGAAAAGAAAATCCAAATAATTATGGAAAAGGAAGAAGCGAAGATGGAAGAAAGAAGAACCCTACGTCCAAGGAAGGCAAGAGTCACAAAAGAATTGATTGAAATGACTAGAAATGGTCTGATTAATGTGGTCAACATACCAATCATTAACCATGAAGAAGGGATCTTCAGGAAGGAGTATCGGGGGAGCATCATGGAGATTGACGAGAAAGAAAATTATATAACAACAAAGAAGAAAATGACCAACGGTATATCTCAACCACGTGTTTCCAAGAGAAGAGTGAAGTACCGTAAGAAGAAGGAAGGCTACCAGGAGAAATGGGACCGGATTGTGGAAGGATACGCCCGAAGGATAAGAGAAATGCGGAAGGAGTGGAGTCAATTACCGGAAGTACATAATCAACGGATAGATGAAGGTACCCAAACCAAATTGAGGGAATCACCAAACGACAGTACTAACAACCACCAAGAGAATGATGGAAGCAGATATATTGAAGAGAGAGAGAAGACAGAAGAATGGAAGGCAGACTCAGCCCTCATAGCTTTCAAATGGAAGAACCAGATGATAGACCGATACATATCAAGGACGGACGGAAGTATGAATACCAAAGAAGTCCAGAAGATAGGAAGAGAGGATAACGACGATTACGGTTAAAACATAAAATGTACACTGATTTATGGGACTGACTATTATGATAACCAGTAATGCCTACAATCAGACCTCGATGAAAAAATACATTGAAGATTAAAATTATGGAACCAAATAGTGAAAAAATGGCGATAAGGATTACTCGAGTATTGATAATGTGAAAAATGGAAATATTTGTTATAAAAAATGAAGATGTAACTATATGTATAACTGTTGACTATATTGAGATGAAAAAATGCAAGGTTGATATGAAGATTATTATTATTTAAGGGTGGAAAATGAAAGTACGAGTACAAATATAGATGTTAACCACAGAAAAAGAAGGTATTACTATTGTGAAAATTATTATGTGTGTATTAAATGAGAAGTAAATGTATAATTATGTATTGAACATTGAACGTATTGTAATTTTATAATGTAAGAGAATGTACTTCAAGAGAATTAATGTAAAGGATACAGAACATTGTATTATTAATAATATGTACTACTACTATAAGAAAGATATATAAACGAGAACGACACACAAGATCCTTGGCACAACTATTTCCAAGAGCCACGTCAACAAGTAATAACAACATCTCACCCGTACTACTACTAAAAGAAAAAAAAAAAAAAAGAGAGAGAAGAAACAAGTGCGAAGTTGGAAAAATGAAACCAAATTAAAGTTGTAATGTAGACCAGCCACCACACACAACCACATTGTTTATAATGTATACTACTAATAAGGAAACCGATACCATATAGAATGTAAACACCAAATACAACCCATGATGAAGAAGAAAAAACAAATGTATTTAAGTTTTATACCTAGAAGAATGAAACCTAA
The DNA here is from genome assembly GCA_034769895.1 of Magicicada septendecula. Taxonomy (NCBI): domain Eukaryota; kingdom Metazoa; phylum Arthropoda; class Insecta; order Hemiptera; family Cicadidae; genus Magicicada; species Magicicada septendecula. Next base: position 421,019,700 of record CM068372.1, on the reverse strand, counting down.
GATGAAGAATATAATGAGATGACGCTCAAGGTGACAACAAAAGAAGAGATTGATCAAGATTAATGAAGGATGAAAAATAATATAATAACGAAGACAATCATGAGAGTATACCAGTGTGAATGTGTAAAACAGACTATCCCTACAATATGTGAAGAATATAGTATAAGTTGAATCAAGAAAAGAGAGAATAAAAATGTATAAACCGCAGATGCGTTGATTGATCCCAAGTATATTTATTATTTGTCGGAAGAACGACCACTATTATTATTTTGATGATTTAAAATGAATTGACTGAAGAGTAATGCCAGCAATCATTTATAGTTATTGAAGGAGATGATTTGCCTCCAGATTTATTGAAATTAGTATGGCCAGTAGAGTTGAATAGCCAAAGTGAGCCGCTCTAAACTGCCCCAGCTAATATTTATGTTAGGGAATTAGGGAACTAGATAAACAAGGGAGATAATTACATAGCGAAGATAAATACGATTCAAATAGAAGAAAGCAAAGGGATATATGGACAAAACATGTGAATCAACGTGGAATGTACAACAATTGATGAATTCTTCAAGTGAAAAATATATTATAATAATTCAGAATTAATCAATTCTTAAAGGAAGGCATATGTAACAGTACCAAAATATGGTAGTTACATACTATAAATATATATGACGTCAAGTATGATAAGAGACATGGGAACATATTTAAATGAACAAAGATAAGTATATAAGTTGTGTATCTACAAGACTAATAATAGAAGAATCCAACAATGAAGACGAGAATGTGAATATGTCAACCTTAATAATAAAACGTAAAAAGAAAATGACACAAGACCAAAACAAAATACTAATAAATAGACCCAATAGGATCCAGCAGTGAGGGGAATCAATGAAAGTAGGATCCAGCAGTGAGGGGAATCAATGAAAATAATATCCAGCAGTGAGGGGAATCAATGAAAATAGGATCCAGCAGTGAGGGGAATCAATGAAAATAATATCCAGCAGTGAGGGGAATCAATGAAAATAATATCCAGCAGTGAGGGGAATCAACGAGACAAGGATCATCAAGCTACAACGACAATGGAAATAAAATGAAAACAGCGACTACCATGAAATTTGGAATTAAGAAGAAAGAAGAAGGACCAAGAAGAAGGATGAAGAGAAACCAAAGACGTAGGGAATCAATGAACCATATATATTTTAAAGAAGAAACAGTCAGTGACAAAAGAAATAACTATAAGTGTGACATGAAAACCAGTGTGATCATTTAAAGAAACACAAACAATAAAAGTGTACTTAATACAAATGTGAAACCGGTGAATAACTGATTATTTCAACTGAAAACCACACGAACAATTACAGTGAGGAAGTTTACAGTGTGAAAAAATAGGTTAATTTCATGATGAGGCAACAAAGGTTAAAAAAATAGTCAAATAAACACAAACAATGAGTGTGACTGATTTAACAAAGTTGTGACCAACACACATAATTATAAGACCACCAGATCAGAACATATAAAACAATCATATTATTGTTTATATCAAAAAACTGACAACAAATAGGGAATATTTGTTAAGTGTCAAACATGACAGGAATTTAGATTCCACAATTGACCAGAGAAAAACATTGTAAGTAATATAAGAAAGATTTGTATTAGTGTATTAGAAGGAGTTGTAAACATTTGTAACAAATTAGTGAAGGTATTATGTTAATATACCATAATGGAGTCAGTTTAGGTGTAGGTAGATACTGCACTAAAACCGATGATACATTGTTACAATACCCACAAGGAAGTAACCTATTATAACAGAAAATGATACATATTAGTATAAATATATGATCAGCAAGTAAATATAAAGAAACAATATAATGTATAAGACAAAACAATGTAAACAAAACAAGTCAGACATAGTGACACAGTCAAAGACAGAAATAAGACAATGTACCAATTTAGTTAAGCAAACTACAGTATTAAAACTAATGTAAATGTTTATCAGAATAGTACCAGTAGTGAAAGGAATATATGATAATACTTTGAGAACAAGTGTTGAACATGTTAAGAACAGTATTATGACTGAATTATTGTAAACAAAATAACCATGTATATATGACCAAATGTAAGCTAAACCAGTGTATAGCAAGTTAGTTAAAGAAAATACTGTACTAAATATTGAGAACAAGGTATTACAATTATTACCAGTAGCAAGAGGAAATCTCAGAGCTACTTTGAGAACAAATAATGACCACTAAAACAATCATATTGTACATAAACATTTGAAAACCAAATGTCCAATGTGAAAAAAGGACAGAGGTAAACAAACAATGACCAACCAGCTAGTTATGAAAAATATAACTAGTAAACCTATGTAAAAGTAATTGGAAACATTACTAAAAGTTAGATTGATATCCAATGCTACTTTAGGAATACAATCCAAATAGGACAATAACACTTTTGTTATTATATTAAACAAAATAAATACCTATAATGTCATGACACAACATAGACAGAGCCACTACTGAATAATTAGGAGGTTCTGAGTTTATTAAAAGATGACCATTGAATATAACAGATTAATTATTGTGTATGTACACTAATTATAACAATTAAATAATATAATCTATGTAATAAAAATAGAAAACAAGATGAAAAGTTGTATAAGCATTATGTGAGAGGTTTAAAATGATGTAAATACTGAATTGACCACGGTAATACACCAATATTATAGTAAAAAAGAATGTAAATAGTCATTGTTAGTAATACTAGGTAATAATATGTTCATTTTAGATAAGGATATTTAATAATAAGCATGTTTGTGAAAAATCCAACATGGACGCTGAGTAACACCATAGCGAAAATTGTGTAGGAAATAGTTTTTCACAAATTGTAACTTAAACCAAATGAGAAATAGACTCGAAGTGTTTAAATAAGAAATGTTATATTAGATTTAAGAAAAATCTGGTAATACGAACTTATAAAGATAAGACGTACCAAAAATAATAAATAAAATCAATATAATAATATTGATAGTGAACAGAAAATAAGCGTGTTTGGACTTATTTTAATAAGCAAAACGCCCTGAGTTCAGTGATATAAACCGATTAACGATAGGACGTATAATAAGGAAGTTGTGATAGTTTTTAACTTTCGAACTAAAAATTTGTACCGTCGATGACGTGAAAAAGTCTCCAACCCAAAATCGATTTTGACTAAAAATTAAATATTTTAATAAAATATAGGCCTTTTGGGTCAGAGACTATCAAAAACCAACCAATGGAATGAATGAAGTTCATCAGACGAGCGAGAGATGCTCTCGAGGTACATGACAGTCTACGATCGAACACCTAAGGAACAAGCCACGCCACTCCAGACCAGAAAAAGTATATTTTTAAATTAGTGCGCGACATGTTTTACTCAAGTACAATATACATACACTAACCTAATACTACACATTTACTAACGAGTGCAACAGTGCGGATTTGTGTTATTTTTATCAAGTAGATCAGTGTACAATATCGATCTATTTGCGAGTGAATTTTTTAATTAAGAAACAGGGAGTACAATTTCAATTAAACAATACTTAAAAGAAAAATAAGAGTTTAGCCAATTTCGAATTTTCGATACTACGCAAGTCATTATGCAGCGTATCGGAAATCAACAACTAAGTTATCAGAATTTAAAGGAGATTTAACACAACATTATTAAAATATTATAAAAAATATTTTAATAAATTATAACGATGTAAAAAAATAATGCTTAAAGATAATTATTGATAAATACGAGTGCATTTAGACGCTTACTTGATAAAACGTATTTGTTGAATATTTCGTTATTTCAGAATTTATTTTATTAATTGTATCAAACATAATTCTGATAATCCTATGTTAAAACTTATTAAAAAATAATATGTTTACCTGTATAGCATAAGTAATATTAGTTAATAAGACAAACTTATCCTTATAAAAATAACGGTCATTCTTAACCTCAGAAACCATTACGGTAGCTTGTCATGATGACATTACCGAATTGTTCTCAATTAACATGCAAATTAAAGTACATTGCAAACAAGAGTTTTTTTTTATTAGAAATTTTTCTCTTGCGAACAAATTATTTTAAAACTAATTATTAAATAAAAGTAATACTTGTTAAATGCTGTACAAGTCATACAGCCTAACCACAATACTAAAGTAAAGATGCGTGCGCATACCGGCGTACGATAATTTTTGTAAACATCAGAAATATGATACCAATTTTAAATTTTATATTTTGTTCAATTATCAGTTAATATTGTTAATCCTAAATAATTAATTATAGTACATCTTGAGTCTGGTATCATGATATCTCCAAGAACCTTAACGGAATATGGTATATACTGAATTAAAACAACATAACCTGTACAGTAAAATTATTGTAACAACAACAGGTATACCAGAGCCTTGAGAGATCAGATAGAGTTTCATTTGAAGTTTTATTTTGTAATCAGCAATTGAAAGGGTTGTTAATTATTGTTTTGTTTGTTAAAAATATTCTCACTTAATAACTTGTTAATAAACCTATAATTTTTATTACTATAACAAGAGTATCATTTTATTAAAAGTAGATTCATTCATTATTTTTAATCAGTTCTGACAGGTGGCGGAAGAATTCAAAAAGTATTAGTATAAATCAATATACTTATCAGATATTGCTGCATTCATTACTGTGTGTGAAAACATGTTAAATATTCAAATTGAATATTTTTTCTATTGTGTTTGAAGTGAATGTATTTCAGACGGAACGCCACAAGATAGAATTTGAATTTCAACAGTGGTAAGTAAATCAGATACACCACAAGTGCGCGGACTATATTTTAATAAGAAGAGTGAATTATTACGGCGTACTTACAACAGCAAAACATTAACACCAGTGACAGTTACGATTGCAAATTATACCTTTTATAACCAACATTATAGTAGGCACCGGTGCGTGTCTACAACCACACGAAAACACCTAACATCAATACCACAAGAAATACATAACTTAAACTTGTAATTTTATTATATTACAAGTTGGCTAGCCCAGCAGTGTGGCTTTAAGGAGAAACACAAGACAGCAAAGTATACACAGTATTACTTGTAACTATTATATTATATATATATACTTTGTTGATTTAACAATATATATATATATATATATATATATGACGCAAACTAAAATAAGTACTGTCAATATGTATATATACATACATACATACATATATTGTAACATGACATAAGATAGCGCAAAATACCACTAATGATTAATAAAAGAAAAAGCTGAAGGTAGGAAGAAAGGTTAAAAAACTTATAACTTGAAGATTAATGACCCAACTACGAAATAACAATTGACTAAGAAACTGACTATGACTTGACCCAATAGATTGGAGAAAACAAGAAAATAGAAACAAGAAAGAAGAAACGAGAAACCAAAATGTAACCCAAAGTATGACCACAATCATTGTAACCCCAAGATGTAACTAGAGTCAGCTGCATGGAACTAGTATCGTCAAGGTCACACCGCTTACTTACAGCGTTGCCACTAAGCAACAGTTTCCCTTTCTTCCGAAAAATGCTACACTAGTAAGTAAGCCTACTTAATGTAAAGAATATAACAAAGTGAGAAAGTTTGTAATACATGCATTAGAGTACATTGTTACATTGTCAATAATTCTTAATAATAATTACATCACAATTAATATATTGTTAATAATTAATTAACAATTAATTTCCGTATCTTATACATAACATTCAATTCGACGCGTCAGCTATAGTTTGTTTGAACGAATTTTATACGCATCCTGTGTCTTAAGCTTACCCCATTTAATTATTGAAGACACCGCACTATTCGTGACTCAGAAAAATATTCTATTTTTATTTCCTGCGCTGCTTATTAATAATTAAGTAAAAAAATTAGAACTATACTATAAGATGTTACATGCACAAGTAGCATAAAAATAATGGTATGTATAAACGTGAAACGAATTGGATTTCTTAAGAAAATAAGGATAATTTTATAAACAACAAATACAAATGTCTCATGAAATAAATTTAAAATTCCGTATTTATTTATATATATATATTTTAACTTAAATCTTTAAATATAGAATTTAAATTTATAATTCTATATTTTATGCATTGTCCTTACTAATTTTATAATTAAAATTTTCCTTATTTTATGAACTATAGAATTCCTTACGACTATTATAAATAAGCAGTATGTTGAAAAACTCACCTTAAATAGGGTTAGTCACACAATTATCACTTTGCAAAGTGATAGCACAGAGCACATTCATAACACTCCTGAAGAAAACACGCACACACGGTTTTTTATGTTTCAATAAAAATAGAAAATACTACGCTTCGCTATAGACACGTTTACCACCTATATACACTTTTTAACACTCCTGCAGTATTCGTCTTCGGATTCACTGGACTCAGGTTCGCTGTCACTACTCACATGTAAGTGTATGATGAAGGGCTCCACTGTGGTGTCTCTCGTGCACTGCTTTGAGTAATCGGCTTCTTGTAGTGCCTCCCCATGTCTTACGCACTTCTCCCAGTCTTCCTGAGTTATCCTGTCCAAAGCTTCGTGTGCAAGTTGTTCAATATCGGCCAATCTGAAAGTCGTATTCTTGTTTGCAACATACCGTTTAACTTGGGCCCATATCAGCTCGATCGGATTATACTGACAATGATATGATGGCAGGCGCACTACTGTATGTCCCATTTCATTTGCCAGTTGATCCAATTCGTACGTCTTCTTGGCCGTTCGGATCTCTTCTTTAGAAAGAAGTTCATCCCTGGTTTCAGCTGTGGAAAATGAAATTCTCTTCTTACGCAGCCACTCCATGATATCCGCTTTACGCCAGTTTGAACATGGTGGTTTATCTATTTGTACAGAATGATAGCTGGCATTATCCATCACGATGACAGAGCCTTCTTCCAAGGAGCGCAACATACCAACAAACCAGGTCTTAAAAACTTCAGCATTCATTTCTGTGTGGTAGTCAGATGCAGCTGAATGCTTACTGCCACGAAAGACAAGTTTGGCATCTGCTATGAAACCTGTACTTGCGGATCCAGCATGTGCAATAATCAGCCGGCCACCTCTACCAGTAGGTACTTTCAGCCCACCGTTCCCTCTGGAGTCTTGCCAGATGTATTTATTCATATGATTCTGTGATATCCAGGTTTCATCCAAATAAATTATAGGCCTGTTGTCCTCCGTACGATGTATATGCATAGTTCTCAAAAACTTCGCTCTCAAGGCAGCAATGTCTCTGCGCTCCATTAAAAATTTTCGTCCATCGTTGCACTTCTTAAATTTAAAACCAAGCACTTTCAGAAGGCGAAGTACGGAGGCTTCTGAACCAGAATAATTGATTTTCTGACAGAGATCAGCTCGAATTTTGCTTGCAGTGGGGTATTCCCCTCGGTCGTAATATTCTAGTACGGTCCTGCGGACTATTTGTTTATTAAAATCGTCCAGTTCAGTGTTTTTGTGTTCCCGTTTATACCCTTTCCTTGGAGAACTGAACACAACACTCACGCCTTGATCATCTGCCGAAGCAACGGTATTGCTAATACGTTGCACCGACTGTTCAGAAATGCCACAAGCTTCCGCTGTCAATTTTCGAACTTGTGCAAAGTTTATGTTCCTCCTGGCTTCTTCATTATACGCAAGATTTTTAAAAACTTGTAAACGTTTGCTATGATGACTTTACTTTGTTTTCTAATGTCCTCTCGGCCCGCACGTACACCACCGCTGCTTGTACTCGAACTAAATGTAGGATACTGTTCCTCAATATCACTCATAATAAATACAAATTATTGAAATAAACTAATACACACACTGTCTACAATAAAGACGTCAACCGTTCACATGAAACGCACAAAATGTCTGTCAACCATACTAAGGACGATAAATATTTTGGATGTTTGTTGCTAATTCGTCTCTTCCTCACCTCGTCCACCCAACCTACTTGGAATGGGGTACTGTAACTGAAATGGGATTGGCTTTTGTCACAACAGCGACAATTTTGTTTACAGAAATTGCTCAGTCCTATTTATCTTTGTGCAACGGAAGAAAGGTAGTAGCGCGGGCAGTAAACATACACATTTTTGAGGGGATTGTAAAATGACAAAGGCATTCATAAAAGTGTCAGACAGCAATATTTACCGAAAAGACATGCCGACAGGGTATACGCAATGTGCATACCAAATGTGTACATATACCTAACAGAACTTCCGAACCATATGGCTTAGGAATGACCGTGTAGAGAACAAAAACAGATTCATTTACAAAAGGGAAAAGACCGTGAGTATGAAAAAATTAAAGCGACAACAGCAGGCAAGGTCAGCGTTCTCAGACAACTGTCAGTCTGTAGGATAACCACCCATGAAGAAAACAGTAAAACTTTAATAAGTAAGTGCACTGTACGGAAATCACAAAATAACTGACCTAATGGTACTTCGTAAAGTTAGGGTGTGTATTGCTAAAAGGTTTAGATTCTAACATAAGAAAAACCAGCACAGTATAAATAGTAGTTTCAGAGAACTGCAAATCGTAACAAAAAAAAAGCCAAAGAAACAGAAGAAACGCAAAGATAGAAATTCTGTAGATATTTACGCGACAACAAAAAATATGTTGCCGACTCACACAAATTTTTAGAGCTCAAATACTGGCGCCCAGAATTTAACTGAGTAGTGTTACCCACAACTAATTATTCCTGATAAAACAAATTCATTTACGCGATACGCATAAATAAATTTGAAACGAAGAATATAATGTGGATGTATGAAATTTGTTTTCGTAACACTGCTAAAACGCTACACACTGTACTAGCCGGCAACAACGCTGGGCGAGGGGCGTGGAGGTGACAGGGAGAAGCAGTGAAAGTGAGTGACCTTGACGATACTACTTCCATGCAGCTGACTATAACAAATAATATGTAAAGTAAATGCACTAAAACAGATAGGACATAAATAAAATGTCAAATATATAAACTATAAAAAATAGACTAGAGATATTATGTATGTTAAATGAAAGGAAAAGAAACATGAATTTATAAATATAAGATAGGAAGTTAGAAATAAAAAATACCCTATTAAATAATAAACTAGTCAAAAGCAAGTAAAAAATATAATTGAGCTAAATAAAGGCAATAATTAATAACAAAAGTGACCAATATGAAATGAGAATAAAACAAAATTAATGACCAATAACCACACAGTGATACTAAACTAAATAAACAAACAATATGTGAAATATCAAGTGAAGGATATAAATAAATAAATAGAAATAAGTGACAACGATCTATGTAAATAACATAGTATAAAAGTGAAAGAGCCTCCAGGTGGTCTAGTGGCTAACGCGGGCGATTGATGCGCTCGTGGTCCCGGGTTCAATTCCCGGCGGAGGTTCCGTACGGTGTGCACTCAGTGTCGTGAGGCAAACTGAGTAGGCGCTGAGATAACAGCGCCGCCTCCTGGCTGTGAATACCGCAACTAGCGGCTGGTGGCGCGTAGTACTAGCCATACACCATCACACTAACACAAAAGCCGCGCGGTACGCCATGGTCCTTAACGGACTGTTGAGCGGAGGTTTATTTATTTTATAAAAGTGAAAGTGATGATAAATAAAGAAACCTCATATGAAAGGAAAAGTGCAGTGTAGGTGTATAGAGTATAAAATACAATAAGAAGCCGACTATAGTAATATAGCAAAACAGTCTTTAATAGAATATTATCTAAAAAGTATGAAACTAATTGTACCATTATTAATTTAAGTGATAGTAAGTAAGAATTACAAAAAATAAGGTAAAAGTTATTTGAGTGGAAGATAGGAGAAGCAGACACTATATTTTAGTGAAGGAATTTGTAGGTGAGTTATATTGTTTAAGGTACTGTTAAAAATTATTATTATAAGAGTTTCGTTATTATAAAAAACCATAGAACTAATTAACTTAGAAGATAGGTGAGATAGAAGTAAGAAACCAATAATAGTTAAAAGTTAATTTCAGGCTTGGACCTGGTAAGAAAATATTTTAATAATAAAAGGTGTATTGTTAAAAGCACCAATGTTTTTTTGTTTATCTGTTGCTATAAAAAAAATGTTCAATGAACCAATAAATAAAGCTTATGAATTGTAAAGAATGTTGAATAGGAGTATTGGGAAACCTAGGATTTAGGCCTAGCATGAAGGAAGGAATTTTGTAAGTTTAAAAAGAAAACAATAACCAAGGGTCAATTAGAGTATATAAAATGTATAAGTACTTAAGCAAGTGTATCAGGTATAAAAATATATTAATATGATTCAGTTTAAAGATAATTACAAAAGAAATATCAATAAGAAAATAAGAAAAATGTTATTAACTAATCAAAAGTAACCATGAGGGATATCAAAATAATCTTTAGTAAAAAAGCAGAACAATGGTGTTAGTATAATTAATATTAATACTAGCATAAGGAAGTAATCATAATTTAAAGGATTTTTACATATTTGAAAAGAAATAAAACGTTAGATTATAACAATGTTATAAGATGTTGACCAATGAGAACTAGTATAATTTGAAAGGTTACCATGACAACTCATGCTTGTTACATAGCATGACCGTTGAAATCTAATTACTTCAATATTGACTAACATAGAGGGTGGACGTATGAAGCCCTTTTCGTATGAATACACTTTTCGACACCATTATACAAAAAACAAACAATAATTTGGATCCCCGCGCCAATCCCCTTCCTCTACACACCACCCCCACTATACCTTCCAAACAACAACCGTTACTAAGTACTGGCAGTCTGTTTCTAAGCTGACGAAGGCGAACACGACGCCGAAACGTGTTCGACGAAAAAGACAAGCAAGTTTCACAAGAGAAAGTTTCTATATTATATAAAGGCTAATTACTTCAATATTGACTAACATAGAGGGTGGACGTATGAAGCCCTTGAAGCCAAATTAATTTTAAAAGCTTTAAATTTTTCCAAATTTGAAAGAAGTGTAAGAAGAATATTTTAAACAACCATTGATGAGATGACCAGTAATTAAAACATCTATACAACAAATATCATGGCCAAAACGTGGAAGGAAGTAAATTAAATTAATACCCGACCAATTCTGGAGGAAGAACTGAAGGGACCTAACTGAACCTGAGGAAGAAGATCATCTACAAGAACTGATGGAAGCTGAACATTGAATTTCAACCATTCGAACGGGGATTTCAGCCAATCCAAAGAAGAAAGGACTCTTAGACGTGTTCCAGAAGAAGAAGAGGATCGCAAGAGAAGCTACGTCAAGGAATCGATGAGTATAAATTAAATACTTCACCCCAAAAATAAACTTTCAATTACCCATAGTAAACGAACTATCTTATTTTCACTTCACAGATCACAAAATTAACTTTTGAACTGAACTTGATTAAAAAATCACTTTCGATAAAACATAACAATCACTAAATTTTGATTTTCTATTAAAATAATTTTAAAAACATAACTTGCTAACAAGAACTTAACCAAGTGTACACTATTTCTCATTGCCAGGTAACTTACTTTTCATGTTTTAAAATATCAACTGTTGTGTATTAGATATAAGGAATATTATGATTTATGTGCATTTATTAGTTTGTAATCCAATTTCTGTAGTCCAAAGAACTTATTCCCTGAGATAAAATTATTATTTTTTAAAACATAACCTGTACGCCATTGTGGCATTTTACGTATGAACTGAATGAGCAAGACGCTGCCAACCGAGCAACTTGTAAACGCCGGAATTATAATAAATATATGTATCATTTATCAACTGTAATTGGCCAGTTAATATAAAGAAAGGTAATATAAGAATTTGGGACACAAACAATAAACATACGACAGTTAACGAATTTGACTCGGCCAGACAGCATGAGCCAATCAGGCGGCAAGGCAGAAAAATTTGAACTGAGCGACGAGAAATACGGTCGACTAGTAAGTATTGAGACAAAGTATAAACCGGCTCGCTACACACTATTAAATACTACAAAGGTAAATAACACATCCAATATCATTAACAACCCGCATAAACGTCTAGTTACAAAGTGACGATCCCAACAGTGGGGCTTAAGGAGAAGGATAGATATGGGACTTACACGTTTCTGTTACAAAGACGCTTACAACGGGTGACATTAAATCTCGTCTCAAACGTCCATTATACAATATATACACACACACACACACACACACACACACACACACACACACACACATCTGGACCCCCCAAGCAAAATCCTGGCTGCGTCCCTGGTCGTCTTCAAGTTCAGCAATTGAAATAAAACGCTCATAGCACTGTCAACACCTTGTTTTTTACTGACATCACAAATAATTTTTCATACATAACAAATAATTTTTCACACAAAGTGCTGTTTCGACCCACAACTGTGATACTGTATATTAAGACAACCGTAATTTATACAAACAAGAAGATAACACAAATATAATTTTGATCCACAAATGTTGTATCAGATATTACCACATGCACTAACTCTGTAACACGCTCACTGAACTCTGAATCTGAACTGACTGTTTACTTCATCTTTTTTAGTTTTATACATAGTTGGTAATGACATCATTCGTCATTTCAGTATTGATCACTTACCAGTATAATTGAGATCATCGACAGTTATATAGAAACTTGTAGAAGAAAGTACACTTACCTAAATCTATTGTACATTGATATAGTACATTCTAGTGTATTCTATAGTGTCCATCAATATACATAAGATATACGTCAATTGTGCAAAATGTAAATACATATGAGTAACATAAGTTATGTACTGAGTCTAACTCTATAACTCGCTCACTGAACTCTGAATCTGAACTGACTGTTTACTTCATCTTTTTTAGTTTTATACATAGTTGGTAATGACATCATTCGTCATTTCAGTATTGATCACTTACCAGTATAATTGAGATCATCGACAGTTATGTAGAAACTTGTAGAACAAAGTACACTTATCTAAATCTATTGTACATTGATATAGTACATTCTAGTGTATTCTACAGTGTCCATCAATATACATAAGATATACTTCAATTGTGCAAAATGTAAATACATATGAGTAACATAAGTTATGTACTGAGTCTATGTGTTATTCTAACGACAAATAGTTTGAATACCAATCACAATATCGCTTAATATATTATACAATATTCATAATATTAACTTGAATGTGGGTTGGGAGTTCTCTAGTGTACAACAATATCAGGAGCCAAAAATCCATTAACATCTTTTAGGACAATATTGCAACATCATGTTTCTGCAAGATTGTGTATGACTTGATTGAAAAATCCAAACAGTTTACCCATTAAAAAAAAAATCGATTACATAAGTTTATTCATGAAGTTGATGTTGGCTCCAGACAACATTGGCATTGATGTGGTTCTATTAGACTGGATTTTATGTTCCAATGTCAATCAGTTATTGGCACCTAAAGTGACCAGATAAATGTGGTGGCATCCCAGTAAATTATACGTATGCAACAAGTGATTATTATTTTGTGTATTTATTAGTATTAGGGTAAGAAGCTACATTGTAACTGATAGGCTGTATATTTAGTGAGAGGGCTGTAACTTAACATCTTCATTTTTGAGTTAGTTCCCCAAAGTTTGAACACCCTTAGCAAACCAGGTGGTGTGGTACCTCTGTTGGAAACCATCATTAGGAGAGTGACTGTTGATACATATTTTGCAAATCTTCTGCAGATTAGTTACAACTTATTAAGAAATTATTCACAATAGACTTGATTTCATAAAGTGTATTCATGGTGGGAACCAAAACAACTTTGAACTAAAAAATGAAGAAAGCATTTTAGGCATAGATTATAAATATTGCTACAAAAATAATTATTGCTCAACCAAAACCATTTCATTGGGGAGTAAAGAAACAAGTGTGTTAGAAAGCAAGCAAGGGGAATAAAACAAATTTACTGAAAAAATAAAAGTAATTTACTACCAGTATTAAAAAATATGATTGCATACTTATTCATTATTTCACCAACAGGTTCGCAGTCTGGATACATGCCCTGAATTAAGAGGAACAGCAATGGAAACACTATGCTCTCTTGTCCTTCAGCTGGGTCGTAAATATCGTATTTTTGTGCCACTCGTTAGCAGAGTCATTAGCCGTCACAGGATTCACTGTCCACGTTATGAGCTGCTCACTACAAAAATATTAACAGTAAGGCGTTTTGTTCATGATAAATATTGTTTAAATTTTATTTCTTTATATCTGTAAGCTCTATGAATGCTACTATGACTTAAGGTATTTAAGACCACCATTCTGATGCTACACACTTTAGTGGTATATCAACTTTAGTGTGATGTAGCACACTTTAGTGCTACAAGTTCATACACTAGCATATCATACATTATTAATAGTTGAGGAATTACATTTAAGTTAATTTAAGTGTATATGTAGGCTAATTACATTTTTTTTAATGCATAAAAGGTGAAAAAACCCATTACAGACTTTGCTCAGTGACAAATTGATGAAGAAAACATCTAATTGTACATCACATACATTATTACATTTTGTAGAAGCAGTGTGTGAAAAAATCATGAAATCGAATATGTAACAGAATATTGCTTATGATATTTATCAACATGTGTGACAAAATTACTTTTTAAAATGATTTTCATGTAAGTTTGGAGCATTACAGAATACAGTAGAACACCTATGTAGCACTTCTCGATGTGGTGTTACCCCACATATAATGCTCATTTTGTGAATTCCTGCAAAATCCCCATAAGAGCAGTGTTGTAGTCTTTGACCAAATGCTCTACTAAACCCATATTTCGCTTGGTTTCAAGATTGTGTCTGTTATGTTTTAGAATACAAATGCATATGAAATTTTTCATGTGAAATCAAAACAAAATGCTCACACTTGGCTAAAAATAAACACTGAATTCATTCTTATTAAGTCTATCGTAAAATTCTAGGTAATGCTAGTGTTTATCAACTTTCCGTACCCCATTCCTACACTACATTATTTATTACCTTATTAAAACCGTTTCAGTCAGTGGTTGGAAGTGGTATTAGTATTTAAAAGTATTGGTGGTGAATAATGTTGGTGAAAGTATCATGTTCAGATGAAAATATGATTTCCATGTTTTAATTTAAGGGGTTTGTATAGCAGGTAGTGGAAAATATTGTTTCATAATAGTCATGTGCCACATTTGTAAAATGTGTTGATAAATTGCTGTCGAACTGAAGGCAAGGTTTCCCTTTTTCACTTCTGACCTCAATTTTTTTTAGTTATGAAGGAAGTTGTTTGGAGAAATCCTCTATAAGAATCTCTCCCGCTTAAAACTCTTTTGTGATGATCCCCTAAAAATATGTAACTTACATTTATACTTAGAACCTTATGTTGAAATACCCGTGTATTAATAAACAAATTTGAAAAAAAAATTATATATGGGTAAGTAATTACAGCATTAATAACTTAAAGTCCATTTTATTTTTTTGGTTTGTTCCATTTTCTTTATTTACAGTGATCACATTGCTGATATGTACCAGAAAAAATGACCTAAAACCTGTTTCTTTTATAACTGGCATGTGCCCTACAGATTTTCCTTTGTATTAATAAATGTGTCACATAATTAATTTCTGACTTGTAATTACATGATGTTTTCATTGTGAATGAGTAGTGAGAATGTGCTTTGTAACATATTCTCTTAACACTGTTCACACATTTCAGCATGACTAATCTCCATAAGTTGCTTCCTGTTTTAAGATTTTTTTAGCCGCTGCTGTTCATTTCTCTTTGACCAGTTCTTCATTCTTCTTAATGCTCCCATTGTCCTTCTTCTAATTTTTATCTCTGTATTAAATCATCTAAATTAATAATCATCTCTTTATTGAATGTCTGAACTAATAACTATATTTTTTTATCAGATGTTTTATTTTTGTCACCACCAAACATTCCACTCGCTCTATGAAGAGGCAATTTCATTAGTTTGACCATGATTGAGCACAATTGCTAAATGTTTGGAAACACTGCGTTCTTCTGAAACACAGCATGCAATTGTGCTTATGGTTTTTTTTGTAATAAGAGTTTTCTGTTTTCTGTAGCTTATCAATGGTGTAAGTTCTTAGGCTGTTTGGCTGAATACTGCTTGTAATTCACGGGCATGTTTGTAACTGTTGTGGATGGGGTTTACTATATAAGTAGGGATAGGACAAGCCATTTGAGATTCCTCATCAATTTACAAAATGTAAAATGGAAAATTGGCAAAACGTTTGGTGCTAAGAAATAAAGAAAACTTTATTTGTTATTAATCATTCTCATTGTTTCACCACGGATTTCTGTGCCGCCTTTTACACTCTCTCATTCGTTAATCCACCTATTCTCAACACGTCTAACATGGGTATACCATATCAGTCTCTTGTCTTGTATATATTTTGGTATACTTGTTGTTTTATTACTCTCCTACCTCTATTTGCTTATTTCTTACTTTCTTTTTTCTTTTTTAGGTAATCTTTTACACGTTCTGTAATGTTCCATCACTATTGCCAGCATCTTCTGCTGGTACTATTTATTGTTTGCCCGTGTCTTCAGTACATGTCATGATGTAACCTTGTAATATAACCTTGCACATCAATTGTTTTTGTTTTAAGTTTTTATGAAGTTTTGTCCCATGTAACTGGATGTTGTAGTTTGTTACACGTTCTTGTTTGAATAATTTAGTGTACTACTTACATTTATCTCTGTATTTGCAGTTTTCATTACGGTAAGTCCTAAACGTTTAACCTTGTCCACTGTTATTGATAAGCATACTATATTCTTGAAATTGATTGTGACGGTACAAAAGTCCGTCTAAAGAATATATTGGTACAGGGAGAACGATTTTATTGTATTTTCATATATTTAAAATGGTTAGGTTGACTTTCCCCAATGTATGACACACGACGCAATTCGTCAGTACACTCGACTTCAAGGTCATGGCCTATGTGCAAAGTAACACATATTTGCATACTGCACTGTTCGACAATGCTGAAGCATCATAATACAATATGACAAACGTAACCACGATGACGTGAAACAATGCCGTCATCTGCGCCAGACAAAGGATTAATAACAGTTAATCCCCTCCACCTGTCGATCTTACGACAAAATGTCGGCCCAGTCTGCAGAATACCTTCATAGCGTAAGCACGCTAAAATTTTAGCTGGCGTAGTTTTGCCAGTAGAAGTGTTTTAAATCAAGTTAAGATGTAATCTAAAGGTAGTCAATACGTTTGTAAAGTAACCAGTCATATACAATGTAAAGTTAAATTCAGTGCACTAAAAGACAGACGAAAACTGTAAAGTTCGCCGAATACCGGGCTGAGATGGGGAATGCATGATTGGAAAACTGCAACTGCAACATCAGGGAAGTGTCAAAATTCGTAATTATAATACCTAATTCGTTGAGCTCAAAATTTTGTCAATAAAATGTACCAGTAATTAGCAATTGGGAAAATATTGAGAGAATGTGTGTGTGAGAAGATGCCGGCATTTCTTTCGATACATGAGGCGTTGGTTTATGTTGAATAATATAATTTGATGGTAATACGTAAATTTAATCCTACTGCAGTAGTAAAATGTTTTTGTTGAGAAGTAATTACGAGCAATGAAACATTAAAGTTGACCAATTATTAGTAAAGCGGAAATGCATAGCCGCCATCTTGTTTTTATGTATGACTCCATGTGATTTTGTAACTATTAACTATGGTAATACAAAAGATTAAAACAAAAGTTTCAAGTCACCACACATGTTGTTAAAGTCTTTATTTTGCACTCCCACACTGTCTCTGATCTCGCTGAGAAAGAACCCTGGACCCGAGAGAGAAAATAATGGTTATAATACCACGTGTAACAACCGGAAGTGTTGTGAATTGCATGGTAAGTACGAAATTATTGTATTATTGGTACCTATTATTAATAAAATAAGAAGATTGGTAGTTATCCAGTCTCCACTTTCTTATATTCTTCTATAAGTTTCCTGAAACATACAGCTGAGGCCACTGTAACTATTTTAACATATTAGCCATTAGTATTAATTGTGTAGTAATTACAGGTCCTAGAACATACAAATATAAACTTACCTCAGTTCGTACTGTAAAAAAATATTTCATATAAGAGAAAAGAATATTTACATTTCAGGCAGGTATGGTTCATGTTAATTTAACTTTGATTCTTGAAGTTTTAACTTTTTCCCAGTAGTCTTACCCAGTTTTCGATATGCTTCCTTTTTTTCTTCAATCCGTGTCTTGCTTGGTCTTAGCTTGGAGTTTTCATGGAAACCCTGGTGTGCTCAAAGTTTCTTCTTAAGAACGTAAACATTTCTGGATGTCTTCACATGCGGATCCCCCCTTCGTGCATATCCATCTCCACCTTGGTAAATCGGATTCCCTTAGGTTCCATGCTTAGAAAAGACATTTTTATGATTTTTTCAAAAATGAAAAATTTAAATTACAAATTACAATTACAAATATAATTTTTAAATTACAAATTTTTAAATATTTTTTCATACATTGAAAATGATGTACTCATGTAAACTTCATAATATGCAGGAGTCAACAGTTGCTGCTGAAGAAGATTATTTGCTGACACGGCACAAACTGACACGGAACAAGAATAGAGACATGGCTCTTAATCCATCAGATACAACCACTATTAAACGAGTAAGTTAGTATAATACTTTACAAAGTGTGAATCACAGTATTTAATACTAACTATAAGAATCTTTGTGTACTGATACAAAAGATTCAGTACATCCTGTTGTGTGAAATATTTAAAGATCAGATCTGGTCAATGAGAACTGTATGTTTCCTTCAGATAAAATATTTTATCAAATAAAATATATTCAAAAAGGAAATGTATCAGATAAAATTGTTACAACAGACTGACCTTTGGTAACTAACATAGTGTACCAAAAAATGCTAAGACTGCAGTTAAAAAACATATACAAGAACTTGTTTATTTTTATTTAACTAGTAATTCGAGGTTATAATAAAATTAAAAGACACACAAATGGTGTAGAGTGAATAAATGAATTATAAGTGTTCTGAGGGCATGTGGAGTCTGAAAAGATAGCCTGATTTGAAAAACAATGTAATTTAATACTTACTGGTTTGAACCCAAGTATAGGTCAGCTGTGTAGTTTTGTGTAGCATACAGAGCCTGAGTGTTCATTGGAGCAGGGTTCTGTTTGTATTACTATAGTACGGGGCTTACCATTATAAGCTTCGAGGTTACGCAATAGTAACAGCTCTTCCCTGCCCCTCGCCCTCCAGTGTTGTCGCACGTTACACTTGGTTATGCGTAGGCAAATACGGGGAGGGGAGGTCTGTTGCAAACACTGGCAGTACCGCAGTGGTCTCGAAGCTTATTATGATATGTCTCACATAATAGTATGTGAACTATCACAAGTGTATTGTGGTTTTAGGCATCGGCACAAAATGTTTCATATTCGTATATGATGACGTCTAGTGCTCTGTTAACATAATGTTATTGTTTTGTAAACAATATAATTCCAGCTTGTTTTGTAATTGTCGTTTTTGTGTTCTTTTTTATATGTTGTTTTGTGAAATAGTGGAATGAAGTGACATTCCATTTCTATTATATGCATTTTTGAAAAATTGGAACCACAGAAATTCCAAACAGCTTTATGTATCAATTATTTATTTTCTAAAAAGCTTGCTTATGCTTAAAAAACTCAAGTTTATTTGTAATATTCAATAAATATGGGTGACATAATTGAATAAAAGTACATTTGAATTTTTGTTTTATATACAATTGTGTGTATTTGAACACTTATGAAATACAGTTCCAGGGAAATTTGTAAAATAACCCATTTTCAGTTATCCTAGGTACTTGGTAGTTAAACTAGGTACTATTTAGTTGTTTTTTTTTTTTTTTTACTTGATTTACACACCCATAATATATTATATTACTGACAAGAGATAACATGCAGAAACCAGTGAGATGGGTACTTTACGTTCTTCACTAACTACTGGCTAGCCTTAATGCCGTAGTTGTTACACATATGAACAATATTCACTGCTTGACAAGTAACTTTAGTTTAGAAATGTCAATTGATGTAATATGCAGGAGATGGACTGTAATTGCTGTATTATATGTAAACTCTCCTGAATCAAGCGCAGTGTATGTACTGAATAAATACTGGTTTAGCCCGAATATAAGACGGGCTCACATATAAGACGACCCTAGATTTTTGAAGGTGTTTGCAGGAAAAAAAAGGTCCTGCATATAAGACAACGCTGAACTTTTTGAGCTGTTGTATGAGAAAGACAATTAAATGGTCTAAATATCATCATACGTTGAAGTCGCATTAAGTAAATATGGCTATGTTAAGTTACACCCAAATTATAAATAAATAAATATATAATATAATACTCTGCCAGAACCTTACCTGCGAACTTTTCTCGCTGACTTACCTTTTTATAAATTCCAACAGAAGTTCAGGGCCGCCAACATATTTTTTAAGTTAAAATATGTAAAACTTTTATACGCTTCCTTAATTAAAACTGGATAATTTTTCAATCTGACTTCCCCCCAATTCAGAAGATTCCCGGAAATGTTAGGCGAATTTTTCAGCACAACACTAGGAAATGGTAACGACGAAATAACTACGCTAACACATGGTTATATTCTGTTAAAACAAATCTTATTCATTTATTCAAATTTCATTACTTCTGTCTTTCTCTTATTTTTATAGTTCTTTCTACTTACATCTATTACATAATATCTTATTGTAATAACCCCTACTTATAAACCAGTACTATTACGTTATATTTTCCCTTGTTATTTTTTTTTTACGTACACACTCTCACTCTATTACTCAATTTTAATCCCCGTTTTATTTATGAGATCATTAATGATTTATAATGTTTTGGCCAAATGAATCTCCCTTTTTACTTGTTACCTATTTGTGTAATATCCAAATGTTGTCCGGAACTGTTTTCACTAAACACTCTCCACTCCGATCAAAGTTTAATGTCATTTAATTGTCACTTCATTATTTAACACTGGTTGTACATTTTATACTCCTTGGTAGGCCTACTTTAATACTTTTTCGGCCTACCAGGAACTCATCCGAGACTATGGTTGAATTAACGACTGTACAGGTTGAAGACTCGTTTTCAATAACCAGCGTCAGGCGAAGTGTGGGTCCGCTCCGCAGCCTGTCTCGCTGGCCACGTGTTAGTAAATTCGAACGCTGATTGGCTCTTTCCATCTCATGTGCGGTTATGGAATGTATGTACGTGTCTTTCATGCTGGAAAAGTTGGCCCATGCGTGCACGCAATGCACCCTCGTTGATAGTATGCATTCCCGTGCCTCACCGCACCAGTCCTGGAGCTATTGTTCGTTCACAAAATATACTCGCGTTATGAAAAAAACTTTAGATTGTATACGCTCATCGGTTTGTACCATTACAATAACCCCCCCCCCCCAATGAGAGGTTTTCTGTCAAAACAGAAAAACTCTCATTGCCTAAAAAAAAACCTAAGAGGACCAGCATGGATATGGCGCCAACAACCCCCCTTAATCCTTATTTCAATCATGGGTTACTTACCCCCTAGTTTGGTGACTGCGGCTGCACCTGCATGACTCTACTGGACTTCCCTCTCAAGATCCCAACACCGCAAAGTCAGACAGGCACCCGCCACAGTATCACCAAACTCTGTAACATTCAATAAAAAATATCAATGACTGGCTTTTAAACATACCACATCCTTAACTGACTTGTTTCCTCTTAGTCGTACTGATTTGTCTTTTAGCAAAGTACTGATTGTATATCTCCATGAACTACTTAAAGAAACAATATTTTTCAACACAGGTATCCTTAACTGGAACATATTACATTGTCCTGTATTATATATTCTATATTATATTACTTCTGTAACCTATACATTTTAGGTTAGACATAACAAATGAAAATAAAAATTTAAACGCCAAAATAATTCCACTTCATTTACCAATTCCAATTAAAATTCCATTTTAGTTACCAAGGTAGATTACTATTACCATTTATACACAATACATGTTTAAAATTCCTACACTCTAACATACATAATCAACATAATAGACATTGACCTTGAACATTAACATTGCTACATTAAACTAAACAATTCACCTTTAAATAATTTGTATAGAAAATTATAAACATTACAACCTTCTATTATTGAACTTTCTATTAACTCTTTTTATATCAACCTTTAATTATTTATCATTTATTATACCATTAATTTCTCAAAAAAATTCAAATTTATTATTAACATTCATTTTACATCACATTTCAAATTCAAATTTGACCAAAAATTACACACCTTACAGTTTTACTTTAGTTTCAAATTCTATTAAATCTTTCACTTATTACATTTATTATTACATTTCAACTATGAATTTCTACTAAGTATTTTCATCATCAATTAGTTTGGGTGATTCTCAGTCATTCACAGTGATTTGATTTATTGAATGGGCATTAAAATATAACCTTACCCCCTTCTTCCTTCTAACAACCACTAACGGATTTGCATAGGGTGACACCGATCTCTCAATAATATTTATCTCCACCAAATTCTCTAACTCAACTTAAATCATTCTCCTCTTATTACAAAATATCTGATACCCTCTTTGTACCTAGGATGTGTGTTCCCTTACCTTATACTCATTCCCTTATTTGTTCCTGGCCTCTCCCAGGTAACTCCGCCAATGCTGATGTAAAATTATTTCTCCCGCCGCCACAACGCCTGTCGTTGAGGACTCCTTACCACACCACCCTCACTACAAAATTTCACCACCACCTATTTACTCTTCATTTATATCACTCTCACTTTCTCTACATACATGCACTCCCGCTACTGTGTCCCTACTACTGACCTGTTTCTGTATTATTTTTATTCCAAAATTTCTTATTTTGTCTAACACCCATTTAAAGTTAACTCTGACTGACTCAGATGCCTTATTGAAATAATTATCACCCAAACTCCATCTTTTACAACATTTTACATTAAGTTAATCATTGAAAATTACATTAGAAAATTCATAACTACCTCAAATTAATTTAATTACCTAATTTAAAACCTTTTAAACTTATTCAATTTCATTGTTAAAACATTAAACATTTTACTTTACTTCAATTGCATTATAAAATTCATACGTACATATGGTCAGTCACTCCATCAAATGAACACATCATCACTTGTCATAGACTCAAAAATATAAACATTCGTCACCACAAATATAACGTACAGCCATATGTACCTTCTGAAACATTATAACAACCATATGACTCCACAACTAAACACATTTTACTTTTACTCATTTACTGTTTATTATACAGTTCAAATCATATAAAATCATTTAAATTCATTATCAAAATCTATTTATACAACATTTCAAATTAATTCATTAATTCATCTCAAATTATTTAATTCCATCAGTTTTAAAAAACACTAAGTTACTTTAATCACCTTACTTCAAAACAATTACAATTCATTTGCATTATAAACTCTTGTTATTTATTTAGTCTGATAATATTATTATTATTAAATCCATTCGTATTGCATATATACATTGTTTACATGAAATACATTGTACAGCCTAACCTATTATACAAACACAATTAACCTCGCTATAAATTTATCTACAATTTTTTGTCATATCATTATTGTTTACCTCACCTCATTACATAATTTAGCCAAGTCATTACCATAAACTAAAATACTTAAATGTTCATTCACTGTTTGTCTAACCACCGTCATCGTAAATTAGCCTGATGTATTTATAACACAACTCATCTTTATCTACATACATTACATTATTATTATTTATATAATAACCCTTTACATTTGATTCATCTCCTAGATCGCAAGAATAATTCACTAGATTACTCCCCACTATTAATTCATAAAACCCTACACATTGGTATTTTTTGTCCTGTCTCCATCAGTATTTTTGGTTAACATCAGGTAAGTTACATCACATTCATTTACTACATCGCCAGGTAAGTATTTCATATAGTTTATTCTATCCAATTTCAACCTCTCTGTCAACTCTATAACTTCTACTTAATTTAAACATCTCTATTATTCTCTCTTTCTCATGATATTTCTCATCATAACATCTATCACAACACCATTGAACTATTTCATTCCATGCAAAGGGTAACATAATGTTATCATGACACATCTTGGCTCTTCCAAGGAACTCATAATACACTGGGGACCTACTTAGAGACACCTCGTCTCTCACATAACTACCGGAGGAAACTCTGTCCTCATACATCACGACTAGCAGAGTCCTTACTCCACTTACATCACGGGGAAAATTTGCCCTTTGCCACCCTAACCTCTCATCACACTTTCTCTCAATTTCATCAACACTCCGTTATTAAATTCTACTTCCACTAAAACTTCATCAGCACTCTCAATATTGTAACGTTACTCCTCTGTAACTGTTACTTATTGTTTATATTTTCGAATGTTCAAAAGCGGTTATAATCTATGTTTACAGAAATAAAATTAAAACTGAAAATCGAGTGTGTGTGATTTGGGAGAGATCAATGAAGTTGTTTGACTGTAGTTAGGAGAGAGAGGACCAAGGATATTCTCCCTGGAGTATACAATTACTTAATTTAAATCTTTAGCCGCTCATGAAACCAGCTGATTTTGACGTCTGCATCCCAATTTGAGGTTAAATAAACCAATTGTCGGTAATACTTTTCCGGCTTTTCGTCCTCTTCTTAGTTTCTTGAAACTCTGTAACAACTACCCTCTACAAGAAATAATACACATTTATTATTTATAACAAAGTATTCAAGGTATTTATTTATTAAATACTCTGATTTTTATGTGCTCCCAATACAAAAAATTATAATTGATTCTCCCTATCAACACCACATTGGTTTGATCTTATTTGTAAAAACACTGAAATTATAACAAAATATTTTTTATCCTTGATTAAATATTAAACAATAAAGAATTAATTTATTAATTTCCCCAGGGTTAAGGGTAAGTTCTTTGTGTTATGAGATGGTCAGAAATGAATAATAAAATACTACGCTTTACAAGAAAAAAATAGATTATATTTGTTTTTTTCTGTAGTATGTAGTTCCGGGTTTATCCACTAGAGTTCAGGTTATTTCTTTACTATAAACACGAAATCAGTTACTGAATGCTGAAACTGCACAAAGATTCGTTATGAGAGTTTTTTAGTTAAGAAAATTTAATAAAGTTTATTTCACCTCTTTTCTTGAAGTGTTTACTTGTATGGTGCTGGTTCTAGTGTCGAAATTATAGCTGTTTTGTAATTTAGTTAAATTTCTCTAAGATACGGTCTCACCAAAAATCTTGCAGTGCCGTCAAACTAGGCCTGACCTGGTAGTTGTATAATTTCAACTTTTCATCGAATAAAGGACGTGAATGCTGATATTTGAAGGAGTTCTAACATCAGATGGACAACACTCGTTAATTTTTATTTAATTTCGCACTATTTTCCAAAAGTATTAATTAGTTTTTCAAATTTAAAATGGCATTACACTTTTTCCAAACATACGTTTTCCAATCGTTTTAACAATTAACAATTTCTTGTTAGTTGGTTACTGTTAGTAACCAAGAATTTTTTATATAATTTTTTATTGGTGCATCTATATACTTTTGAGTATATAGGCTGTTTTTAATTATTATAAATTTATTTCTTATTTATAGAAAAATAATCCTTTTTAACTTTTGTTTATTATACAATTTAATTTATATAAGGTTTTTCCTTCTATTTCCTCTTAACTTTATACATAGGTCTTTAATATTTTTATTTCCTTTAATTGTATTTATTTATTATTTGCTTATAGTATCCTTACACTAAACTATTTTCCTCTGCCATTTTACTCATACAGTATTATTTTATTTTAATATTATTTTATATCTAACTATTATATATTTAACCCTGGGTTATCTTATATTCAAACACAACTCTTATATTAAACATAAAATTATACTTAGGTACAAAATCTTTGTGGCCTACACAATACAAATTCTACAAAATTCAAACAAAACATATAATTGGTCAGTAGCAGTATAGTCTACTGTTACAATTAATTGTATCTCCATCTACAGCATAAGTCTGTGAGATGCTCCTTTTAAAACCACTTACTTTATCACTGTGTACACTATATCTCACTTTGTACCCTTTATATCACTTAATTATAGTTTATAGTGTTTTGGTAATACAAAGTAATCTAGAGCTATGTATATTATACCCATTTCTGACCTTTATAGTGGGGTGATTACGTTATCATTTTTGAGCATGGGTTATGTAACGTTACATAAAGCCCCCCCACTAGAACAGATTTATTTTCATTTTACTGGTTTCAAAATAAATTGTTGACCTCTTCAATCTTCATAGTCTTGTTTTATTCTTCGTGATATCTTTTCATTTCGGACTGGTTATATACTCCTTTTATTCTGTTATTGTTAATTGCTTTGATTTCATATGTATTATTTCCTTTCACCTTGGTTATGATGTATGGTCCGGTATAAAGTAAAAGTAATTTTCTCGCAATACCCTCTATAGAACTGGGTAGTTGTCTATTTTTTATTAACACCTTATCTCCTACTTGGTATGTATCTACTATTTTCTTTTTCTCCGTATCCCTTTTATGTTGAAGTTCCGCTTTATGCAACAACCTGTTGTGCATTTCGATTTTATTGAATTCCACTCTCCTGGAGGAAAATTTATTAATGAGGTGATTTCTCTTGGTGGTGGTCTGTCAAACATTACCTGATAAGGGCTGGTTCCGATAGTGTCATGGTATGACCAATTAAGGAAGGTCTCTGCTGGTTCAATGTACTGGCTCCATTTTTTATGTTCTTGGTGACAGTAGGTACGCAGAATTCTACCAACTTCCCTTAAGACGCGTTCGGCAGGATTACTACTAGGGTGGTATACTGATGTTTTATATGTCCTTTTTTTGCCATTTCTCAATTCTTCTTTCCACCTTTTACCTCTAAACTGCGTCCCATGATCCGTTATTATGGTTTCAGGTTTTCCCACTTCAGGTAAGTATTTTTGAATGATTACCTCTAAAATTTTCTTTGTAGTGGCTCTACTGATAGCGTAGAGTTTCGTATATTTGGTATAATGGTCAAATATAATAATTATATATTTAAATTTATGTCTCCCTCCACTTCTGGGAAAAGGTCCACATATATCTAAGAAGGTCTTCTCAAGTTTACTGTTAGATTTTATTGTAATCATAGCTCCCGTTCTCTTCTCGTTATTTATTTTTACTAGGGGCATATGTTGCAGGTTTTTACTATTAATCTTACTCTCTTATTTATTGCTTTTACATAACAGTGTTCAGATAAAGCTTTAATAACTTTGAGTGGTCCCATGTGATCATATCTTTCATGGTAGTCCTTTATTAGGGCTACTTCCGTTGCTTCTGGTACATACATTTTCCACACATGATCCTCAATGGTTGGACGGATAAAAAGGATTTCTTCATAAACACAGAAAAATTTTGTTATTATAGGATCCTTTTGTAATATCCTGTCTTTAATTTTGGTTAATTTAGTATCCATTTTCTGATCTATTTTTATTTTACTAATTATATCTTGTAACTCCTTTTTCACTTTGATAATGTAATATATCTTTCCAATACTCTCTGGTTCTACTTCACAAGTTCCTTTTTCTAGGTTAATCCATGACATTCGGTCTGCTATTATATTCTTCTTACCCGGGATATATTCCCAGTCTAAATTATACTCTTGAAGTATTAACACCCATCTTGTGAGTCTACCGTGGTTAAGTTTACAGTTTTTTAAAAATGAAATTTATCTATGGTCGGTTCTTATGGTTACTGGGTATCCCAATATAAATGTTCGATATTTTATACATGAGAACACAACACTCAGCAGTTCTTTTTCAGTTACTGTATAATTCCTCTCACAACTACTCAGTACTCTGCTTGCAAAACTGATGACCCAATGATTTCTTTCCTCATCTTCCTGATATAGTTCGCTTCCAAGGCTAATATTGCTAGCATCACAATTTATGAAAAAACGTTTATTGAAATTTGGGTGGTGTAGCATGATGCTGTCCAGAAATTTATTTTTTATTATCTTAAAATTATTGTCTTCACTTTCTTCCCATTTCCACTTGTTTTTCTTCGAAAGTATATTGGAATTTGGCTGTTACTTCTGAATAATTCTGTTGAAATTTCCTATAATAGTTGCAGATCCCCAAAAAGGATTGTAATTGTTTTAAGTTTTTTGGTTTAGGGAAATCTTGGATAGCCTTTACTTTCTCAGGAGATGGTTTAATTCCAGTAGCTGACAGAATGAATCCTAAAAATGGTAATTCATGTGTGATAAATTTAGATTTATCTAGTTTCAAAGTTATATTATATTGTAACAGTTTATTTAACACGGTTTCCACTCTATTACAATGCTCCTCCCATGTACAAGACGTAATTAATATGTCATCAACATATATTGTAGTAAAATCTAAAACTTCCTTACCCAAAATTTGATCCATGCATTGGATAAACACGGCCACAGAATTTACCAATCCAAAAGGCAAACGTTTAAAATGATAATTTCGTCCTTCGAATATGAAAGCAACATATTGTCTGCTGTTAGGGTGCAACTCTATTTGCCAATATCCACAGACTGCATCCCAAGTACTCATGTACTTACATCCATAGAACTTTTTCATTATTTCTTCAATCTCACCTGGAGACGTGCGATCGTTAATGAGCATTTTATTCAACTCCCGAGCATCAAGGCATAGTCTTACTTGTCCATCTTTCTTCGGTATAGCTACCAATGGGCTAGTATACGGAGAACTACTTCTTTCAATTATATCTTCTAATATCATTCTTTGAATTCCTTTTCTTGCTGCTTCTTTCAAAGCTTGAGCAATGGGATATGACCGTTTATTAAAATTTACATTTTCTTTGAACTTTAGTTCACACAGGAAGTTTTTGCTTTTCCAGGTGAATCCGAGAATACTGATTTATATTTATTATAAATTTTTATAAGCTGTTGTTTTTGTTCTACATTAATTATTTCCTGGGCCTGCCTATCTTGAAACTCTATGATTTCTTCTATCTTCTCTTGCCAAATCTTTGATTCTGTTACTTCTGTATTTTTACCTAGGGTTAATCTATTATCCTCCCTAATATAGAATGAGCTCGGACACTGAGGGGCACTTTGGCTACCAATTATCTCAGCCGCTAACTCACCTTCTTCTGTGCTCAGTGTTACTATACCACTGGCCAGATTTATAACTGCAGTGTGTCGCCGTAGCATAGCACACCCTATTAACACCCTAAAAGGTAGCCCTTTAGCTACTAAAAATCCCATAGGTATTCCTATCCCACTAGTAGTAACATTCAAAGACACTTGTTTTCTGATTGTTTTATTTTGCTTCCCGGTGACGCCAATAATTGTTAAATTATTAATTGGTAAAGTAAGTATTCTCTCAGTAGTTAGTTCAGTAATCCGGTCAAGTTCTAATTGATCAATAATTGAAACATTTGCTCCTTTATCAATTGCAAATGATTTATTCAATTTCATGATTGCATGGCCTCTGCTAACACTCCATTTAATTTTATTTTTATATAAACTGTATCATTGTTTTGTGACGCCTCTTTAATTGCTCTTTCTTCCATTAACTCCGCCTGTATATCCTTTAAATAATGATTTCTGATAATTGTTATTGGTCTTGTTAATTTACTATTATGATTGGGTCTGTGGTAAATTCTGTGCCCGGTTGTTTCTAGCAGTGACGGGCAGTCACATCTTCTCACTGCTGGTACCCGTTTCCCCGATTTCCGTCATTATTATTATTTGGTTCAACGTTTTCACTATGTTGAGTATTGTTTACTGGCCTTCTTTCTTCGTCACTAGCTCTGAATCTAGGTTGTTCTTCACTCCTACTTCTTTGTGGACCTTCTTCTCTCTGATAAGAATCATTTCTATAATTTCAATTGTTATAATTTTGCCCTCTTCCTCGATACCTGTTATTATAATAATTGTTATTGGCATGTACATAATTTACTCTAGGTCGATTATCTCTAGGTGGTTCATTTTTCCGCTCCTCTGTATTCGCTGACCTCCATCTACTCCTCCTGTAATATGATTCTTGCTCATAATTCTCTAGTAGCGTTTCCATACCTCCAATGGTTTTTATTTGTCCGCTTAATTGAGCACTTATAATCTTTTCCTCGAAGTGATACGCAATTTTGGTCACCAAACACTCTTCAGGGATCTTTGGGTCTAAATATTTTGCCACACACACCTTCCCCAAAAAATAAGCAGTAGGTGTCTGTCCTATATTGCGGTCATACCTACCATGACAGATATCGTCTCTAATAATGTTTTGCACTGACTCCGACCAGTACTTAAGTTTGAACATTGTTTTGAAACTCCCATAATCACACACCTCGTTCCTGATTACAGTCCGCCAATTATCGTTAATGTTTTTGAAAGATTCATCTAATATCCCTTTGATCATGTTCCATCGGTTCTCCTTTGACCTATTCAAAATTTCATCTACTCTCCCTAAAAATTCGAGTGGGTTTCTTCTATAATCCCAAAAGTTTACACTTTCCCTACTATCTTGTATAGCATGTTGAGTGTCGCATGTAGATCTGGAACCAGTTCTATCTACATCCCCTTGTAAGTTTGTTTGTAGTTGTTGTAAATTATCTAATTTCTCTACTTGGCTATGGAACTGATTCTTGACATTTTCTACCGTTTCGTGAAAATCTGTGAATTTACAGTTTAGACTGCTTTTTATACTATCTAACTGGTCATTGTTTTCTTGGCGTATGGCCATTATACGAACTTGATTACTTTGTTCCTCTCGGTCCATTCGGGCATCTATTCCTGTTTTAATTTGTTCCATCTTCTCTTCAGTTTTATCTAATCTTTGATTGGTTTCTGTTATTTTCTTTTCTGCCTCTTCCTTATATTCATCTACTCTTTGGCTAAGTGTATTTACTGACCATTTCAATTTTACTCTCGAGATTTTCTCTTAACTCCTTATTGAAATTCTCCATTTTACCCTCAAATTGTTTTAAATTTTCTTCGTTTATTTTCTCAATTTGTTTTAAACTGTCCCTCAAGGTTTCATTTTGCTTCCTTGAGTTCTCCTCCTGTTTCCTAAAGTTTTCATCTATTTTATAAAATTTTTCGCCCAAGGTTTCATTTTGTTTCCTTGAGTTTTCATCTATTTTATCAAATTTTTTGCTCAAGGTTTCATTTTGTTTCCTCAAGTTTTCCATATTTTCCTCATTTATTTGTTTATTGCTTTCCATTATAATCCTCAACAGCTCCTGCATGCTCATGTCTTCCTTTTGGGTGGATTTATCTGGTTGGTCCCCTTGGGCATCCTCTTCAACTATTTCCCTTTCCGTGTCCATAATTGCTTCAGTTTCTTCTTTATCGCTCATCTGTTGTTCTATTTCACTGTCCGTGACTACTTCTATTTCTTGTTCCTGTCCACCTTCTTCCTTCTCCTTGTCTTCTGCCCTCTTCTTCGATCTGCCTCTAGTATTATGCATTTCTTGTTTTCTCATAGCTGCCGACGATAATTAGGTTTTTTGTTATATTATTTTGTTGATTATCTCAAAATTTCTTTCCCAATTAAAGCCCTTTTACGTTGAGCACCATTTTGTAACGTCTCACGCTTGCTTGTTACGAGTGTAATACGGTTGCGGGTTTATAGTTAATTCAGCCCCACGTTATGAGCGTCATTTTTGTAACGTACTCCTCTGTAACTGTTACTTATTGTTTATATTTTCGAATGTTCAAAAGCGGTTATAATCTATGTTTACAGAAATAAAATTAAAACTGAAAATCGAGTGTGTGTGATTTGGGAGAGATCAATGAAGTTGTTTGACTGTAGTTAGGAGAGAGAGGACCAAGGATATTCTCCCTGGAGTATACAATTACTTAATTTAAATCTTTAGCTGCTCATGAAACCAGCTGATTTTGACGTCTGCATCCCAATTTGAGGTTAAATAAACCAATTGTCGGTAATACTTTTCCGGCTTTTCGTCCTCTTCTTAGTTTCCTGAAACTCTGTAACAACTACCCTCTACAAGAAATAATACACATTTATTATTTATAACAAAGTATTCAAGGTATTTATTTATTAAATACTCTGATTTTTATCTGCTCCGAATACAAAAAATTATAATCGATTCTCCCTGTCAACACCACATTGGTTCGATCTTATTTGTAAAAACACTGAAATTATAACAAAATATTTTTATCCTTGATTAAATATTAAACAATAAAGAATTAATTTATTAATTTCCCCAGGGTTAAGGGTAAGTTCTTTGTGTTATGAGATGGTCAGAAATGAATAATAAAATACTACGCTTTACAAGAAAAAAATAGATTATATTTGTTTTTTTTCTGTAGTATGTAGTTCCGGGTTTATCCACTAGAGTTCAGGTTATTTCTTTACTATAAACACGAAATCAGTTACTGAATCCTGAAACTGCACAAAGATTCGTTATGAGAGTTTTTTGGTTAAGAAAATTTAATAAAGTTTATTTCACCTCTTTTCTTGAAGTGTTTACTTGTATGGTGCTGGTTCTAGTGTCGAAATTATAGCTGTTTTGTAATTTAGTTAAATTTCTCTAAGATACGGTCTCACCAAAAATCTTGCAGTGCCGTCAAACTAGGCCTGACCTGGTAGTTGTATAATTTCAACTTTTCATCGAATAAAGGACGTGAATGTTGATATTTGAAGGAGTTCTAACATCAGATGGACAACACTCGTTAATTTTTATTTAATTTCGCACTATTTTCCAAAAGTATTAATTAGTTTTTTCAAATTTTAAATGGCATTACACTTTTTCCAAACGTACGTTTTCCAATCGTTTTGACAATTAACAATTTCTTGTTAGTTGGTTACTGTTAGTAACCAAGAATTTTTTATATAATTTTTTATTGGTGCATCTATATACTTTTGAGTATATAGGCTGTTTTTAATTATTATAAATTTATTTCTTATTTATAGAAAAATAATCCTTTTTAACTTTTGTTTATTATACAATTTAATTTATATAAGGTTTTTCCTTCTATTTCCTCTTAACTTTATACATAGGTCTTTAATATTTTTATTTCCTTTGATTGTATTTATTTATTATTTATTATTTGCTTATAGTATCCTTACACTAAACTATTTTCCTCTGCCATTTTACTCATACAGTATTATTTTATTTTAATATTATTTTATATCTAACTATTATATATTTAACCCTGGGTTATCTTATATTCAAACACAACTCTTATATTAAACATAAAATTATACTTAGGTACAAAATCTTTGTGGCCTACACAATACAAATTCTACAAAATTCAAACAAAACATATAATTGGTCAGTAGCAGTATAGTCTACTGTTACAATTAATTGTATCTCCATCTACAGCATAAGTCTGTGAGATGCTCCTTTTAAAACCACTTACTTTATCACTGTGTACACTATATCTCACTTTGTACCCTTTATATCACTTAATTATAGTTTATAGTGTTTTGGTAATACAGTAGAAGCCCGATATAGCGCGGTTGTCGGGTGACATACTTCCCCCGCATTATAGGCGTAACCGCGGTATATCAGAAGGTGACCTGTACAGTGACAAATGATGGGGAGGGAGGACCGGGAAAAAGGCTACAGCATAATGCACTGCTATATACTGTACGTAAATTACGTCACCAAATGTAGAAATAAAAAATAAGAAAACTGTATTTGAATCCAATGGAATATAAAATACACTGTTTATACATTGCTCACTCGACCTACTGTAGGCCTAATTGTTGGTCTTAAAAAAGTCCGTAATTGTTGTTTGACGGGATAATGCACAGCGTTTCTTTTCCGCGTATTGTTTTATAAACCCGAGGTGCAGCAGATGAACATTATTAGATTCACTTTGCCTCTCCATCCACGAAATTACTTTGTTTATGTGTATTATCACTTCACTAACATTTGGAATAACTTCTTTCACTTCCACCCCATTTTCATTTCCATCATCCTCATCGTCTACTTTTTCTTCGCAATTTGCATTTCGGACTGCATCGATGATATCTTTATCTCCTATACATTCTGTAACAGGCTCACCGTTGTCAACTTCTGCCCAGTCATTCAAGTCATCTAGAGTGAAGTTGCAATGTAGAGCACTACTCACAGACTGTACATCACTATTAGTGAATCCGGCAACAGAGCAATTTATCGGCGATGTTTTGTTCAAAGGAACATTTCTTCCAGCAATTCTGAATCGTAGCCGTACTAATACTTTCCCATGCAAGACCTATTGAATACGCAACTGTTTTCAGGTTTATTGACTTAAGGTAAATTTCCATTTCCTCATCAGAATTCACTATAGCACTCAGAAGTTCACGGCGGTAATGTGCTTTAAATGCTTTTATGATGCCTTGATCTAATGGCTGGATCAGTGCTGTAGTGTTTTTCGGCAAGAACATGACTCCGATTTTCCCATCTCTTGACTGTAGCATATCAGCAGGTGGATGTGCTGGACAGTGGTCAAGGGTCAGTACAGCTTTTTCTTCGAGGTTGAGTGACCGCAGGTGGCTTCTTACAGATGGAACAAATTCTTCATGGAACCATTACCGAAAATATCACTTGTCATCCAAGCATTTTTTGTGTTACGATATGTGATGGGTAATGACGTCATGTTAACATGTTGAAAGCATCTAGGATTTCGACTTTTCCCTATACAGAGAGGTTTAACTTTGTGGCTGCCTGATTTATTTGTGGCAAACAGGAGGGTAACTCTATCCTTATTTATTTTTAATCCAGATTTATTTATTGAACTATTCACATCCAGAGTTCTGGTAGGAAGCATTCGAAAATACAGAGCAGTTTCATCACAGTTTTACACTTGATGGTCATTTAAATCGTTATCGATCATTACTTTGTTTAATGCCTGAGGAAAAAGTGCTGCAGCTTCACTGTCACATGATCGTGCTTCCCCTTCAATGCTTATCTGGCTTATACCATGACGAGATTTCCATCGCAAAAACCGCCCATCAGATGCATTAAAGTCACTGTTGCCATGTAAATCACTATGGAATTTCACAGCTTGAGCTCTAATAACTGGTCCTGACAGTGGCACACCTTCACTTCGTTTTATTAAAAACCACCTGTACAGACACTCATCTAGTTCACTATCCTTACCTACTTTAGTCTTTTTTCTTTGCAACCCCACTTCACTTTCAACTGTGTTCACAAAACTTGTAAGTTTATCTTCTTCCTTCATCCACCCTCTAATTGTTCCTTCTGGGATGCCACACTCACGTGATAAACTTGCCTTTGACTCTCCGTTCTTCACACGATCAATTATTTTGAGTTTATCACTCACAGAATATGCTTTTCTTTTCTGCGACATCACAAAACTCTACACTATGCGAATTTATGACAAAGACTATACACTTTGATAAGATAATATCAGAGTATGATCTTATACTGTAATATAAGAGTACACTATGAGGGAGAGAAGGGATTTAGTTGGCTGCTTGCCTTGGCATGAATTCTTAGAAACGTAAAGACTGTAAATACGGGGCAATTGTTTATGTCTACAGGTACACTTGAACTGGCAATTCTGGCTGTTGTTTACAACGCCGTTTCCAACAACAAGCCTTTGTTTACAATAAACGCAACGCATTCCAATGTGGCTACGGAAGTCACGATAAACAATTCATAATTTACTCACTCTCTACAAGTAAGAATTTTCGCTAATAACGGGCGACATACTCTTCACCGCGTTATATCCGAATCCGCGGTATATCGGACCGCGCTATATCGGGCTTCTACTGTACAAAGTGATCTAGAGCTATGTATATTATACCCATTTCTGACCTTTATAGTGGGGTGATTACGTTATCATTTTTGGGCATGGGTTATGTAACATTACAATATTCACAACCTTATTCTGTAACACCACATTTTTAATTATATTATCATTTTTCTCACCCCTACTTACCGTATTATATGTTACCTGATCGTCTTTATTTTCATTTAATTGATTGGTCTCTTCACCACTCTCTACCACCACTATAATCTCATAATTATCATCGCTATTCAATATTTTATTCTCTAATGCTACCACTTCCACTATTTTACTTTCACTAACCTCTTCACTTACCTCGTTACTTCGTTCACTAGTGTCATCACTATTCTCGTTCAAGAAAGCGTATAATCCCTTTTTTTGTTCTTTCATTTGTCTAAGCTCATTATTGAATTTATGCCAATCATCCTCAGTCATTCTTTCCAAAACCCTTTCAAACTCTTGCATGAATTCCGTACTATTCCATGCCTCCCCTGATCCACTCACTTTATTTTCTTGTTCCTCGGCCATGTTCAAAAAAATTATTTATAATATACCCTCTATATAACGCCCACTATAATCCTTCTACACACACTAATTATTCAGTTTAATTCAAAATATCCCACACATAAACTCGTTATCCAAATATAAAAGTAAACACAATAATTTTCCAAGCACGTTACGTTACCAAAACATAACCTAGTTTACGCAACGTAATTATATACGATAATTTCACAACTTACCCCGTTACCCAAATCCTATTTTCTGTGCTTAAAATAGGTCTACCTCATATAAAGTTATACTCAGATCCTGGCAGCGAGTCGCCATTTGTTAAGTTACACCCAAATTATAAATAAATAAACATATAATATAATACTCTGCCAGAACCTTACCTGTGAACTTGTCTCTGACTTATACCTTTTTATAAATTCCAACAGAAGTTCAGGGCCGCCAACATATTTTTTAAGTAAAAATATGTAAAACTTTTATACGCTTCCTTAATTAAAACTGGATAATTTTGCAATCTGACTCCCCCCCGCCCACAATTCAGAAGATTCCCGGAAACGTTAGACGAATTTTTCAGCACAGAACACTAGGAAATGGTAACGACGAAATAACTACGCTAACACATGGTTATATTCTGTTAAAACAAATCTTATTCATTTATTCAAATTTCATTACTTCTGTCTTTCTCTTATTTTTATACTTCTTTCTACTTACATCTATTACATAATACCTTATTGCAATAACCCCTACTTATAAACCAGTACTATTACGTTATATTTTCCCTTATTTTTTTTTACGTACACACACTCTCACTCTATTACTCAATTTTAACCCCCGTTTTATTTATGAGATCATTAATGATTTATAATGTTTTGGCCAAATGAATCTCCCTTTTTACTTGTTACCTATTTGCGTAATATCCAAATGTTGTCCAGAACTGTTTTCACTAAACACTCTTGTAACGGTACATTGGGTCCGTATAGGAGTTTTGGGTACCTAGCCAATATAATTTTGTTGTAATCAAATGTAGTTAAAGTGTGAGGGTAAAAAGTTTTCAAATATATCATGCAACGCTGTTTGCCAGAACGAGTTGACACCAAGGTCAAATGGCTTACGTGCCGATCGACAGCAATGCAGACAAAACAACAGCCGGACACTGCTAAAACTTCAGTAAAAGTACGAAAGACGTAATAACTAAAACGTACAACAATGCCGTCATCGCCAGAAAACAATAGATTTGATGACGAATTATCCCTTCCACATAGAAAATATACGCCATGTTGTCTCTCTCAGTCGACACAACACCGTCCGTGCAACAGCACGCTGTAAAATCGGCTGGCCAGCAATTGCCAGCAAAAGTCTTTAAAAAGTGTTTAAAATGTAACTAAAAGGTGAAAATTCAAATCAGTTAAAAAACTAACAGTACAAAATGTAAATTAAAGTCAGTGGTGTAAAAGAACAGAAAGAAACAGTTAACGTTCGGCCGAACAACTGCTGGACCATGTGGAACGTCTGACAAGAACTTCAATCATCCGAATTCAGGGAAGTCAAAATTCAAATCACTACCTATTAATTTTTTGAGCTCAAAATTACAATTTATTCAAATGTACCTTTAAAATAATTTGGGGGAGCATGTGTGTGTGCCGGCATATATATTGTAAATCAATATAAAATAGTTAGATGTTTTATTTCTTTATATGTGTGACT
Organism: Magicicada septendecula; assembly: GCA_034769895.1. Classification (NCBI taxonomy): domain Eukaryota; kingdom Metazoa; phylum Arthropoda; class Insecta; order Hemiptera; family Cicadidae; genus Magicicada; species Magicicada septendecula. Next base: position 420,981,570 of record CM068372.1, on the reverse strand, counting down.
CCTATGTATCAACGTTTAGCCCCACTTTGGATGCGTCAATTTGTAAAGCAACCAAGTTAATCTGGTTTAGGGTTTAATCAAGCTCCACGTTGGTATGCGCCAATTTGTAAAGAAACTCTGTTTATAAGGAAAATGTTTATTATGTTGCTGTAGATGAGACCTCCTGCAAATCAATATTAATTTATAAAAAGAAAACAATTATTTATTATATAGTTGCTGCAACTCGTATGTTGAACATAGCCCTGTGTTAATCAATTACTAAGTGTTTTACCAGAGAATAACGCCATATTACGGGTATTATAGTTAATAATTCGGTAATTCTCTCCAACCCTATTCGGTCCGTATTATTTAAATTGACCCAAGTGTGGCGAAGAGAATACGTTAGTTCGGCACTCTCCCGTATTCACCAGCTGTCTGCACCGAGCGCTGTTATTAGTAATTGACTCGTTTTTATAGGTTAGTTCGTTTCACTTGACGGTTTTATCACCTTCTTTATCTGTAAATTACTCCCCAATCAAAATACAATAACTATTCTACAATAACACAGAACATCATCACATACAAGAAGGATTCTTTATTATATTATTTTTTTAAATTCCAACAGTCGTCTTCATAGATTATCGGATCGTAATATCGATCGTACAATGCTGAATCGATTTGTTAATGGACTAGTGCTGTATAATACAATTTAAATATAATTTTCTGTTTATCTCTTATCCCAGGGTACATGTGATTCTTTTAACGATTAGTAAGGCCAGGTAATGCAAAATTAAGGTTACTAAGTATTACAAATTGTTATTAATTCTTAATGTATAAAATTAAATATAAGCTGGTTTGTTACCATACAATGCGATACTCAAGATAGCCGTGTCTTTTTATAACCGCATGAAGATGTACTGATGAGGTTACTTTTGACCAAAAAATGCATCTAGATTATCAATAAAGGTTGAAAGGTGATGTCCCGGAGTGTAACAGGAGTTCTTCTGTTCTTCGTTCTTCTTCGCGATCCTAGTGGTTGCCGGTCCCAGTGGAATTGGTGTAGTATTACAATTTCTTCAATCTCTTGAAAGTGAGGTTTATTACTTCAATGCCAACGGTTCTTTGTGTATGTTTGGTTTATATTTGCATTAATTTTGACTTCTTGTCCGTTCAAGAAGAATCTTGGTTTAATTGTAAATTGGGTTCATCATCACGCCTTTAATGGAATTAGTTTGAAGAAGGATTTATTAATTCCGCAACTTTGAGGAGGTGTAGACTTATATTTCCTGAAATCTAGTTCAGTAATTATTACTTAGTTCTGTTTTAATGGATTGGCTTTAAGACATTGGATTTATTAAGGTTAATTCATTTTTATTTTTATGTTATGTTTAAATTTTGTCTACTGAACTGTTCCCAATAGCATATAACAATCGAATGTAAAGGTTTTTTATAAATCCTTTTCTGGATTCGTATTAATTCAACTTAACCCATTAGCACATAACAATTGAATGTTGAAATCAACAAAATTTCTTGCATTTTAGTTACCCTAACAACCATTACTTTTCCTGTCATTGGATAATACTTGATATCCTAGAGCCAGAATTAGAAAATATTACTACTCTTATTTAATAAAATACTCCATGCTTGGAATTACACCAAATCACATAAAACTCTCACTTAATCTGCCTTATTAAACCATATACATTTTACTACATTTTCATCTGACTGGCCTTATTAAAAATGTATTAATTTCCTTTTACAAATATTAAATTTAGGCCTATTGGTTTTATTACACCTGTTATAATTTTGCTTTGTTTTTAATTTAATTTTTCTTTACCTGACCTACTGTACAAATAGGCACTGGTTTATGGCCACTTATATCAATTTTAATTTCCTGGTTTCAATTCATTATATTATTTAGTTCATCATTGAACCCTTCATTGGTTTTTAACATAATTATAAGAACTACTTGCCAACTTATTAACACTGATTGTCTTCTTGGCCAAGTTTACAAATATTATTTTAACCATCTTCATTAATCAATTAAAGTAAATACATTTAACATAATATCATACCTAATAAATGTACTTGTATTTAATTATTTAAATACAATTTTAACATGAATAAAATGAGTACCTATAACTTAGTACTTCCTTAAAGCAACAGCTCTACACTTACTACACACAAAACATAAAATAAATATCCTGTAAACACTATATCATGATACAGTACAACACCAAGTACATTTTATAACACATTAAATATTAATTGAACAGTAGATTATACTCAACTCCTACACATTAAACTCATCCCACTAGACACAGTGTTTATATTTTACATCTCATACTATTCATTACATATTTTATATTTAGGTACACCTTCGATGTTTTATTACTTAGTATCCTTACTAGGTACCTTCAATGCATTTTTTAGGTGAGATTGGCCCTCTTGTATTTAATTATAACATACTTTGGGCATTGTTTTAAGTCATGTTTACAAAGTTTTTTATGTAACGTCGGGAACCTCAACTCTGTTACGTTACAATATATATATATATATAGTCACCAGGCATTGGTTCACGTTACGTGACCAGATGACGTAACAAATTTAAATAGTAACTGCAGTATGTTATAAAGTCACTTGATAATAAATTAGAAAGTTGAAGATAAAAATATGTGATTCTACAAATTACGGTCACATAAAATTTATTTAACAATTATAATACTGAATAATTACGGGCGCCATGATGCAAGTCTGTGCATCAACATATGAGATTAGGCTTACCTTGCGGTCCAGAAATCGTGTTGACGAACCAGTAATAGCGAAATGTGTTACCTGAAATAACTCACTCGTGCTTGTAACTTTTTCCAATGACATTACCCTTTATTCAAACACTACTCACAAAAGACATATTCCCATATATTCACAAAAAAAAGTGTGCCAAACATGCACGTTTTACGCCTTGGGGCGTAGTTATCTGAACATAAACATGAATAATTACATTTTTTGACCCTCCAAAATAGACATTTGTAATAAAATAATAAAATATGGTATACTATGGTATACTAAACAATAAATATTTGCACAACCCAGCACTTGAATTATTTAGCTCTCTCTCTCTCTCTCTCTCTCTCTCTCTCTCTCTCTCTCTCTCTCTCTCTCTCTCTCTCTCTCTCTCTCTCTCTCTCTCTCTCTCTCTCTCTCTCTCTCTCTCTCTCTCTCTCTCCCTCTCCCTCTCCCTCTCCCTCTCCCTCTCATTCTCTGGTACAAATTTGTTATTTTATGAGCTCATTTAAATTATTGAATGAATTTTGAATTGGTCATTTGAATTTCATTATGAACTTGAATGATATAAATATTGGACCGGTCTCACCAAAATATTGGACAGGTCTCACCGTACTGCTCGGATCAGTCCATCGTGCACAATCTGTTCGTTTTTACTTCATCTTCGGGCCCACACCGTCGTGTCCACCCTCGAAAACACTTTGGGCAGATTTTAGCCGCACGTAATTTGACGATCCACTGGCCGATGACACCTGTTCAAATGGTTACCGCCCCAACATCTCTGATACTTTGAAAATAGTTATTCAACCACTTTTGGTGGTGTAAAAGTTAAAAATTCACACTCAGTGAATCTCTACTGGCCGGCTCCGTTCACTGTCCAGGCGAAAAAGACGCAGAGCCTTTGTTAAACATTGCGTAGGTGGGGCAAAAACTACGTCACCAGTCTTTTGTTCGTATAGCCAAGCCTCGAGTTGTTTACAGAAATATGCATTCCTTCAGCTGACGTCATCAGGGCTAGTCTCGTTATCTCTATCTGTGACACACGGTTTTTTGCTATGTTTGCCGTTTTACAATAAAAGCGATCGGAATCCTGTCAATTCCAATCTGCGTTGTATAAAATATTATATAGTCCACTCACCAAAACTTTATAGGGATTATGAAATATTACAAAATTTATTACCAAATAATTGTTAGGAAATAAATACAATAATTATGGTTTTTTGGACCATATTTTTATAAATGTAAGATTGTACCAGAATTGTACCATCACAAAACCCCCTCAATGAAAGATTTTGTGCTGAAGCATAAAAACTTTCATTGACACATTCGTACTTCCTAAAGGGATCAGCCAGGATATTTCGCCACAACCCCCTTACAATTTATATTAAAAGAAAATCAATAACTCACCCGTGGTCCGATGACGATGACAGAACCTGCATGACCTTACTGGACTTCTCCTTCGAGATCCCAACACCATAAGGCCAATCAGGCGCGTAACGTTCCTGCTCTGACGCGCTGGCCAGCTCAGGACCGCCGTCATAACGTCACCAAACACTGAAACAATAAATTAAAATATCAAAATAGTGGCTTGGTATATTACTCTATCCTTAACTGATCTAGTTCCCCTTAGCTATGTGCTGGTTTGCGTTAATAAGCACTGGGTTTGCTTGAAATACAAGAAATATACGAGGGCTATCCAGAAAGTAACAGACGTTTTGAAATAAAAAATTTACAAAATGAAAAAACAAAATTTTATTATATACATTTGAAAGGTACACTCTTAAGCTATTTTTCTACATAATCGCCATTCAAATTAAGGCACTTATCATACCGTGGCACAAGTTTTTCAATACCGTCTCTGTAGAAATCTGCCGCCTGCGATTTCAACCACTGGTTTACACCGGCATGCAGTTCGGCGTCAGTATCAAAGCGTTGTGTAGCGAGCCATTTCTTCATCGCTGGGAAGAGGTGATAGTCGCTCGGCGCCAAATCTGGGCTGTATGGTGGATGATCGAACACCTCCCATCCAAAACCATCGAAGACCTCTCAGGTACGATTGGCCGTGTGTGGATGTGCATTGTCGTGAAAAAACAAAACCTTCGCACTAAGTTTTCCCCGACGCTTGTTTTGTATCGCGCGCCTTAACTTTCTCAGTGTTTCACAATACCTCTCTGAGTTAATTGTTGTGCCACATTCAAGAAAATCAACGAGAAACTCCTTCAGAGTCCCAAAACACAGTAGCCATGATCTTTCTTGCTGACAGCGTTTGCAAACACTTCCTTGGTTTCTTGGGAGAATTTGTGTGTCCCCATTCCATCGACTGCCTTTTTGTTTCACTATTGACATGCTTCACCCAAGTCTCGTCCCCAGTTACGATACGATCGATAACTTTGTTACCATTTTTGTCGTAATCTTCGAGGAAAGTTAGTGCTGCAGCCAGTCTCTGTTTTTTGTGGTCTTCCGTTAGGATTTTCGGAATCCACCTAGCACAAAATTTGTGGTAACCAAGCTTTTCCGCCACAATTTCATGCACCAAACTCCGTGAAATTTGGGGAAAATGTTTCGAAAGTTCCGTAATCGTGAAACGACGATCTTCACGAATTTTGTCGTTGATTTTCATCACCAGTTCATCAGTCACAAGGCTAGGTCTACCACTGCAGTCCTCATCGTGAACATTGGTATGGCCATTTTTAAAATCAATGCACCATTGCCTCACTCGGCTTTCACTCATTATTCCTTTTCCGTACACATCACAAAGTTGGCGATAAATTTCAATTGGTTTGTGTTTTTTTGCCAACAAAAACCTAATCACAGAACGCACCTCACAAGTGGCAGGATTTTCTATTGCAGCGCACATTTTAACACGTCACAGAGAGCAAAGTAAGAGGGGCACAGACCGCACGCTACCACAGCTGGATGCGTACTGAGTGTAGGAACGTTCTGACACCAAGATGGCGGCTCTATCCCCGCCCATCGCCGCGGTCGGTCAAAATGTCTGTTACTTTCTGGATAGCCCTCGTAAATACCAAAAATATAAAATACAAGAATTATATAGAACTGCCATTCTCTTAATGGACTACCCTTTAATTGTAAAAATTGTTTCGATTCCCATCGATAATAATTAACTCTTTCTGTTTCATAATTAATGTAATTATAAAAGAAACAAATATTTAAATAAAACATATGGAAATCCACATATAAATCCCCAATATTACCTAAACCTCCCAAATATTACTCAAACATGGAGAAAAACATTTTATAGAAAAAAAAAAATTAATAAAATCTTATTGAAATTATTATTATTATTATTATTATTATTATTATTAACAGTTAATAACTGGCGCTGTCAATAATATTTACCCCTCTGTCTCCTCCACACACACTATTTCCTATACATCATGTTAAAATTTCTATGTTAATACATAATACATTATAATCCATATTGATACATTAATACATTTAATACATTGAAATAGTCAATTCATATTTAATCTTTATCAGAATTTACACATTCTACGTATTTAAATTTGCATTTAAATATTATAAAAGTTACAATTTCAATTAATTAATTAATTAATTCTAATCTTTCATTAATTAGCCATCAATTATTTATTATAATTGTAAAATTCATTTCAAATTTATTATTAATATTCAGATTACGTTATTATTATTTCATTTCATTTCCTATTTCCTCTCTACTCTGAATTTTCTACCTATTTAACTACCTAACCTTTCACCTTCTAATCATTGTTTAGTCTGGGTGACTCCTGTATTCACTATGCTTTTACTTATTATATAATCTTACCCACCTTTCTTCTAATTAACAACCAAATTTACCTATCATGACACCAATATCTCAATTATAAACACCTTTCACTAATTTCATTCCGACGATAAATCCTATACCACCGCGCGTCTTTGTACAGAGATGGGTGTTCCCTACCTGGCTATATACATTCATAATATTTTGCCCTTCCAAAAAATTCGGCAAACACTCCCTTAAACTACGCTATTACCTGCCACAACGCTATACGTTGGTCACTCCTTGTCACCTCACCCCCACTACAAAATATCATCAACAACAAATAAATGTTTAACCTTTACTTTACTCACCTCTGCAAATAATCACTAACTACTGTGTCCCTAAATATCTAATACTCTCTTTGTATTATTTTCTTTAAAAATTCTTAACTATTTAACTCCCATTAACTTCAATTAAATAACTCACCTGCCTCTATTTATTAATACACCTAGGCTCTATCCCTTTTTCAACATTCTACCTTACTGTAATCATTGACAATTGCAATATAAAATTCATCTCTCACCTACTCATAACAATACATCTCATTTTTCAAATATATATATTCTTACTTAATCATTTATTATTATTTATTAGGAATTACCTTCATTACAAATTAAATAATCATTTAACTTCATTAGAAACTTTCTATTACAATTAATAATTTACAACTTCAGTTACAAGTTAGTACAACTTTCTTTTGTACCATATTAATTCAGTAATTACTATTCAGTTATTTAAAACTTTCACTTATTTAGTTAAACAAAAACATGTTAACTGTTACTTAAAATTTACCTGTAATACACAACATCAAAATACATAAATACATTATTGATATAAACACATATAAAACAATGAAAAATATACAATCCAAACTCATTATTTTGTCATTAATCAAAATCAGTCCATATGCAGTCCAATTCAAAACCAATTTTCACATATATTAAATGTTCATTACACAATAAAACAATCTACCCTCCATCGTTGAATAACATTCTAATCTTAGGTCTATTTATCTTATTGTTTATTAAATAACTTTTATTATTATAATCATTATAATAATTATCAAACATTTTATATATTCCGTTTACAATCTCAATCGGTTTATTATATATCAAGTCACGATCGGGTATAGTTCTGTCTCCCTCAGTATTATCATATGTTATAATCTTGTTAGTCATATAGTAATTAACATCATAATTTTTTACCACTACACCTGTTACTTCCCAAGGTAAGTGCTTGATACCATTATTATCATCATCTGTTATTATTTTAATTTCACTTTTACTATAAGGTAAGTATTTATTATTTTCATCCACCATCTCTACTCCTAACCTTTCTACAAGTTCTCTGTACTTTCTATTTACTTCAAAATTTCTATTATTCTCTTTCTCTCACCATATCTCTCACAATACCTCTCTACACTTTCTCTCTTAATATATTTCTCACCATAACACCAAGTTACACTCTCTCTCTCCAAATATGCAGGGGTCACTAACTCAAAATTACTGCACCACCTATGAGGTACACAAAAACACCAAGGAACTCTATTTGTAGACCTTTCGTCTCCCAAATATAAATTTAAGGAACTCTCGTCCTTATTAAAAATACGTGAAGACTTGACTTCACCCCCTAACACAACATCAAAGGAAAATTCTAACCCCTGCACCCCTTGTACAAATGTACTTTCTCTCAACTCTCTTTCTGACTCAACACACTCAAACACCTCATTATCACTCATAATATTTTCATTATCATATTCTAATATCATATTCTTACTACCTGTAAACTCATTATTCAAATTATCATTGTTACTCACCTTATTGATTAGCACCTTGTTTGCACTTAAACTAACCTCTTCCTGATTTTCACTTGTATTCACCTCACTTACCTCGTTACTTCGTTTACTAGTGTCATCACTAATAGTGCCACCACTATTCTCTCTTAACAATTTGTATAATTCCGGAATTCGTTTAACCCTCTCATTAAATTCACGCCGATCATCATCAGTCCTTCCTTCCAAATACGTCTCGAAACTGTCACGGAATTTCTCCCATTTCTCCGCAAACGTTTCTTCTGCCTCAGCCATGTTAAACAAATTATATTTATAATATACCCTTTGTAAAAAAAAACACTATTATCCTATAATTACACACATAAAATCAAAACACCTAACACACTCGTTGTCAACAGTACAAGTAAACGCAATAACCCTATCTTACGCACGTGTTTGCCTACTTTCGCAATTACTTCAGGTAAACATTCCGCTTTCCTGGTAGGTATACTCAACATAAAATTAAGTTTTATGTCGAATCCCTGTTATTACGGGCGACAAATGTGATTCTACAAATTACTGTCACATAAAATTTATTTAACAATTATAATACTGGATAATTACGGGCGCCATATGCAAGTCTGTGCATCAACATATGAGATTAGGCTTACCTTGCGGTCCAGAAATCGTGTTAACGAACCAGTAATAGCGAAATGTGTTACCTGAAATAACTCACTCGTGCTTGTAACTTTTTCCAATGACATTACCCTTTATTCAAACACTACTCACAAAAGACATATTCCCATATATTCACAAAAAAAGTGTGCCAAACATGCACGTTTTACGCCTCGGGGCGTAGTTATCTGAACATAAACATGAATAATTACATTTTTTGACCCTCCAAAATAGACATTTGTAATAAAATAATAAAATATGGTATACTATGGTATACTAAACAATAAATATTTGCACAACCCAGCACTTGAATTAATTAGTTCACTCTCTCTCTCTCTCTCTCTCTCTCTCTCTCTCTCTCTCTCTCTCTCTCTCTCTCTCTCTCTCTCTCTCCTCTCATTCTCTGGTACAAATTTGTTATTTTATGAGCTCATTTAAATTATTGAATGAATTTTGAATTGGTCATTTGAATTTCGTTATGAACTTGAATGATATAAATATTGGACCGGTCTCACCAAAATATTGGACAGGTCTCACCGTACTGCTCGGATCAGTCCATCGTGCACAATCTGTTCGTTTTTACTTCATCTTCGGGCCCACACCGTCGTGTCCACCCTCGAAAACACTTTGGGCAGATTTTAGCCGCACGTAATTTGACGATCCACTGGCCAATGACACCTGTTCAAATGGTTACCGCCCCAACATCTCTGATACTTTGAAAATAGTTATTCAACCACTTTTGGTGGTGTAAAAGTTAAAAATTCACACTCAGTGAATCTCTGCTGGCCGGCTCCGTTCACTGTCCAGGCGAAAAAGACGCAGAGCCTTTGTTAAACATTGCGTAGGTGGGGCAAAAACTACGTCACCAGTCTTTTGTTCGTATAGCCAAGCCTCGAGTTGTTTACAGAAATATGCATTCCTTCAGCTGACGTCATCAGGGCTAGTCTCGTTATCTCTATCTGTGACACACGGTTTTTTGCTATGTTTGCCGTTTTACAATGAAAGCGATCGGAATCCTGTCAATTCCAATCTGCGTTGTATAAAATATTATATAGTCCACTCACCAAAACTTTATAGGGATTATGAAATATTACAAAATTTATTACCAAATAATTGTTAGGAAATAAATACAATAATTATGGTTTTTTGGACCATATTTTTATAAATGTAAGATTGTACCAGAATTGTACCATCACAAATATGTATGTAATTATGATGTGCTTAGAGTTAATACAGTGGAAATACTTCGCCGCTATTTTGTTTTGTATGTAATCAGGACTCCATCTTGTTTTTGTTCTTGCAACTATTTCAAATATTAATGCAAGTAAAGCGCAGGTTTTATTTACCAAATGCTATCTGAGTTAATTATTTCTAACAACCATCCCGTCTCTGAAAACGCTTATAGAATCCTGGAACCCTTAGGTACAAATAAAATATTATGTTGGCAACACAACATGGCGCCTGAACCAGCATGGTACATAAAGCATAAATGCGAACATGGTTTTAAAAGGTAAGTTAAATAAAAAGTTAAAAGAAGAAAAGTTAACAAATGACGGCCCGAACTGGGACATTATATAAAGAAAATTTTATATAAATAAGCCTAATACAGAGGCGAATGGTTGTTGGAAAAGGGGACTTAATACGTAAAATGTACCTAGTACGTAAGTAGTAGGTTATGTTATGATAGTGTGTGTTAGATGTATAGAGCAATAGTTTGAAAGAAATACATTTAAACAAATCTTTTTCAAAATGGCAGATAAAAATAAAGATGTCAGTGTAAATGGCCAAATGTTCATTCAATGTGAAATGGGAGTTTGTTCAACGCCAATAAGTCAGATCGAGTCGAGTGCGACCGAATCTGTAGAGTTAGATGGAGTACAAGAAACACCCATCTCAACTCAATATGAAAACAAAAAATCTGATACAGATGAGATTTTAACACGTCTATATAGCATGATGTGTAGCATGAATAATAAATTCGATGAACAACAAAGTCATTCTAATGTTAAATATAATAACTTAAATGCCAAATTTGATGAACAGAGTGTAAAGTTTAATGAAAAGTTTGATGAAGTGAAAAACTAAATCAAAAAACAAAATTTTAACTTTGATAAACAGATTAAAGGAATGAATACACATTATGAAAATATGAAAGAAAAAATAGTAGCATCAGTTAGCGAGGTGTTAGATAAACAAATAAACAGAATAGACGACATAATTAATAAATTGAAAATGAGTAAAGTAGAGGACAATTATGAGATTAAAATGGGGGTAGTGAATAGTGGAGAAACAGATAAAAATTAAACGTAAATAAAGACAGTCAGATGACAAATAATGAGGTAAGTAGGGGTGAGAATTATGACAATATAAGTAAAAAAATGGTGTTAGAGAATAATGGTGTAAATATAGGGAGTACTGACGAAATTTTAGAGGGAGTGGAATATGATAATGGAATGTTAGTGTGTGTTGATGAGTCACGAGAGAAAGTGGAGAGTATACAGGTAGAGGGGTTGCAGGGGGTAAATTTTTCCCGTGATGTTGTAGTTGGGGGTGAAGAAAAGGCTTCACGAGTATATTTGGGAGACATGTGGTCTGCAAATAGTTGTCCCTTAATTTTTTGTGCATCTGATAGGTGGTGCAGTAGTAAAGTTGTAGTGTCCCCTGCATATATTGAGAGAGAGAGTGTGACTTGGTGTTATGATGAGGAATATTCTGAGAGAGAGAGAGGTATGGTGATAGGAAAGTAGAATTGTTTGATGTTGGGAGGAATTATAAAGAGTTAATAGAGAAAATAAGTAACGAGAGAGTTGATTATATAAAAGGCTTACCTTGCAAAGCAATAAGCACAGTAGTAGTAGATAACTATGATGACGATAATAATGACTTTATAACTTACCTGGTTGTAACAGATAATACTAAAGGCGACAGGACCATGCTCAATCGTGACAAGGTATATGAGATAATGATATGGAGTGAGCATATTGATTATAATAGTATTGTGGAAAATTATAAAGAATTGAATAACCTTTACATTGATAATCATAATATAAGGTATTCAATAAAAAATAATTTGTGTAGACCTAAGATAGATGGTTATTTGATGATGGAGGATAATTGTTTTATTGTGTTATGAACATTTAATGATGTGAACAGTGCGGTTTTGAAATGGATTGTCTTGTGAAACGATTTTTGGTCAATGATAACAAATAATAAGTTGGATTGTATATGTTTTTATGTGTCAATGTTAAATGTATTTGTGTATTACATTATGTTGTGTATTATATGTTATGTAAACATGTATGTAGGTAATAGGAGTTGATTGAATAATAGGTATAGCATTTTTTTTTCAGACTAAATAAATGTAATGAGAATAATTGTGAAGTTTAAGGTAACTAAAGTAATTGTGAAAGTTTAAATAATTGATTGGATTAAAGGATTTGAGATTAATTAATTAATGTTGTAAAATGTTTGGGTAATAATGATAAGGCATTTGAGTTAGTCAAAGTTAACTCTAATGGGTGTTAGAGAAAATTTAGAATAAAATTGTAGAGTAAAAGTATTACAGAAACAGGGTAGTAATAGGGACACAGTAGTGGTAGTGCTTATATGTAGACAGAGAGGGTAATGTAATTAGAGAGCAAATAGTTGATGGTGATATTTTGTAGATAAGGGTGAGGTGGTAAGGAGTGATCAATGTGCGTCGTTGGGCAGGTACAGTACGAAGGGTCGAGGAGTGATTGCCGAGATTATGGGAAGGGCAAAAGGTGATGAATGGAATTGCCAAGGTCGGGAACACACATCCTAGTTACAAAGAGGGTATTAGATATTTGATTATAAAAGAGGAGACTGGTATAAGTGGAATTAGTGCTGAAGGAGGTTATTAGTGAGAGATTGGTGTCACCCTATATAATTCTGTTAGTGGTTGTTAGTAGGAAGAAAGGGAGTAAGATTATAGATATAAATGCCAATTCAATAAGTCAAATTATAGTGAATACAGGAGCCACCCAAACTAATTAATGATCAAAATGTGAAATGTTAAATAGAGAATTCATAGTAGAAAGGTAATAAGAAATGAAATGTGATGTAACATGAATGTTAATAAAAAATTTGAATTTTTATAGAATTAAATGGTACAATAATGAATAATTAAAAGTTTGATATAAAAGAGTTGATTAAAATGATAATAGTAGTGTTTATAAATTTTATACAAATTATTTTAAATGTGAATTGTTTAATGTAAATGTAACAATGTTAATGTTCGAGGGTAATGTTTTATTATGTTGTAGGGTCATAGTGTGTGTGGTAAGGAGGTTGCTACAGGGGTAGTAACGTTAAATGACTATCAAATCTTAAGTATATTACATTGATAAAGGTGTCAAGCATAAAAGATAATTATGATTTTGCTTTGAAGAAGTACTAGTATCAGAAAACTGATCAATGAATTTTGAATAGATTGTTTGCCATAATGTATTTGTGTTTTGGTTCTATATTAGAGATATATAGATAAATTGTTGTTGATTCTATTAAAACTTAATGAATTATTTTACATATTATTGCCTTAGTGTAAGAGTATATTTCTTCTTGTGTGTTGGAACAGAGTTCCAATACTATTGATATATTGGAATATTGGACTGGAGTCAAAAAATTGATAAATGTAGGAATGCAAGAGAGAAAGAGATCTCTGTCATAAATCTTGTTTTATTTTGTGTTTGAGAAATTAGAAATTAAGAAAAACCAATGCCTATTAACATAAACCAGTGCAGCTAAGGGGAGACAGATCAGTTGGGGATATGGCAGTATACAAGGCCACTATTTGATTTTTTATTTGGATGTTTCAGAGTTTGGTGATGCTGTGACGGCGGTCCTGAGCTGGCCAGCACGTCAGAGCAGGAACGACAAGTGCCTGACTGGCCTTGCGGTGTTGGGATCTCGCAAGAGAAGTCCAGTAAGGTCATGCAGGTACTGTCACGATCACTGGACCAAGGGTAAGTTAGCAATATTTCTTTTTATGTAAACACTACAGGGGGTTGTGGCGACATATCCTAGCTGATCCCTTTAGGAAGTATGAATGAGTCAATGAGAGTTTTTATGCCTCGTCATAAAACCTCTCATTGAGGGGGTTTTGTAACGATACATTGGGTCCGTATAGGAGTTTGAGTACCTAGCCAATATAATTTTGTTGTAATCAAATGTAGTTAAAGTGTGAGGGTAAAAAGTTTTCAAATATATCATGCAACGCAGTTTGCCAGAACGAGTTGACGCCAAGGTCAAATGGCTTACGTGCTGATCGACAGGAATGCAGACAAAACAACAGCTGGACACTGCTAAAACGTCAGTAAAAGTACGAAAGACGTAATAACTAAAACGTACAACAATGCCGTCATCGCCAGAAAACAATAGATTTGATGACGAATTATCCCTTCCACATAGAAAATATACGCCATGTTGTCTCTCTCAGTCGACACAACACCGTCCGTGCAACAGCACGCTGTAAAATCGGCTGGCCAGCAATTGCCAGCAAAAGTATTTAAAAAGTGTTTAAAATGTAACTAAAAGGTGAAAATTCAAATCAGTTAAAAAACTAACAGTACAAAATGTAAATTAAAGTCAGTGGTGTAAAAGAACAGAAAGAAACAGTTAACGTTCGGCCGAACAACTGCTGGACCATGTGGAACGTCTGACAAGAACTTCAATCATCCGAATTCAGGGAAGTCAAAATTCAAATCACTACCTATTAATTTTTTGAGCTCAAAATTACAATTTATTCAAATGTACCTTTAAAATAATTTGGGGGAGCATGTGTGTGTGCGTGCATGTGCCGACATATATATATATATATATATATATATATATATATATATATATATAGTCACCAGGCATTGGTTCACGTTACGTGACCAGATGACGTAACAAATTTAAATAGTAACTGCAGTATGTTATAAAGTCACTTGATAATAAATTAGAAAGTTGAAGATAAAAATATGTATGTAATTATGATGTGCTTAGAGTTAATGCAGCGGAAATACTTCGCCGCTATTTTGTTTTGTATGTAATCAGGACTCCATCTTGTTTTTGTTCTTGCAACTATTTCAAATATTAATGCCAGTAAAGCGCAAGTTTTATTTACCAAATGCTATCTGAGTTAATTATTTCTAACAACCATCCCGTCTCTGAAAACGCTTATAGAATCCTGGAACCCTTAGGTACAAATAAAATATTATGTTGGCAACACAACATGGCGCCTGAACCAGCATGGTACATAAAGCATAAATGCGAACATGGTTTTAAAAGGTAAGTTAAATAAAAAGTTAAAAGAAGAAAAGTTAACACTCTCCACTCTGATCAAAGTTTAACGTCATTTAATCGTCACTTCATTCTTTAACACTGGTTGTACATTTTATAATCCTTGGTAGGCCTACTTTAATACTTTTTCGGCCTACCAGGAACTCATCCGAGACTATGGTTGAATTAACGACTGTACAGGTTGAAGACTCGTTTTCAATAACCAGCGTCAGGCGAAGCGTGGGTCCGCTCCGCAGCCCGTCTCGCTGGCCACGTGTTAGTAAATTTGGCTCTTTCCATCTCATGTGCAGTTATGGAATATATGTACGTGTCTTTCATGCTGGGAAAGTTGGCCCACGCATGCGCGCAATGCACCCTCGTTGATAGTCTGCATTCCTGTGCCTCACCGCACCAGTCCCGGAGCTATAGTTCATTCACAAAATATACTCGGGTTATGAAAAAAACTAGATTGTATACGCTCATCGGTTTGTACCGTTACAGCTATTTTACATTAAAGGTGAAATTATAAGTGTTAATGTACCTTACTGTTTTTAGTTCCAGTCATCATCCTCGTTTTCTTCTTCTTCTCCAAGTTCATCTTTAGAATTGTTACTGGAATCAGATTCATAACTGGAGTAGTCTTTCCACAAAATGTCATCCTGACTCTCATCCATGTTATTAGAAACACAACATTTTTTAAACCCCTTTATAATGGATTAGCTTTTGATTTTTCCCCAGGCTGTGATTATTCACTGGGCCAGTAACCATTTCTTCAACTTGCCTGTTGAAGTCAATGCATGGTTTCCATTAATTAACCAATCACTATAGTTCTTCCGTAGGTAGACCTTAAATGGTTTATTAACAACCACATCTAAAACTTGAAGCTGAGAAATCATTCCCCCAGGGATTATAACAAGATCAGTGTTCATTTCTGCAACCAGCTTCTTTATTTTCTCGCTTGTGTGACCATGAAGGAACTACCTCTGTGCTCTAGTAAAGCGCCTGGCCAATGTCCCCAAACCACCTTAAGCCATTCTGCCATAAGTTCTTCAGTCATCCACCCCTTTTCCTGTGCTCTAAAACAATCCCAGCTGATAATTATTCCTGCTGAAGCATTTTTCTCTTCAAAATAACATACGGGGGAAGTTTCCTTCTATTGGCAGTTACTCCTAGCATCACAGTAATGCATGACTTTTTGTTACCTGTAGATTTAATTATAACTGATTTTGCACCATTTCTGTTCACAGTAACATTTGACGGCATATCGAAAAACACTGGTGTTTGGTCAGCATTTGCCATTTGACCAAGCAGGTAATTGTGGGCTCAGTTTTTAAATATATATCGCTGATAAGCAATCAATTTGTCATTATGATCTGCAGGTAGGTGTTGCGACATCGTAAACACATACCCAAGCTCCGCATCATGCATTTACACCAGCCCAAGTTTGCTAAACAAATGGACCGTTTTATGCACTGTCGTACGATAAATTTATCATTCCGTATTCAAAAAAATACCATGGTGTCCTAGGAAACGCATCCGATAAAATATCGGATAAGTTGTTTATATACGTGGGCCGTAATTGGTTCGTTTATGCACTTGCGTGCGAGTTTTTTATCGTTTGACTTTCAAACATCAGTGCTACCAACCTTCCTGCCTAGCGTCGGCGAGGCCAGTTATGCCAAGTAATCAGTGGTATTCACGTTGTGGTGTGATTTTATTAATTTGTTTTGTAAATATAGAAGACGTTACTATAGAAAGGCCTCGCTGACAAAATTCAGAACAGGAGAGCACTATGGGATCCCGCTTCCGAAGCATATAAAAACGAACCGATATGTGCCATACAACACGCACGGATTCATTTTCTGTACTGATGATGGCAACACTGAAAGAGTTTGTTCATGCCCACTTACAATATTTTTGATGCCTGGTAAAAATCAAAGTCAACTCGGATGCAAAACTTATCGTACAGTATTTTATCGTACGATTTGAATCGGATGCATAAAAGGGGCCTTAAAGTGAACAACTTATAACGTCTGTGACACAATACGGTACTTCAGCGCAGTGGTGAAAGTGTGCTTGCGATTTTCACCTTGAGCTCATTATAAAACGCGTGTTGATTCACGGAATGCACATGGCAAGTCTGTGCAGCTGCCGAGTGTTACAAAATACGCTAGGCACTTAACACAAAATTTTTAAATGTTAGGTTGCGCATATAAGACAAGTATGGTTTTTGGAAGGGCATTTTAAGGAAAGAATCATCGTCTTATATTCGGGCCAATACGGTATTTCGTGTTGCCGAACACAAACACCCATTCCTTTAAATTTGTTTTAAACAGTTAATCACAGGCTTGGTATTTCAACCTGATTAGCACTCTTTAATGTTCTTTGGTAAGAAGCATCATACTCAGCAGATTACCACTTTTTTTGTAATTCATCATTACTCTGTCTACATGTAGAGTTTTG
The DNA here is from genome assembly GCA_034769895.1 of Magicicada septendecula. Classification (NCBI taxonomy): domain Eukaryota; kingdom Metazoa; phylum Arthropoda; class Insecta; order Hemiptera; family Cicadidae; genus Magicicada; species Magicicada septendecula. Next base: position 420,963,814 of record CM068372.1, on the reverse strand, counting down.
TAAAAGGCAACACGCATGATGCAGTGTATTCTGTTTAAAAATTATTCTTATTGTCTGTTAAATAATGTAAATATTTGTTTAATTTAGTTGCCTAATGTTTGTCTTCTAATTGTAGGGCATTGTATATTGTGTTTGTCAGGTAGAATTATTTTGATACACCTCTCAAATAATGTTATAACATAACATAATAAAATTAACCTCATATTTATTATTGTGATGAATGAAGCTGTAAACAGTAGACGATTTGCTGCAGATTGGGATACCTTTTCAACATTTCCCGTTACCTTGTAAGACAATTTAACAGTAAATTTATTTAAAAACCTTATCAGGTGTGATTTTGTGTTTACAGATGCACACTTCTGCTCCTAATCTTCAGAAAGCATGGACAGCCACACGAAGAGTATCCAAAGATGATTGGTTGGAGTGGTTACGGCGTCTCAGTATCGACTTTCTGAAGGAATCACCATCACCTGCTCTAAGGTGAGCTTGTAATACTAAATATTGCTGATTTTCAGCCGTTTATATAGGATGGGTGATTTAGATGTGTGTTTTAGTGTATTTGGCGATTATTAGTATTTTACAATGCGAGATGGAAGAACTTGAATGAAATTTTGTGTAAAGAGTGAGGTAAAATACTCCAACGTGGTGAAAGTGTTGCAGAAGGCTTTTGGCAAATCTCGTATACATAAGTGAACAGTTTAAAAATGGAACAAAAGCTTCAAAGACAGTGGTGAATAAATGAGACCAGATACATTCCCATGTATGTGATCATTTCACTTCCCAGGAATGAAAAAGAAATATGAAAGGACATTGTTCTGTGACTCTTGAAGATATAAAATAAAAATAATCTCTGAGTGAGCTCTAAGCTATAAGAAAAAGTGTCCCAGAAATATTTTGAAGGGCTAAAAAAACGGTAGAATTGTATTAGATCAGTTGGAGTTTACTTTGAAGAGGAATAGGACACACACACACACACACACACACACACACACACACACACACACACACACACACACACACACACGTAAAAGTATAATTTTTTGAATAAACAAGCATTGGTCAAACTTTTTAATCATACTTTGTATACACACAATGAAACACTGAATGCTTTGAATTTGAATGAAAAACTGAGTTTTGGGGGAGGGCCAACATTAGATTTTTTGATTCCCCATGTGCTTAGGAAAGTCAGTTGAGTGAGCAATATTGGCATAAGTCACAAAAAATTATGTAATATTATATACCTGTTGCAACTTCAAACATTCCATGCTTATAGTTTTAAATGACATATGTCTTCCACTATATGTATCATTGGCTTGTTGTGTAGATCGTGTTGGGCACTTGCGCAGACATATTCTCAGCTTCCAAGAGATCTCTTCAATGCAGCTTTTGTTTCGTGTTGGGCAGAATTGACTGAACCCTTGCAACAAGAATTAATACGCACATTGGAGCAAGCACTGATGGTTCCTGAACTACCAGAAATTACGCAGACCATATTGAACTTGGCGGAATTTATGGAGCACTGTGACAAAGTTAGTATTTGTACCATGCATAGTGAATTCCTTTGATCATACACGATGTTCATAAAAACATTTAAACCTGCATGTAAAAGAGTTCATTTACTTATGAAACAATTTTAACTTCAAAGAAAATAAGTGTACGTTTAAGTACCTTTTTACTTACAACTCGTAACGGATGTTGAAATTGTTCACTTTGAGCTTTGATATGGGTGTCAACTTGTTTCTTCATGTTTGACACAGCATTCTGTAGAGTTGGTATATACACTGGTGCTGGAGATGGTTTTTTGATATATTTGTTTCAGTTCATTTAAAGTATGCTGAGTACTCTTGAAAACACTTTCTTATGACCCCACAAATAAAAATATGGTAGTGAGAGATACAGTAACTATGGACAACATGCAGGAAGTTATTCAAGCACCAAAAAATCCATACATCATCATAGTTGAACCTTGCTGTAACAAGCGTTCTTGCTGTTCAGTTTTCCAGCAGTGTTCAACACTGTCCTGCACCATATAAAGATATTTCAGCAGTTAATATTTAAAAAAAATTGAGCTGATTATTCTTTGTCATGAAGTTGCACACCATATACCAGTATTTAGAGAAAGAAAGATTTTTTTTTGTAAAAATGTGAGGATTATCAAAACTCCATACTCTGGTGTTTAGGCTGTTAATGATTTTGAAAGAAGAAATGTGTTTCATCTCAATATAAAGCATTATACAAATCATACATCTTATATTTAAAAACTGCATGAAGTTCTGAAGTCATCCGTTAAAGTCAAATTCTTCAAATTCGTGCAGGAATTTAATCGAATGTGGGTATATCTTGAATTTTTTAGACTTGTAAAAACACTAAGAGAAAAATCCTCTTTTGTTAGTGACTGATAGATGTTCAAAGCTTTAACATGTAAAACTGATGGATGGCTGCTGTGCAAAACTGATGGATCATCAGCTACAGTATCTGTTTCAGAAACTATACACATTAATAGAGAAGTAGTTTATTTATTTGGCACTGCATAATCAAAAAAATCACCTATAAACTCACTGTGGCAGAGTGATTCAAAATTGAGAGTCATTACCATAATGTTCTAAAATGGTACATGCTCTTGTGCAGCTGCAAGACTTTTGACACAGGTAGTATTATACAGTAAAGCTTCACTATAAGTTTTTCAGGGGAGTTCAAAGAAAAAACGGATATAAGTGTGAAAAACATATAAGTGAAATATAACACAAACAGTATAATTAAATGGTATAGTACTAAATAGAAATAACGTATAATTTACAATTTGTAATAATACAATAGGAATTTATACAACTTAATGTATATATAGAGAAAAACACAGATATAATTAATCATTTCCCAAAAAAGTCCGTTATCTTCCCTTGTTTTTTTCTTTTCTGCAGCTATAGAATAAACTGTGCCCTCAAATCTTGACAACTGCATCATAATTTTGTCGGACACATTACAGCGGGTTACAAAGCGTTTAATTGTCTCCAGGGAATTAACTACATCACTAAAACACACGGGGGTCTGTGTTGCTTCTTCATCATCATCTTCTTCTTCTTTCTTCTTCATCCATTTCGTGCTGAATGCCATCAGCAGTCTCCGATATGGTCATGCTTTTGTGGTAACATTTTCGTAAATGTAGACATAGTCGTCAAACAACGCATGACATTCCAGTTTGCCCCATTCCACATCATTAACGGGAACATCATAGCTATCTTCATTACTACAGGTTTTGCTGTTCCCGAATCTGGCTTTGTGAAAGCAGTTGCGGACAGTGAGTTGTGATACTCTCTACCATACAGTTGCGATGTAATGCATTGCCTGTTAGAAGAGAGCAAACCATTACGAATTTGTGCAAAAATAGAATTTTAATAGATCTATACTATAATTTCTTTAGATAGGCCTAAGGCTATAAGTAATTTTACATGAGGTTTATTGCATTGGCTATACCTGGTACACACAGAAATCAATTGTAAGATTGAGAATAATGCCAGAAAAACACGCTAGAAAATACAGGCAGAAAAGAATGGCGGGATGAAAAAGAATCCTATACACCTCCCCTTGTGTAAAAACTTTTAATCTTTCTGAACAAATTGATACTTTTTTCATTCCAATCTATTCATTATTTATGAAACAATACGTTTTTGAAATACCGGCAAAACATCGCGTAGAATCGTATGGTACAATATTGCTGTTAGAAGTTACAAGTTGTAACTTTTATCTTTTTCGGTAAATTATTTATTCAGATTAATTTAACAACTTCCACTTACCTTACGACTTGGATCTGGCCGGATCTCGTAGTGGAGGTAAACCCATTTCGTTCGACGAACTATGACAGCACATAAAACGAACTAAGGTTTTGAAAGAATTTTAACTCGCAATTTTGTGGAAGAGAAATTAGATTTTTCTTTAATTAGTCTGAATTATTGACATTACAAATCTTCGTGCGACATGTTACGCAATTATTATACCTTACTGACTATAGCTTACCTTGTAATGGACAATTTTACAACTTCATAATTATACACACATAAACAAAAAACACAGCCCAGCTTTGCACACTCTCTACTCACATTCCGTTTTCAAACCCCAATTACCAGATTGAATACATAATTTTTTTTTTTATAGCACTACCGATAACGCTTTCTTCGGTGACCTCGTGGCCAGCCCGCGGTAGATTGAAGATGTCTATGAAAAAGACGAAAAGGAATTCCAAATTTACATGTTAGTGTTCTACACTCCTCCCATCCTATCACTGCTTTTAAAAGAACTGCTTTACTTTCATTATTGAAAATTAACGATATTATACGAGCGTATTGAGCTCGCGTGTCGGCGCCGACACAGTCAGAGACGAACTGGGCAATGTGCTTCGTTGAGTCGCGGGAAATGAGCAGTCACGGCCATCAGGTTTTAGTCGCCGTTTATGCTTAATTGTGGTGGCATAACCATTTTATGCATGGATTATAGCTGGTATATGTGTGGTACCAGAGTACAATATTGGCGTCTGCTCTGCTGATGTCATTGGAAAGACCGGATTTAGCCATGACTTCCTGCCGCTCAAAAAGCACATTTCTGGATTTTGTTCGTCCCAGGACATCCTGTTTTGTGGCTGGATCCGTCACTCAGATTTGTGGTGATACAGTTGTGTCTATGTGCTGTTTACACAAGTACAGATTTCTGAGAATTTAGAAGGGGGTAAATGCTTCGCTCGCCGCGTGACACAATAACACCTGCGCATCGCTTTTGTCTCACTGTTTCTCAACATCGTGCTGTTGCATGGAAAATAACGTTGCAATGCGGTCTGTTATACTGGACTGAATTTCGTTACCCAATAATTTTCACAACTTCTTTTTTACAAACCCGCACCAAAATGAAAGAAATAAAAATGTACTTGCCCCATACGGTAAAAATAAAAACACCCAAAAATTGACCCGCTACAATACCCCCTCGATGAGAATTCTGCTGTTCATGACAGAAGAAATCTCATCGATAACCCCAAAGAGGACCGGTGAGGAACTGGTGCCAACAACCCCCTGGTTCTTAATCTCATGGGCACACGACCCCCCTGGCTCAGCGACCATGGACTCATCTGGACGAGATCACTGGACTTCTCCGTAAGAGATCCCAACACCGAGAAATCGAACAGCCTCGTACCACAGAGCACCTCACCTTCTAACATGCTACCCCCCAAAATCCTCAACCCCTGGCTAAAATTACTCCAGCTCCTCCGCCGATATGGATCCCCTTTTTGCAAGCTGGGCTGCCTTTAGCAAATACTGGGCTCACACACACTAACATTATATGTGACCATAACACATTAAAAATCAAAAATTTCTTTTAAAATTTATTAAAATTAAAAAGATTCAAAATTCAAAAAAATCTTTTATCAAAAAATTCTCTTCCTGGTTTTTTTTAAATTTTTGTTTCAAATGACAACCTAGAATTTCCAATAATATACACACATCCTTAATCTAACATGAGAACCCCTTATAGTCTATCAATACAATGTAATGCAATAAAATAAACATGGTTAATGCACGCATAATAAAAGAATCATTATCTAAAATATTCATTCGCTGGCAGGCGAAAAATCTTTTTTTTTTTTTTCAAAAAAAATTAAAAATTTTCAAAATTTTAAAATTCAAAAAAAAAATTATTCATTAAATATTTATTAAATAACATTTATTAAAATTATTCAAATATTGGTTTGAATTACTCAAACAAACAAATTAAAATTGGATTCCTACTATACAAGCTTAGTAGGTGTATGACCTCATCAGCTGATCGTAACTAGGTCAAGTCCCAGACCCTTGACCTACATATGTTATGTATGATTTCTGAAAATACACTGAACATCTGTAATACCCTACCTTGAAATACAAACATAATAAAACAAAATATTTAAAATGAACAAAATATTAATATAATAATCAAATTGACTTTTAAATTATTTAAAATAAACAATTCTCAATTTTACATTATTTTCAATTCTATTAAAATTTCTGTCACTGGTTTCTAAAAAATAAAAATTTTATATTCTTTATCATAACTCTCTCTCTTTATTCAACAATCTTACTCTTCATTTAACAATCTCGCTATACTTTACTGTGGGTGATATAAATTATTTATTCTCGTTTTTCTGTATTAGATTTCTATACATATACGAACTTTCTCCCTCTAACTCTGATATTAATCAACTTCACTTATCATGACACCCATCTCTACCAAAATATCTACTAATCAGGACACTCTAAACCCCAACTTATCATTACACAAAATCGTCACCTACTCCCAATATATAAAAAAATATTCTCTAACCCTTTGTACATAGGATATGTGTTTCCCCTACCCAAAACTCAATTCCCTTATTTGGCCCCTGGATTTTACCTAAGGCGGCCCCTCCTCACTAAAATCTATCCCTATCCCGTCCCAACCCTGTTGCGGACTCCTACATGACACTACCCCTAATACAAAATTGCCATCCCCAAAAATCTCAATCTCATAACCTTACTACAAATATAACAAAATAACATCATTAATTATAAACATAAATATATATCGCTCAAAATCTACATAAAGTCTCCATTACCACTGTGTCAACATTCATACTTCACCAACTCTGTTACATTACATTAACTCAAAAACAACATTACATCATATTCATCTCTATCATTTCACATTCAACTTTTAATTCAATTTGGACAGGTCTACGTGTCCCATAAAACATTTATCACCCATGAATTATCTTTTATTAACTTGCATAAATTATTGTTATTTTATTTCTCATATCCTTTTTGTCTTTACTTCAAAATATCTGTAGTACACCAAACATTACATTGAGCCTCAATTACTCACCAGTGACATGTTATTGCTGATCAGCTGATATCCTAACACAATTAAAACACATCTCAAATTAAACAAATTACATGGAATATACATATTTATTTTTATTTATTCTCACTTCTCACCTCATTGTTTCCCCTTTTTCTGATTCTGGTTATTTATGTTAGCCTGCCAGACGATTTACTCATTAGCTTTAAACAAATACACACATAATAAAATTACATATTCTTATCAATGCTTATCTAACAGACAACAATAAAATAATACACTTAAAATTATAGCATGAACACCTTATTTTTAAATATCTAAACAGCTAGTTACCTGAACAGAGCACAAGCAGTTTTATTTGATCAAACTTTGAATAAAAAAAACTTTTATGTCATAAACTTTAAATTCGTGACTCCTTTGCGTCACCTCCTAGCCACACACACTATTTCATATTATGGTGGACTGTGGCGCCCATTCGCTTCCACAGAGACTGTATATTTTGGAGCAGGGTTTTACCTCTCCGTGTCTCTGCTTCCGCTGTTAAGTTTTAAAGTAGTGAACACCATCATGTTCCCGTACATAATCATACACCCTTTAAAACGGATCTGCCACCGGTCTTGCTACCCCCAAGCGGGCAGAGTGGCAGCCGCTGTTCCATAGTGCCGGAAGGATTTCCTCTAATTGTCCCCCCATTGAATTTCAAATATATACCAATTTCAAGTCAGCTATGGTCAAGGGACTTGATATGATCATAGCTGGCCGCTAGCCAAAACCACGGTTAGTGCTGGTAAGACAGTAACCGCCCGAAAAGTCGAGGAAATCTAACTTTAATTTAATTGCCTGTTACACATCACTACTATGTGCGACACTGTAGTTTGGCAGTGTGTACACTTTAATTTACACTGATAAGGTGTGCCGCACATTTATCGCCAGTTTGGCCTCCGATGGAGGTAACACTCACGGTTACCCCCAACCCATTTCGCTACTTGTGAGAGCACAGGCCACCCCCACAGTAGCCACTTAATAACTAACTAATTACTTAACAAATGAAACTAATCTTTCTACATTTGCAGTTCCACACTCCATTGTTCTATCACTTCATTGAGCACCAATCTACCCCCCAAAATCATCCCCACTTCTTGTATTGATACCAAGTTTTTATTTTGTTACACATTTTTTAAAACGTTCCCATACTCACTGATACTAAAACTTGACAATTATATTTGGTCACTTAATTCTAAAATTTATTTAAATTTAAAATTATACACCTCCAAAATTTTTTTTTTTTTTTTTTGAAATTCTATTTACATTGGAGGCCGTCTATTCTTACTATCATTGATGGTGAACCTGTGGTCGCCCGGAAATGGGGTTTTGCTACGAGGTAAAGTTGGAGACAAGATAAATCCACTACGTGAATTCACGTCCCCCCTTTAAACCAAACTACCCCGTCTCCCCTTCCATTTATCCAAACCCGCTGTCTATCCTGCCTCCAAATCCACCTCCCGGCAAAATCCATTTTTTTTTTTTTTAAATTAATCTGTAACTGCTCTCATGGGTAAACTTTATTTTACCAATGAGACTAAAATTTTGTTTGTGATTGCATTGCCTTGTATGTAGGTGTAGTCTCCGTTATATGTAAACACTCTAAGGCATTGCGGGTACGTGACAGGTACATCAAAATTGCTGTACCCAGAGTGTATAAAAATTTAATTCGTCACGTACCTGTTTGGGGTCCCCCTCCCCATTCAAATATGATGGAAATTTTCAAATTTTGACCAATTTTGGTGGAGCCGGACCATCGTTGCTTTCACCGCCCGAAGGAAGATCTGCCAACCATGGCCCGCCTCCGAGTTCCGAATTCCACGGCCAGGACTGGTAAGATCGTGGCCGCCCGAAAATGGGGGAGGAGCCCTTCTAAAAACATAAAAAATTAATTAACATTCATACCTTTATAATTTAATAAAATCCTTATGCTGACCAAAATAATTTCAAATTCGTAGCGTTGTGCGTACCCACTATCTCCCTGGTTTCTCTATTCTGTAACACATACGAATTTTTCATTTTTATTTCTACTATCTCGTACGGCCCCTCGTACAATAAGAAGAACTTCTTGATCTCCTTGTCTTGTGCACTTGATAAGTCATGTCGTCGTATCAACACCAGCTGACCAATCTCATACTGCGTCCACTTACCTTTCCTATCATGGCGCTGTTTTCTCCTCTCTCCCTTCGTCAACAAACTTTCATTCGCTAGTCTAAGTTTAACATCGTGACAAATAGTGTTGGTCTCCGGTGGATATTCGATTAATTGTTCCAGAATCCTCTGTGGACGCTTTCCTCTTATTAGCTCATAAAGTGTGAACCCCGTCGACTCATGGGTAGTGCAGTTTAGCCAATTTTCAATCTTCTGGACATAGAGTGGCCACTCCCTGTGTTTGGCGTGGCAGTATGTTCGAAAAATTCTGCCCAGCTCCCTCATGACTCTCTCCGCCTGGTTGGACTGCGGGTGATATACTGCGGTGTGCTTTGGGATGATACCTTCCCATCCAAGAGTCTGGCGCCATCTTCCGCTGATGAACTGCGGCCCATGGTCGGATAATATCACCTTCGGCTTTCCCACGTTGATCATGTAGTCGCGTGTGATCTTCTCGCTCAGCACCTTACTCGTTGCTCGCTTCACGCTATATAGTCTGACATATTTGGAAAAAGTGTCAAGTACAACAAAAATATGCATCACTCCACCCCTACCCTTTGGCAATGGGCCGTACAAATCTGTAATTTAGTTCTCCCTCTAACCTATAATTTACAACTTTGGATTTCTGACATAACTCGCAAACTCTAAGTATTCTTCGGACGCGTTTCTCCATATTCTTAAATAAACAAGATTCCTTTAATACATTCACACACTTCCGTGCCCCAAAATGCCCGTACCTAAGATGACAGTCCCACACTATTTTCTCTATCAACCCTTCAGGTATAACTAACCTCCAATCTCTCTCTCTCCCCTCTACTTTTTTAAACAAACTCCCTTTAAACACTTGAAAATATTGCTTATACCCAAACTCATCTATATCTGATTCTAAGCTAATAATGATCTTATTTAATTTACCATCAGCCCTTTGCATTATATTTATATCCTGTAATTCTTCCCCAAAAAGTTTATCTTCCCGGGATAGTCTATAAATTTCTATCTCTTTAATATCTCTACCTGTTCTATTTCTGTCTGTGTCTACTCGTGATAGTGTGTCTGGCACCCTGTTTTCTACACCCTTGATATATTCCCAAGAAAAATTATACTCTTGAAGAGCTAACACCCACCTGGTTATCCGGCTGTGTGTGAGTTTGCAAGTATTCAGGAACGACAGCGCTTTATGGTCCGTCCTGATGATGGTTCTGTTACCCAGCAGATATGTTCGGAACTTCCGCACGGCGAACACTATACTGAGGAGCTCCTTTTCGGTGGTAGTGTAGTTGCGCTCTGTGGCTAGCAACGTCCGGCTGGCGAAGGCGATGGTTTTATGCTCTTTCGCCTCGTCCTCTTGGTAAAGCTCTGCTCCCAGTGCGATATTACTAGCATCTGTCTGTAAATAAAATTTTTCATTAAAATTGGGATGATTCATTAGTATCATGTCTGTGAACTTAATTTTGATGTCATTAAACGCCGCTCTTTCGTTATCGCCCCATCTCCATTGCTTATTCTTTTGCAGCACTGCGCTTAGTCGGGCCGTCGTCTGGGCGTAGTTCCGCTGGAACTTCCTGTAAAAATTACAAAGACCAAGAAAACTTTGCAATTGTTTTATATTTTTGGGCTCCGGGAACGTCAGGATGGATTCTACTTTATCCGGATTGGCACGTATTCCTGTAGGTGTTATGATGAAACCTAAAAAATGTATCTCAGTTTGCAAAAATTTCGATTTGTCCCAATTCACTGTCAAACCTCCCTGATATAACTTCTCCAAAACATATTCCAAATGCTCTACATGCTCTTCAAATGTTCTGGATGCTATTAAAATATCATCAACGTAAATAGTTAAAAAATCTAAGTTATGTGGTTGCAAAATTTCATCAAGACACTTGATAAAGCTAGCTACACTTGTGTTCAGACCGAACGGTAGTCTCTTAAATTGATAGTTCTTTCCATTGAATATAAAGGCTGTATATTTTCTACTATTTGCTGCCAATGGAACTTGCCAATACCCGGCGGTTAGGTCTAAAGAGGTCATATATTGTACGCCGCTAAACTTCTGAAATATTTCTTCAATAGCTTCGGGTGACTCCCTGTCTGGAATAATTATTTGATTGATTTTGCGGGCATCTAAACATAACCTAACTCTACCATCTTTTTTAATCACTACAACTAAGGGGTTAGAATATGGTGACACAGATCGCTCAATTATATCTCCATCTAACATTTTCTCTAACTCAAGCTGAACCGCTCTTCTCTTCGCATAAGGCACCGGATAACTTCTTTGCACATAGGGTGCGTGTTCCCTGACCTTTAACTCGCATTCATAGTTTCTTGCCCTCCCTGGAATATTGGCAAACACTTCTCTAAAATTCTCTACTACCCGCCACAACGATTCACGTTGAGAACTCCCTATCACACCACCCTCACTACAAAATTTAAGTGCTCTTTCATTCCATAAGTAATCCACATTCTCCTCATACTCTATCTTACTCTCACTGCATACATTCATACTGACTTCCATTTCTTGTTTATTAGCCCGATTATGTATCACCCTCACCCCCGAAATTCTTACCGCATCTAACACCCGCTCAAAATTAACTCGAACTGATTCTGCCTCATTGTGCAATACTAACACCCGTTTATGAAAATCAATCACCGCCTTGTGTTTAATTAAAAAGTCATTTCCCAGTATAACCTCAAGATTTAGTCCCCGTACAACTAGAAATGTATTATCATACCCTACCCCGTTAATTATCATGTTTAAATGTACTTGTTTGGTGACTCTCTTACTTCTAACTCCCGTAATACCTACAATCGTCACCCCGGCTACCGGTAAAGATGGAATATTTTTATTTATTTCTTTTAATTCATCTAATACATGTTCAGAAATAACAGAGATTTCGCTACCCGTATCGATTAGAGTTTTAATCTCCTTACCTTCTATGTTGATTTTCACCTCAGTCAGTCCATTCTCCCGTCTCCCTGCTTCGAAGTCTTCCTCCTCCAATAATTCCTCAGATAAATCTGTAATCACAATGTTGTTTTGGTATCTATCATCCATTTGGACCCCAGAAACTTCCGGCGACAACGGTCGGGTCCGGTGTTCCATTGTCCCTCTTAGTTTCCCGCAGAGGTGCCCGCCACTGCATGGTTGTATCCTCGCGGTTCATGAGTTTGGCCTCTCTGTGCTCCTCCTGGGCCCTCTCCCCTTCGTTGGTATGCCTGCTGGTTCTGTGCGGGTGGTGGTCCCTGTCGTTGACCCGGTCTCTCTCTCCTGCATCTAAAACAAAAATTTTGTGTCGCATAATTCTCTTGTGAACATGCTGGACAAGTCCATTTTGGTCCTCGGTTATTTTGTTCTCGTCTGGGATATGCCGGTCCATTTGTAGGTCCCCTCGGCGGTCCCTGATTACCTCCATTATTTCCATTCTGCTGGTTCTGACGGCGACTCAATTCTTGGTCCCGGATATTCTGAAACACATCTAAAATATTTTCTAATTCGCTAATATTATCTACCTCCCTTGTCATAAGTGTTATCTGTACTTCCCTTGGCAAATGCTTGCTGATATGCCTCACAAAGGATCTAAATGGCAATGGCGGTTCTAAGTATTTCGCCTCGTTAAATATTTTCATCACATACCCTGTTATATTATTATTTGGCCCCCCGAAATTCCCTGTTCCCATGATTCTACTTCGTAACACTTCTTGATCTTCTTCAGACCAGTATTTATTTATAAATGCATACTCAAAATTTTCAAAACACTCCCATTCCGTTTTATGTACTTCGGCCCATATTTCCGAACTACCTTTAAAACATTTTAAAATTTTTAATAATTGGACTTCCCAGTTATTAGTACTGAACTTATTGAACTCTCTCACTCTGCTTATGAACTGCATAGGGTGTACTTTTTTGTTATCACAACTGAATGTCTCTAACTCAACTTCACTGCTTACGTCACGAGTCATAATTACTCGCTCGGTAACAGTCTTAACTTGTTGGCTGATGGCCTTGCTCAATTCATTTTTAACATTCATTAATTTAAGGTTATTATCACATTCAAGGTCACTTATTGTATTATGTATGGTCTTGAACTCAATCTTACAATTATTTTCTATGTCTCTTATTTTACTATTATTATTTTCAATCTGGCTCATAGCATAACCAATCTTACATTCAGTATTGGTGTTACATTCACTTATTTGTTTCTCAACAATTGTATTTATTACGCTATATTGTTCCGTGATCTGTTTCTCTACTTTATTAGTTATATCATTGGTTATATCAGAAACACGGCACTCTAATTGCTCAGTTAATGACTCTGACAGGTGTAATTTCATACTTTCACAACGTTCATCAATATGTTTGTCTAATACACTACTCAAATTATCAAATTGCATATTAATATTCTGCTGAAACTGAATATTCTGTTCTTTAATTTCATTAAAAATAACATCATTTTTAATATTCTGTTGTTCGCATTTTATTTTCTGTTCTTTGAATTCGTTACTTAAAATCTCAAGTTTCTCGTCATTTCTATCAAGACGCTTATTTAATTCATTATTCTGCATGTCAAATTTGTTGTCCATTTTTCGTAAAAAACTCATTATATCTAGTTCCTCTGATTGTTTACTTTTATTAGTTGAAACGGGGGTCAATTGAATCCCCGAATCAACATCTGTTTCGTTTGGTTGTGGTTGAGACGCAATCGGAGTGGAATGAGCTATTACATTACTGTCGATAGCTGTTTCTGTAACAGCACCCGTCTCCTCCCTCAACATACCACTTTCCCCCAGCGATTGCGACTCAAAGCCACTTTCACTCATAATTGAATTTATTATACTACTTTTTTCTGTCTTCTCGGACATTTTTACTTTATCTATTTTGTCTTACGTAACAACTACCAATGATTAGTCTTTTTTCAAAACTGATATTACAACATCAATTTACTTTCACAACCGTATTCCGTTCAATGTACTGTCACATGTAGGCCGTTGTAATAACTTTTTTGTTATATTACATCCTGGTCACGCGGTACCAATTGTAACTTTTATCTTTTTCGGTAAATTATTTATTCAGATTAATTTAACAACTTCCACTTACCTTACGACTTGGATCTGGCCGGATCTCGTAGTGGAGGTAAACCCATTTCGTTCGACGAACTATGACAGCACATAAAACGAACTAAGGTTTTGAAAGAATTTTAACTCGCAATTTTGTGGAAGAGAAATTAGATTTTTCTTTAATTAGTCTGAATTATTGACATTACAAATCTTCGTGCGACATGTTACGCAATTATTATACCTTACTGACTATAGCTTACCTTGTAATGGACAATTTTACAACTTCATAATTATACACACATAAACAAAAAACACAGCCCAGCTTTGCACACTCTCTACTCACATTCCGTTTTCAAACCCCAATTACCAGATTGAATACATAATTTTTTTTTTTATAGCACTACCGATAACGCTTTCTTCGGTGACCTCGTGGCCAGCCCGCGGTAGATTGAAGATGTCTATGAAAAAGACGAAAAGGAATTCCAAATTTACATGTTAGTGTTCTACACTCCTCCCATCCTATCACTGCTTTTAAAAGAACTGCTTTACTTTCATTATTGAAAATTAACGATATTATACGAGCGTATTGAGCTCGCGTGTCGGCGCCGACACAGTCAGAGACGAACTGGGCAATGTGCTTCGTTGAGTCGCGGGAAATGAGCAGTCACGGCCATCAGGTTTTAGTCGCCGTTTATGCTTAATTGTGGTGGCATAACCATTTTATGCATGGATTATAGCTGGTATATGTGTGGTACCAGAGTACAATATTGGCGTCTGCTCTGCTGATGTCATTGGAAAGACCGGATTTAGCCATGACTTCCTGCCGCTCAAAAAGCACATTTCTGGATTTTGTTCGTCCCAGGACATCCTGTTTTGTGGCTGGATCCGTCACTCAGATTTGTGGTGATACAGTTGTGTCTATGTGCTGTTTACACAAGTACAGATTTCTGAGAATTTAGAAGGGGGTAAATGCTTCGCTCGCCGCGTGACACAATAACACCTGCGCATCGCTTTTGTCTCACTGTTTCTCAACATCGTGCTGTTGCATGGAAAATAACGTTGCAATGCGGTCTGTTATACTGGACTGAATTTCGTTACCCAATAATTTTCACAACTTCTTTTTTACAAACCCGCACCAAAATGAAAGAAATAAAAATGTACTTGCCCCATACGGTAAAAATAAAAACACCCAAAAATTGACCCGCTACAAAGTTATTTATAAAGAAATCACACCTGCAAAGAAATCATACAAAGAAATCATACCTGCAAAATGTAAATTTTCATTTCATTCTTCTTTCCAGCGTCTACACAGTGGATGACATGCTGTACCAGCATCTTGTGATAATACAGTTTAAAATTGCGGATTATCCCCAGGTCCAGCGGTTGCAGTTCGCTTGTGCAATTTATGGGGAAAAGTTCCTCTCACGTTCTTTAGGTACGATGTATCAGGAGGGTGTGCTGTGCATCTGTCCACAATCAGAAGAATGTTTTGACCTTTTGCGCTCATTTTTCCATCAACACCTTGCAGCGAGTCTTCAAACACTTTTGTAGTGATCCACGACTTATTGTTGTTAGCATATTTCGTAGGGAGCATTGCAACATTTTTAAAATACCACAGCCTCGCAAATTTCCCGACAGTTAAGAGAACTACTTTTTCATTTCCGTCACTGTTTGTGCGCAACACTGTTACACGTTGTTTACTCCGCTTACCACCATGACAGCTGTCCCCTTTGAATGCCATTGTGCGGTCAGGAAGTAAATTAAAAAAAAACTTGTTTCATCAGCATTGAAGACATCTTCGGGATCAAACTGAGATGTTACTTCCCTCAAACGGGTTTCTTTCCACTAACGCACTGTATTAATGTCTACACTCTTACTCTCACCGCACACGCTTTTGCTGCCGATGCCATGCCGTACCTTAAATTTATGTAGCCACCCAGTCGACGCATGAAAATCTTCAACACCGAACCTGGCTGCCAGTTCATTTGCTTTTTCGCAAAGGACTGGCCCGCTGATAGGAATTCCTTCCGCCCAGTGCTGCTGGAACCACAGACAGTCTTTCAAGAGTTCATATTTTCCGCTTTGAATACGTGTTCGCTTATTACTTGAAACACCAAACACACGAGCACTTTCTTCAATTTCGGTTGCTTTAGCCACGATTGAATTTAACGTCGACGGATCAATCTCCAACTTCTTGGTGATTCTACTCGCTTCTTATTCCCGCTTTGCTTCACTATTTTCAAAATGTTTAATTTCTCAGCGATCTTAAACACACTTCCTCTTCCTCAGGCTTTCACGGCCGGTGTCAGATGTAAGATATATGTTATCCGGGCTGTTTGGCCTTGGTCCATGGTTTATTACAAAACCAAACGTTTCGGCAGCTCCAATGGCTGCCATCATCAGTGGTGTAAACAATACCCGTCTACAGGTAACAAAAGTAACGAAAATAACAAAAAAGTACCATTTTTTGAAAAAAGGTAACGAAAGTAATTAAAAGTAACGAGAAAGAAATGGCCGTAACGAATTTTTGCGTCTACGTCTAGTGAGAAACTCAAATAGGGAAGTAGTATGTTCGGCCGAGGGATTTTTACTCTTTGGTCCGTGCATCACTGCGGTTCAGGGTTGTTTTCAGATTATGCTACGGTCACAGTCTATGATTGTTAGCAGCTAGAGCATCTATTGACATTCATATGAACTAAAATTACAGAGTCGATAAATTCAAATGTAGATACATTGTAATAAGAATTTATTAAATTAAAAAATGTATTTTAAAGTAATTCTATTAAAAAATAAATCAAATAAATACATTCTTATTATTACATATTTGAAATAACCTATTAGTCCTTCATTTAATAAAAAAAATAAATAAAAGGTGATTATAAGTTAACTTAAAATTTAAAATCATGCAAATTTAATGCGATTATTTGCATACGTTTTGCAAATAATTATTTCAAATAAATAAACTTAATCACGATTAAAAATATCAACATTAAAAATAAATAATCTCATAAATGCAGATGTATTGCATATCTAAGATTATTTGCAAATTTATAAATTAACATGCATGTACAAAATAAAATATTACATATTTTATATTGTAACTTAACTAGATCCGGTGTGTTTAAAATGTAGTATAAATGTTTAATATTGTAGTATTTGAAGTTAAAAGTGTGTTTACAATTGAAAACTAAGTTACAGTTACAAGTTATGGTGAATCGAAATAATTATAATTGTCTTAAAAGAACTCCTTTAGATGAAAATAAAATAGTTGCAGTAAGGTTGTTTGAACAATAACGTTGCTTAATTTAATAAATGCAGTGTACTAGCTGGTTACTTGATGAAGGTAGCTGTCGTGTTGATTCTGGCAGCGAAACTCCTCCTCCAGGTTGACAGTTGTCTAAGTACGTAAAGTCTAGTCACGTCTGGACAATAAAATTAATAAAATACACTTCCACGTACCTGGTCGTGATTCTGGAAGTTCAGAAGTTCACTTTTTCAATAAATTAATAAGCTGCCAAGACAGTTTACAAAACCAGCTTACTTTATTTACAAGGTTAGGTTACCTTGTTTAATAATGGGCGCCACACAGGTTTATTTCGGGAAAATCCCGTGTAAAACCCATTAATAGAACCAAATAATAATTTTAAAAAACTGAAATTGTGTTTATTGCCCTTATGGCAATTCAATTCAACAATATATGATTGCAACGAAAAGTTATTTTGATTATTCTGAATGAATTATTTATTTATTTTTGAGAAATAAATTAAGTCAAGTTATGCTGCTAATAAACTGGGTTTTATTTGTACCCTTGATAATGAATTCAAACAAACATAATTAAGAAAATACATTGATATACAATTGAAAATATTTCGTTCACATACCCTATTCTACTAGCTCGGAGCATGAACAACAGTTCTGGTTATGTCCAGATAAACTTTACTTTAAACATTAATATTATTTATATCTCGGGCGTAAATTCTTTGAAACACAAGAAAGAATGCTCGTGCCTACACAATAGTTAATTATTTCATAATACAATATGGACTAGTAATGCCTTGTTGTTTACTAATAAAAAATCAAACCTATTTTATAGGTTAGGCGTTCGTCACGCTTGCTTAATTATTCACAAAGTTATATAGTGAGACCACTTAAGACTAACATCATTCTTAAACAGGATTGACAAATCCACTAAATAAATTCAGACATTGTGTAATACAGAAAATGTTTTGGTGTTATGCGTCAGTACAAATTTTGTTTACAAAATATATAGGTTAGTGCACTCAGTGTAATGGAATAAATTGTTACGCTGTTACCTCTTTATTTTAATCTTTTTCGATTAAAATTTAATTAAACACTCCAATGGTCGGATTGTAATGACCATCGTTATTCACTACACACGCACTTGAACAGAGAATATTGGTCCGCTTCTGACTAAAAAGGACCTTATATAATACTATTTAATTATTTTCTCCTGTTCGGTATATTCCGCACTAAATAAAATAAATACTTCATATCGATGCACTGATTCTATGTAGACTGTATAGTAGTTACTTTGTTGTTGCCGAAATAATTCAATGAACGCACTATTACATGAAGCTATCAGTTAATAAAAATTTTGATGAGACGAGCGGCACCTTCCGCTCTTGATGATTGTCAAAAAGTGTCTAACGGTAATTAGCCGCATTCCTTTATATACCCTCTGTTTTGATAGGGCTTAGGCAATTGTTTTATTTAGTAAGCTATTTTCTGATTGGCTTAGCCAGGCGTTACGAAAGTGACGCATTGTTTTTCCAACGGTCATTAACCGACTTTTCGCCAGAATGATTGACAGCCGTCGTTGTTGTTAGTTTTAATAAACAGATTTTTTACTTTCTATTTACAAATGATGCTAACGCATGTCACGCACTTATTATAGTTCGATCGGGGTTGTATCGCTATCAAATTAAAGGATATTTTTTACTCTTCAATTTGATATAGTTTGACACTGGTTTATTTACACTTTCACTGACATTTTTTAATAAACAATGTTCAGGTATATGGCTTCGCGCTGTCGTCTGCTAAAGAAGCCGATTATGATTCTCTCTTATCAATACATTATTTGTGTTCCACATCGCATTTTCACTTAAACGTCTGTGTTGGAATACTAATATAACCATCTTTGTACTTATTTAACGAATATAATGATTAAATCTTAACTTATTGATGTACTACATAGCTATGAACTATTCTTACTTCCTAATGACATTTTGGTTTACACTATTTTGCTCTATGTTATTCATTAATAATTGAGTTATTACTTGTATAATATATTAACAATGCTTATTGCTACCTTTGGTATAAATATTGTTCAGTGTATGTGATTTACACTCGTAGTACTTTCTACTTATCACCTTACTGACAATTGTTCGTTTTAGGCGTTGCCTAGGCATACCGTTTGCATCGGATTTATGCCTTAATAATGTTTATTATTGTACATTTCGGTACCTTGGTGAGGTAGCTTACTTATATAAGGTTCCCTCTTACAATTATTTTTACTTATGATGATTACATTTGAGACTGTAATACAGCTTCAATCTTATATTGTGGCCATAGCTAATCTTAGTCCTAGGCATTAATAGTTACTAGTCATAGTTGATTTATTCTCAGCCAAATACTGTTGCTGATATCATATTATTCGGGTCGTTACTTAATTATTTTTATTAACATGTCAAATTACATTCAAGTTATTCACTGACTCGCTTGACAGCTTAAAGTGAATTCAATTTGTCCATTAGTTTGTGTCAGTTATAGTATTGGTTGTAGTGTCAAGCAGTGTCTTGTTTACTGCTTCTTGTGGCACTTCTTCTTCTTTCTTCTTCATTGGTCCCTTTCTTCTTTGCTACTTTTATCATCATATTATCTACTTACGTTACCTTCATGTATTTATTAATTCTATGGGCATATGTCTAGGTTATGTAACACCTGGTCATGTTACAATATACAACAAAGGTAAGTAAGATGAATTATTCTTTTCTGCCTTGTTTGGAATATCGTGCGTATTTCTTTTCTAATATTAATTTTTGGAAACTGCATAAATGCAATATCTTTGCAAAACGTATGCAAATAATCACATTAAATTTGCATGATTTTAGATTTTAAGTTAACTTATAATCACATTTTATTTATTTTTTTTATTAAATGAAGGACTAATAGGTTATTTCGGATATGTAATAAATAATAAGAATATAAGAATTTATTTATTTGATTTATTTTTAATGGAATTACTTTAAAATACATTTTTAATTTAATAAATTTCTATTACAATGTATCTACATTTGAATTTATCGACTCTGTAATTTTAGTTCATATGAATGTCGATAGATGCTCTAGCTGCTAACAATCATAGACTGTGAGCGTAGCATAATTTGAAAACAACCCTGCTGTGGTTGGGAATTAGGCGGCAATAGGTTAGTTAACCTATATAGTTAGCTGTGAGTCAGTGCCGTTCTGTGCGTGGAGAAGTAGTTTTTTGCTTTGTTATGAACCTTCATTAAAAGCAGTTGTAGTTTGTATTGAAATCGATTCTGTCTTTTTTTATGCGACTTCATTAATATAAAGTGTGCGGCAGTGGACGAGTTGGATATTTGTTTACTAACATTCCGTAGGCCTACTCTGGCGTCTTTTTCCGTGAGATGGAATTCTGCTGTTTTTTGTGCAGTGTTGGTGCTAAAGTTTTTTGTTTGAATTTTTGACTTATTCTCGTATTGGATTTAAATAAGCCTGTAAACTTTTCTTTGTATTTTGATAATGCCTGGTAAAAATTCTTTCAACCGAGCTTGGCTGGACGATGACGATTTTTCATTGTGGTTAAAACCAGTGGAAAATGATAAACATTATGCCTTCTGTAAGTTGTGTATGAAAAAGTTTAGTATATCTGGTGCTGGGGTATATTCAATTAAATTACATGCAAAGGGTAAAAAGCACCTTCCTTCAGCTATCATCAAGTCCTCTTGTAAAAGGGGTGCAGGAAGTTCTTCCTTTTAGGCCTAGTAGTAATTGTGCTAGTACTAGTAACAGAGAGTGCATTCAGGGATCTAAAGTAGGAATATCAAAACAGAATACACTTGGCTCAGTTGATAAATTCTTTTCGAATGATGAAGTGACTGAGGCAGACATTTACTGGTCACTGGATCAAGTGTATAGTCACAGCTCAGCTAGGTCTCATGGAAATTCAACTAATCTTTTTAAATTGATGTTTAAACGTTGTGAAGTAGCTCAGAAATTCAATTTACACAAAGACAAAATTGGATATTATATTACGTATGGACTTGGGCCATTTTTCCAGTCTGAACTAGCCAGGAAAGTTTCAAATTGTGATTTTTTTTGCATTTCTTTTGATGAAAGTCTAAATAAAATTGTTCAGTCTTGTCAAATGGATATTATAGTTCGTTTTTGGGAGGCTGATGAAATTAACACAAGATATTTAACTTCGTGCTTTTTAGGTAGTTCCAAAGCCAGTGACATTGTAATCAATTTCATCTGATCTTTATAAGAGAATGGTTTAGATTTACAAAGGTTGTTAAGTGTCTCCATGGATGGGCCCAATGTAAACTTAAAATTTTTAAACGATCTTCAGGCCTATTTGTTAAATGATACCGATGACAGTCAGCCACGTCTGTTGCAGTTTGGCACATGTACATTACACATTGTTCATGGTGCATACAAAACTGCTCATGTGAATTCTGAGTGGAATATAAATAAGTTCTTGCATTCCCTCTATTATTTTTTCAAAGATGTACTGTCTCGGAGGAATGACTACTGGCAAATTTCAGGTTCATGCTTATTCCCTCAAAAATTTTGCTCTATTCGTTGGGTTGAGAATGTCAGAGTTATGCAGAGAGCTGTTGAAATGTTGCCGTTTCTAAGAAAATGTTTCAGTTCTTCTAAGAAAAATGTTTCTTCAAGTGACACTTCAAAATTAATTCAAGAACTTCTTTCAAGTGAACTTCTAGAAGCTAAATTATGTTTTTTAATTTCAGTCGCTTCTGAGTTGGAGTATTTTTTAACCACTTATCAGTCTAACAAGCCACTTTTACCTTTTATGTATGCTGACTGAAGACAGTTGCTGGGAAATCTGATGCGTAGAATTGTTAAAGATAATGTACTTAAGTCTGCTGGATCAGGAACAAAACTTTTGGATATCAACCTCCGAAACGCTGACAATCTCAAGACTTCTCATCATGTAGATATAGGTTTTGCTGCTACGTTATCCTTGAAAAAATTAAAACCTTTAGTTGTTCTTCAGTTCAGAAATGAATGCAGGAATTTTATCAGAGAATTAATCATGAAGTTATTTGAGAAGAGTCCATTACGAAATAAATTCTTAAAAGGTGTCAGTTGTTTTTCACCTGAAGTTATGAAAAGTGACATTTTAAGAGCTGAAAGAGTTAACTTAGCTTTGAAATATTTATGTGAAAAAAAAACAGCTTAGCGGGTTTCAAGCAGATTTAGCACATAGAGAATATTTGGAGACTATTGGCAAAAATGATGTGCAGGAAGAACTTAAAAAGTTTAGTAGGTCAAAAGATAGACTTGACAAATTTTTTACTGCTCTGTATGCAAAACACAGTGTTGGTTGTGCCCTTCGTTTGTTTACCCAAAAATCACTTGTTCTCTTTCATAGCAATGCTGCTGTTGAGAGGAGTTTCTCTATTAATAAACAGTGTCTTGTTGAAAACTTGCATGAAGATAGTCTGGTCAGTCAACGTGCAACCTATGACGCTATATCAGCTGCTGGAGGTGTAGAAAATGTAATTATCACAAAGCCGATGATTCATGCAGCTAGGAATTCATCTGCTAAGAGAGTGGAAGCATTAAAATGATAGAAAGAGAAAAAGGATGAAATTGAACAAAAAAGGAAATCAGCTGTTGAAGAAATAAAAAAGATAAGAATTAAAAAACAAAAAATTCTTGATCAAACTAAAGAAGAAGCTGAAGCTTTAGATGTGGAACTAGAAAAATTAAAGAAGGTTGTTTAAAGCAGATGTTACTATGTGTTGTACTTTTTTTTAGTAGACTCTTGTGTTCATTACTTTTACTGTTACTTTTTTAAAGCTTGGTTTTTTTAATGTGCTGTGTATTATTTAATATTTTCGTCAGTATGCTGTAAAACAATAACTTCTATTTGTGATTATTATAGTAGGGTTTAAATTTTGAATTTATTGTAATTAAAGTAGAAAACGCTTCACGCTAAACAGCTGTCAGTCGTATGACTTTGACGCATGCGTAGTTCGTTTGTAGTAGCATCAGTCTCGTTATTTTATAGCCACACCTCGTATGTTGCTGTACTTCAGCATTTACAAGCTGGTTTCCATTATATTTGTGAAATTCACTAGCCTGAACGAATCACATTAGCGACAGGTAAGTAAAAATTAAGTTTTATTAATTTCAGCTTTTAACTACTGTAGTTATCAGGGTTAAATGGTGTGTTCGACCTAGTGATTAAAACAATTGTGCATTGTATTTTTTCATATCAGTAGGCCTGCTTATAAATATGCAGTCATAGGTAACTAAAAAGTACCAAATTTTGAAAACTGTTTTCTTGTAGACACCCTGTATAAAAATCCTGAACGTTGGGTGTTCATGTACAGGCCCACAGTACTGTGGTATAGGCTGAAGTACTGGCTGTATCAGCCTATACCACATTACTGTGGGCCTGTACGTGAACACCCGACGTTCAGGATTTTTATACCACTGATGATGGCAGCCATTGGAGCTGCGGAAACGTTTGGTTTTGTAATAAGCCATGGACCACGGCCAAACAGCCCGGATAACATGTATCATACACTTCCTCTTCCTTCCACTCACGATGTTACCTATAATAGAAACAGTAACGAACTGATGTCCACGAAGCAATGGAGCTTTTCGAGCATTGAACAAATACCGTTTGTTTCTAGGAATCAAAGCTTGCTCCAAGGGTACTCGTCAACTGTAAAGTCAGCCGACAGGCAATAATTGACGATTCCCTAGAAGTGTACAGTCTGTTCAAAATATTTGCATTCGGACATTCACAGGATACGCATTTTGTTATATACGCAACATACATAAGGAAAAAAATATTTAAACTTTAAACGTATAAATGAAGTTTCGTATCTCCAGGGACTTAAAAATTTGATCGTATAAGTGTAAAAAACGAATAAACGAAAAATGTATAACCGAAATAAAATAACACAGAAAGTATAGGAATTTTGCCGGGACCTTAGAGAAAAAACGAGTAAGTGTGAAAAACGTATAAGTGAGAAACGTATAAAAGAAGTTTTACTGTATATGATGTAACAGGATATGAGTACGTTGACCTTCACTTGTAGATCTCAGGAAAATATTTATTTCATGAACCCTGTAACAAAGAACGTACAAGTGTACTTTTAAAATAAGTTTTGGGGTGTATGCTCTTATGAATTCCTTGTATTAATATTCTCTGTTGACAATACAATACAGAATAGAATGTGGAAATATTTTGTTAAGAATCATGTGTCTCTTTTAGCTGATTGGGTATAATCACGTAAACCATGTCTTTCCAAGAAGAGCACTTAGGTTTTTTGACATGGAATCCATAGGTATGTAATGTCTTACTCGCACGTTTCGCGAAAATCGACCATTATGTTTCAAATGTACTTTCGGCATACCACTATCTCACAAACCGCTCAACCAATCCCAGCAAACCAGGTGTCAGGTGATCGAGTCACTCGGCCCCCTTCCAACAATAGTACTGAGAATTTTGACAACTGACTTAAGTCGCCTCTAGGTTTTGTCTGCATGAGGGTGTTTTTGCGCCGAAAATTTCTAAATTGCTCCACTAAAACTTAAATATCTCGGGAACTACAAGTCCGATCGCGAAAATACAAAGTGCGTTGTGATCATCAGAACTAAATCTCTCCAATAACACCAATTCCGAGTACCAGAAGCACTCAGAAAATAATAACAACATTTGAACTCAAAAATTTGAAATGCCTCGACCTAAAAATCGCGATAAAACTCGAAGCAAAAATCTCAAACCGAAAACCGGCAAATCCTATGCAGAGCGTCAACAGGCCTATCGTTTGAGACTAAACTCAAAGAAATCGGCCGAGAACTTAGAAAATGGCAACCATTTGAAGATTGACGAAAACCCATCAGCGCCCAAGCGGCCCGCATCTCCGATACCTGGGTCATCCGGTGTGCCCCCAAAGCAACTCAGATCGAGCATACGGCTAGCTAGCAAGAAAACAGACGATGAGAACATTAATAACTTGTGCTTCAACAACATTGGACCCTCGATGCTCTGCGCAGAACAGCCCGGTCCAAGTCGCCGCTTCAAAGGAGTCAACGAGGAATTCTCTAAGCACTTTATTAACAATCCGTTCGGCTCGGTGTGTGGGATCTGCGATCGCTTGTGGTTCAAGAGTGATCTAAGACCGTGCGTACCATCATACATAAGTCTCTTGGCCACAGTGTTCGGAGCGGACGAGTACTCAAGTGCGAGTACTATGGAAGGCGTGTGCTCTACGTGTGTTGCAAGTCTCAAACAAGGCAACGTACCGCTGCTGTGCAAATTATACGGCTTCCAATATCCACCGATCCCGCCAAACTTGCCGCCTCTGAATCCCGTTGAAGAGAGACTTATATGCCCGCGGTTACCGTTCATGCAGATTCGTCGGCTCCGCTATGTAGACGGTATGTATGGGATCGTGGGCCAAGTCATAAATGTGCCAGTGAAGGTAGACAACATAGTTAACGTGCTGCCTCGCACTCTCGAAGACGATTACGCCATCAACGATACAGATATTCGTATCGTACTTCAGCTACCATCGCTCCATATTCCATCAACTAGCGTTAGGTGACTCTGTAAATTCTGAATAAATAAAATACATTGAAACTTATGTAGCTGTTTATTTAACCAACCCTTCATTCCTTCCCAAAGCGCAAGTCTGCCCATGATTCCATGTCTACCGGTAGTCCCACGACTACCAGGTTTAAATTTTTTTTGTGTGAACGGAGTATTTTTTGTTTTTGCAACCTGTGTTCAGACATCCATATCATTTATTCTACTAGTGATGCTAACTGACCAAGTGGACTCATGTGTTAAGATAATGAATTGATTACAATTCAAAACAAAATTTCTGAAGTATAAGGGGTAGGCTTCCAGCCTGTTTATCTTCACAACTGATCATGTAATGTGTTTTTGGACAGTGTAGATCTCTTTCACGCTACAGATGTGTAGACCACTGTTTCCTTGGAATGTTATCCATTTGATCCACATGTTGAATCCACTGCAGTTTGAATTTAAGTGGTTTTACATTCAATTCTAAGCATTTATTGTTAATTCTATTTTTTGATTTGTGTACATCCTCTCACTGGGCTTAGAAATTTTGTTTTTGCAGCTGTGAGCTCATATTTAAGCTATTTAAACTCATATTTGAGCTCATAGTGAAGCTTCGTACCTACTTGAGTAATAGAAGAAGGTTAATGGTAACTGTATAGGATGGATTCATTTTATTGTCCCGTTCTTCAGTGTTTTATTTATTGCACCATATGTATGCTGAAATATTGGGAATTTAGTTCTGCTGCCCTTCCCCCAGTGTTTGAAACTTTACAGCACAAGTATTTTTAAAATTATATGTGTGTATTGTAAATTCACTGCCTGTATTTTTTTTTGACAGAGATTGTAAAATTAAATTTCTTATTTGGCATACTGTAGTTTTATTAGATTGGATGCTTCATTTGCAGAACATCACAAAATATTCTTTAGGAGCCCTCCTCCTTACATTTGAGTAACATATTCTGTTGTGATTTTAAAACAGACTATTATAACTATTTGTTTACCCAAGTATAAGAGTTTGAGATTTGAACCCATTGTTTGATAATCAACTGCTCCTCTATTTGACACTGTTGACTATAGGGGATATATATTGTTACGACACAAATAGCCAACCCCGTACCAGAGATAAAAAAAATATTTATAATTGTAAAAAATACTTCTTATCAAATGAAATGATTGATTTTAAATAAAAATATAAGGAATATGACACGACAATACGACGACTTTAACCCAACCCAAGTGATTGAGACAAAAACACAAACATAAAGAAGGGGACCACGGAACATACTTATTAAAATGTAAATATTTTAAAGTGATTGAGACAACAACCCAAACATAAAGAAGGGAACCACAAATAAACAACGAGAATGAGGAAATAATAAACCTAAGCCACAAGGAAACAAGTTTATGGGTTTAAATGACCCCAAAATGTCCCAAGAAACGGATGAAAGGACCTAATATATTAAACAAACAAGGAAAATGAAGAAGGAGGGAGACGAGCAAAAGTGAAATCCAAGAATGATTCACCAACACAAGTAAAATAGCACTCACCAAGAACATTGAAACCAAAACAAGGGTTACCAGGAGGAAGAAGAGATAACGGTTACTACCCATTAAAAAGGCAACCAGAAACCACAAATTAGAATTGTTATTAGTCAGTAAGTATTAGTTATTAAGTATTAATTGTCATTAGGATTAAGTCATGAAAGAGAAATAAGTATAGGGGTCACCCACTATCAAACAAATGATATAAACAGTGATATAGTGTAATAGTGTAGGTGTAAGAACCCCAAAGTGAAGTGTGACACTAGTGAAATTGTAATTAACAATAAGTGATTTACAAGTGAAGGTAAGGTAAAAGTTGGAAATAAACAGTGCATAGATAACTGATAAATAAGTAGTATTAAGAGTGAATTATAGTATAAGGGATAGAAAAACACTAGAAGTGATAATGACTTTTTATTTAAAAGATGTTCAATAGAGTTAAGTTAACTATAGCCAGTAGTAAGTAAAAAGGGAGGATTCCAGAATAGAATAAATTGAAGGTGTTACCATGGAGGGAATATAAAAATTGTTTAGAGATTGAGAAGTCAAAAAACTAACAAAGATACCTAATTTATAAAGGACTATTATTAATTTAATAACAAGTGATGTTGTTTATCACAACACAGATAATATGTGTTATAAACTAAAAAATTAGCAAATAAGGATAAGTTAGGAGTGAGTGATGATATCTCTTAATCAAAACAATAACTCTAATAACTTATAAAAAATTGTGTTCATGTTATTGTTAGAAGAGGATATGGCTGAATGCAATGTGCAGTCCATAAACCTAATGTTATATTTTTAAGATTGAAATAAGGAGAGCAATATTGAATAATAAACAAAACACCTACAGACTCAAAACACAACACAACTAATAAAAATAACAAAGTAAGCCCAATAGGCTGAAACAAAATGTGATTTGAACGAAATAAGTAAATTATTATAATGGCTACTTAGACATAGAAAAAAAACATAACTGTCAGAACCAAACATACAAAGATTATAACAAATTGAATCAGAATTTAGAAAATCTGAGGTGAAGGAATCACCAAGGATAAATTGTAGATCATTTATAACACAAAATATTGTAATAGGCATTATTATATAAAAAGAAATGTAATTAACAAGCATTAACATAATTGTAAAAACTTAAAATCTGAAAATACCCAAGCTTGTGGGGTATCAAAATAATCTATGAACGAGAATAAATACTATAGTGACAATATTTATTAACCAGGAAGGAAGATGGAGGAATAACAGTAATCAGAAGATATACGAAGGATTCGAAGTTTCGATAACAATACATCAACTCAAAATAAGCCTATTCGAAAAATACCGTTACTATGGAAACAGCGGTTGTTGACAGAAAAATACCGTTAGAAATTAGTAGAGAAAAAAAGAAGCGAAGCGTCATCAAGCCATACAGATGCAGAAGTCCGGAAGAAAGTTTTTTCAGTGTAAATCATGAAAATAATAGTATAAAGTTGCTGAAAACTAATCGTCAAAGAAGCAGATGACCACTACAACCAATATTACAAGACCCAAGACCTGAATAAACGGAAATTATCCATAAATGGAACGTCCAAACACAAGACGAAAGGACGCCACAATTTAATAAAGCCCAAAATCCAAGAAAACTGATTTGATGCAGCCAATTCCTATCTCGAACCAACTACAAAGGCCTCTATGCACGTCGAATTGTTAAGTACTATCCAATTATTTATTTTCCACCAACCCTAATCACTTTAAATAATTTTGAAAGGTAAAATTACCACACTATAAAGATAATATTTCTCTTTCATAGAGTATTTAAGCAAATTAAAACATAATGAAACATTGTTAACATAAAATAACCTAAGAATTGAACACGAACTTACAGAACACCTTTACAACACTACACAACAGATTGTAACAGCACACTTTATATTTCTTGTACACTTAGATTAAGGTAATTTGTATTTTTATTGTAACCATTGTAGTTCTCTAACTCATAGTCAAAAGAATCCACGGATTTTGAAACCAAAACATTGTAATACGCCTAACGTAAACAGACGCTAGGTTAAATGGTTTCTAAATTAATTCGCCGCCCTGAAAATAAGATCTCATGTAATCAAACGATAATTATTTTGTTGTAATTGTAAATGTTTCCAGTTATCACCATTAAAAAATATTCATTACAGGGAGTAACAAGCGTTATCATTTCTTAGGGAGTGCTATATAATAATTACTTGTATTGAAGAGTAAATCGTAGCAGTAAGCTAGTTGCCAGTTATTCGTCAGAAGCGACGATTGAGACGGCTGTGCGAGCGGGAACGATTTGAATACACCAACCCGCTACGCTGATAATTTGTTCAAACACAGTTTTTAGTTGTTTTGTAAAAACGACTTGGCGCCACCCGGGATTATTACACCCCCTAAGAATAACAGGTAAGGTTACTGCCGTAATACACAGGTGATCAGAACTACGCTACAAACATCGCTAGCCACTAAATTACTGTAACGACCCGGTGCGAGGCGAACGCACTAATCATCCAAAACACATTATTTTATGTACACATTTTGCAGGTACGCAACCATTTTACTCGTTACAATATATATATATATATATTGTAACGAGAAGATCTGATCGTACCTGTAAAATGTACACCAGTTTTGCATGTGTAATTATGATTAGTGCGTTCGCCTCTCACCGGGGTCGTTACA
Source organism: Magicicada septendecula (assembly GCA_034769895.1). Taxonomy (NCBI): domain Eukaryota; kingdom Metazoa; phylum Arthropoda; class Insecta; order Hemiptera; family Cicadidae; genus Magicicada; species Magicicada septendecula. The sequence continues at coordinate 420,933,630 of CM068372.1, read as the reverse complement.
TTAGTGTTGTGTCTAGCGATGTTCGTAGCGTTGAGGTATTCACCTGTATCACATGGCAGTAACCTTACCTTTATTTATAGGGGTGTGTTAATCCCGGGTGGCGCCAAGTCGTTTTATAAAACAACTAAAATTATTGTCTGACGAGTTATCAGCAGTGACGGTATGGGCATTCAAATAATTCCCGCTCGCACGGCCGTCTCAATTGTCGCTGCTGCTGCGTGAATGACAACTTGTTCGCTTCTCGTCAAATTTATTCTTAACTAAACACAAGTAATATATAAAGCACTCCCTAAGAAATGATAACGACGGCTACTCCCTGTAATAGTTAATTTTTAATAGTTGCTAATTAAAAATATTCACATTGACAATAATACAATAATAAATTTGCACCGACTGATTACATTAGACTCTTGCCTCTGGGTTTGGCGAATAGATCAAGGAAACGTTCAGCGTTTGCATTGCTGTGTATGTTGAAGTATTACAATTGTTTTTGTTTCCAAAATCGTGGATTCTTGTGACTGTGAGCTAAAGAATTCCTATGGTTACTATAAAAATGTATTACCTTATTCTACGTGTACATAAATAATAATGTGTGCTGTTACAATCTGTTCTGTTGTGTCGTAAATGTGTTTCGTAAGTTCGTGTTTAACTAATAGGTTATATTCAACGTTAACAAGTTTCTATCAAGTGTTATTTTGCTTAAATAGTCTATGAAAGAGAAATATTGGTTCTATAGTGAGGTAAATTTACCTTTATGAAAATTTAAAGTGATTAGGGTTTTGGAAAATAAATAATTTAATTGTACTTAACACCTCAGCATGACGTGGTGTCTTCGTTCGTGTAATCGGGTAGGATTTGGCTGCATTAAGTTCGGTTTTCATGAATTTTGGGGCTTCAATGGGTTGGGCATCTTTTTCATAAAGTATCTGGATGTTCTTTTCTGATAATTTTCCATTTAATTTGCCTTGGGTCTTGAACTGATTGCTATAAATGGTCATCTGCTTCTTAGTCTATCATTGTAGGTAACTTTAATTACTTTTATACTTTATTTTCACAGAAAAACGTTCTTCCCAACATTGGCATCTGTATTTTCTTAATGACGCTTCGCTTCTCTCTATATTCTTACGGTAATTTCGTCTTCAACTGCCGTTTCCATGGTAACTGTATGATTTTTGATTGGTTGATTTTGAGATGATGTATTGTTATCAAAATTCGAATTCTTTGTATATCTTCTGATTGCTGTTATTCCTCTATCTTCCTTCCTGGTTATTAAATATTGTCACTATAGTATTTATTTCCTTTCATAGATTATTTTGATACCCCACAAGATTGGGTAATTTTAGATTTTATGTTTTTACAATTATGTTAATGCTTGTTAATTACATTTCTTTTTGTATAAAAATGCTTATTATAATATTTATTTTTACAAATGATTTACAATTTATTCTTGGTGATTCCTTCACCTCAGATTTGCTAAATTCCTAGTCAATTTGTTATAAGTTTTGGTTGTTTGGTTCTGACAGTTATGTCCTTTCCTAGGCCTGAGTAGCCATTATAGTATTTGACTTATTTCATTTAAATCACATTTTGTTTCAGCCTAATGGGCTTTACTTTGTTATTATTATTGGTTGTGTTGTATTTTGAGTCTGTTGGTGTTTTGATTACATGTCAATATTGCTTTGTCTATCTTAATATTTAAAACATAACAATTTAGGCTTATGGACTGCAAGTTTCTTTCAGCGAATATCCTATTCATAACATTAACATGACCAATTCTTTATAAGTTATTAGAGTTATTATTTTGAGTGAGAAATATCATCACTTCCTTTCAACTTATTATTATTTGCTAATTTTTTGTTTACAATTCATATTATTTTTGTTGTGATAAACAACATCACTTTTATGAAATTTATAACAGTCCCTTATAACATAGGTGTCTTTGTTTTGTCTCTGATTTCTTAATCTTTAAACAATCTTTACATTCTCTCCATGTCAACATCTTCAATTTATTCTTTCCTGGAATCCTCCCTTTTTAATTACTATCGGCTATAATTAAACTTAAATTTATTAAACATCTTTTCTTAAATAATAATGTCATCATCACTTTCTAGTGTTCAGCATATCTTATTCTACAATTCATACTTAATACTATTTTTCACCAGCTATTTATTCACTGTTATTTTTCCACTTTTAAACCTTTAGTGTTTTTCACAGATTTATGGAGTGTCTATTTTCTTCATTATTCACTATTCCTTATAATAGTTATAATCTAAGTCTTACACTATTCCCACTTATATCTCACCTTCACTTTTAAATTATCTATATTTAATTATAATTTAACTAGCGTACCTTATCACTTCACTTTGGGGTTTTTACACATACACTATTGCACTGTATCACTGTTTATACTATGTGTTTTTTAATAGGTAATCCCTATACTTATTTCTCTTTCATCACAATATATCCTTAATACTAATAACAATTTTATATTCTTATAATACTATGTAACTTTATGTTTATTGCTGATAATAAAACATACAATATACGATATACGATATAAACAATGTTTTTCAAAAGTCGGGCGCCATCTTGATATAAGAATACATATATGTAAATAACTTTGTAATTTTACTTACCTTTCACTATAGGGCAGGAATTCGTTAAGCGAACTTTTGAGTAGCGGAAATTATTTGAAATAATAATACCTGGTTAAAATTGTTACCAATGATATAACCTATTTATTTTAATATAAGTACATCTTACATAATGCTGCATTCAGCGAACTTTAAACCCTCCAAAATCATGAAATATGTAATATAAAAATATGTAATTATGGAATATTATATAATAGATTATTAAATATAGATATATACCTCGCACAACCCAGCATAATTTATGTCACTCTCTCTCTCCTACTCTCTCTCTCTCTCACGCTGGTACAATTTCTTTTAATTAATTTTAATGAGCTCATTTCAAATTTTATTGGTCATTGTATTATGAATATTGAATGAATTTACTGAATGTTGGAACGTTCTCAACAAATCTTTACCGATCTCAGCTGCGGTTTTCCGTACGGTAAAACTTCGCGCACCGCGAGTTTACCGATTTCGCTTCCCGGTCACATTTTGAAGTAATACACCTTACCAAATAGTAAGGTGTCACTATTGTTAACTCTTTTGTAATTAACCACTTTTAGTGGTGTAAAAGTTTAAATTCACACTCGGTGAACTGTTTGCCGGCCGGCTGCGTTCACGCTTTCTGATGAAATGACCTAGATTCTTTGTCCCATATAGCGTAGGTGGGGCGAAACTACGTCATCAAGTTATTGTTCATCTGTTTACAGCTTCAACAACACATTCCTCACCGCTGGCGTCATCAGGGATAGGCACCTTATCTCAGTATGCGACGTATGTTTTTTGCTGTGTTTCTTGGTTTTTTGCGATGGAAACAGTTAGAATCTTGTCAATTCACTTTTGCGTTCACAAAATATTTATATAGTTCACTCACTGTAGCTTTACAGGGATTATTAAAGGTTTAATTAATTATGACCAAATTGTTAAAAAATGAAGGAATACAATACTTATGGTATTTTATACCTTGTTTTTGTTAATTTAAGATTGTACCAGAATTGTACCATCACAAAACCCCCTCAATGAAAGATTTTGTGCCGAAGCATAAAAACTTTCATTGACCCATTCATGCTTCCTAAAGGGATCAGCCAGGATATGTCACCACAACCCCCTCACAATTTATATAAAAGAAAATCAATAACTCACCCGTGGTCTGATGACAATGACAGTACCTGCATGACCTTACTGGACTTCTCCTTCGAGATCCCAACACCATAAGGCCAATTAGGCGCGTAACGCCCCTGCTCTGACGCGCTGGCCAGCTCAGGACCGCCGTCATAACATCACCAAACACTGAAACAATAAATGAAAAATATCAAAATAGTGGCTTGGTAAATTACTCTATCCTTAACTGATCTGGTTCCCCTTAGCTAGGTGCTGGTTTGTGCTAATAAGCACTGGGTTTGCTTGAAATACTACTAAAATATAATTACAAAAAATGTAACCTACAAGAATTATATAGAATTGCCATTCTCATTATGGACTACCCTGAATTATAAAATAGTTTCGATTCCCATCGATAATAATTAACTCTTTCTGTTTTATAATTATTATAATTATAAAACAAACACATATTGATATAAAAAAGAATTTAATTTAATTATAAATGAAAACATGGAAATTCCCATATAAATCTCCCCAATATTCAAACATGGAGAAAAACAAATTATAGAAAAACATCATTAAGAAAATCTTATTGAAATTAAAATTATTATTAAAATCATTACTATCATTATTAACAGGTAATAATTGTTATTGACAGCGCCAATTATATTTACCCCTCTTTCTCCTCCACACACACTATTTCTATAAATCATGTTAAAATTTCATAACATAATACATAATAATACACATTATTATTACATTAATACATTTAATATATTGGGTATTATACATAATACATAGTCAATTCATATTTAATCTGATTAAGATTTGCATTAAGATTTGCATATTCCATTTAAAGTTGCATTTAAATTACAATTTCAATTAATTAATTAATTAGACATCAATTATTTATCATATTTATTTCAAATTTATTATTATATTCATACTATATTATTATTATTATTTCATTTCCTTTCTACTCTGAACTTTCTACCTACCTAACTACCTAACCTTTCACCTTCTAAACATTGTTTAGTCTGGGTGACTCCTATATTCACTATGCCTTTACTTAACTTTATTTTACTCACCTTTCTTCTAACTGACAACCCAAATTTACCTATCATGACACCAATATCTCAATTATAAACACCTTTACTAATTTCATTCTGATGATAAATCCTATAGCACCGCGCGTCTTTGTACAGAGATGGGTGTTCCCTAACTGGCTATATACATCCATAATATTTTGCCCTTCCAAAAATTCGGCAAACACTCCCTTAAACTACGCTATTACCTGCCACAACGCTATAAGTTGGCTACTCCTTATCACCTCACCCCCACTACAGAATATCATCAACAACAAATATATGTTTATACCAATTTCTTTACTCACCTCTACAAATAATCACTAACTACTGTGTCCCTAAATATCTAATACTCTCTTGGTATTATTTTCTTTAAAAATTCTTAACTATCTAACTCCATTTACTTTAATTAAACTCACCTGCATTTTATCTTAATACCCAGGCTCTATCCCTGTTTAAACATTTTACCTTAATCATTGACAATTGTCTTATAAAATTCATCTCTCACCTACTCATAATAGTACATCTCACTTTCAAATATATATATTCTGACTTAAACATTTCATTTATTATTCATTAAGAATTACCTTCATTACAAATTAAATAATAATTTAACTTCATTAGAAACTTTCTATGACAATTAATAATTTACTTCTGTTACCAAGATAGTACAACTTTCTTTTGTACCATAATTTTTTCAGTAATTGACCTTTAAATATTATTTAAACTTGTTTAATTAAACAAAACATGTTAATTATTAAAATACATAATAACTGGTGTACACAAAATATACCTGCAATACACAACATCAAAATACATAAATACATTGATATATAAAACATATGAAACAATGAAAAATATACACTCCAGACACATTATTTTGTTATTTATCAAACTCAGTCCATAGCAGTCCAATTCAATACCACTTTTCACATATATTTAATGTTCATTACTTAATTGAAACACTCTATCCTCCATCGTTGAATAACAACCTAATCTTAGTTCTATTCATCTTATTGTCTAATGAATAAATTTTGTGATTAGAAACATTATATTCATATTCATATATCAAACAATTATCAAACAAATATATCAAGTCACGATCGAGTAAGGTTCTGCTTATATCAGTAAGATCATATGTTATAATCTTGTTATTCATCTTGTAATTATCATCATAATTTTCTACCACAGGTAAGTACTTGATACCATTATCTATTATTATTTCAATTTTACTGTTACTACAAGGTAAGTATTCAATATTTTCCTCCACCGTATGTATTCCTAACCTTTCTACCAATTCTCTGTACTTTCTATTTACTTTAAAAAATTTTATTACTTTCTTTTTCTCACAATACCTCTCTACACTTTCTCTCTTAATACATTTCTCACCATAACACCAAGTTACACTCTCTCTCTCTCTCTCTCTCTCTCTCTCTCTCTCTCTCTCTCTCTCTCTCTCTCTCTCTCTCTCTCTCTCTCTCTCTCTCTCTCTCTCTCTCTCTCTCTCTCTCTCTCTCTCTCTCTCTCTCTCCAAATATGCAGGGGTCCCTAACTTAAAATTACTGCACCACTTATGAGGTACATAAAAACACCAAGGAACTTTATTTGTAGACCTATCGTCTCCCAAATATAAATTGAAGGAACTCTTGTCCTTATTAAAAATACGTGAAGACTTTTCTTCACCCCCTAACACAACATCAAAAGAAATTTCTACCCCCTGCACCCCTTGTACAAAAATACTTACTCCAAACTCTCTCTCTGACTCAATACACTCAAACACTTCATTATCACTCATAATACTTTCATTATCATTTTCTAATCACCTTATCACACTGCTTAATGAGATTATCATTACTGATTTTAATTTCATTCTTTAATTCAATTAAATTGTTTATCAAATTTGTCATTCAAATTTGTAAATTTGATATTAGAATCGCTTTTTTGCTCATCTAATTTGTCATGTAGATTAGTGAATTTTTCATCAAATTTATTTAATAATAGCTGCATCATGGCAGCCATACCATCTGATTTACTTTCTGACATAGTTGAAATGGATGTATCGACTTTCGCTGTCTCTACAGATACAGGCGTATTTGCCTCGTCAGTCTGACTAGTCTGCGGTTTTCCGTACGGTAAAACTTCGCACACCGCGAGTTTACCGATTTCGCTTCCCGGTCACATTTTGAAGTAATATACCTTACCAAATAGTAAGGTGTCACTATTGTTAACTCTTTTGTAATTAACCACTTTTAGTGGTGTAAAAGTTTAAATTCACACTCGGTGAACTGTTTGCCGGCCGGCTGCGTTCACGCTTTCTGATGAAATGACCTAGATTCTTTGTCCCATATAGCGTAGGTGGGGCGAAACTACGTCATCAAGTTATTGTTCATCTGTTTACAGCTTCAACAACACATTCCTCACCGCTGGCGTCATCAGGGATAGGCACCTTATCTCAGTATGCGACGTACGTTTTTTGCTGTGTTTCTTGGTTTTTTGCGATGGAAACAGTTAGAATCTTGTCAATTCACTTTTGCGTTCACAAAATATTTATATAGTTCACTCACTGTAGCTTTACAGGGATTATTAAAGGTTTAATTAATTATGACCAAATTGTTAAAAAATGAAGGAATACAATACTTATGGTATTTTATACCTTGTTTTTGTTAATTTAAGATTGTACCAGAATTGTACCATCACAACTATTTTTACATCTAAATTTCATTTGTGGTTTAGGTTGCTTTTTCATCACCTTAATCCTTAACATTTTTTAATAGGGCTTCTTCTCTAGATCATTTTGTCCATTAATGGGTAATAACCGTTACTTTTTCCTTTCTCAGGATAACCATTGGTTTGGTTCCAATATTCTTCTTGAGTGCTTTATTTCTCCTTCTCCTATGCTTTATTACTCGTTTGTGAATCATTATTGGTTTTCACTTCTACCTATCTCCCTCCTTCTTCATTTTCATTATTTGGTTAATACTTTGGTTTTTCCATCCTTTTCTTTGGGTATTTTGGGGTCGTTTAATCCCATGAACTTGTTTCATTTTTGTTTGGGTTTTGAATTTTTTCCTTTCTTCCTTCGGTTTGGTTAATCACCTTCTTTTCTTCTTTGGTTGTATTTGTTGGGTCAATCACTTTCTTCTCTTATTCTCGTTGGTTATTTGTGTGGTTCCCTTCTTCATTTGTTTCCTGTTCTTGGGTCAATCACTTGGGTTAGGTTAAAGTCGTCGTTCATCGAGTCATATTCTTTATATTTTATTTAAATTAATTATTTTATTTGATATGAAGTATTTTCACATTTATAAATATAGTTTTTATCCCTGGTACTAGGTTGGCTTATTTGTGTCGTAACAATATATATATATATATATATATATATTGCGACAGTACAAATAAGTGATTACTGAGCATTGAATATAAAAATTTAAATATACCTAATAAACTATAAATAATTAATAATGTATTAGAAATAAGCATGTCAGGGATTGCAAGCTTGGCTCAGACAAAAATATGAACAGGTGTTTCGACCTGAATCGATGTGCACACACACACAAATGTAACTGAAAGTGTGTATACCAGTATTTTGCTAGTGTGTGTGAACACAGGTCTATGCAGGCGAGTTTACCACCCCAAGATGAATAATTGCATAATTACTGTTTTTCCATAATTATTCATATACTATAATTAAGGAGTAAAATCCCAAAATATAATAAAATTTACTAAATACTGTGTACAAAAACCACGTGAAAGTGACACACCATACAAGTGTAGTAGTGAAATAACTGTGTACAAATCGAAAGGGTTAAGTTGCAATGTCCACAATTACAGTGAACATGTGTTGTGAAAATAGTTATAAGATGAGTATAAGAGTATACTTGCAGGACTCTGCAATTCACAGAAATATAAGAAATAGCGAAATTGACAAAGAGTGGGGGAACTGAACCCAGAGACAGTTTCTGACATGTCGATTTCGTACAACTGCAGGTGTTGACCAAGATATGGGTATAAATAGGACACACACGCTACAGTGGTTCTCTTTCTTAAATCACCCACAGTGCAGCGGGAGCTTCTGCCCGTCCGCACAGAATAATTTAAATTTTTGTAAATAGTTTCATCCTTCCAGTTACATACAGTATGTAACTGGATTGTAAAACAAACAATTTTTAAGTAGTAACAAAATTACATAAGAAGATCAACTGACGTCCGAAACAGCACGAGGAGAAGTTCCAGAGAGTGATACGACGCTGGACAAGAGGAGAAGAGAGAGACGACTCTGGACAAGAGAGGAGCGACGCTGAACAAGAGGAGAAGAGCGAGGCGACGCTGGACAAGAGAGGTATGACGCTGGACTCTAGAGGAGCGACGCTGGACAAGAGAGAGACGACGCTGGACAAGAGGAAGTGATGGTGGAGTTCGAGACGAGGACGATTACAGAGGGATCCAATGATTGAGTATGATTGACGACAATAAGGTGATAAACAACTTATTTATCTCTTAATCGAACAATTAACGCAAAGACAATTAAAGGCATTCTTGTTCTATTTAAAAGCAAGAGCCAATGTTTATTGTAAATTAGAATTAAAATCATAGATGTTATTGAAATAAGGTTAACGTAAACAAGAGCTCAAATTAGTATTGAAATGAAAAGAATACAAAGCATTTAAGTAAAAATTAGCATTTGATATAAATCAGTACTGAGAAACAAAAGATAAATTCAGTAACTATTGATATTTTTTGAGTTACATTACAATATATAAGAAGATATTTAAATATTGATATTTTGAAACACACTAATTGACTGAGTAGTCTGAAAATGAGATTTTTCTTTAATACAATAATTAGTAGAATAGCATATTTAGTCAGTAAGGATGTATATAGCATAAGCCTTACGGCATGTAACAAAATAATAATGAATGTTTTAAGTCGAAGTAAGTGCCATGTGCACAATTTTATTAATATCAAATAAATTTGAAATACCGTTACAAGTTACATAGAGTTCTTATTACAGATACACCTGAAACCCAAATTAAATTGTATTTATTGTTACATAAATTGTCGCTTCCAATGTGGAGCATCACAGATTTAAATTATATTATATTTGCAATGTTATATTGTTACATAATTTTGTCGCCCTTGAACGTGAGGCCCGACACGCCTACATTTATGTATATGTATCGTTGCATATGAAATGGCGTCCAAGATCGTGGGGCTCCGCAAACACAAATAAATTGTACTTATGCAGTTGTATTGTTACATAAGAAATGTCGCCCTGGACGTGGGGCACGACATGCCTAAATTTATGTACAAAAATTTGTTACATAAATTGTAGCCCATGAACGTATGGCCCGATCCCCACCATTTAACTATTAAAATTTTTTTTATGTAGCTAAATGGTTGCTCTAAAATATAAGAGTGTGTTAAATAAAAAATGTATTATATGTAATAATTATTTATATTAAACAGTAACTGAATGTAATGTTAATTGTTGTGTAATACCTTATTTTCTCGCATAATTAACGCCCCCGCATAATTTACGCATCCCATTTCTGGGGGGTTCAAAGTGGGAAAAAAGAAATATTCGCGTATTTGACGCACCCACTTTCTTGATGATTTGATCACGCAGTTCCGGATGCATTTCGAAATAAAGATGTCAAGTAGTAGCTTTCCTATTGCGCAACCCAGCATTTCAAACCCTCGTGCAACTTCCTGTTATTACTCACTGCGGTATTCAGTCCGGTGAGTGAATCAGCGAAGACGTGATTAGTGACGATTTATTCCAGTCTGGTAGAAACTCATTTTACGAGTGTTTCGGGTACACGGATGTTTTGTGATCTCAAAGTCGTTCATTAATCCACAATGAGCAAGTATTCGAGTAATACTGCGTCATATAAACTTGCGGTGATCGCTTACGCCGAAACACATGGGAATAGGGCAGCAGGCCGCAAATATTCTGTGTCCGAGTGTAACGTGCGGTACTGGCGAAAACAGAAAATTGCCCTTCAAGAGACCAACAAGTCTCGTAAAGCATTTCGCGGTCCAAAAAGTGGCAAGTTTCCGCAAGTAGAGGAGCATCTTCTGAAATATGTGATTTCGTTACGCAATGATGGATTTGGATGCTGGATACAGCATTTCTTACGAAATGCTGTATTTTAAAGGACGAGAAATAGCTGCAGCACATGGGATCAGTGTCTCGAATTTTAAGGTTAGCCGAGGCTGGGTGATTAAATTTATGAAGGGAAATGGACTCTCTCTTCGAAGAAGAACATCCTTATGTCAAAGAATGCCGAATGATTTCGACCAAAAAGTCATTGATTTTCATCGCTTCTTGATTAGGAAACGGAAAGTGAAGAAATATTTGCTTTCCCAGATAGGAAACGCAGATCAGACGCCCATCAGTTTCGATATGCCACAAAGTCGAACAATCGATATGAAAGGAACATCAAGTGTTATTGTGCACACTACTGGAAGTGAAAAACAACGGTGTACAGTAATGCTTGCTGTAACAGCTGATGGCAGAAAGCTTGCACCGTACGTTGTCCTGAAGCGAAAAACAATGCCGAAAGTAAAATTTCCACGTGGGATCCACGTTCGTGTCCAAGAAAAAGGGTGGATGGACACATCACTCGTAGAAGACTGGATACGAACGGTTTGGGGAAATAGAGCGGGGTCTCTCCTTCGGTGCCCGGCTCTTCTCGTGTTGGACAGTTTTCGTGGCCATCTGACGGAAAACACTAAACAATTATTGGAAACCATGAAAACCGATTTGGCTGTGATTCCTGGTGGACTGACATCAGTACTTCAACCCTTGGACGTTTCAAAAAATAAACCATTCAAGGACAATGTGCGAAAACTCTATCAGTGCTGGATGGTGGAAAATGTGCACGAACTTACTCCAACAGGCAATATTCGGAAACCATCTGTGGAACTCCTTTGTGAGTCGATATTGCGCGCTTGGGACGTTTCTTCGAAGGTGATTGAAAACAGCTTCAAAAAGACGGGAATCTCGAATGCGTTAGACGGGACTGAAGATGACTTCTTATGGAGAGATGTGAGCAGTGATAGCAGCACCAATTCTTCCTGCAGTTCCAGTGGCGACGACCAACTCGGTAGCCTATAAAAGGTAAGATTATTTTTCTTCCTTTTTAGCAGGTATGTCATTATTACTTACGTCGTTAGTACTTTCGTTAATTCATATTTATTTTGCTTCAGGTCGTACTATCAGCTCGTGACGGGAAGAATATTTTCCGGTGTCCGTACTTGAAACTGTGTGTCCTGTCAAATATATCATATGTACAATTTAAATATGGTTAAACAATGTATGTACAATACGCATGCGCATATTATTATTGTTATAACGGATGTATGTATTCTATGAAGGTTAGTTCTAGTGAATAAAGTCTTTTCTAATCAACGTGTTGTCTAACTGTATTTGGCAATATAATTCCAATATTAAATAATATCTCTCATATGTCCAACTTGCCTAATGTACTCTCTATTTGATTGTTCAGAAGAAAACTCAACCGTAATTTTACGCCAAATGACGATTAACTTCAATGAGTTGAACTGATTTTGTGTATAATATATTTAATGTATCTTTTAAATGTCAATAAATTTCAAATGAAATTTGGGTATACAGTACAACCTGTCACATCCGGACCTGTGATATCCGGACGTATCTCCAAACTACGTAATTTTTCAATTTTGGTTAGCGAAATGGTTAGGGATGGAAAAGTGAAAGTTGCAGCTGGAATGTTGTTTGCGCGCCTAGTCTATTCCGAGCGGGGCTGTGGCCTTGACTCAGTCAATGGCTCTTTCACGGAAACCCATTTCTTTATTCTCAACCTCGGCTGCCGTCTGCCTGCCACTTGCTACCCGCAGTCTGTGTTTGCGTGTCTTTTTAAAGAGTACAGTGTACAAATACAAATGCTAAACCAATAGAAACGTCTAAAAAAACACGTTCTTCTGTGTATCTTCTGTAATTGTTAATTATATTAATTGAGATTTTGGCTACTTATAGAGCTTTAATTACTGAACACAATGCAGTTTTCAGAATTGCTGTATATTTATTGGTTTTGTAAGTTATCGCAGGTTGAACTGCAAAAATGAATTGAGTAAAATTCACGTCTGATCCGACCGCGTGCTTCACTGTGACGAAGTTAGAGTGAGATAGTTGCATATTATACGCTCTCTGTCTTGCTTACGGCACACAGCCTGTCCCTTTCATATAATGCTCAAATATGACGACATATTATGAATCGTTATATATACCCCTCCTCGGTATAAAAAAAATTGATTATTTATAAGTTTGCTCTATCTTATTATTAACATCATTAACTCCAACTTGCCTAATGTACTCTATTTGATTGTTCAGAAGAAAACTCAACCGTAATTTTACGCCAAATGACGATAACTTCAATGAGTTGAACTGATTTTGTGTATAATACAGTACAGTATATTTAATGTATCTTTTAAATGTCAATAAATTTCAAATGAAATTTGGGTATATCTGAAGTCCTCGAATAATTTATGCACCCAAAATTTTCGCCGGTATTTTTCGTCAAAAAAGTGCGTTAATTATGCGAGAAAATACGGTAACACAGCTGGCGCCCACGATTAATATTGTTTGTCTATGTAACAGGTGTAACTGTAATGAGTAGTAATAATAACTATTAATAAAAATACAGAAATAAATAAATAAGTAGGGAACGGTTATCAATAATAATTGTTAAAGAATAACTAAATAAATATTTTAATAATGATACTTCAACATGGCAACATCAGGAAGTATTAGTATGGAGGCAATCGTGAAAGTGATGGGAAACCTTATGGACGAATATGGAATAAGACAAAATGTATGTGCTAGATTAGATAAGAAAATAGAAGAATTTAAAATTGATAAGTCACCATTAGGTGAAAAAGTAAAAGAATATAATACAGTACTAAAAAAAGGAGCAAAAGAGAAAATTAGCGACACAAATACGCACATAGCGTCAGTAGAAGGTGAAGAATTCATAGTAGTTAAAAATTCGTGTGTAATTACTAACAATAATTATAAAGTAATTAACATTAAAGAAGAGAAGCAAATTAAGGTTAATAAAACGTACCTTATTAATAGCGATATTCCAAGTGTGAGACACACACACGATAATAAGTCACACAAGAGGACACATGTGAAACACTTAAGACACCACACTTCGGAGATAAATATCACTGTAGGCCTAACAAGAAACGTAGTAAATTATCTAGACGAAACACTACACAAAATTGTGGTAAATATGACGGTAGGTATAAGCACGAGAAATATAAAGTGAACGATAATTATAACTATAATTATAGTAATCACAGTGAATATTATCATAAAAGACGCACAAAAATAGGTTCAACTGTTTATATGGGCCGCGAGCAAACTGTTGCGATGGAATGTGACCGTTACGAGAGAAAGAGAGGGAGAATAAAGTTTTCACCCTATAAACAGGTGACTTCCACGATAAAAACAAACGTCGCAGCAATACAATGGGATGTTAACACAATGAGGGTGTGCGATGGAAATAACTGTACACGTCGACTAATCTACGTCCGGGAGACGACGGACAATGCAATGGTTATAATGAGGGGTGTCAGATCTAACGACACTGCAACTCAGAACTCAAGGCAAATGAAAATAAATAATTATTTTTAAATGAGAAAAATAATATTACTATTAATTACGAGGGCTATCCAGAAAGTAACAGACGTTTTGACCGACCGCGGCGGTGGGCGGGGATAGAGCCGCCATCTTGGTGTCAGAACGTTCCTACACTCAGTACGCATCCAGCTGTGGTAGCGTGCGGTCTGTGCCCCTCTTACTTTGCTCTCTGTGACTTATTAAAATGTGCGCTGCAATAGAAAATCCCGCCACTTGTGAGGTGCGTTCTGTGATTAGGTTTTTGTTGGCAAAAAATCACAAACCAATTGAAATTTATCGCCAACTTTGTGATGTGTACGGAAAAGGAATAATGGGTGAAAGCCGAGTGAGGCAATGGTGCATTGATTTAAAAAATGGCCGTACCAATGTTCACGATGAGGACCGCAGTGGTAGACCTAGCCTTGTGACTGATGAACTGGTGATGAAAATCAACGACAAAATTTGTGAAGGTCATCGTTTCACGATTACGGAACTTTCGAAACATTTTCCCCAAATTTCACGGAGTTTGGTGCATGAAATTGTGGCGGAAAAGCTTGGTTACCACAAATTTTGTGCTAGGTGGATTCCGAAAATCCTAACGGAAGACCACAAAAAACAGAGACTGGCTGCAGCACTAACTTTCCTCGAAGATTACGACAAAAATGGTAACAAAGTTATCGATCGTATCGTAACTGGGGACGAGACTTGGGTGAAGCATGTCAATAGTGAAACAAAAAGGCAGTCGATGGAATGGGGACACACAAATTCTCCCAAGAAACCAAGGAAGTGTTTGCAAACGCTGTCAGCAAGAAAGATCATGGCTACTGTGTTTTGGGACTCTGAAGGAGTGATTCTTGTTGAGTTTCTTGAACGTGGCACAACAATTAATGCAGAGAGGTATTGTGAAACACTGAGAAAGTTAAGGCGCGCGATATAAAACAAGCGTCGGGGAAAACTTAGTGCGAAGGTTTTGTTTCTTCACGACAACGCATGTCCACACACGGCCAATCGTACCCGAGCTCTTCGATGGTTTTGGATGGGAGGTGTTCGATCATCCACCATACAGCCCGGATTTGGCGCCGAGCAACTATCACCTCTTCCCAGCGATGAAGACATGGCTCACTACACAACGCTTTGATACTGACGCCGAACTGCATGCCGGTGTAAACCAGTGGTTGAAATCGCAGGCGGCAGATTTCTACAGAGACGGTATTGAAAAACTTGTGCCACGGTATGATAAGTGCCTTAATTTGAATGGCGATTATGTAGAAAAATAGCTTAAGAGTGTACCTTTCAAATGTATATAATAAAATTTTGTTTTTTCATTTTGTAAATTTTTTATTTCAAAACGTCTGTTACTTTCTGGATAGCCCTCGTATTAATAATAAGATAAGAGAATATAATTAAGAAATGTTATTTATTAAGGATATGATAGCAAATAAAAAGAAATAGTAGTGAAAAGAAATAAGGAATATTATTTTAAAGGGTTAATTAAGGAATGTATTATTCATGGTAAGGAATGATAGTGTAGAGAAATATTTAAAAAAGTAATGGTAAAAGATGTTATTGTTGTTATTGGTAAAAAGAAAGGATTAGAGATGATCAATCAATGCCATAATTGTTAGAACGGCTGATCAAGCGAACACTTAATGGAGATACAAGGACACAGAAGAAAGCAAGAGTGAAAAGTCAAAAGGGCAGAGACTACTTAGGATTAAAGACTTTGAGAAAAATATTGTTGTTTTCCAAGACAGTTCCTCTGTAACCGGTCATGCGACACACTACAAAGCTAAAAGAGTATTCTGTTACGGAAGTGTATTTCAGGAAAGTAGTAGCGAGCAGAAAGGTAATGTTAAAGAAATGTAATAAAAGGTAATGAATGTTAATGTATTGTATAAGTAATGTATTAGATAAAGTAATGTCATGTTAAGAAAAGAGTTAAGGAAGATTAGAAGTGAAGGTAAGAATGTATGAGTAAGATAATGTAAAATTATGGACCGAATTTACACACATACGTAGAAATGCAGAGCATCCAGAAGGGGAACAAGGGAGAGCTAATTGCAGTGGATTTTCTGGGACCACTACCACGATCAAGTCGAGGTGTGAAGCACATATTGGTATGTATCGATGTGTTTTCCAAGGCAGTCCGACTACCCAATTATGCGACCCACAACCAAAGTTGTTTTAAAGATACTACTGCAGAAATATATTCCGTCATATGGAAAAATGAAGAAGGTACTCAGTGATCAAGGTGTACAATTCCAAACTGAAAAATGGAAGGGGACGTTAAGGGAAAATGGAATACAACCTGTACTCACATCCATAAGACATCCTCAAGGAAACCTTGCTGAGAGAGTTAACAAAGAATTAGGTAAATATTTACGAATATACTGCCATGATCAACACAATAGATGGGCAGAATATTTACCATTTCTTGAAAAAGCCATCAACGAAATTATAGTGAAGCAACAGGATATACTCCAATGGAATTGGAAGAAGATAAGAAGCCAAACAGATTTTGGACTAAGTATATAAACGAACCTAATAACCAGAATGTACCTGTACCAATAAGTGTGAAAATTGAATATGCAAAGCAACGGATAATAGAAAGAGGTAACAAGAGAGTAGAGAGATTTAATCTAACTCACAAGCTACAACAATTCAACGTGGGAGAAAGTGTACTACTCAAAGCTAATCCAATGGGAAAACGGAGTGATAATATGGCGAAGAAATTCTTCAGACTGTATAATGGACCGTATACATTAAGACAGCGAGTAGGACAACACACTTTCATCGTATATGATGAGACACAGAAGAAAGAAATTGGTAAATTCCACGCAACGTCATTTAGGAAGTTCTACACATAAAAACAACGAGGTCAATGAAACCAGTCAGATCAGCTGTTTGTTAAAGCCATCCTACTACAAGGTCACGAGCAGTGAGCGTGTGAAGAGGGGAGGTAAGACAGTTGTATACACTCCAATTTAGGGTGAAATGACGAATATAATTCTTTATTATTTGTTATATTTTTTTTCAAGTGTAATATTAATAATAAAAAAAATTTTAATAAATGAATTTATTAAATTTTTTTTTTATTACCAAGCAGAGGGATAATGCGAATTTAAATTATATTATATTTGCAATGTTATATTGTTACATAATTTTGTCGCCCTTGAACGTGAGCCCCGACACGCCTACATTTATGTATATGTATCGTTGCAATATATATATTGTAACGTAACGAAACTAAGGTCCCCTACGTTACATAAAGATTTATAATTATCAAAATAAAAAAACACTAATTGTCCATTGCAATAAAGGTCAGAAAAGTAAACCCTTATTAAAGAAACAAATAAATGACAACAAATAAGAGTACAAGGTAATAGAAAAAAATAAAAATGTTTATAAATACAAACTATGAAGTGGTCAGTGGAAAGTGTAACCGATAAACATAGTGTCAAATAATGTGAAAATACTATAGACAGTTTAGACTAATCAATTAATTATCTGAGAGTAGACTAAGTAATTGGTATTTAATTTATTTTATATTAATGTGCATGTTATGTTTTATCATGTTGTTTTGTTATCATGGTATTTATGTTGTCTTTGGTATGTAGCAGGTGTGAAGCAATCGCTTTAAGAAAGTATCAATTAATTGATGTTAATTTCATTTATGTTAAACTTTATAAGAGTAAATATTTTGGTACTTACTTTAAATAAATAATTGAAGTATTACTAAATTATATTTGTAAACTTGGCCAGGAAGGCAATAATTGTTGATAAGATGCCAAAGGGTTATTGTAATTATGTTATAAACAGATGAAGGGTTCTATACTAAAATAAGTAATAATAAATTTAAATCAGAATGAAATAAAAATGGAATGATTGGCCATAAGCCAGTGACACATTGTACAGGAAGTCAGGTCAGAAAAGTTAAGTAACTAAAAAATGCAAAAACATTCAATGTAATATAATAAATTAAAAGAAAGCAGTAGTAGTAATTAAATAAAAGATAAGTGACTTAAAATACAAAAAATCATAACACATGTAATAGAACAAATAGGCCTAAAATTAGTATTTTGTAATGAGAAGATAGTAGTTGTCTTGATTATTCATCTCTTCTTTCACAGCACTAACACTTAACTAAAAATGAACTTTTTCATGTGAAAACTTACTGATTTTATTGGACGCGTTTCGGCTTACGTATCCGCCTTCTTCAGCTTTGGTAACAGACTGCCAGCATTTTGTAACGGTTGTGTGGAAGGTGAAGTGGGGGTGGTGTGTGGAGGAAGGGGATTGGCGCGGGGATTCAACTTACTGTTTGTTTTCTGTATAATTGTGTCAAAAAGTGTATGTGATTTATGTTGTAATTGATCGTTGAGTATGCTGTTTGGTTGTGTTGTGTGGTGTTTATATATTTCGTATTGTTCAGTTGTGTTGAGTTTTCGACCTTTGGGTATGTTATGTAAAATTTCAAGATTAGTGTCTATGTTGGTGTAACTGTGGTTTTCTGTGTGTATGTGTGTGGCAAATGCGGAGTGTATATTGTTGTTGGTTAAAGCTTTTAAGTGTTCAGAATAATGGGATGAAAAAGATCTTCCCGTCTGGCCTATGTAGAAACTATTGCAGTCATTACAATTTAATGTGTAAACACCTGTTTTGTTATATTTGTCTATGTCTGTGTTTGTATTACTGATGTGTTTTTTGATGGTATTGGTTGTTCTGAATGCTATTTTGTATTTGTGTTTTCTGAATGTATTGGCGATTTTGTGTGTGTATGAGTTGTGGTATGTGAGTGTGATGTATTTATTGTGTTGTGTGTTGATGGAATTTAGTGTTTTGTTGTTTTTGTTTTTGATGCGTTTGTGTAGTATGTTTATTAAATTGGGGTTATAACCATTTTTGATTGCTATGTATTTTATTGTGTTGAGTTCGTCGGTGTAATCTTGTTTATTTAAGGGTATTTTAGTTAGTCTATGGAGCTATGGTTGAAGGCTGCATGTTTATGTTGTGTTGGGTGGTTTGATGTGTTGTGTATAACCATGTCGGTTGTGGTTGGTTTCCTGTATATTTTGTACGTGTGTGTATTGTTAGTTTTGTTAATTGTTAGGTCTAGAAAATTTATACTATTGTTTTGTTCAGTTTCCAGTGTAAATTTTAATTTTTGGTGTATAGTGTTTATGTATTTGTGGAAGTTTTCAACTTGTCTTGTGTTGCCTTTGAATAAAAGTAATATATCCATATGCTCCATAGACTAACTAAAATACCCTTAAATAAACAAGATTACACCGACGAACTCAACACAATAAAATACATAGCAATCAAAAACGGTTATAACCCCAATTTAATAAACATACTACACAAACGCATCAAAAACAAAAACAACAAAACACTAAATACCATCAACACACAACACAATAAATACATCACACTCACATACCACAACTCATACACACACAAAATCGCCAATACATTCAGAAAACACAAATACAAAATAGCATTCAGAACAACCAATACCATCAAAAAACACATCAGTAATACAAACACAGACATAGACAAATATAACAAAACAGATGTTTACAAATTAAATTGTAATGACTGCAATAGTTTCTACATAGGCCAGACGGGAAGATCTTTTTCATCCCGTTATTCTGAACACTTAAAAGCTTTAACCAACAACAATATACACTCCGCATTTGCCACACACATACACACAGAAAACCACAGTTACACCAACATAGACACTAATCTTGAAATTTTACATTACATACCCAAAGGTCGAAAACTCAACACAACTGAACAATACGAAATATATAAACACCACACAACACAACCAAACAACATACTCAACGATCAATTACAATATAAATCACATACACTTTTTGACACAATTATACAGAAAACAAACAGTAAGTTGAATCCCCGCGCCAATCCCCTTCCTCCACACACCACCCCCACTTCACCTTCCACACAACCGTTACAAAATGCTGGCAGTCTGTTACCAAAGCTGAAGAAGGCGGATACGTAAGCCGAAACGCGTCCAATAAAATCAGTAAGTTTTCACATGAAAAAGTTCATTTTTAGTTAAGAAGATAGTACTTGTTAGACTAAGAGATCAAGAAGAAAAGATAGCAAAATGTATATAATTTAATAACAAAGATTATGTGAAAGTTTTATATGATGTAATGTAACTTTAGTAAGGGAGTATTTTGTTAAGTAAGTGCAAGAACATTTTTTAATTATGGCTCTAGGATAACAAATATTATCCAATAACAGAACAAAGACTGGTTGTCAAGGACGACAAAATGCAAGAAATTTTGTTTATTCAACACTCAGTTGTTATATATTCAGTTGTCATGAATCGAGAAAAAAAGAAAATCTAAAGAATAAATTTATCGTAAATCAAAATTAATAACTATTAACTAACAAAAAAGACAGTTGATTGACTTCCGAGGTGTAATGGTACAATTATGGTACAATTTTTAATTAACCTAAATATGGTATAAAAACCATAAATATTGTATTCCTTCATTTGTAGTAATTTGGTCAAAATTAAATAAACAGTTAATAATCTTTATAAATATACCGTGAGTGGACTATATAATATTTGCCAGGATTCTGACTGATTCATAGCAAAAAACGTGAAGCCTCACAAAAAACAGTATGTCATTTATTGAGATAAAAGCGACGATCCTTGATGACGTCAGCGGCCAGGAATTTGTTTCTGTAAACAAGATGAAACTGTCAACAACCAAACAATAGCCGAGTGACGTAGATTCACCCCACCTTGGAAATATGGAACAAAGACTCTGTGTCATTTCAACAGGGAACGTGATCGCAGCCGGCCGGCAACTCTTTCACGAAGAGTGAATTTTAACTTTTAAACCACTAAAAGTGGTTAATTAACTATATAAATTAACTATCTGAATCTACAACTTCAAAATGTGACCGGGAAGTGTAAACGGTAAACTCGCGGTGCGCGTAGTTTTACCGGACGAACAAAAGCTACAGATTTGGTGAGAACGTTCCAACAACAGCATATTTTCTTGTAATTTCAAATCAAACTTAATTTCAAAGAGATGACCAAAATAAAAATTTCAAAGTAAATTCAATTCACTAAGTCTTTAAAATTTTAATAAAATGAGCTCATTAAAAAAGAATTGTACCAGAATGAGAGAGAGAGAGTGAGAGGGTGAGTATATAATTTCTAAGTGCTGGGTTGTGCATACATATATATCTTAAATTTGTTTTTGGTTTTACTATATGTTTATTATATGTTTAGATTTACAAGGTTCAATTTTAAATATGTTTGTTTATTTAATGATACATAGGACTACGCCCCGAGGCCTAGTAACGTGCGTGGTTGGCGCATGGTCGAGTCAAATATATATGTAAAACTTTCTGCTTAAATAATAAGTTTTTTTTATAACCATTTCAGAGTATTTATTTCATATAACACTTCCCGTTCTACAATATCGTTCGCTTAACACGAAACCTGGCCCGTATAATAAATGTATTCTCAGCTGTTGGTAGTTTCCAACATGGCGCCCGTTATTAAACTCAATAATTATGTTAAAGACAGTTACTGTGTATTTGTAATATACAGTTACATAAGTATGTAATTTGAAAGATAACATAGGGTTATCAACCAGAGAATATAATTCAACCTACCAATAAAATTAAATAAAAATTCCAAAGAATAAAATTACTAATCAACTACAGTCAAATGAGTAATAATGCAAAATAATAATAAGTAAATGTAGACAACCCAAGACCTGGAGAAGTCAAAGTAATTAAGTATTTTAAAAACGAAAAGAAAGAATAATTAAATTTACGCCCTGAACCTCACTTTTTACGACTAAGCGAAGAACTAATACTACACAAAATCCATTGCGACCCGTAACCACCAGAAACGCAAAATTAGCGAAGATCAAGAACTGGAACTTCCACTACGTCCTGGGACACCAACACCAAACTTTTATTGAGAAGCTGGAGACTGACATATTTTAGACATTCGTCCATCATTCTGCTCCCAGCTTTCGTCTATCGAAGCGCAGCCATTACGAGTAACTTTGTCAACATACGGTAAAACTCAGCTTTGTTTAAACATTAATTAATAAGATTTTATGATTAAATTGTAATACCTTGTAATCTTATCTTGCATTTTCTGACCTTACTAATAGTCACAAGAACTCCATGTACCCTGAGATTAAGAAAAATTAACAATATAATTAAAATTAAAACATCTAAACCCGAATTTAATAACTAATCGATTCATTCCAGTGTGATCGATGTGTTGTATCTGTGCCAAGAGAAAACATCTGTTTTGAAAAAATATAAAAATAAAGAATCTTTCCTGAAACTGATGAGTTATTATTATTTGTTGACGATTTAGTGTGTTTTGAAGAATTTATAGCGTATAGAGGGAGAAACGAGAGGAACACAAGGCTTAAAACAACTTAACCTATAATAACCGGCTGACTATACACTACAGCGCTAGCTTGCGTACAACTGTTGAATTACGAGAGAAGAGAAAACCAATTCACGGCTACTACTCTCCTCTCTCAATGCTTGGTTGAGACTAGGCCTGAACAGTAACAACATAAACATACAATATACTAACTCATATTGTACACTACTCGGTCAGAACGGATTTAATTAATATAAATTGTTAGAGATAAGAACATATTATACTTCTCATTAATTTTTTATTACAAATTAACACTCACAGCAGGTGACTGGCCGTCAACGGAACAACAGTACCTTAACTTACTAATAACTCATATGTTAATAAACAAAGTGAATAAGGACAAAAACGAGAAAATTCTCAATCACTAATTCTCGTGCTATTACAAATTGGCGAACCCAACAGTGGGGCTTAAGAAAACATACGAGAATATCTCGTGTTATTACAAATTGGCGCTCAACTTGTAGGGCTTGAGTTAAGTAAAAAATCTACTACATCGCTATTACTTAACTTGAGCAGGCGACTATTAGAGGCACAGGAATGCATACGAGAGGTGTTTCTAAAAGGATAGCGAAGGACCAAGAAACGGAAGAAGATAGACGGGAAGAAGAAGCAGAGATAATTACAGACACCGAAATGGAACAACAGGCGATCGATAAAGAGGAAGCTAGAGGAGGACTAAATTGGGAAAAATTAATGGAATTAATGAGTAGCATGGATGAGGATAATAAACAAACTAACGAGAAAAACAAACAAATATTAGAAAAGCTTGAAGAAAACTCAGAAAAGCTAGAAAATAAAATAGACAGTATTAAAGAAGATTCCAAGAAACAGAAGGAAGAATTAAATAAAAAATTTGATGAAAATTCAGAAAAGCTAGAAAATAAAATAGACAGTATAAACGAAAATTCAGAAAAGCTAGAAAACAAAATAGACAATATAAAATGAAAACTCAAAGAAACAAAACGAAATTTTGAGTAAGAACTTAATCAAACTAATGAACGAAAAGTTTGACAAGAATAAAGAGGAAACTGATGAGAATAACCGGCAGATAAATGAAAGCTTAAACCAAATTAATGAAAGGTTTGACAGGAACGATGAGAGCTTAAGGCAGATTCAGGAAAATAACAAACAAATAGACGAAAAAATTGAAAACAGTAATAAGGATTTGCGGCAAATTATAAATGAACAAAACCAAGCGTTGAGAGAAGTCATAAACGAAAGAATTGCAAATGTCAATGAAACACTTGGCAAAAGGGTGGATGATTACGAAGAGGAAGTAAGACAGCAAATAGCTGAAACCAAGGTAGGTCTAGAAAAGACGGATGAAACCATCATACAACTCGGAGTGAAAGTAGAGGCCAGAATAAACCAAGTAGATAACAATAATAAAACTAGAGTAAAAGAGGTACGACTAGAAACCCAAGAAAAATTAGACGAAGTACAAATTAACATAGCTGGAAGAATAGAGCTAGTTAACAATGAAATAATGCAAATAAAAACTCAAGTGCATCATAATAAAAGGACCGTCGAAAATATACAAAATCAGGAGTTGATTAATATAAAGGAGTCAATCGAAAATTTACAAAATAGACCAATGTACCGGGCACACCACAAAGCCCCTGATCAAAAGGAAAACATTAATTTCAAAATTTATAGGGGAAACCCCATTGAATTTTTAGATAGGATAGATGAATGGTTTGGTAGAATTAAAGTGACCCGATGGAATATAATTAAGAATTTGTTAGATGACTGTTTTAAAAACATAAATGATAATTGGTGGTCGGCTGTTCGAAAAGAAACAAGTAATTATGAAGAATTTAAGAAAGTCTTTAGGTCAAAATACTGGTCGGATTCCGTACAGAATTTGATTAGGGACAATATCACCAACGGAAGATTCAACGTTAATCAAGAACAGTCCCCAACTACCTACTTTTTGGGAAAAGTGTGTCTGGCGCGTCATTTAGAACCGCGAATACCAGAGGAGTGTTTGGTGAACATACTATCGTACCATTTCGAAGAAGAAATAGTTCGCGCTAGACGCAGTGGGCAAGTAAAGACAGTAGGAGCGATGGAAACGTTAGCCAGCTATGAAATGGAAGACTATTATCAGAGGTCTCAAAGACAAAATGACTATTCGAACAATAGGAGAGAAGAGCAAAATAGAGAACCGCGTCAGGGAGTGAATAGGTATAACCATAATAATTATAACTGAAATATTGATAACAATTATATGAATAGCAACTACCGCAATAATAATTATCAAAACAATAACCATTCTAATAACCCTAATAGTAACCCGTACAGCACAGGCCGAAGGAATTTTGACAACGGAAGAGACTATTGGAATAGTAACCGAGGGAACGATGACGAAAGAAATCAACCCAGAAATAGGAGCATCGAGAATGATAGAGGAAGCAGGGAACAAAGGAGAGACATACCCTC
This sequence comes from Magicicada septendecula, assembly GCA_034769895.1. NCBI lineage: Eukaryota > Metazoa > Arthropoda > Insecta > Hemiptera > Cicadidae > Magicicada > Magicicada septendecula. Next base: position 420,908,235 of record CM068372.1, on the reverse strand, counting down.
GAAAAATCAACCAAGTAATGACCAGGGAACCCATATAGCTTGAATAAACTATATCATGGCTGATGAGAGGGATAACCAAGAGGACTATCGTGGAAACCGTAAACCTAATCCCGATTCTGGGAATGCTGAGGGAAGGAATTGATGGAATGAAGAGGACATAGAACCGTATGTGTATGATCCATACTGTCACGATCCCATAGAAAGATTTACAACCGCATATAATCTACGGAATCCACCGGAAAACCATATTGGTAGAGCAGCCTAACAGTGGCCAATACAGGATAGTTAAGATAAATTATTTGGAATCAATTAAAAAACCACAAAATTCTAAAAATAAGTAAGAACATCTTACTATATATTTCAGAAGAAATTATTTGGAACCAATACTCATAAAAGAAGAAAAAGACGGTTAATAACCATAATAATTATGTTAATAACCATATTAATCAGGATAATTACAATGATAAGAACAATTAAGACTAGTTGCTATTTAAGAAGGGTTAGAAATGAGTTAGATGAAGGAAGAATATGCCAATACAATTTATGATAAGGAGGAGATTCAGTGTTTAACTGCAGAAGTAAATGGGAGTGAATAAAAAATAATAAAATACATATGCTAAAGAATAATTAATTGACAGCACGGAACTAAGAAGAATTTAAAATAAATGTTGAACAGCCTTAACTACTATACCTGTGAATAATATGATAAATGAAACTACAGAACAACGAGATAAATAAGTTAAGAAAAGTATTAGAATACCTCAGAAATAATAGTGTAATCATCCCCAGAGTAATTTTTTTTGTAGCGAATAGGCTAACTTTGAATATTGTAATTATTTGTGATATGTTGTGACTGAATCCAACAATCATTTTGCCTGAGCAGAGATGAAGTTCCTCTGGTCTCAGAAGATATAGTTAGGGAAACGGCAGAGTAATGGAAGCCAAGAGTGCCCCTCTGATTCCGTACCAGCTATGATATTAGGGAAAAATGTTAGGGAAATATAGTATTTTAGGGATTATACACCAAGCGAGGGAATTAAATATAAATATGACAATAAGAAATGATGGCGTAATAAGTTAGAAGAAGTTAGAAGTACCAGAGAAAAAGACAGGTATACAACTGAGTGAGGTGCCAGTAGAGAATTTAATGACAAGATGTACAATGAGTATCGACACAGTTTTCCAGTGCAATTAAAAGTATAAGGAGTATAAATATAAAATAAATCCCAACGAACCCATTAAATTGCATACTCAAGAAGACATACAATGAAGAACTGAAACCATTATAAATTGATAATTTTATCAAACAAATATTCCAAGGCATGAAAAATATAAGTTTATTTTAACCAAACTATATTCAGATAAAATAAACTTCTTTTGGAGGGGGAGTATATGTAACGTAACGAAACTAAGGTCCCCTACTTACATAAAGATTTATAATTATCAAAATAAAAAAAAAACACTAATTGTCCGTTGCAATAAAGGTCAGAAAAGTAAACCCTTAGTAAAGAAACAAATAAATGACAACAAATAAGAGTACAAGGTAATAGAAAAAAATAAAAATGTTTATAAATACAAACTATGAAGTGGTCAGTGGAAAGTGTAACCGATAAACATAGTGTCAAATAATGTGAAAATACTATAGACAGTTTAGACTAATCAATTAATTATCTGAGAGTAGACTAAGTAATTGGTATTTAATTTATTTTATATTAATGTGCATGTTATTAAGTTTTATCATGTTGTTTTGTTATCATGGTATTTATGTTGTCTTTGGTATGTAGCAGGTGTGAAGCAATCGCTTTAAGAAAGTATCAATTAATTGATGTTAATTTCATTTATGTTAAACTTTATAAGAGTAAATATTTTGGTACTTACTTTAAATAAATAATTGAAGTATTACTAAATTATATTTGTAAACTTGGCCAGGAAGGCAATAATTGTTGATAAGATGCCAAAGGGTTATTGTAATTATGTTATAAACAGATGAAGGGTTCTATACTAAAATAAGTAATAATAAATTAAAATCAGAATGAAATAAAAATGGAATGATTGGCCATAAGCCAGTGACACATTGTACAGGAAGTCAGGTCAGAAAAGTTAAGTAACTAAAAAATGCAAAAACATTCAATGTAATATAATAAATTAAAAGAAAGCAGTAGTAGTAATTAAATAAAAGATAAGTGACTTAAAATACAAAAAATCATAACACATGTAATAGAACAAATAGGCCTAAAATTAGTATTTTGTAATGAGAAGATAGTACTTGTTAGACTAAGAAGATCAAGAAGAAAAGATAGCAAAATGTATATAATTTAATAACAAAGATTATGTGAAAGTTTTATATGATATAATGTAACTTTAGTAAGCGAGTATTTTGTTAAGTAAGTGCAAGAACATTTTTTAATTATGGCTCTAGGATAACAAATATTATCCAATAACAGAACAAAGACTGGTTGTCAAGGACAACAAAATGCAAGAAATTTTGTTTATTCAACACTCAGTTGTTATATATTCAGTTGTCATGAATCGAGAAAAAAAGAAAATCTAAAGAATAAATTTATCGTAAATCAAAATTAATAACTATTAACTAACAAAAAAGACAGTTGATTGACTTCCGAGGGTTATCAATCAGAGAATATAATTCAACCTACCAATAAAATTAAATAAAAATTCCAAAGAATAAAATTACTAATCAACTACAGTCAAATGAGTAATAATGAAAAATAATAATAAGTAAATGAAGACAACCCAAGACCTGGAGAAGTCAAAGTAATTAAGTATTTTAAAAACGAAAAGAAAGAATAATTAAATTTACGCCCTGAACCTCACTTTTTACGACTAAGCGAAGAACTAATACTACACAAAATCCATTGCGACCCGTAACCACCAGAAACGCAACATTAGCGAAGATCAAGAACTGGAACTTCCACTACGTCCTGGGACACCAACACCAAACTTTTATTGAGAAGCTGGAGACTGACATATTTTAGACATTCGTCCATCATTCTGCTCCCAGCTTTCGTCTATCGAAGCGCAGCCATTACGAGTAACTTTGTCAACATACGGTAAAACTCAGCTTTGTTTAAACATTAATTAATAAGATTTTATGATTAAATTGTAATACCTTGTAATCTTATCTTGCATTTTCTGACCTTACTAATAGTCACAAGAACTCCATGTACCCTGAGATTAAGAAAAATTAACAATATAATTAAAATTAAAACATCTAAACCCGAATTCAATAACTAATCGATTCATTCCAGTGTGATCGATGTGTTGTATCTGTGCCAAGAGAAAACATCTGTTTTGAAAAAATATAAAAATAAAGAATCTTTCCTGAAACTGATGAGTTATTATTATTTGTTGACGATTTAGTGTGTTTTGAAGAATTTATAGCGTATAGAGGGAGAAACGAGAGGAACACAAGGCTTAAAACACCTTAACCTATAATAACCGGCTGACTATACACTACAGCGCTAGCTTGCGTACAACTGTTGAATTACGAGAGAAGAGAAAACCAATTCACGGCTACTACTCTCCTCTCTCAATGCTTGGTTGAGACTAGGCCTGAACAGTAACAACATAAACATACAATATACTAACTCATATTGTACACTACTCGGTCAGAACGGATTTAATTAATATAAATTGTTAGAGATAAGAACATATTATACTTCTCATTAATTTTTTATTACAAATTAACACTCACAGCAGGTGACTGGCCGTCAACGGAACAACAGTACCTTAACTTACTAATAACTCATATGTTAATAAACAAAGTGAATAAGGACAAAAACGAGAAAATTCTCAATCACTAATTCTCGTGCTATTACAAATTGGCGAACCCAACAGTGGGGCTTAAGAAAACATATACGAGAATATCTCGTGTTATTACAAATTGGCGCTCAACTTGTAGGGCTTGAGTTAAGTAAAAAATCTACTACATCGCTATTACTTAACTTGAGCAGGCGACTATTAGAGGCACAGGAATGCATACGAGAGGTGTTTCTAAAAGGATAGCGAAGGACCAAGAAACGGAAGAAGATAGACGGGAAGAAGAAGCAGAGATAATTACAGACACCGAAATGGAACAACAGGCGATCGATAAAGAGGAAGCTAGAGGAGGACTAAATTGGGAAAAATTAATGGAATTAATGAGTAGCATGGATGAGGATAATAAACAAACTAACGAGAAAAACAAACAAATATTAGAAAAGCTTGAAGAAAACTCAGAAAAGCTAGAAAATAAAATAGACAGTATTAAAGAAGATTCCAAGAAACAGAAGGAAGAATTAAATAAAAAATTTGATGAAAATTCAGAAAAGCTAGAAAATAAAATAGACAGTATAAACGAAAATTCAGAAAAGCTAGAAAACAAAATAGACAATATAAAATGAAAACTCAAAGAAACAAAACGAAATTTTGAGTAAGAACTTAATCAAACTAATGAACGAAAAGTTTGACAAGAATAAAGAGGAAACTGATGAGAATAACCGGCAGATAAATGAAAGCTTAAACCAAATTAATGAAAGGTTTGACAGGAACGATGAGAGCTTAAGGCAGATTCAGGAAAATAACAAACAAATAGACGAAAAAATTGAAAACAGTAATAAGGATTTGCGGCAAATTATAAATGAACAAAACCAAGCGTTGAGAGAAGTCATAAACGAAAGAATTGCAAATGTCAATGAAACACTTGGCAAAAGGGTGGATGATTACGAAGAGGAAGTAAGACAGCAAATAGCTGAAACCAAGGTAGGTCTAGAAAAGACGGATGAAACCATCATACAACTCGGAGTGGAAGTAGAGGCCAGAATAAACCAAGTAGATAACAATAATAAAACTAGAGTAAAAGAGGTACGACTAGAAACCCAAGAAAAATTAGACGAAGTACAAATTAACATAGCTGGAAGAATAGAGCTAGTTAACAATGAAATAATGCAAATAAAAACTCAAGTGCATCATAATAAAAGGACCGTCGAAAATATACAAAATCAGGAGTTGATTAATATAAAGGAGTCAATCGAAAATTTACAAAATAGACCAATGTACCGGGCACACCACAAAGCCCCTGATCAAAAGGAAAACATTAATTTCAAAATTTATAGGGGAAACCCCATTGAATTTTTAGATAGGATAGATGAATGGTTTGGTAGAATTAAAGTGACCCGATGGAATATAATTAAGAATTTGTTAGATGACTGTTTTAAAAACATAAATGATAATTGGTGGTCGGCTGTTCGAAACGAAACAAGTAATTATGAAGAATTTAAGAAAGTCTTTAGGTCAAAATACTGGTCGGATTCCGTACAGAATTTGATTAGGGACAATATCACCAACGGAAGATTCAACGTTAATCAAGAACAGTCCCCAACTACCTACTTTTTGGGAAAAGTGTGTCTGGCGTGCCTTTTAGAACCGCGAATACCAGAGGAGTGTTTGGTGAACAAACTATCGTACCATTTCGAAGAAGAAATAGTTTGCGCTAGACGCAGTGGGCAAGTAAAGACAGTAGGAGCGATGGAAACGTTAGCCAGCTATGAAATGGAAGACTATTATCAGAGGTCTCGAAGACAAAATGACTATTCGAACAATAGGAGAGAAGAGCAAAATAGAGAACCGCGTCAGGGAGTGAATAGGTATAACCATAATAATTATAACCGAAATATTGATAACAATTATATGAATAGCAACTACCGCAATAATAATTATCAAAACAATAACCATTCTAATAACCCTAATAGTAACCCGTACAGCACAGGCCGAAGGAATTTTGACAACGGAAGAGACTATTGGAATAGTAACCAAGGGAACGATGACGAAAGAAATCAACCCAGAAATAGGAGCATCGAGAATGATAGAGGAAGCAGGGAACAAAGGAGAGACATACCCTCGAAAAATCAACCAAGTAATGACCAGGGAACCCATATAGCTTGAATAAACTATATCATGGCTGATGAGAGGGATAACCAAGAGGACTATCGTGGAAACCGTAAACCTAATCCCGATTCTGGGAATGCTGAGGGAAGGAATTGATGGAATGAAGAGGACATAGAACCGTATGTGTATGATCCATACTGTCACGATCCCATAGAAAGATTTACAACCGCATATAATCTACGGAATCCACCGGAAAACCATATTGGTAGAGCAGCCTAACAGTGGCCAATACAGGATAGTTAAGATAAATTATTTGGAATCAATTAAAAAACCACAAAATTCTAAAAATAAGTAAGAACATCTTACTATATATTTCAGAAGAAATTATTTGGAACCAATACTCATAAAAGAAGAAAAAGACGGTTAATAACCATAATAATTATGTTAATAACCATATTAATCAGGATAATTACAATGATAAGAACAATTAAGACTAGTTGCTATTTAAGAAGGGTTAGAAATGAGTTAGATGAAGGAAGAATATGCCAATACAATTTATGATAAGGAGGAGATTCAGTGTTTAACTGCAGAAGTAAATGGGAGTGAATAAAAAATAATAAAATACATATGCTAAAGAATAATTAATTGACAGCACGGAACTAAGAAGAATTTAAAATAAATGTTGAACAGCCTTAACTACTATACCTGTGAATAATATGATAAATGAAACTACAGAACAACGAGATAAATAAGTTAAGAAAAGTATTAGAATACCTCAGAAATAATAGTGTAATCATCCCCAGAGTAATTTTTTTTGTAGCGAATAGGCTAACTTTGAATATTGTAATTATTTGTGATATGTTGTGACTGAATCCAACAATCATTTTGCCTGAGCAGAGATGAAGTTCCTCTGGTCTCAGAAGATATAGTTAGGGAAACGGCAGAGTAATGGAAGCCAAGAGTGCCCCTCTGATTCCGTACCAGCTATGATATTAGGGAAAAATGTTAGGGAAATATAGTATTTTAGGGATTATACACCAAGCGAGGGAATTAAATATAAATATGACAATAAGAAATGATGGCGTAATAAGTTAGAAGAAGTTAGAAGTACCAGAGAAAAAGACAGGTATACAACTGAGTGAGGTGCCAGTAGAGAATTTAATGACAAGATATACAATGAGTATCGACACAGTTTTCCAGTGCAATTAAAAGTATAAGGAGTATAAATATAAAATAAATCCCAACGAACCCATTAAATTGCATACTCAAGAAGACATACAATGAAGAACTGAAACCATTATAAATTGATAATTTTATCAAACAAATATTCCAAGGCATGAAAAATATAAGTTTATTTTAACCAAACTATATTCAGATAAAATAAACTTCTTTTGGAGGGGGAGTATATGTAACGTAACGAAACTAAGGTCCCCTACTTACATAAAGATTTATAATTATCAAAATAAAAAAAAAACACTAATTGTCCGTTGCAATAAAGGTCAGAAAAGTAAACCCTTAGTAAAGAAACAAATAAATGACAACAAATAAGAGTACAAGGTAATAGAAAAAAATAAAAATGTTTATAAATACAAACTATGAAGTGGTCAGTGGAAAGTGTAACCGATAAACATAGTGTCAAATAATGTGAAAATACTATAGACAGTTTAGACTAATCAATTAATTATCTGAGAGTAGACTAAGTAATTGGTATTTAATTTATTTTATATTAATGTGCATGTTATTAAGTTTTATCATGTTGTTTTGTTATCATGGTATTTATGTTGTCTTTGGTATGTAGCAGGTGTGAAGCAATCGCTTTAAGAAAGTATCAATTAATTGATGTTAATTTCATTTATGTTAAACTTTATAAGAGTAAATATTTTGGTACTTACTTTAAATAAATAATTGAAGTATTACTAAATTATATTTGTAAACTTGGCCAGGAAGGCAATAATTGTTGATAAGATGCCAAAGGGTTATTGTAATTATGTTATAAACAGATGAAGGGTTCTATACTAAAATAAGTAATAATAAATTAAAATCAGAATGAAATAAAAATGGAATGATTGGCCATAAGCCAGTGACACATTGTACAGGAAGTCAGGTCAGAAAAGTTAAGTAACTAAAAAATGCAAAAACATTCAATGTAATATAATAAATTAAAAGAAAGCAGTAGTAGTAATTAAATAAAAGATAAGTGACTTAAAATACAAAAAATCATAACACATGTAATAGAACAAATAGGCCTAAAATTAGTATTTTGTAATGAGAAGATAGTACTTGTTAGATTAAGAAGATCAAGAAGAAAAGATAGCAAAATGTATATAATTTAATAACAAAGATTATGTGAAAGTTTTATATGATATAATGTAACTTTAGTAAGCGAGTATTTTGTTAAGTAAGTGCAAGAACATTTTTTAATTATGGCTCTAGGATAACAAATATTATCCAATAACAGAACAAAGACTGGTTGTCAAGGACAACAAAATGCAAGAAATTTTGTTTATTCAACACTCAGTTGTTATATATTCAGTTGTCATGAATCGAGAAAAAAAGAAAATCTAAAGAATAAATTTATCGTAAATCAAAATTAATAACTATTAACTAACAAAAAAGACAGTTGATTGACTTCCGAGGGTTATCAATCAGAGAATATAATTCAACCTACCAATAAAATTAAATAAAAATTCCAAAGAATAAAATTACTAATCAACTACAGTCAAATGAGTAATAATGAAAAATAATAATAAGTAAATGAAGACAACCCAAGACCTGGAGAAGTCAAAGTAATTAAGTATTTTAAAAACGAAAAGAAAGAATAATTAAATTTACGCCCTGAACCTCACTTTTTACGACTAAGCGAAGAACTAATACTACACAAAATCCATTGCGACCCGTAACCACCAGAAACGCAACATTAGCGAAGATCAAGAACTGGAACTTCCACTACGTCCTGGGACACCAACACCAAACTTTTATTGAGAAGCTGGAGACTGACATATTTTAGACATTCGTCCATCATTCTGCTCCCAGCTTTCGTCTATCGAAGCGCAGCCATTACGAGTAACTTTGTCAACATACGGTAAAACTCAGCTTTGTTTAAACATTAATTAATAAGATTTTATGATTAAATTGTAATACCTTGTAATCTTATCTTGCATTTTCTGACCTTACTAATAGTCACAAGAACTCCATGTACCCTGAGATTAAGAAAAATTAACAATATAATTAAAATTAAAACATTTAAACCCGAATTCAATAACTAATCGATTCATTCCAGTGTGATCGATGTGTTGTATCTGTGCCAAGAGAAAACATCTGTTTTGAAAAAATATAAAAATAAAGGATCTTTCCTGAAACTGATGAGTTATTATTATTTGTTGACGATTTAGTGTGTTTTGAAGAATTTATAGCGTATAGAGGGAGAAACGAGAGGAACACAAGGCTTAAAACAACTTAACCTATAATAACCGGCTGACTATACACTACAGCGCTAGCTTGCGTACAACTGTTGAATTACGAGAGAAGAGAAAACCAATTCACGGCTACTACTCTCCTCTCTCAATGCTTGGTTGAGACTAGGCCTGAACAGTAACAACATAAACATACAATATACTAACTCATATTGTACACTACTCGGTCAGAACGGATTTAATTAATATAAATTGTTAGAGATAAGAACATATTATACTTCTCATTAATTTTTTATTACAAATTAACACTCACAGCAGGTGACTGGCCGTCAACGGAACAACAGTACCTTAACTTACTAATAACTCATATGTTAATAAACAAAGTGAATAAGGACAAAAACGAGAAAATTCTCAATCACTAATTCTCGTGCTATTACAAATTGGCGAACCCAACAGTGGGGCTTAAGAAAACATATACGAGAATATCTCGTGTTATTACAAATTGGCGCTCAACTTGTAGGGCTTGAGTTAAGTAAAAAATCTACTACATCGCTATTACTTAACTTGAGCAGGCGACTATTAGAGGCACAGGAATGCATACGAGAGGTGTTTCTAAAAGGATAGCGAAGGACCAAGAAACAGAAGAAGATAGACGGGAAGAAGAAGCAGAGATAATTACAGACACCGAAATGGAACAACAGGCGATCGATAAAGAGGAAGCTAGAGGAGGACTAAATTGGGAAAAATTAATGGAATTAATGAGTAGCATGGATGAGGATAATAAACAAACTAACGAGAAAAACAAACAAATATTAGAAAAGCTTGAAGAAAACTCAGAAAAGCTAGAAAATAAAATAGACAGTATTAAAGAAGATTCCAAGAAACAGAAGGAAGAATTAAATAAAAAATTTGATGAAAATTCAGAAAAGCTAGAAAATAAAATAGACAGTATAAACGAAAATTCAGAAAAGCTAGAAAACAAAATAGACAATATAAAATGAAAACTCAAAGAAACAAAACGAAATTTTGAGTAAGAACTTAATCAAACTAATGAACGAAAAGTTTGACAAGAATAAAGAGGAAACTGATGAGAATAACCGGCAGATAAATGAAAGCTTAAACCAAATTAATGAAAGGTTTGACAGGAACGATGAGAGCTTAAGGCAGATTCAGGAAAATAACAAACAAATAGACGAAAAAATTGAAAACAGTAATAAGGATTTGCGGCAAATTATAAATGAACAAAACCAAGCGTTGAGAGAAGTCATAAACGAAAGAATTGCAAATGTCAATGAAACACTTGGCAAAAGGGTGGATGATTACGAAGAGGAAGTAAGACAGCAAATAGCTGAAACCAAGGTAGGTCTAGAAAAGACGGATGAAACCATCATACAACTCGGAGTGGAAGTAGAGGCCAGAATAAACCAAGTAGATAACAATAATAAAACTAGAGTAAAAGAGGTACGACTAGAAACCCAAGAAAAATTAGACGAAGTACAAATTAACATAGCTGGAAGAATAGAGCTAGTTAACAATGAAATAATGCAAATAAAAACTCAAGTGCATCATAATAAAAGGACCGTCGAAAATATACAAAATCAGGAGTTGATTAATATAAAGGAGTCAATCGAAAATTTACAAAATAGACCAATGTACCGGGCACACCACAAAGCCCCTGATCAAAAGGAAAACATTAATTTCAAAATTTATAGGGGAAACCCCATTGAATTTTTAGATAGGATAGATGAATGGTTTGGTAGAATTAAAGTGACCCGATGGAATATAATTAAGAATTTGTTAGATGACTGTTTTAAAAACATAAATGATAATTGGTGGTCGGCTGTTCGAAAAGAAACAAGTAATTATGAAGAATTTAAGAAAGTCTTTAGGTCAAAATACTGGTCGGATTCCGTACAGAATTTGATTAGGGACAATATCACCAACGGAAGATTCAACGTTAATCAAGAACAGTCCCCAACTACCTACTTTTTGGGAAAAGTGTGTCTGGCGTGCCTTTTAGAACCGCGAATACCAGAGGAGTGTTTGGTGAACAAACTATCGTACCATTTCGAAGAAGAAATAGTTTGCGCTAGACGCAGTGGGCAAGTAAAGACAGTAGGAGCGATGGAAACGTTAGCCAGCTATGAAATGGAAGACTATTATCAGAGGTCTCGAAGACAAAATGACTATTCGAACAATAGGAGAGAAGAGCAAAATAGAGAACCGCGTCAGGGAGTGAATAGGTATAACCATAATAATTATAACCGAAATATTGATAACAATTATATGAATAGCAACTACCGCAATAATAATTATCAAAACAATAACCATTCTAATAACCCTAATAGTAACCGGTACAGCACAGGCCGAAGGAATTTTGACAATGGAAGAGACTATTGGAATAGTAACCGAAGGAACGATGACGAAAGAAATCAACCCAGAAATAGGAGCATCGAGAATGATAGAGGAAGCAGGGAACAAAGGAGAGACATACCCTCGAAAAATCAACCAAGTAATGACCAGGGAACCCATATAGCTTGAATAAACTATATCATGGCTGATGAGAGGGATAACCAAGAGGACTATCGTGGAAACCGTAAACCTAATCCCGATTCTGGGAATGCTGAGGGAAGGAATTGATGGAATGAAGAGGACATAGAACCGTATGTGTATGATCCATACAGTCACGATCCCATAGAAAGATTTACAACCGCATATAATCTACGGAATCCACCGGAAAACCATATTGGTAGAGCAGCCTAACAGTGGCCAATACAGGATAGTTAAGATAAATTATTTGGAATCAATTAAAAAACCACAAAATTCTAAAAATAAGTAAGAACATATTACTATATATTTCAGAAGAAATTATTTGGAACCAATACTCATAAAAGAAGAGAAAGACGGTTAATAACCATAATAATTATGTGAATAACCATATTAATCAGGATAATTACAATGATAAGAACAATTAAGACTAGTTGCTATTTAAGAAGGGTTAGAAATGAGTTAGATGAAGGAAGAATATGCCAATACAATTTATGATAAGGAGGAGATTCAGTGTTTAACTGCAGAAGTAAATGGGAGTGAATAAAAAATAATAAAATACATATGCTAAAGAATAATTAATTGACAGCACAGAACTAAGAAGAATTTAAAATAAATGTTGAACAGCCTTAACTACTATACCTGTGAATAATATGATAAATGAAACTACAGAACAACGAGATAAATAAGTTAAGAAAAGTATTAGAATACTTCAGAAATAATAGTGTAATCATCCCCAGAGTAATTTTTTTTGTAGCGAATAGGCTAACTTTGAATATTGTAATTATTTGTGATATGTTGTGACTGAATCCAACAATCATTTTGCCTGAGCAGAGATGAAGTTCCTCTGGTCTCAGAAGATATAGTTAGGGAAACGGCAGAGTAATGGAAGCCAAGAGTGCCCCTCTGATTCCGTACCAGCTATGATATTAGGGAAAAATGTTAGGGAAATATAGTATTTTAGGGATTATACACCAAGCGAGGGAATTAAATATAAATATGACAATAAGAAATGATGGCGTAATAAGTTAGAAGAAGTTAGAAGTACCAGAGAAAAAGACAGGTATACAACTGAGTGAGGTACCAGTAGAGAATTTAATGACAAGATATACAATGAGTATCGACACAGTTTTCCAGTGCAATTAAAAGTATAAGGAGTATAAATATAAAATAAATCCCAACGAACCCATTAAATTGCATACTCAAGAAGACATACAATGAAGAACTGAAACCATTATAAATTGATAATTTTATCAAACAAATATTCCAAGGCATGAAAAATATAAGTTTATTTTAACCAAACTATATTCAGATAAAATAAACTTCTTTTGGAGGGGGAGTATATGTAACGTAACGAAACTAAGGTCCCCTACTTACATAAAGATTTATAATTATCAAAATAAAAAAAACACTAATTGTCCGTTGCAATAAAGGTCAGAAAAGTAAACCCTTAGTAAAGGAACAAATAAATGACAACAAATAAGAGTACAAGGTAATAGAAAAAAATAAAAATGTTTATAAATACAAACTATGAAGTGGTCAGTGGAAAGTGTAACCGATAAACATAGTGTCAAATAATGTGAAAATACTATAGACAGTTTAGACTAATCAATTAATTATCTGAGAGTAGACTAAGTAATTGGTATTTAATTTATTTTATATTAATGTGCATGTTATTATGTTTTATCATGTTGTTTTGTTATCATGGTATTTATGTTGTCTTTGGTATGTAGCAGGTGTGAAGCAATCGCTTTAAGAAAGTATCAATTAATTGATGTTAATTTCATTTATGTTAAACTTTATACGAGTAAATATTTTGGTACTTACTTTAAATAAATAATTGAAGTATTACTAAATTATATTTGTAAACTTGGCCAGGAAGGCAATAATTGTTGATAAGATGCCAAAGGATTATTGTAATTATGTTATAAACAGATGAAGGGTTCTATACTAAAATAAGTAATAATAAATTAAAATCAGAATGAAATAAAAATGGAATGATTGGCCATAAGCCAGTGACACATTGTACAGGAAGTCAGGTCAGAAAAGTTAAGTAACTAAAAAATGCAAAAACATTCAATGTAATATAATAAATTAAAAGAAAGCAGTAGTAGTAATTAAATAAAAGATAAGTGACTTAAAATACAAAAAATCATAACACATGTAATAGAACAAATAGGCCTAAAATTAGTATTTTGTAATGAGAAGATAGTACTTGTTAGACTAAGAAGATCAAGAAGAAAAGATAGCAAAATGTATATAATTTAATAACAAAGATTATGTGAAAGTTTTATATGATATAATGTAACTTTAGTAAGCGAGTATTTTGTTAAGTAAGTGCAAGAACATTTTTTAATTATGGCTCTAGGATAACAAATATTATCCAATAACAGAACAAAGACTGGTTGTCAAGGACAACAAAATGCAAGAAATTTTGTTTATTCAACACTCAGTTGTTATATATTCAGTTGTCATGAATCGAGAAAAAAAGAAAATCTAAAGAATAAATTTATCGTAAATCAAAATTAATAACTATTAACTAACAAAAAAGACAGTTGATTGACTTCCGAGGGTTATCAATCAGAGAATATAATTCAACCTACCAATAAAATTAAATAAAAATTCCAAAGAATAAAATTACTAATCAACTACAGTCAAATGAGTAATAATGAAAAATAATAATAAGTAAATGAAGACAACCCAAGACCTGGAGAAGTCAAAGTAATTAAGTATTTTAAAAACGAAAAGAAAGAATAATTAAATTTACGCCCTGAACCTCACTTTTTACGACTAAGCGAACAACTAATACTACACAAAATCCATTGCGACCCGTAACCACCAGAAACGCAACATTAGCGAAGATCAAGAACTGGAACTTCCACTACGTCCTGGGACACCAACACCAAACTTTTATTGAGAAGCTGGAGACTGACATATTTTAGACATTCGTCCATCATTCTGCTCCCAGCTTTCGTCTATCGAAGCGCAGCCATTACGAGTAACTTTGTCAACATACGGTAAAACTCAGCTTTGTTTAAACATTAATTAATAAGATTTTATGATTAAATTGTAATACCTTGTAATCTTATCTTGCATTTTCTGACCTTACTAATAGTCACAAGAACTCCATGTACCCTGAGATTAAGAAAAATTAACAATATAATTAAAATTAAAACATTTAAACCCGAATTCAATAACTAATCGATTCATTCCAGTGTGATCGATGTGTTGTATCTGTGCCAAGAGAAAACATCTGTTTTGAAAAAATATAAAAATAAAGAATCTTTCCTGAAACTGATGAGTTATTATTATTTGTTGACGATTTAGTGTGTTTTGAAGAATTTATAGCGTATAGAGGGAGAAACGAGAGGAACACAAGGCTTAAAACAACTTAACCTATAATAACCGGCTGACTATACACTACAGCGCTAGCTTGCGTACAACTGTTGAATTACGAGAGAAGAGAAAACCAATTCACGGCTACTACTCTCCTCTCTCAATGCTTGGTTGAGACTAGGCCTGAACAGTAACAACATAAACATACAATATACTAACTCATATTGTACACTACTCGGTCAGAACGGATTTAATTAATATAAATTGTTAGAGATAAGAACATATTATACTTCTCATTAATTTTTTATTACAAATTAACACTCACAGCAGGTGACTGGCCGTCAACGGAACAACAGTACCTTAACTTACTAATAACTCATATGTTAATAAACAAAGTGAATAAGGACAAAAACGAGAAAATTCTCAATCACTAATTCTCGTGCTATTACAAATTGGCGAACCCAACAGTGGGGCTTAAGAAAACATATACGAGAATATCTCGTGTTATTACAAATTGGCGCTCAACTTGTAGGGCTTGAGTTAAGTAAAAAATCTACTACATCGCTATTACTTAACTTGAGCAGGCGACTATTAGAGGCACAGGAATGCATACGAGAGGTGTTTCTAAAAGGATAGCGAAGGACCAAGAAACGGAAGAAGATAGACGGGAAGAAGAAGCAGAGATAATTACAGACACCGAAATGGAACAACAGGCGATCGATAAAGAGGAAGCTAGAGGAGGACTAAATTGGGAAAAATTAATGGAATTAATGAGTAGCATGGATGAGGATAATAAACAAACTAACGAGAAAAACAAACAAATATTAGAAAAGCTTGAAGAAAACTCAGAAAAGCTAGAAAATAAAATAGACAGTATTAAAGAAGATTCCAAGAAACAGAAGGAAGAATTAAATAAAAAATTTGATGAAAATTCAGAAAAGCTAGAAAATAAAATAGACAGTATAAACGAAAATTCAGAAAAGCTAGAAAACAAAATAGACAATATAAAATGAAAACTCAAAGAAACAAAACGAAATTTTGAGTAAGAACTTAATCAAACTAATGAACGAAAAGTTTGACAAGAATAAAGAGGAAACTGATGAGAATAACCGGCAGATAAATGAAAGCTTAAACCAAATTAATGAAAGGTTTGACAGGAACGATGAGAGCTTAAGGCAGATTCAGGAAAATAACAAACAAATAGACGAAAAAATTGAAAACAGTAATAAGGATTTGCGGCAAATTATAAATGAACAAAACCAAGCGTTGAGAGAAGTCATAAACGAAAGAATTGCAAATGTCAATGAAACACTTGGCAAAAGGGTGGATGATTACGAAGAGGAAGTAAGACAGCAAATAGCTGAAACCAAGGTAGGTCTAGAAAAGACGGATGAAACCATCATACAACTCGGAGTGGAAGTAGAGGCCAGAATAAACCAAGTAGATAACAATAATAAAACTAGAGTAAAAGAGGTACGACTAGAAACCCAAGAAAAATTAGACGAAGTACAAATTAACATAGCTGGAAGAATAGAGCTAGTTAACAATGAAATAATGCAAATAAAAACTCAAGTGCATCATAATAAAAGGACCGTCGAAAATATACAAAATCAGGAGTTGATTAATATAAAGGAGTCAATCGAAAATTTACAAAATAGACCAATGTACCGGGCACACCACAAAGCCCCTGATCAAAAGGAAAACATTAATTTCAAAATTTATAGGGGAAACCCCATTGAATTTTTAGATAGGATAGATGAATGGTTTGGTAGAATTAAAGTGACCCGATGGAATATAATTAAGAATTTGTTAGATGACTGTTTTAAAAACATAAATGATAATTGGTGGTCGGCTGTTCGAAAAGAAACAAGTAATTATGAAGAATTTAAGAAAGTCTTTAGGTCAAAATACTGGTCGGATTCCGTACAGAATTTGATTAGGGACAATATCACCAACGGAAGATTCAACGTTAATCAAGAACAGTCCCCAACTACCTACTTTTTGGGAAAAGTGTGTCTGGCGTGCCTTTTAGAACCGCGAATACCAGAGGAGTGTTTGGTGAACAAACTATCGTACCATTTCGAAGAAGAAATAGTTTGCGCTAGACGCAGTGGGCAAGTAAAGACAGTAGGAGCGATGGAAACGTTAGTCAGCTATGAAATGGAAGACTATTATCAGAGGTCTCGAAGACAAAATGACTATTCGAACAATAGGAGAGAAGAGCAAAATAGAGAACCGCGTCAGGGAGTGAATAGGTATAACCATAATAATTATAACCGAAATATTGATAACAATTATATGAATAGCAACTACCGCAATAATAATTATCAAAACAATAACCATTCTAATAACCCTAATAGTAACCGGTACAGCACAGGCCGAAGGAATTTTGACAATGGAAGAGACTATTGGAATAGTAACCGAAGGAACGATGACGAAAGAAATCAACCCAGAAATAGGAGCATCGAGAATGATAGAGGAAGCAGGGAACAAAGGAGAGACATACCCTCGAAAAATCAACCAAGTAATGACCAGGGAACCCATATAGCTTGAATAAACTATATCATGGCTGATGAGAGGGATAACCAAGAGGACTATCGTGGAAACTGTAAACCTAATCCCGATTCTGGGAATGCTGAGGGAAGGAATTGATGGAATGAAGAGGACATAGAACCGTATGTGTATGATCCATACTGTCACGATCCCATAGAAAGATTTACAACCGCATATAATCTACGGAATCCACCGGAAAACCATATTGGTAGAGCAGCCTAACAGTGGCCAATACAGGATAGTTAAGATAAATTATTTGGAATCAATTAAAAAACCACAAAATTCTAAAAATAAGTAAGAACATCTTACTATATATTTCAGAAGAAATTATTTGGAACCAATACTCATAAAAGAAGAAAAAGACGGTTAATAACCATAATAATTATGTTAATAACCATATTAATCAGGATAATTACAATGATAAGAACAATTAAGACTAGTTGCTATTTAAGAAGGGTTAGAAATGAGTTAGATGAAGGAAGAATATGCCAATACAATTTATGATAAGGAGGAGATTCAGTGTTTAACTGCAGAAGTAAATGGGAGTGAATAAAAAATAATAAAATACATATGCTAAAGAATAATTAATTGACAGCACGGAACTAAGAAGAATTTAAAATAAATGTTGAACAGCCTTAACTACTATACCTGTGAATAATATGATAAATGAAACTACAGAACAACGAGATAAATAAGTTAAGAAAAGTATTAGAATACCTCAGAAATAATAGTGTAATCATCCCCAGAGTAATTTTTTTTGTAGCGAATAGGCTAACTTTGAATATTGTAATTATTTGTGATATGTTGTGACTGAATCCAACAATCATTTTGCCTGAGCAGAGATGAAGTTCCTCTGGTCTCAGAAGATATAGTTAGGGAAACGGCAGAGTAATGGAAGCCAAGAGTGCCCCTCTGATTCCGTACCAGCTATGATATTAGGGAAAAATGTTAGGGAAATATAGTATTTTAGGGATTATACACCAAGCGAGGGAATTAAATATAAATATGACAATAAGAAATGATGGCGTAATAAGTTAGAAGAAGTTAGAAGTACCAGAGAAAAAGACAGGTATACAACTGAGTGAGGTGCCAGTAGAGAATTTAATGACAAGATATACAATGAGTATCGACACAGTTTTCCAGTGCAATTAAAAGTATAAGGAGTATAAATATAAAATAAATCCCAACGAACCCATTAAATTGCATACTCAAGAAGACATACAATGAAGAACTGAAACCATTATAAATTGATAATTTTATCAAACAAATATTCCAAGGCATGAAAAATATAAGTTTATTTTAACCAAACTATATTCAGATAAAATAAACTTCTTTTGGAGGGGGAGTATATGTAACGTAACGAAACTAAGGTCCCCTACTTACATAAAGACTTATAATTATCAAAATAAAAAAAAAACACTAATTGTCCGTTGCAATAAAGGTCAGAAAAGTAAACCCTTAGTAAAGAAACAAATAAATGACAACAAATAAGAGTACAAGGTAATAGAAAAAAATAAAAATGTTTATAAATACAAACTATGAAGTGGTCAGTGGAAAGTGTAACCGATAAACATAGTGTCAAATAATGTGAAAATACTATAGACAGTTTAGACTAATCAATTAATTATCTGAGAGTAGACTAAGTAATTGGTATTTAATTTATTTTATATTAATGTGCATGTTATTATGTTTTATCATGTTGTTTTGTTATCATGGTATTTATGTTGTCTTTGGTATGTAGCAGGTGTGAAGCAATCGCTTTAAGAAAGTATCAATTAATTGATGTTAATTTCATTTATGTTAAACTTTATAAGAGTAAATATTTTGGTACTTACTTTAAATAAATAATTGAAGTATTACTAAATTATATTTGTAAACTTGGCCAGGAAGGCAATAATTGTTGATAAGATGCCAAAGGGTTATTGTAATTATGTTATAAACAGATGAAGGGTTCTATACTAAAATAAGTAATAATAAATTAAAATCAGAATGAAATAAAAATGGAATGATTGGCCATAAGCCAGTGACACATTGTACAGGAAGTCAGGTCAGAAAAGTTAAGTAACTAAAAAATGCAAAAACATTCAATGTAATATAATAAATTAAAAGAAAGCAGTAGTAGTAATTAAATAAAAGATAAGTGACTTAAAATACAAAAATCATAACACATGTAATAGAACAAATAGGCCTAAAATTAGTATTTTGTAATGAGAAGATAGTACTTGTTAGACTAAGAAGATCAAGAAGAAAAGATAGCAAAATGTATATAATTTAATAACAAAGATTATGTGAAAGTTTTATATGATATAATGTAACTTTAGTAAGCGAGTATTTTGTTAAGTAAGTGCAAGAACATTTTTTAATTATGGCTCTAGGATAACAAATATTATCCAATAACAGAACAAAGACTGGTTGTCAAGGACAACAAAATGCAAGAAATTTTGTTTATTCAACACTCAGTTGTTATATATTCAGTTGTCATGAATCGAGAAAAAAAGAAAATCTAAAGAATAAATTTATCGTAAATCAAAATTAATAACTATTAACTAACAAAAAAGACAGTTGATTGACTTCCGAGGGTTATCAATCAGAGAATATAATTCAACCTACCAATAAAATTAAATAAAAATTCCAAATAATAAAATTACTAATCAACTACAGTCAAATGAGTAATAATGAAAAATAATAATAAGTAAATGAAGACAACCCAAGACCTGGAGAAGTCAAAGTAATTAAGTATTTTAAAAACGAAAAGAAAGAATAATTAAATTTACGCCCTGAACCTCACTTTTTACGACTAAGCGAAGAACTAATACTACACAAAATCCATTGCGACCCGTAACCACCAGAAACGCAACATTAGCGAAGATCAAGAACTGGAACTTCCACTACGTCCTGGGACACCAACACCAAACTTTTATTGAGAAGCTGGAGACTGACATATTTTAGACATTCGTCCATCATTCTGCTCCCAGCTTTCGTCTATCGAAGCGCAGCCATTACGAGTAACTTTGTCAACATACGGTAAAACTCAGCTTTGTTTAAACATTAATTAATAAGATTTTATGATTAAATTGTAATACCTTGTAATCTTATCTTGCATTTTCTGACCTTACTAATAGTCACAAGAACTCCATGTACCCTGAGATTAAGAAAAATTAACAATATAATTAAAATTAAAACATCTAAACCCGAATTCAATAACTAATCGATTCATTCCAGTGTGATCGATGTGTTGTATCTGTGCCAAGAGAAAACATCTGTTTTGAAAAAATATAAAAATAAAGAATCTTTCCTGAAACTGATGAGTTATTATTATTTGTTGACGATTTAGTGTGTTTTGAAGAATTTATAGCGTATAGAGGGAGAAACGAGAGGAACACAAGGCTTAAAACAACTTAACCTATAATAACCGGCTGACTATACACTACAGCGCTAGCTTGCGTACAACTGTTGAATTACGAGAGAAGAGAAAACCAATTCACGGCTACTACTCTCCTCTCTCAATGCTTGGTTGAGACTAGGCCTGAACAGTAACAACATAAACATACAATATACTAACTCATATTGTACACTACTCGGTCAGAACGGATTTAATTAATATAAATTGTTAGAGATAAGAACATATTATACTTCTCATTAATTTTTTATTACAAATTAACACTCACAGCAGGTGACTGGCCGTCAACGGAACAACAGTACCTTAACTTACTAATAACTCATATGTTAATAAACAAAGTGAATAAGGACAAAAACGAGAAAATTCTCAATCACTAATTCTCGTGCTATTACAAATTGGCGAACCCAACAGTGGGGCTTAAGAAAACATATACGAGAATATCTCGTGTTATTACAAATTGGCGCTCAACTTGTAGGGCTTGAGTTAAGTAAAAAATCTACTACATCGCTATTACTTAACTTGAGCAGGCGACTATTAGAGGCACAGGAATGCATACGAGAGGTGTTTCTAAAAGGATAGCGAAGGACCAAGAAACGGAAGAAGATAGACGGGAAGAAGAAGCAGAGATAATTACAGACACCGAAATGGAACAACAGGCGATCGATAAAGAGGAAGCTAGAGGAGGACTAAATTGGGAAAAATTAATGGAATTAATGAGTAGCATGGATGAGGATAATAAACAAACTAACGAGAAAAACAAACAAATATTAGAAAAGCTTGAAGAAAACTCAGAAAAGCTAGAAAATAAAATAGACAGTATTAAAGAAGATTCCAAGAAACAGAAGGAAGAATTAAATAAAAAATTTGATGAAAATTCAGAAAAGCTAGAAAATAAAATAGACAGTATAAACGAAAATTCAGAAAAGCTAGAAAACAAAATAGACAATATAAAATGAAAACTCAAAGAAACAAAACGAAATTTTGAGTAAGAACTTAATCAAACTAATGAACGAAAAGTTTGACAAGAATAAAGAGGAAACTGATGAGAATAACCGGCAGATAAATGAAAGCTTAAACCAAATTAATGAAAGGTTTGACAGGAACGATGAGAGCTTAAGGCAGATTCAGGAAAATAACAAACAAATAGACGAAAAAATTGAAAACAGTAATAAGGATTTGCGGCAAATTATAAATGAACAAAACCAAGCGTTGAGAGAAGTCATAAACGAAAGAATTGCAAATGTCAATGAAACACTTGGCAAAAGGGTGGATGATTACGAAGAGGAAGTAAGACAGCAAATAGCTGAAACCAAGGTAGGTCTAGAAAAGACGGATGAAACCATCATACAACTCGGAGTGGAAGTAGAGGCCAGAATAAACCAAGTAGATAACAATAATAAAACTAGAGTAAAAGAGGTACGACTAGAAACCCAAGAAAAATTAGACGAAGTACAAATTAACATAGCTGGAAGAATAGAGCTAGTTAACAATGAAATAATGCAAATAAAAACTCAAGTGCATCATAATAAAAGGACCGTCGAAAATATACAAAATCAGGAGTTGATTAATATAAAGGAGTCAATCGAAAATTTACAAAATAGACCAATGTACCGGGCACACCACAAAGCCCCTGATCAAAAGGAAAACATTAATTTCAAAATTTATAGGGGAAACCCCATTGAATTTTTAGATAGGATAGATGAATGGTTTGGTAGAATTAAAGTGACCCGATGGAATATAATTAAGAATTTGTTAGATGACTGTTTTAAAAACATAAATGATAATTGGTGGTCGGCTGTTCGAAAAGAAACAAGTAATTATGAAGAATTTAAGAAAGTCTTTAGGTCAAAATACTGGTCGGATTCCGTACAGAATTTGATTAGGGACAATATCACCAACGGAAGATTCAACGTTAATCAAGAACAGTCCCCAACTACCTACTTTTTGGGAAAAGTGTGTCTGGCGTGCCTTTTAGAACCGCGAATACCAGAGGAGTGTTTGGTGAACAAACTATCGTACCATTTCGAAGAAGAAATAGTTTGCGCTAGACGCAGTGGGCAAGTAAAGACAGTAGGAGCGATGGAAACGTTAGTCAGCTATGAAATGGAAGACTATTATCAGAGGTCTCGAAGACAAAATGACTATTCGAACAATAGGAGAGAAGAGCAAAATAGAGAACCGCGTCAGGGAGTGAATAGGTATAACCATAATAATTATAACCGAAATATTGATAACAATTATATGAATAGCAACTACCGCAATAATAATTATCAAAACAATAACCATTCTAATAACCCTAATAGTAACCGGTACAGCACAGGCCGAAGGAATTTTGACAATGGAAGAGACTATTGGAATAGTAACCGAAGGAACGATGACGAAAGAAATCAACCCAGAAATAGGAGCATCGAGAATGATAGAGGAAGCAGGGAACAAAGGAGAGACATACCCTCGAAAAATCAACCAAGTAATGACCAGGGAACCCATATAGCTTGAATAAACTATATCATGGCTGATGAGAGGGATAACCAAGAGGACTATCGTGGAAACTGTAAACCTAATCCCGATTCTGGGAATGCTGAGGGAAGGAATTGATGGAATGAAGAGGACATAGAACCGTATGTGTATGATCCATACTGTCACGATCCCATAGAAAGATTTACAACCGCATATAATCTACGGAATCCACCGGAAAACCATATTGGTAGAGCAGCCTAACAGTGGCCAATACAGGATAGTTAAGATAAATTATTTGGAATCAATTAAAAAACCACAAAATTCTAAAAATAAGTAAGAACATCTTACTATATATTTCAGAAGAAATTATTTGGAACCAATACTCATAAAAGAAGAAAAAGACGGTTAATAACCATAATAATTATGTTAATAACCATATTAATCAGGATAATTACAATGATAAGAACAATTAAGACTAGTTGCTATTTAAGAAGGGTTAGAAATGAGTTAGATGAAGGAAGAATATGCCAATACAATTTATGATAAGGAGGAGATTCAGTGTTTAACTGCAGAAGTAAATGGGAGTGAATAAAAAATAATAAAATACATATGCTAAAGAATAATTAATTGACAGCACGGAACTAAGAAGAATTTAAAATAAATGTTGAACAGCCTTAACTACTATACCTGTGAATAATATGATAAATGAAACTACAGAACAACGAGATAAATAAGTTAAGAAAAGTATTAGAATACCTCAGAAATAATAGTGTAATCATCCCCAGAGTAATTTTTTTTGTAGCGAATAGGCTAACTTTGAATATTGTAATTATTTGTGATATGTTGTGACTGAATCCAACAATCATTTTGCCTGAGCAGAGATGAAGTTCCTCTGGTCTCAGAAGATATAGTTAGGGAAACGGCAGAGTAATGGAAGCCAAGAGTGCCCCTCTGATTCCGTACCAGCTATGATATTAGGGAAAAATGTTAGGGAAATATAGTATTTTAGGGATTATACACCAAGCGAGGGAATTAAATATAAATATGACAATAAGAAATGATGGCGTAATAAGTTAGAAGAAGTTAGAAGTACCAGAGAAAAAGACAGGTATACAACTGAGTGAGGTGCCAGTAGAGAATTTAATGACAAGATATACAATGAGTATCGACACAGTTTTCCAGTGCAATTAAAAGTATAAGGAGTATAAATATAAAATAAATCCCAACGAACCCATTAAATTGCATACTCAAGAAGACATACAATGAAGAACTGAAACCATTATAAATTGATAATTTTATCAAACAAATATTCCAAGGCATGAAAAATATAAGTTTATTTTAACCAAACTATATTCAGATAAAATAAACTTCTTTTGGAGGGGGAGTATATGTAACGTAACGAAACTAAGGTCCCCTACTTACATAAAGACTTATAATTATCAAAATAAAAAAAAAACACTAATTGTCCGTTGCAATAAAGGTCAGAAAAGTAAACCCTTAGTAAAGAAACAAATAAATGACAACAAATAAGAGTACAAGGTAATAGAAAAAAATAAAAATGTTTATAAATACAAACTATGAAGTGGTCAGTGGAAAGTGTAACCGATAAACATAGTGTCAAATAATGTGAAAATACTATAGACAGTTTAGACTAATCAATTAATTATCTGAGAGTAGACTAAGTAATTGGTATTTAATTTATTTTATATTAATGTGCATGTTATTATGTTTTATCATGTTGTTTTGTTATCATGGTATTTATGTTGTCTTTGGTATGTAGCAGGTGTGAAGCAATCGCTTTAAGAAAGTATCAATTAATTGATGTTAATTTCATTTATGTTAAACTTTATAAGAGTAAATATTTTGGTACTTACTTTAAATAAATAATTGAAGTATTACTAAATTATATTTGTAAACTTGGCCAGGAAGGCAATAATTGTTGATAAGATGCCAAAGGGTTATTGTAATTATGTTATAAACAGATGAAGGGTTCTATACTAAAATAAGTAATAATAAATTAAAATCAGAATGAAATAAAAATGGAATGATTGGCCATAAGCCAGTGACACATTGTACAGGAAGTCAGGTCAGAAAAGTTAAGTAACTAAAAAATGCAAAAACATTCAATGTAATATAATAAATTAAAAGAAAGCAGTAGTAGTAATTAAATAAAAGATAAGTGACTTAAAATACAAAAATCATAACACATGTAATAGAACAAATAGGCCTAAAATTAGTATTTTGTAATGAGAAGATATTACTTGTTAGACTAAGAAGATCAAGAAGAAAAAATAGCAAAATGTATATAATTTAATAACAAAGATTATGTGAAAGTTTTATATGATATAATGTAACTTTAGTAAGCGAGTATTTTGTTAAGTAAGTGCAAGAACATTTTTTAATTATGGCTCTAGGATAACAAATATTATCCAATAACAGAACAAAGACTGGTTGTCAAGGACAACAAAATGCAAGAAATTTTGTTTATTCAACACTCAGTTGTTATATATTCAGTTGTCATGAATCGAGAAAAAAAGAAAATCTAAAGAATAAATTTATCGTAAATCAAAATTAATAACTATTAACTAACAAAAAAGACAGTTGATTGACTTCCGAGGGTTATCAATCAGAGAATATAATTCAACCTACCAATAAAATTAAATAAAAATTCCAAAGAATAAAATTACTAATCAACTACAGTCAAATGAGTAATAATGAAAAATAATAATAAGTAAATGAAGACAACCCAAGACCTGGAGAAGTCAAAGTAATTAAGTATTTTAAAAACGAAAAGAAAGAATAATTAAATTTACGCCCTGAACCTCACTTTTTACGACTAAGCGAAGAACTAATACTACACAAAATCCATTGCGACCCGTAACCACCAGAAACGCAACATTAGCGAAGATCAAGAACTGGAACTTCCACTACGTCCTGGGACACCAACACC
This sequence comes from Magicicada septendecula, assembly GCA_034769895.1. Classification (NCBI taxonomy): domain Eukaryota; kingdom Metazoa; phylum Arthropoda; class Insecta; order Hemiptera; family Cicadidae; genus Magicicada; species Magicicada septendecula. The sequence goes on along the minus strand of CM068372.1, from coordinate 420,881,696 downwards.
AAACTTTTATTGAGAAGCTGGAGACTGACATATTTTAGACATTCGTCATCATTCTGCTCCCAGCTTTCGTCTATCGAAGCGCAGCCATTACGAGTAACTTTGTCAACATACGGTAAAACTCAGCTTTGTTTAAACATTAATTAATAAGATTTTATGATTAAATTGTAATACCTTGTAATCTTATCTTGCATTTTCTGACCTTACTAATAGTCACAAGAACTCCATGTACCCTGAGATTAAGAAAAATTAACAATATAATTAAAATTAAAACATCTAAACCCGAATTCAATAACTAATCGATTCATTCCAGTGTGATCGATGTGTTGTATCTGTGCCAAGAGAAAACATCTGTTTTGAAAAAATATAAAAATAAAGAATCTTTCCTGAAACTGATGAGTTATTATTATTTGTTGACGATTTAGTGTGTTTTGAAGAATTTATAGCGTATAGAGGGAGAAACGAGAGGAACACAAGGCTTAAAACAACTTAACCTATAATAACCGGCTGACTATACACTACAGCGCTAGCTTGCGTACAACTGTTGAATTACGAGAGAAGAGAAAACCAATTCACGGCTACTACTCTCCTCTCTCAATGCTTGGTTGAGACTAGGCCTGAACAGTAACAACATAAACATACAATATACTAACTCATATTGTACACTACTCGGTCAGAACGGATTTAATTAATGTAAATTGTTAGAGATAAGAACATATTATACTTCTCATTAATTTTTTATTACAAATTAACACTCACAGCAGGTGACTGGCCGTCAACGGAACAACAGTACCTTAACTTACTAATAACTCATATGTTAATAAACAAAGTGAATAAGGACAAAAACGAGAAAATTCTCAATCACTAATTCTCGTGCTATTACAAATTGGCGAACCCAACAGTGGGGCTTAAGAAAACATATACGAGAATATCTCGTGTTATTACAAATTGGCGCTCAACTTGTAGGGCTTGAGTTAAGTAAAAAATCTACTACATCGCTATTACTTAACTTGAGCAGGCGACTATTAGAGGCACAGGAATGCATACGAGAGGTGTTTCTAAAAGGATAGCGAAGGACCAAGAAACGGAAGAAGATAGACGGGAAGAAGAAGCAGAGATAATTACAGACACCGAAATGGAACAACAGGCGATCGATAAAGAGGAAGCTAGAGGAGGACTAAATTGGGAAAAATTAATGGAATTAATGAGTAGCATGGATGAGGATAATAAACAAACTAACGAGAAAAACAAACAAATATTAGAAAAGCTTGAAGAAAACTCAGAAAAGCTAGAAAATAAAATAGACAGTATTAAAGAAGATTCCAAGAAACAGAAGGAAGAATTAAATAAAAAATTTGATGAAAATTCAGAAAAGCTAGAAAATAAAATAGACAGTATAAACGAAAATTCAGAAAAGCTAGAAAACAAAATAGACAATATAAAATGAAAACTCAAAGAAACAAAACAAAATTTTGAGTAAGAACTTAATCAAACTAATGAACGAAAAGTTTGACAAGAATAAAGAGGAAACTGATGAGAACAACCGGCAGATAAATGAAAGCTTAAACCAAATTAATGAAAGGTTTGACAGGAACGATGAGAGCTTAAGGCAGATTCAGGAAAATAACAAACAAATAGACGAAAAAATTGAAAACAGTAATAAGGATTTGTGGCAAATTATAAATGAACAAAACCAAGCGTTGAGAGAAGTCATAAACGAAAGAATTGCAAATGTCAATGAAACACTTGGCAAAAGGGTGGATGATTACGAAGAGGAAGTAAGACAGCAAATAGCTGAAACCAAGGTAGGTCTAGAAAAGACGGATGAAACCATCATACAACTCGGAGTGGAAGTAGAGGCCAGAATAAACCAAGTAGATAACAATAATAAAACTAGAGTAAAAGAGGTACGACTAGAAACCCAAGAAAAATTAGACGAAGTACAAATTAATATAGCTGGAAGAATAGAGCTAGTTAACAATGAAATAATGCAAATAAAAACTCAAGTGCATCATAATAAAAGGACCGTCGAAAATATACAAAATCAGGAGTTGATTAATATAAAGGAGTCAATCGAAAATTTACAAAATAGACCAATGTACCGGGCACACCACAAAGCCCCTGATCAAAAGGAAAACATTAATTTCAAAATTTATAGGGGAAACCCCATTGAATTTTTAGATAGGATAGATGAATGGTTTGGTAGAATTAAAGTGACCCGATGGAATATAATTAAGAATTTGTTAGATGACTGTTTTAAAAACATAAATGATAATTGGTGGTCGGCTGTTCGAAACGAAACAAGTAATTATGAAGAATTTAAGAAAGTCTTTAGGTCAAAATACTGGTCGGATTCCGTACAGAATTTGATTAGGGACAATATCACCAACGGAAGATTCAACGTTAATCAAGAACAGTCCCCAACTACCTACTTTTTGGGAAAAGTGTGTCTGGCGTGCCTTTTAGAACCGCGAATACCAGAGGAGTGTTTGGTGAACAAACTATCGTACCATTTCGAAGAAGAAATAGTTTGCGCTAGACGCAGTGGGCAAGTAAAGACAGTAGGAGCGATGGAAACGTTAGCCAGCTATGAAATGGAAGACTATTATCAGAGGTCTCGAAGACAAAATGACTATTCGAACAATAGGAGAGAAGAGCAAAATAGAGAACCGCGTCAGGGAGTGAATAGGTATAACCATAATAATTATAACCGAAATATTGATAACAATTATATGAATAGCAACTACCGCAATAATAATTATCAAAACAATAACCATTCTAATAACCCTAATAGTAACCGGTACAGCACAGGCCGAAGGAATTTTGACAATGGAAGAGACTATTGGAATAGTAACCGAAGGAACGATGACGAAAGAAATCAACCCAGAAATAGGAGCATCGAGAATGATAGAGGAAGCAGGGAACAAAGGAGAGACATACCCTCGAAAAATCAACCAAGTAATGACCAGGGAACCCATATAGCTTGAATAAACTATATCATGGCTGATGAGAGGGATAACCAAGAGGACTATCGTGGAAACCGTAAACCTAATCCCGATTCTGGGAATGCTGAGGGAAGGAATTGATGGAATGAAGAGGACATAGAACCGTATGTGTATGATCCATACTGTCACGATCCCATAGAAAGATTTACAACCGCATATAATCTACGGAATCCACCGGAAAACCATATTGGTAGAGCAGCCTAACAGTGGCCAATACAGGATAGTTAAGATAAATTATTTGGAATCAATTAAAAAACCACAAAATTCTAAAAATAAGTAAGAACATATTACTATATATTTCAGAAGAAATTATTTGGAACCAATACTCATAAAAGAAGAGAAAGACGGTTAATAACCATAATAATTATGTGAATAACCATATTAATCAGGATAATTACAATGATAAGAACAATTAAGACTAGTTGCTATTTAAGAAGGGTTAGAAATGAGTTAGATGAAGGAAGAATATGCCAATACAATTTATGATAAGGAGGAGATTCAGTGTTTAACTGCAGAAGTAAATGGGAGTGAATAAAAAATAATAAAATACATATGCTAAAGAATAATTAATTGACAGCACAGAACTAAGAAGAATTTAAAATAAATGTTGAACAGCCTTAACTACTATACCTGTGAATAATATGATAAATGAAACTACAGAACAACGAGATAAATAAGTTAAGAAAAGTATTAGAATACTTCAGAAATAATAGTGTAATCATCCCCAGAGTAATTTTTTTTGTAGCGAATAGGCTAACTTTGAATATTGTAATTATTTGTGATATGTTGTGACTGAATGCAACAATCATTTTGCCTGAGCAGAGATGAAGTTCCTCTGGTCTCAGAAGATATAGTTAGGGAAACGGCAGAGTAATGGAAGCCAAGAGTGCCCCTCTGATTCCGTACCAGCTATGATATTAGGGAAAAATGTTAGGGAAATATAGTATTTTAGGGATTATACACCAAGCGAGGGAATTAAATATAAATATGACAATAAGAAATGATGGCGTAATAAGTTAGAAGAAGTTAGAAGTACCAGAGAAAAAGACAGGTATACAACTGAGTGAGGTACCAGTAGAGAATTTAATGACAAGATATACAATGAGTATCGACACAGTTTTCCAGTGCAATTAAAAGTATAAGGAGTATAAATATAAAACAAATCCCAACGAACCCATTAAATTGCATACTCAAGAAGACATACAATGAAGAACTGAAACCATTATAAATTGATAATTTTATCAAACAAATATTCCAAGGCATGAAAAATATAAGTTTATTTTAACCAAACTATATTCAGATAAAATAAACTTCTTTTGGAGGGGGAGTATATGTAACGTAACGAAACTAAGGTCCCCTACTTACATAAAGATTTATAATTATCAAAATAAAAAAAACACTAATTGTCCGTTGCAATAAAGGTCAGAAAAGTATACCCTTAGTAAAGGAACAAATAAATGACAACAAATAAGAGTACAAGGTAATAGAAAAAAATAAAAATGTTTATAAATACAAACTATGAAGTGGTCAGTGGAAAGTGTAACCGATAAACATAGTGTCAAATAATGTGAAAATACTATAGACAGTTTAGACTAATCAGTTAATTATCTGAGAGTAGACTAAGTAATTGGTATTTAATTTATTTTATATTAATGTGCATGTTATTATGTTTTATCATGTTGTTTTGTTATCATGGTATTTATGTTGTCTTTGGTATGTAGCAGGTGTGAAGTAATCGCTTTAAGAAAGTATCAATTAATTGATGTTAATTTCATTTATGTTAAACTTTATACGAGTAAATATTTTGGTACTTACTTTAAATAAATAATTGAAGTATTACTAAATTATATTTGTAAACTTGGCCAGGAAGGAAATAATTGTTGATAAGATGCCAAAGGGTTATTGTAATTATGTTATAAACAGATGAAGGGTTCTATACTAAAATAAGTAATAATAAATTAAAATCAGAATGAAACAAAAATGGAATGATTGGCCATAAGCCAGTGACACATTGTACAGGAAGTCAGGTCAGAAAAGTTAAATAACTAAAAAATGCAAAAACATTCAATGTAATATAATAAATTAAAAGAAAGCAGTAGTAGTAATTAAATAAAAGATAAGTGACTTAAAATACAAAAAATCATAACACATGTAATAGAACAAATAGGCCTAAAATTAGTATTTTGTAAGGAGAAGATAGTACTTGTTAGACTAAGAAGATCAAGAAGAAAAGATAGCAAAATGTATATAATTTAATAACAAAGATTATGTGAAAGTTTTATATGATGTAATGTAACTTTAGTAAGGGAGTATTTTATTAAGTAAGTGCAAGAACATTTTTTAATTATGGCTCTAGGATAACAAATATTATCCAATAACAGAACAAAGACTGGTTGTCAAGGACGACAAAATGCAAGAAATTTTGTTTATTCAACACTCAATTGTTATATATTCAGTTGTCATGAATCGAGAAAAAAAGAAAATCTAAAGAATAAATTTATCGTAAATCAAAATTAATAACTATTAACTAACAAAAAAGACAGTTGATTGACTTCCGAGGGTTATCAATCTGAGAATATAATTCAACCTACCAATAAAATTAAATAAAAATTCCAAAGAATAAAATTACTAATCAACTACAGTCAAATGAGTAATAATGAAAAATAATAATAAGTAAATGAAGACAACCCAAGACCTGGAGAAGTCAAAGTAATTAAGTATTTTAAAAACGAAAAGAAAGAATAATTAAATTTACGCCCTGAACCTCACTTTTTACGACTAAGCGAAGAACTAATACTACACAAAATCCATTGGGACCCGTAACCACCAGAAACGCAACATTAGCGAAGATCAAGAACTGGAACTTCCACTACGTCCTGGGACACCAACACCAAACTTTTATTGAGAAGCTGGAGACTGACATATTTCAGACATTCGTCCATCATTCTGCTCCCAGCCTTCGTCTATCGAAGCGCAGCCATTACGAGTAATTTGTCAACATACGGTAAAACTCAGCTTTGTTTAAACAGTAATTAATAAGATTTTATGATTAAATTGTAATACCTTGTAATCTTATCTTGCATTTTCTGACCTTACTAATAGTCACAAGAACTCCATGTACCCTGAGATTAAGAAAAATTAACAATATAATTAAAATTAAAACATCTAAACCCGAATTCAATAACTAATCGATTCATTCCAGTGTGATCGATGTGTTGTATCTGTGCCAAGAGAAAACATCTGTTTTGAAAAAATATAAAAATAAAGAATCTTTCCTGAAACTGATGAGTTATTATTATTTGTTGACGATTTAGTGTTTTGAAGAATTTATAGCGTATAGAGGGAGAAACGAGAGGAACACAAGGCTTAAAACAACTTAACCTATAATAACCGGCTGACTATACACTACAGCGCTAGCTTGCGTACAACTGTTGAATTACGAGAGAAGAGAAAACCAATTCACGGCTACTACTCTCCTCTCTCAATGCTTGGTTCAGACTAGGCCTGAACAGTAACAACATAAACATACAATATACTAACTCATATTGTACACTACTCGGTCAGAACGGATTTAATTAATATAAATTGTTAGAGATAAGAACATATTATACTTCTCATTAATTTTTTATTACAAATTAACACTCACAGCAGGTGACTGGCCATCAACAGAACAACAGTACCTTAACTTACTAATAACTCATATATTAATAAACAAAGTGAATAAGGATAAAAACGAGAAAATTCTCAATCACTAATTCTCGTACTATTACAAATTGGCGAACCCAACAGTGGGGCTTAAGATAAATACGGGAGTTATCTCGTGTTATTACAATATATATACCAGTGTGGAGTTTCCGATGGCATGAAATCTTTATGCTTTTTCTATTAGTTGTCATTGAATTAATTGTGCTAACTTTCATGTGTTCCAGGTGGAAACCTAGTAATTCAGCTTTCTACTTTCATTTTCATTTTTATTATTAATTTTTATAATAAAATATACCACACCAGTTTTACCTTGATTTCAAAATAAAGTACTGAGAAATATTGTTAATGCCCCTTGGTACATAAGGAATAGTGACCTGCACAGAGACCTGGGTGTGGAAATGGTTGCTGACGAGATTAGGAAATTTGCACAGAAGCATGAAGACCGGCTTCATAACCACGTTAACGTAGAGGCAATTCAGCTGCTTGGCCAAAATGGGATATTAAGAAGGCTCAAGAGGACCAAACCTTTTGACCTGGTTTAGTGCGGTGTGTGTAAAGCAGACTACAGTGTGAAGTGTTGTGTATGTGTATGTGTTCACCATTAGAGTAATCTGAGGGATACCAGTGGGTAAACCCAGTAAATTGACATTTAGTTTTAAGATATTGATAGAGTCAAATTGCTCGTTAATCTATCTAAGATTAGTTGCAATGTAAAATTAAATTAAAAAAAAAACAGTTTTACCAAACGAATGGTTGAAATTACCACTTAATTGAAATATATGTCTTATATGTGAACTGTACAGCATTCTGTACACTACAGCTTTGTTTATTTTGATTCCTGTTTTATCACGAAAGTCATTAGCTACCAGGCAGAAGCAGTTTTTGACTAAGACGATGTGAATGGCCCATTACTGGATAACTAAACCTGTCGACTCATACAACTTCAACATGAGAAAATATTATTCCATTCCTAAATAAACTGATTTAACTTTTCCAAGTTGGCACCTTTTGTTTTGTACTTAAGTATGAGTGATGGTACTATAACAGTGCGATAATTTAAACCAGCATTTTTTCTTACATGTGAAACAGTATTCTCACAACAGTGAATCCAGTAAGTTTGCTGGCTCACTGTTCTACTGATTTACTATGATTTAACCATTTTTTAACCATATGTATAAACTGTGAGTTTCTCTTGTTAAATCTGAAATCTGGCTCATTGTGTATTATAGTATTATCTATTTTGTTACTGTTAAACAGGGCCCCCTTCCATTGGATCAGCAGTTATTGGGAGAACGAGCAATGCATTGCAGAGCATACGCTAAAGCACTTCATTATAAAGAAGAGGAATTTCATAAAGGACCTTCATCACAAGTGCTAGAGTCTCTCATATCAATTAATAATAAACTGCAGCAGAAAGAGGCAGCTGCAGGTTAGATATTTTTGTTTGTTTGTTTTTTAACCACAGACACACTCATGCATGTACTTAAAGTAGGCTTTACACTCCATTGAAGGAATTGTACTTACTCTTTAAGAGCTCTTCAGATTCTGTTATTCTTTTCTGCAGGGAATCAGGCCTGCTTTCTTCACTCTTCTTTGTAGACTGTAGATTGGTGTGTGGTTTTGCACTGTGTGAAATATGTCTCCACTTTTACCCTGTCCTGACATTTTTCTCTCCATTCTTCTGTTCCTTGCTTTTTTATGTCATAATCTCCTAATCATCCTTCCTTATACAGGGTGGTGCAGAGAAACGGGAAAATTTGAAGTAATTATAAAAAATGAAGGAACGTTACAAAACTTTATTTGAGGCTCAAAATATGTTCTACAAGACTGGAAATTACATTAGGCATCACTTTTTAAAAATAAATGCTGCCCATTTTGCCGTACACATTCTGTAAGTCGTTTCTGTAGGTTTTGCATAGCGCGGCGCAATGTGTCATCTGGGATTTTGGCGATTTCCTCTTCAATCTGTGTCTTGAGCTGAGCAAGGGTTCTTGGTCTAGTCTGGTACATGATGCTCTTCAGATGTCCCCATAAAAAGAAGTCACAGACTGAAAGGTCTGGAGATCGGGGCGGCCAAGCGATGTTAGCATTCCTTGAAATTATGCGATCCCCAAACAAACATTTCACTGCTGCCATAGACTATCTGGCAGTGTGTGAGGTGGCTCCATCCTGTTGAAACCAGGTGTGCTGAATGTCAAGATTTGGAAAAGTATAGAGTCTTGGAGCCAAAAATGTCTCTAGCATGTTGACATAACATTCAGACGTCACAGTGACAGCAGTGCCTCATTCATCTTCAAAAAAGTAAGAGCCTATCACCCCATGACACAACACTGCACACCATACGGTAACTTTGGTACTGTGTAATGGACGCTGGTGAAGCTGAGCAGGGTTTCCTTGAGCCCAGTAACGGAAGTTCTGCTTATTCACGTATCCACTTAAGTGAAAATGGGCTTCATCAGACATCCAAAGATTTTGAATGAAGTTAGCATCCTCATTGATTTTAGCCAACAATTGTTCACAAATTTGTAGGCCCAATACACAATCATTAGGATTCAGTTGTTGCACAATCTGAAGTTTGTACGGATGAAATTGAAGTTCATGGAGTATTCTTTGAACACTTCTACGTCCGAGCTGCAATAACGAGGCAATTTTTTGCACCGAACGACGAGGACTCCTTAAAATGGCAGCTTGCATGGCATCATTGTTTTCTGGGGTATGTACAGACCGTACACCCCCACTAGGCTTTTTCTTCAAAGCTGAACCAGTCTCTTCAAAATTACGAACCCATGTTTCGATTGCGTGTAACAAAGGAACTTGACCGCGGGGCAGGATCTGATAGTGGCACCGAAACTCTCGTGCAGCTGTCAAACTGTCACCATGTCGGTAAAACGCCCTTACGGTGACCACATGCTAAACGAAAACTAAACACAGCTGAACAATTTGAAATATACAGATATCACACACTACAACCAAACAACATATTAAATGAACAAATACATTATAAATCACATACACTATTCGATACACTGATCCACACACACAATTCGAACCTCAGCGCCAATCCCTTCCCACCATCAACCCCCACCACACACACCATTTTTCCGTAACGGTTATTCTGTAATCGACAATCAGTATACACCCACTGAAGAAGAGAAACAACATCTCGAAACGTTTGGGAAGTGACAACAGTAAGTTCATTAGTGAAAGTTTATATATATTATTAAATTAATAAAGTGAACGAAGAGGATGCAACAACAAGATAAACATTACAACTTGAACTTTCTATTAACTCTTTTTTTTATCAACCTTTAATTATTTATCATTTACTACAATTAGATTCTCCAAAAATTCAAATTTATTATTAACATTCATTATACATAACATTTCATTTATTATTACATTTCTACTATGAATTTTCTTTTATTTCACATTTTCATTATCAATTAGTTTGGGTGATTCTCAGTCCTTCACAATGATTCGATTTATTGAATGGGCATTAACATATATATAACCTTACTCCCTTCCTTCCTTCTAACAACCACTAACAGATTGTGACGATTTTAAAAACATCGAAAATCGCACAAATAAAAATTTTTTAATTTTTCATAAGTAAGAGTATTATCCACCCTTACCTATACCCAGATTCCTGAATCAACTTGAAATTGTCCAGTACCAACACGCAAGAAAGGTATTAAGTAAAGAATAATAATAATAATTACTTTAATTATTAAAAATGCGACTATATAAATAAAGAAATCTCTAAGTCGTAATAAAGTTAACATAAAGTATTTACATTCTAATTAATGAATAATTAATAATATATAAAAGTACGAACTATTTTCTTAGTGCGTAAATACGCACCAGCTTACTGAGCCCTCGCCCCTAAACTATACGCGCAGTCGCCAGTACAACTTCGACATGAAAAGATGTGAGTTTTGTGTTGTCTACATACACGTAAGTGTATGCCGTTAAACGAATATCCAGTGTAAGATGATTTTAGTTTGAAAAATGTAGTGTGTGTAGAGAAAGAACATACAGAAAGGAAAAATTAGCCAACACATCTCTTTTAAAAATATAAAACTGTAAGTTGTAAGATATGTAACTACCAGACTTTAGTACTGCAAAGTAAGAACTATAATTAAGGTGTAAAATGTGAACTACAAAATCCGGACGAAGAAAACTCAAACTACAACAGTATGAACTTCAAGTAAAAAACCGATGGTCGAGAGCAGATATAATCAACCCGATGTAGCTTCAAGATGAACCACGTACTCCACCCTAGAAGACGACAGGAGATGACCCCCAAGGACCCAACAACAACCTCATATTAAATTCAGGTGATATCCAAACACAACATTTGTAAATTTTCGTTTCAATAAGAGAAGTAACAAAAGAACACTAAAGAACTTTAATAATGTAAAGAAGAAATTATCAGATTTGTAATTTTTGTAATGAAGTAGTAGTAGCAGCACTATATATAAATGTAAGATAATAATGTAGATTACCACCAATATTATTCTTCCAATAATTTGGTTGAAGTTTGTGATAAATTAATTATTTTGAGAAAGTTCAGACCCGGATCCGAGGTATTTAAAACTAACATCTAGATGAGTAATTTTTTTGATAAAAGGAATAATAAACTTAATATCTTTAAAGCAGTAAAAGCAGAATTTACTAAAGTAAATTTTCTTTAAAAAGAAACAAAGTCAAACATAATATTTGAATAGTAATAAAGAGATGTTTTCGCTAACACAAAGTGAGTGAATAAATTTGTGCAATCCTTGTCAATTTCCTATGTCATAATTGTGTTGTAATTTGTTGGTAAGGATGTTTTACTAACAACGGCAGCTAGTTTAATTAACTGGTAAAGAATTGAACTAGTTCCCGACTTTTGTGTTGTCTTAACAAGGGAGACGTCACAAGATTTACATAGGGTGACACCAATCTCTCAATAATAACCCCCTTCAACACTAATTCCACTTATACCATTCCCCTCTTAGAACAAAATACCTAATACCCTCTTTGTACCTAGGATGTGTGTTCCCTAACCGGCAATTCCATTCATACCCTCTTGCCCTCCACATAATCTCGGTAAACGCTCTTTGACCCTTCACAATTACCTGCCCCAACGATGCACGTTGATCACTCCCTACAACATCACCCTTACTACAAAATATCACCATCACCTATTTACTCTCCATTTACCTCACTCACTTTCTTTACCTATATGCACTCCCACTACTGTGTCCCTACTACTACCCTGTTTCTGTATTACTGTTATTCCCAAAAAACTTATTCTCTCTAACACCCATTAAAGTTAACTCTGACTAACTCAATGCCTTATTTAAATAATTATCACCCCAAACTCCATTTTTTATCACCTTTTACCTTACTACGATCATTGACAATTATCCTAGAAAATTCATCACTTACCTCATAATAACAATGTAACTCTACACCTAAACATATTGTATGTTTAATCATTTACTGTTCATTATAGAATCTCAGAAAATCATTTACATTCATCAATAAAGTTCATTTGTACAACAATAATTAATTAATTACTCTCCAATTATTTAATTCAATCAATTTAAAATTTCAGAATTACTTTCATCACTTATTTAGTCTGAGAAAAAAATGTTATAAGTATTATTAAATCAATTCCTATTACCTACATACATAGTTTACATAGTACATAATACACCATAATGCAATACACGAATACATTTGACATCAATACACAAAAGAATATACAATCCAAATTATTATTTGTTATGATTTACCACAACTCATTTCATAATACAATCCATGTGGAAACCACACTATTCACATAATTAAATGTTCATAAACAATAAAACATTTACCCTCCATCATCGAATAACAATCTGAGCTTAGATCTACACAAATCATTTTTTAGTAAATACCTTATATTATTATTATCAACATAATGGTTATTCAATTTTTCATATTCTTCCACAATATCATTATAATTAATAGGATTATTCCATATTATTTTGTCATATAACTGGTCACGATCGAGTATAGTCATGTCACCTTTAGTATAATCTGTCACAACCAGGTAACTTAATAATTCGTCATTAACATCATCATCTACTGCTGCTATATCCGCTTCAACACAAGGTAAGATTTCAATATAATTATCCACTCTCTCTATACTAGGGTGACCAGACGTCCCGTTTTTAACGGGACTGTCCCTTTTTTTCATTATGTGTCCCGTTGTCCCGGCAAATTATTAACGGGATGTCAAATGTCCCGTTTTTCCGTACTTGCAATAACGGATAACCTAATCTTTTATCTTCGCTTCGTTTTGAGTTTTTATTTGTTTTTGTGTCATTTTGGTCTCGTTCGTTTAAACTTTCTTACTGAGGTCAAGACTGGTCTCGAATGGTTAAGGGAACGCAATCGCGAAAAGAAATGATGATCTCTGGTTTCCGCCAGAGTGCGTCAAGGGAGAGTGAGGCAATCAAGGTAAACTTTTTTTGTTTGGTTAGTTTTAACGCTTGGCGTGGCGAGCTTGCTCCATTGTCTGTTGTTCGCTTGGTTCGAGATACACGTGCATATTAATATGGGGAAAAGAAAGTGTACTTTCTCCAAAACCCTGAAAGAAGAGTTTCCTTTCTTGAAGGACGACACCACATCTACAAAGGTAGAATGTACTTTATGTCGTTCAGTTTTTTCCATTGAACATGGAGGACGTGCCGATATTACACAGCACATTAAGAAAAATAAACACATGTTGGCAGTTTCCGCGAGAACTTCCAGTAGTATAACTTCCTTTGTAAGTAGGAATGGACTACAAACTGAGGAAGATAAACATATCGCAGCTGAAGAAGGGCTGTTTGCATTTCATACTGCAAAACACAACCATTCTTTCCGTTCAATGGACTGCACATCTCTTATCATCAGAGAACTACTTGAGAAGAAATTCACGTGTTCCAGGACAAAGTGCGAGTCGATTTTAGTGAACGTTTTATCGCCGTATCCAATGCATGAAGTGCAATCAGAACTTGAAGATGCTAAGTATGTGTCTGTGATGGTTGATGCATCAAATCACAAAAGCTTAAATTAGTGCCGATTCTAGTTAGGTATTTCATTCCTACCAAAGGTGTTCAGTGCAAAGTAATCTGTTTTCAGAACGTTGGTGGAGAAACAGCACAATTATTAGCTAATCATGTTCTGGACATCTTAAAGAAACATCATTTAGTTGACAAGATCATCGCGTTTTGTGCAGATAACTGTAAAACCAACTTTGGTGGGTACAAGAGGTCCGGAACAAACAACTTTTTTTCTAAATTGAACAGTGTGCTCAAAATGAATATTCAAGGCACTGGTTGTGCAGCTCATGTGGTACACAATGGTGTACAAACAAGTGCAGACATTCTTCCTATCGACATAGAAACAGTAGTGAAAAAAATATTTCAATATTTTCACATTTATACCGTGCGTGTGGAGGAATTGAAATTATTTTGTGATTTTGTTGCTACTGAATATAAGCAGGTTCTGGGTAGTGTTAAAACTAGATGGTTGTCATTGTTGCCAGGAGTTACAAGGGTTATTGATATTTATGAACCTCTAAAGTCTTATTTCATGTCTCAGGATAGGTGTCCTACATTACTAAAACAATTTTTTGAGAACCCACAGTCACTTCTTTGGCTTCATTTCATACAAACCCAACTGAAAATGTTTTCAAATTCAATCCAAAAGTTGGAAAGAACCAACATTTCAGCCACTGAAGTAGCTGAAGAATTAGAATTGCTTACAGAAAAAGTCAATAACAGGAAATGTAGTGAGTTTCAAACTTCAGTTGTTTCTTAATTTTAATTAACATAGAAAATGAAGGTCTTTTCACCCAATCAAAATATGAAATGATTACCAATTTATTTTATGACACTTTTAAGTTATTTAAACAAGTGGGTCTCTCCATATCAGCCTCTGAAATCATTTCATTGGATAACATTGAAAAATTCTGTATCTTGGGATGAGGTTTTAAAAAGTCTGAAAATTCTTAAGACAGTAGATTCATGTTCAACAATTCAGGTACATGAAGATGAATTATTTGATGAGATAGGACATGTGAACAAAGTTTTATCCAGAAAATTTGAGGAATGGGAAAAAGTTAATGTGGAGATTGATAAGAAATGGTGTGATGTCTTCCACATGCTTAAAAGTATAGGCATTCCATGTAAAAACATAGAGGTGGTTGTGAGTTTTGCTCTGGCTGTACCAGGCACAAATGCTGTTGTGGAAAGAGTCTTTTCAATTGTGAACTCCCTTTGGATTGATGAAAGAAACCGTTTTACTACCAAAACTATTCAAGCAATTGTAATTTTAAAAACTCATTTTCAAAACCTTAGCTGTAAGGAATTCTATAACCTGCTATTAAGTAATTCAAAGCTCTTGCGAGATATCAGGTCTTGTGATAAGTACAAAGTTAATAGTGATGTTCCTGATTCAGAAGCCACAAGTTCATGTTCAGCAGGTTGTTGATATCTATGAATCACATCCATGTAATTTTATAGTTGTTAAGTATTTGAATATTGTAACGCAACAGAAATGCTAGCATTCATGTTACATAAAAATAAGGTTCACAGAATAATAAACAAGTGAATATATATAACCCCATAATAGAACAAAGATCCAATAATTACAATTATAATCATAGATAAAGGTAAATAAGGATGCAAGATAATATTAACAAGTATAACCGAACCTGTAAGTTAGATAATAGTTGATGATAAATGTTCAATGAAAAACAAACAAAAAATGAAACAATAATTTACTTTATAGTAATAACAAATAAGAATTTTGAGTTAAGAGGTATTATTTTGTGACAACAAATGTTATGATAAAGTTTATGTATGTTATACCAAATATGTGTTGAGTTAATGAAAGATAATGAAACAAGTTGTATTATTCAATGACTGTTGTAGAATGAAGTGTGAAGCAGCTAATTAATGTTAATAGATTTGAATTTTCTTATATGTGATCCATAGGTCAACATAAAATTGTTATTAGATATGGAAAAAATAATTGTTTATGTAAATGTTAATAGTTAAGATTTGATTATATGTGTGAATCTATGTAAAAGGGGCTATAGATGTGTACCAGTTATAAACACAGGTGGATCCGTTTACAATAAAAGGCCTAACAGCCAAAACTACTATATAAACACTCATAACATAAAGGTTAGGTACATCAATTAATAATAATTAATAAATACGATTTGAAGAGCTAGAAAAAACATTAAATTAATAATAATATATAATAAAATTTATACAAATTATGATAATACCATAATGCCATGATATCGATTAATAACATTTAATATCGAAAGTGTATTAAATATAAAAAAGGAAAAAACCGGCTTATATAAAAAAACCAGCAGAATATGTGTAGAAAATAATAAACCAACTATCGGTAAAGTTACATTCCGATAGGATAGCAAATTGATAAGAAATAGACAAAAAATATATGAAATAAATACTATATTCAAGATATGCGGAAGGAAGAAGTCATGTGTTGCTAGGGACGACAGAAGAAGAGGAAGTTGTTGACTTAACAATAATTGCTTTGATGAACTGAATGTGATGAGATTAAAAATCCAAGAATTATTTATTTAATCAGAATAGTCTAACTTATCAGACGCTATAATAAAATACAAAATCCTAATGACAATATATATGAATCACCAGTACAGTTTAACCAAATAATACTACAGAATGAAATCTGAATAGAGAATAAATAACTGGATTATACAAGGAAGGACTTGAACTGTCCCATATATGAGAGGAATTGACGATACATTAAAACAAATAGAAAGAGTCAAAAGTATCACAAATAATAATATACACTACACCAGAATTAATAACCTTTCAAAAAACATGGAACAACACTAATTGCTTCAACCGAGGGAAGAACGTATTTGGGTCCTGTCGTTGCAGAAGAAGAATCCATCGGGCTGTAAACCAATCCAGAAAGCTGTAATTCCGAAGTGGACAGGAGAAGAATTACTTTTTATTAAACCGAAGAAAGAAAACCGTACTGCATAATCGTCCAGAACAGTAAATTTAGCGATCAACCGCCTACACGATTTGCTTCGTTATAGTCTGGTAAATTATTATTATATTAATCATACTAACTACACAACACTTCAAATTTGTAAATCTTGCATTCTTATCTATGTATTTTTAATCTTCCCCACAGTTACAAGAACCTTCACACCCTGAATTAAATTAATTACAAATCAAAACACACTATATAACTAAATTTAAATAAAGGATTAGAATAATCGACAATCGATTCATGAAATCTATATCCCAAGCATATGTTAATTAGAACATATCTTATTCAATGTGAAATAAGTAAACAAAGAACCTTTATATATTTGTAAAATCTTGTTATTTGGAGTATGGTTTAATGAGCTGGGAACAAAAAAGTAACTGAATAAGTATAGAATCATTGGTTAACATAAACATCGAAATAACCTATAAGTTTCGTTGAGCCAATACTACACCGCTTATAGCGGAATTATCTGACACCAAAGAGAGAGCATAAAAATACAAAATTAGACATACTCTCTTCAAGGTATAATAGGGTTGGATGAAATTGTAGAATAACGCTTAAGTTGTTTAAGTTTTAGGTACATTAACACTGATATTTCTTAAAGGGCTAAGTTAATATTAATTAATTACATCAATATATCCCACAACTCCAAATATCTCCGAGATTTACATAATTAAAGTAATTCCAAACAAATTGACAAACCCAACAGTGGGGACTTGAACCATACGTACTCGGCACGTTACAAATTGGCGCTCAACCGGTGTAGGGCTTGAGTTAAGTAATTATAAGTATAATAATATTACTTAACCAAAGCAGGCAACTGTGGGAGACTAGGAATGCAATAGAGAAAGAGGATACAAAAGGAAACGAAAATGCAAGGACAAGAGAGACGATTAAGTTACGCGGAATGGGCGACAGTACTATTTAAGAAATTCAGAAAAGAGATGGGATACATAGAAAAGAATACCAATGACCACGAAAGAGCGCAAATGAGTCGCGCGAATGCATTGGGAACACCAGATGACAAAATGACATTGAGAGAGATTTATGATGAATTGTGGGAGTTAGATGCCAGGTGTAATAAGGAAAAGAATATTGGGACGACTAACGAAATGACGATAACAAGGTGGAAAGGATGACTGAAGAAGATTGGGAAAGATGGGACGATAATGAAGAAAAAATGAAAACCGAAAGAATAGGAGTATACGCCAAGGTGACAGAACAATATACTCAGGAAGATTATGAACAATGGAAACGAGAAATAAGACTGCCTGAAAACCCAATACAAACAGAAAACACTGAATTAAGGGAATGGATCAGGGTGATGTTTGAACTATCCCGAGAAGATATGTGTCACTGGAGGAAGGAACACAATCAAATAGATGAATTTATAGAAATGCCAAATCATAAAAAGCTAGAACAATCAAAGGTGCAAAAAGAAGTAGTCACAAACACGGAAAAGGGAGTAATGGAAGAAGATGCCCAAGGGGACCAAATAGATAAAGCGGAAGCCAGAGAAGGACTAAATTGGGAAAAATTAATGGAGTTAATGAGTAGTATTAAGGAAGATAGCAGACTCACTAAGGAGAATTTGAGGAAAATAAATGAGGAAATTAAGGAGAATAAGGAAAGCAATAGACAAATGAAAGAGGAAAATAAGGAAAACTCAAAGAGACTGGAGGAAAAATTCGATAAAATGAATGAGGAAATTAAAGAAACCTCAAAACAAATGAACGAACGATTAAACCAAATTTACGAAAAGTTAGATAGGAATAATGAGGGTTTAAAACAAATGAAGGAAGGAATCCTACAAATGAACAAAGAAAACTTAAGGGGAATGGATGAAAGAATTGAAAAAATGAACGAAGCAGGTTTAAAGCAGATTGAGGACAAGAAGGAGCAGTTCAATAATGAGATAATGGAAACTTTCGAAGGGAAGTTTGAAAACGATAACACGCTTAGCCCAGAAGTGGATAAATGCGAGGGGGAGACAAATAAAGAAATGGAGCAGTGTTTAAAGAATATGTCTAAAACACTAGACAGCACTTCCGAAGGTATTATAATAAATCTGACCATAGAAGAGAATATCCAGAAGATAAGGAAAATATGGAGAAAGAAAATAGTCAATACCAAAGAAGAAATGGAGATGAGGAAAGGTGGATTAATTAGTGCGTTTAACATCCCAATTAATGAACGAAGGGAGTTCTGTAAAGGTATGGAATATAGAAGAAAATTTATGAAAATAAACCATAATAGAACAATCACAAAAAATTTAAATAAATTTAAATATTATATGAAAATATCAACGATTAGAGAATATTTGACCAAGTCAATTATATCGTTAATACGGAAAATACCCGTAAAACAGTTGGTAAATAGTACCGATATCCAAGGAAATGGAAAGATAGGGTATACAAAGGATTATGCTAGAATAGAGGAGATACGATACTTGATAATTCAAAAGGAGCTAAATATAACTGAATACCCTGACTTAAATGAAGATTTTACATCAGCCAAGTTGCGGTACCAGATACACGAAAGATATTTATCAAGTATAAAAATTGGTATGAACACTGCAGTAATCCGGACAACGGGTGCAGTTGAATTAATGGACCATGGTTAGAAAAGAAGCAGTCAACCAGAAAAATGGGACTGATGTTATGAAAACTGACCAGGCAACCAATTGACAAGATACGGAAATATTATATAATGAATAAATTCTAAAAAATAATAAGAACAACTTATTACCAGTCTTGAAGAAAAAATACTTGGAATTTAAAAAGAATTTGAGTTGAATACTACCACTAAATTCTAAAATACAATAAGAACCACTTATTAACGATTTTGAAGAAAACAAGAATTATTATTAAATGTTTATAAAGAAATAGTGTGAATAATGAATAATGAAACCCCAAGATTACAGCAAAAAGCGAGAATTATTATTAAATGTTTATAAAGAAATAGTGTGAATAATGAATAATGAAACCCCAAGATTACAGAAGAAAACGAGAATTATTATTAAATGTTTATAAAGAAATAGTGTGAATAATGAAACCCCAAGATTACAGAAGAAAACGAGAATTATTATTATTATTTGTTTATAAAGAAATAGTGTGAATAATAAATAATGAAACCCCAAGATTACAGAAGGAAGCGGTAATTATTATTATTTGTTTATAAAGAAATAGTGTGAATAATAAATAATGAAACCCCAAGATTACAGAAGGAAGCGATAATTATTATTATTTGTTTATAAAGAAATAGTGTGAATAATAAATAATGAAACCCCAAGATTACAGAAGGAAGCGAGAATTATTATTAAATGTTTATAAAGAAATAATGTGAATGATAAATAATGAAACCCCAAGATAAAAGTTTTTACCTCAAATCTACCTATGCAAAATAAAGAAAGAAAAAAATCATATGACCTAAAATACATACTACATTGCCAAATGATGGAAACAACTTCAGTAAACAATTGAATGTAACCCATGTAATGTTAAAGAAGACAAGAAAGAAAGAGTATTTATGAACATAATTCATTGAAAAATAAACAGCCAAAATAATGAAATACGATAAGAAGAATAGTTGGGCTAAGGAATGTATTTAGTTTGAAATACAGTTATAATGATCATCACACAACAACTAGTTAGAAAATATTGTGATCAGAGAAAAAACAAATGAAGAAGATACTTAGCATTACAATCTCAACAAAAATGAAAACAAAAATGATTACAAATGATAACTGTCAAAGTCAATATCAATGAATGTTTAAGGAATTAAAATGGAATTACGAAATATGAAGAATAGTAATGAAGAAATATAAAGGCAACAAAGGAAAAAATCTTTTCCCAAATATTTATTATTAAATAATTAAAGAGATTATTAGGAGATTATTATTATATTTTATAGCTGACTGTAGATGAATTCCAGCAGTACTATATTAAAATGTGGTGTGTACAGCAGAGTATGAAGCCAAACAGTGCCTCTCTGAACTGTACCAACGCATGTGTTAGGGATTGTTAGGGAAATTAAATATTTAAGGAATATTAGAATAGTTGCAAGAATAACTTCAGTTTCCAAAAGAGTAGGACAAAGAAAACAGAAAGAAATGAGTTAACAGGAGAATAATTGAGAAATACAGTGATTATAGTAATTATAAATAGAAGAGATGTGAAACTAATGTATCATTGAATATTGTAGCCAACTACCAACAAATAATGTTTACAGAAATAAAAATGATCAAGAATGTTAATTAAAATGATGAAATGTTATTAAAAAATAAAAAAAATATTAATACTAGTCTAATGAAGTTACATTGAAAATCCCATCGTCAACCATTAACAATGAAATGAAGAAAAGGCATGTGAAAAAGACAAGTTTATTTGACCTAAACTTCATTCAGGTAAACTAAACTTTTTTAGGAGGGGGAGCATATGTAACGCAACAGAAATGCTAGCATTCATGTTACATAAAAATAAGGTTCACAGAATAATAAACAAGTGAATATATATAACCCCATAATAGAACAAAGATCCAATAATTACAATTATAATCATAGATAAAGGTAAATAAGGATGCAAGATAATATTAACAAGTATAACCGAACCTGTAAGTTAGATAATAGTTGATGATAAATGTTCAATGAAAAACAAACAAAATATCGGTATGGAGAACCATACATGACTTCCATATTCTAAGATTTATATTTAAAATCATTTTCAGCCAAACAGCCAGGGAAGGAATTTTAACAAAAAAATACTTCTTTCTTGCCAATAACGTAGTACACATATAAAAAATATTATCCCCTCCCCCTTCAACTATAATTTTGATTTATAGAAAATTACCCCCAGCCCGTTCAACTAGCCTCTTCATTTATAGATATTTCATCTACGTTTCTACAGTGGATTATTAAGATCTTATCAGGATACTTTATCAAAATTAAGTACTTTACTCATGTTACAACAAAAAATGTTTCAGGTAAACTGCCCTTTCCCCGTAACCGATCTTCACCAAAATCAACAGACATTGAGTTCTCTATAGCTCAGGCACATATGTAAAAAATTATTTGATTCTGTTTGAATTTACGGCAGTTATGGTTCGTCATATAAAAAATTACCATGTTAAAACATAAAACATGAGATTTATAAAACATATCTAAGATTTATATTTAAAATCATTTTTGAAATAAAATATTTTCATAGAACCTACTAACGCTGGGGAAATCTGAGGAGCCAATCAGAGTTGGGCCTACCTGTCACTCTGCTGAATTTGGTGGAAAGCCCTGTCACTGTCGTCAAAGTATCAGCCTTGACAGGGTCCTCTTTTTCTGCAAAATGGGAGAGGAGGCTTGAGATGGAGTGAGTGACATGGTCCCCACCTCAATGAAGAACCCATTGTTTTATAAAATAATATTTAAATTTTGAAAACTGAAAATTCTTTTCTTGTTGTAAATATTTATATTTTATAATCAAAATGACTTTATCAAAAAACAAACATTATTTTTTTATAATAAGTACTTACATATGTTTCTTAATATGCTTACTTTTTCTTCAATGTTGATGATCATTTCCAAACATTCTGACAAAATTGTATCTACAGAACAGTTAACATTCCCCAGGTTTCCATTTCTGCTAATTTCTCATTACACCTTCCACTGACGTATTATTAACCATTTCATAAACTATCGTATAATCTTTTCAGATTTTGTGGTACAAAATCTGAAATTTTCAGATTGCCTGGCAACAAAATTATTTTATTTTCAACAATTACCATTGTTTGAAAAAGTTTAAATGAATTTTCAAGTACTTTACTCTTGTTAAAACGTAAAAGGTTGCAGGTAAACTACCCCTTCCCCTTAACTGATCTTCACCAAAATCTAAAGGCCTTGAGTCCTCTACAATACACTGACGTATGCAGAAAATTATTTGATTCTGTTTGAATTTGCGGCTGTTATCGTTTGCTATAGAAAATACCCTTGTTAAAAAAACGTTGTAGGTAAACTACCCCTTTCCCTTAACCGATCTTCATCAAGAACAATAGGTCTTGAGAACTCTACAATTCATGGCTGTATGCGAAACATTATTTGATTCTGTTTCAATTTGCGGCTGTTATCGTTTGCCAAAAAAAAAAATTTCCCTTGATAAAAAAAACCGTTGCCGGTAAACTACCCCTTCACCTCAACTGATCTTCACCAAAAACAATAGGTCGCGAGTACTCTACAAATCAGGGCTGTATGCAAAAAATTATTTGATTCTGTTTGAATTTGCGGCAGTTATCGTTTGCCATAGAAAATACGCTTGATAAAAAACGTTGCAGGTAAACTACCCCTTCCCCTCAACCGATCTTCACCAAAAACAATAGATCTTGAGTACTCTACAAATCAGAGCTGTATGCAGAAAATTATTTGATTCTGTTTGAATTTGCGGCTGTTATCGTTTGCCATAGAAAATACCCTTGTTAAAAAAACGTTGTTGGTAAACTACCCCTTTCCCTCAACCGATCTTCACCAAAAACAAAAGGTAATGAGAACTCTACAATTTAGGGCTGCATGCAAATAATCTTTTGATTCTGTTTGAATTTGCGGCTGTTATCGTTTGCCATAAGAAATACCCTTGTTAAAACATAAAACGTTACAGGTAAACTACCCCTTTCCCTTAACCGATCTTCACCAAAAACAATAGATCTTGAGAAATCTACAATTCAGGGCTGTATGCGAAACATTATTTGATTCTGTTTGAATTTGCGGCTGTTATCGTTTGCCAAAAAAAAAAATTTCCCTTGATAAAAAAAAACCGTTGCAGGTAAACTACCCCTTTCCCTCAACCGATCTTCACCAAAAACAATAGGTCGCGAGTCCTCTACAAATCAGGGCTGTATGCAAAAAATTGTTTTATTCTGTTTGAATTTGCGGCAGTTATCGTTTGCCATAGAAAAAAAATCTAAGATAGACAGACAGACACATAGACACACAGAAGACAGACAGACAGACACACACACAGACACTTTTCGGAAAACGACTTTTTTTCATGTTTTGAGTGTAGTAGAATCAGAATCTGCAATAATCTCGAACACGATTTTTTTTGCCATCACCATACTTCCATTCCTTAAGGAATATGGAAGTAAAATGAAACAATAATTTACTTTATAGTAATAACAAATAAGAATTTTGAGTTAAGAGGTATTATTTTGTGACAACAAATGTTATGATAAAGTTTATGTTATGTTATACCAAATATGTGTTGAGTTAATGAAAGATAATGAAACAAGTTGTATTATTCAATGACTGTTGTAGAATGAAGTGTGAAGCAGCTAATTAATGTTAATAGATTTGAATTTTCTTATATGTGATCCATAGGTCAACATAAAATTGTTATTAGATATGGAAAAAATAATTGTTTATGTAAATGTTAATAGTTAAGATTTGATTATATGTGTGAATCTATGTAAAAGGGGCTATAGATGTGTACCAGTTATAAACACAGGTGGATCCGTTTACAATAAAAGGCCTAACAGCCAAAACTACTATATAAACACTCATAACATAAAGGTTAGGTACATCAATTAATAATAATTAATAAATACGATTTGAAGAGCTAGAAAAAACATTAAATTAATAATAATATATAATAAAATTTATACAAATTATGATAATACCATAATGCCATGATATCGATTAATAACATTTAATATCGAAAGTGTATTAAATATAAAAAAGGAAAAAAACCGGCGTATATAAAAAAACCAGCAGAATATGTGTAGAAAATAATAAACCAACTATCGGTAAAGTTACATTCCGATAGGATAGCAAATTGATAAGAAATAGACAAAAATATATGAAATAAATACTATATTCAAGATATGCGGAAGGAAGAAGTCATGTGTTGCTAGGGACGACAGAAGAAGAGGAAGTTGTTGACTTAACAATAATTGCTTTGATGAACTGAATGTGATGAGATTAAAAATCCAAGAATTATTTATTTAATCAGAATAGTCTAACTTATCAGACGCTATAATAAAATACAAAATCCTAATGACAATATATATGAATCACCAGTACAGTTTAACCAAATAATACTACAGAATGAAATCTGAATAGAGAATAAATAACTGGATTATACAAGGAAGGACTTGAACTGTCCCATATATGAGAGGAATTGACGATACATTAAAACAAATAGAAAGAGTCAAAAGTATCACAAATAATAATATACACTACACCAGAATTAATAACCTTTCAAAAAACATGGAACAACACTAATTGCTTCAACCGAGGGAAGAACGTATTTGGGTCCTGTCGTTGCAGAAGAAGAATCCATCGGCCTGTAAACCAATCCAGAAAGCTGTAATTCCGAAGTGGACAGGAGAAGAATTACTTTTTATTAAACCGAAGAAAGAAAACCGTACTGCATAATCGTCCAGAACAGTAAATTTAGCGATCAACCGCCTACACGATTTGCTTCGTTATAGTCTGGTAAATTATTATTATATTAATCATACTAACTACACAACACTTCAAATTTGTAAATCTTGCATTCTTATCTATGTATTTTTAATCTTCCCCACAGTTACAAGAACCTTCACACCCTGAATTAAATTAATTACAAATCAAAACACACTATATAACTAAATTTAAATAAAGGATTAGAATAATCAACAATCGATTCATGAAATCTATATCCCAAGCATATGTTAATTAGAACATATCTTATTCAATGTGAAATAAGTAAACAAATAAAGAACCTTTATATATTTGTAAAATTATGTAATGGTTAATGAGCTGTTATTTGTTATTGGTTATTTGGAGTATGGTTTAATGAGCTGGGAACAAAAAAGTAACTGAATAAGTATAGAATAATTGGTTAACATAAACATCGAAATAACCTATAAGTTTCGTTGAGCCGATACTACAGCGCTTATAGCGGAATTATCTGACACCAAAGAGAGAGCGTAAAAATACAAAATTAGACATAACTCTCTTCAAGGTATAATAGGGTTGGATGAAATTGTAGAATAACGCTTAAGTTGTTTAAGTTTTAGGTACATTAACACTGATATTTCTTAAAGGGCTAAGTTAATATTAATTAATTACATCAATATATCCCACAACTCCAAATATCTCCGAGATTTACATAATTAAAGTAATTCCAAACAAATTGACAAACCCAACAGTGGGGACTTGAACCATACGTACTCGGCACGTTACAAATTGGCGCTCAACCAGTGTAGGGCTTGAGTTAAGTAATTATAAGTATAATAATATTACTTAACCAAAGCAGGCAACTGTGGGAGACTAGAAATGCAGTAGAGAAAGAGGATACAAAAGGAAACGAAAATGCAAGGACAAGAGAGACGATTAAGTTACGCGGAATGGGCGACAGTACTATTTAAGAAATTCAGCAAAGAGATGGGATACATAGAAAAGAATACCAATGACCACGAAAGAGCGCAAATGAGTCGCGCGAATGCGTTGGGAACACCAGACGACAAAATGACATTGAGAGAGATTTATGATGAATTGTGGGAGTTAGATGCCAGGTGTAATAAGGAAAAGACTATTGGGACGACTAACGAAAAAGACGATAACAAGGTGGAAAGGATGACTGAAGAAGATTGGGAAAGATGGAACGATAATGAAGAAAAAATGAAAACCGAAAGAATAGGAGTATACGCCAAGGTGACAGAACAATATACTCAGGAAGATTATGAACAATGGAAACGAGAAATAAGACTGCCTGAAAACCCAATACAAACAGAAAACACTGAATTAAGGGAATGGATCAGGGTGATGTTTGAACTATCCCGAGAAGATATGTGTCACTGGAGGAAGGAACACAATCAAATAGATGAATTTATAGAAATGCCAAATCATAAAAAGCTAGAACAATCAAAGGTGCAAAAAGAAGTAGTCACAAACACGGAAAAGGGAGTAATGGAAGAAGATGCCCAAGGGGACCAAATAGATAAAGCGGAAGCCAGAGAAGGACTAAATTGGGAAAAATTAATGGAGTTAATGAGTAGTATTAAGGAAGATAGCAGACTCACTAAGGAGAATTTGAGGAAAATAAATGAGGAAATTAAGGAGAATAAGGAAAGCAATAGACAAATGAAAGAGGAAAATAAGGAAAACTCAAAGAGACTGGAGGAAAAATTCAATAAAATGAATGAGGAAATTAAAGAAACCTCAAAACAAATGAACGAACGATTAAACCAAATTTACGAAAAGTTAGATAGGAATAATGAGGGTTTAAAACAAATGAAGGAAGGAATCCTACAAATGAACAAAGAAAACTTAAGGGGAATGGATGAAAGAATTGAAAAAATGAACGAAGCAGGTTTAAAGCAGATTGAGGACAAGAAGGAGCAGTTCAATAATGAGATAATGGAAACTTTCGAAGGGAAGTTTGAAAACGATAACACGCTTAGCCCAGAAGTGGATAAACGCGAGGGGAAGACAAATAAAGAAATGGAGCAGTGTTTAAAGAATATGTCTAAAACACTAGACAGCACTTCCGAAGGTATTATAATAAATCTGACCATAGAAGAGAATATCCAGAAGATAAGGAAAATATGGAGAAAGAAAATAGTCAATACCAAAGAAGAAATGGAGATGAGGAAAGGTGGATTAATTAGTGCGTTTAACATCCCAATTAATGAACGAAGGGAGTTCTGTAAAGGTATGGAATATAGAAGAAAATTTATGAAAATAAACCATAATAGAACAATCACAAAAAATTTAAATAAATTTAAATATTATATGAAAATATCAACGATTAGAGAATATTTGACCAAGTCAATTATATCGTTAATACGGAAAATACCCGTAAAACAGTTGGTAAATAGTACCGATATCCAAGGAAATGGAAAGATAGGGTATACAAAGGATTATGCTAGAATAGAGGAGATACGATACTTGATAATTCAAAAGGAGCTAAATATAACTGAATACCCTGACTTAAATGAAGATTTTACATCAGCCAAGTTGCGGTACCAGATACACGAAAGATATTTATCAAGTATAAAAATTGGTATGAACACTGCAGTAATCCGGACAACGGGTGCAGTTGAATTAATGGACCATGGTTAGAAAAGAAGCAGTCAACCAGAAAAATGGGACTGATGTTATGAAAACTGACCAGGCAACCAATTGACAAGATACGGAAATATTATATAATGAATAAATTCTAAAAAATAATAAGAACAACTTATTACCAGTCTTGAAGAAAAAATACTTGGAATTTAAAAAGAATTTGAGTTGAATACTACCACTAAATTCTAAAATACAATAAGAACCACTTATTAACGATTTTGAAGAAAACAAGAATTATTATTAAATGTTTATAAAGAAATAGTGTGAATAATGAATAATGAAACCCCAAGATTACAGCAAAAAGCGAGAATTGACCTAAAATACATACTACATTGCCAAATGATGGAAACAACTTCAGTAAACAATTGAATGTAACCCATGTAATGTTAAAGAAGACAAGAAAGAAAGAGTATTTATGAACATAATTCATTGAAAAATAAACAGCCAAAATAATGAAATACGATAAGAAGAATAGTTGGGCTAAGGAATGTATTTAGCTTGAAATACAGTTATAATGATCATCACACAACAACTAGTTAGAAAATATTGTGATCAGAGAAAAAACAAATGAAGAAGATACTTAGCATTACAATCTCAACAAAAATGAAAACAAAAATGATTACAAATGATAACTGTCAAAGTCAATATCAACGAATGTTTAAGGAATTAAAATGGAATTACGAAATATGAAGAATAGTAATGAAGAAATATAAAGGCAACAAAGGAAAAAATCTTTTCCCAAATATTTATTATTAAATAATTAAAGAGATTATTAGGAGATTATTATTATATTTTATAGCTGACTGTAGATGAATTCCAGCAGTACTATATTAAAATGTGGTGTGGACAGCAGAGTATGAAGCCAAACAGTGCCTCTCTGAACTGTACCAACGCATGTGTTAGGGATTGTTAGGGAAATTAAATATTTAAGGAATATTAGAATAGTTGCAAGAATAACTTCAGTTTCCAAAAGAGTAGGACAAAGAAAACAGAAAGAAATGAGTTAACAGGAGAATAATTGAGAAATACAGTGATTATAGTAATTATAAATAGAAGAGATGTGAAACTAATGTATCATTGAATATTGTAGCCAACTACCAACAAATAATGTTTACAGAAATAAAAATGATCAAGAATGTTAATTAAAATGATGAAATGTTATTAAAAAATAAAATAAATATTAATACTAGTCTAATGAAGTTACATTGAAAATCCCATCGTCAACCATTAACAATGAAATGAAGAAAAGGCATGTGAAAAAGACAAGTTTATTTGACCTAAACTTCATTCAGGTAAACTAAACTTTTTTAGGAGGGGGAGCATATGTAACGCAACAGAAATGCTAGCATTCATGTTACATAAAAATAAGGTTCACAGAATAATAAACAAGTGAATATATATAACCCCATAATAGAACAAAGATCCAATAATTACAATTATAATCATAGATAAAGGTAAATAAGGATGCAAGATAATATTAACAAGTATAACCGAACCTGTAAGTTAGATAATAGTTGATGATAAATGTTCAATGAAAAACAAACAAAAAATGAAACAATAATTTACTTTATAGTAATAACAAATAAGAATTTTGAGTTAAGAGGTATTATTTTGTGACAACAAATGTTATGATAAAGTTTATGTTATGTTATACCAAATATGTGTTGAGTTAATGAAAGATAATGAAACAAGTTGTATTATTCAATGACTGTTGTAGAATGAAGTGTGAAGCAGCTAATTAATGTTAATAGATTTGAATTTTCTTATATGTGATCCATAGGTCAACATAAAATTGTTATTAGATATGGAAAAAATAATTGTTTATGTAAATGTTAATAGTTAAGATTTGATTATATGTGTGAATCTATGTAAAAGGGGCTATAGATGTGTACCAGTTATAAACACAGGTAGATCAGTTTACAATAAAAGGCCTAACAGCCAAAACTACTATATAAACACTCATAACATAAAGGTTAGGTACATCAATTAATAATAATTAATAAATACGATTTGAAGAGCTAGAAAAAACATTAAATTAATAATAATATATAATAAAATTTATACAAATTATGATAATACCATAATGCCATGATATCGATTAATAACATTTAATATCGAAAGTGTATTAAATATAAAAAAGGAAAAAAACCGGCTTATATAAAAAAACCAGCAGAATATGTGTAGAAAATAATAAACCAACTATCGGTAAAGTTACATTCCGATAGGATAGCAAATTGATAAGAAATAGACAAAAATATATGAAATAAATACTATATTCAAGATATGCGGAAGGAAGAAGTCATGTGTTGCTAGGGACGACAGAAGAAGAGGAAGTTGTTGACTTAACAATAATTGCTTTGATGAACTGAATGTGATGAGATTAAAAATCCAAGAATTATTTATTTAATCAGAATAGTCTAAATTATCAGACGCTATAATAAAATACAAAATCCTAATGACAATATATATGAATCACCAGTACAGTTTAACCAAATGATACTACAGAATGAAATCTGAATAGAGAATAAATAACTGGATTATACAAGGAAGGACTTGAACTGTCCCATATATGAGAGGAATTGACGATACATTAAAACAAATAGAAAGAGTCAAAAGTATCACAAATAATAATATACACTACACCAGAATTAATAACCTTTCAAAAAACATGGAACAACACTAATTGCTTCAACCGAGGGAAGAACGTATTTGGGTCCTGTCGTTGCAGAAGAAGAATCCATCGGGCTGTAAACCAATCCACAAAGCTGTAATTCCGAAGTGGACAGGAGAAGAATTACTTTTTATTAAACCGAAGAAAGAAAACCGTACTGCATAATCGTCCAGAACAGTAAATTTAGCGATCAACCGCCTACACGATTTGCTTCGTTATAGTCTGGTAAATTATTATTATATTAATCATACTAACTACACAACACTTCAAATTTGTAAATCTTGCATTCTTATCTATGTATTTTTAATCTTCCCCACAGTTACAAGAACCTTCACACCCTGAATTAAATTAATTACAAATCAAAACACACTATATAACTAAATTTAAATAAAGGATTAGAATAATCGACAATCGATTCATGAAATCTATATCCCAAGCATATGTTAATTAGAACATATCTTATTCAATGTGAAATAAGTAAACAAAGAACCTTTATATATTTGTAAAATCTTGTTATTTGGAGTATGGTTTAATGAGCTGGGAACAAAAAAGTAACTGAATAAGTATAGAATAATTGGTTAACATAAACATCGAAATAACCTATTATTTTCGTTGAGCCAATACTACACCGCTTATAGCGGAATTATCTGACACCAAAGAGAGAGCATAAAAATACAAAATTAGACATACTCTCTTCAAGGTATAATAGGGTTGGATGAAATTGTAGAATAACGCTTAAGTTGTTTAAGTTTTAGGTACATTAACACTGATATTTCTTAAAGGGCTAAGTTAATATTAATTAATTACATCAATATATCCCACAACTCCAAATATCTCCGAGATTTACATAATTAAAGTAATTCCAAACAAATTGACAAACCCAACAGTGGGGACTTGAACCATACGTACTCAGCACGTTACAATATTTATATTTGAATAATTATAATTTTATAATTCTTGAAAAAACTTTATCAATTATAATACGATCCAGTGCCATGATAAGTATGTTTTTAAGTTGGTTATTAAAATATATGTCTTTTTATGTGTAAAAAGTAGTTTTTATTTGTCTTAGTGAAGCAGTGCAGTCATATATGAAGCACATTTTCTTTGTAACTCGTGTCCCGTTTTGTGCTGTTTTTTTATTTCCATATTTCAGAAATGTCCTGTTTTACGTCATAAAAAATCTGGTCACCCTACTCTATACCTAACCTTTCGACTAATTCTTTATAATTTCTGTCAACCTTAAATAATTCTATCTCCCCATCAATACACAACTCACTTTCAAAATATCTCCCACCATAACTTCCTATCACACTTTCACTACTAAACCATGCAGAAGGTACTACAACTTTATCACTGCACCATCTGTCAGATGCACAAAAAAAATCAAGGGACACTTTGAAGACCTCATGTCTTCCAATACTAAGGGACTCTTGCCCTTCAACAACAACAATGAATGCCTTGGTTCACTATAAACCCGGGGAAAATTTACCTTGTGCCCCATATCTACAAAATAACTCTCTTCACACTCTCTCTCTAACTTATAAACATTCTCTAACACTCCATTTTCAAATTCTACTCCCACTATAACTTCATCAGCACTCTCAATATTCACACCCTTACTCTCTAACACCATATTTGTAATTATACTATTGTAATTCTCAACCCCACTTACATTATCGTCTTTATTTTCATTTAATTGGTCTGTCTCTCTACCATTTTCTACCCCAACTACAATCTCATAATTATCATCAACATTATTCAGTATTTTATTCTCTAACGCTACCACTTCCACTATTTTGTCATTATTATTATCTGTCAGATCTCTAACACTGTTACCTAACTTCTTATTTATTATCTGATCTAATTTTCTGTCTAAATTTGTATTCATTTCGTTAACCTTCTTCTCACAATGGCTACTTATTGATTCTGTTATTTGTTCTTTTATATTCTCACAACGTGCATGAATTTCATTCATTTGTTTATTAAAATCACAATTCTATTGTTTAATCTCGTTTCTAACTTCATCAAATTTATTATTTATTTCATTGAATCTACTATTCTGTTTATCGAACTTTCGATCGTTTACATCAAAATGACTATTCATGTTTATAGTCTGCTTTTCTAACATTACTTGTATCATTTTAAACATCTCATAACTATCATCTTTTTTGTTTTCATACCGAGTTGAGCAGGGTGTTACTTGTACTGTGTCTAATTCAACAGATTCGGTGGCACTAGACTCACCGATTTGACTTATTGGTGTTGAATGAACTCCCATTTCACTTGTAAACGTTTTGTCAGTTATGCTGACATCTACTTTTTTATCTGCTATCTCGAAATTTTATATATATTTCTTTTTCAAAATATTACTATATATAACATATACTTATTACACAGACTTACTATCAAAAAGATATTCTATTTCATTATGTTTTCCTACTACCACATATGGTTATAAAATAACCTTATTATTTATGTATGTTAATTACATACCTATTCTCAACAACCATCCTGTTTCTCCATGCAGGTCTATTTTTATATAACATTTATATATATATATATATATATATATATATATATGTCCAGCTGTAAGGGCGCCATTTGTTAACTTACCTCTTGTATTGTTTATTTTCGTTAACATTTTACACTGTTTACACTTTGTTTGTTCGGGTAGTCGACATGTTGTTACCAACATAAAATTTTACTTACGGGCCCAGGATTCTATAAACGAGCGAAGAAACAATGGTTGTAGAGAAATAATAGACTTTGACTGCATTAGATAAAACTTGTGTTCATTACTGATCTGAATGTTTCATGTGTTAATAACAAAAACAAAATGGAGTCTTTCTCCTTCTCCCAATTCCAATATGGCTGCGATACATTTTCTTTACATCAGCCTCTATTCATGATATATTTACGCAATATATATTTTGACTTCAAATTACTCTTGTTACATATGGAAATGAATACAGGCAATTACTGCTGTTTTAATAATTCAAATTACTTAGTTATGGAAATCACATAACGTAAACCAATGCTTTGTGATTTATATAGGTATCTGTACACACTCACGGATACCCCCACACATACTATTTTAAACGGTACATTTTCTGTATTAAATACTGAGCTCAAGAATTAGGGTGTTATTTAAAAACCGGTATGAAAATGTGTACTTTCCTGTTCTGCTGTGTTGAAAATCGATTCAGGCCTCACTCATGTTCAAGCTGTTGCTCTGCCGAACTATTAAAATTTTCTTTTTCAACTGCACTCACTGTCTCTACTTTACATTTTTATACTTTTAAATATAAGAATAGATTGAAATTCACATTTTGGTTACATCACTGGTCAGAAATTTAGGTAAGGTGCAAGTCGCACGAAAGATATTTGTAGACTGAGAACGACAGTACGGCGCTTATTTCTGATGTGGAGAGGGTTGTCACGTCACTAATTCTATTGTGTTTGGTTATGACGTCTTAGTTTTTCAAGGCGCAGCAATTACGTACCGCATTTTTTAAGTGACGTTTTCATAGGAGCGGCCGGTTGTTTGGCAAAATTAACCGTTGTTTTGCACGTACGCCACTTACCTTGGCTCAATTCCTGTTGCTCGATATTACGTCGTTTCACACTTACAAAACTTTATAAAACTTCACCATCCTTGATGTATTTATTTATGATTTTGAATAACATAAAATTTACATATGGTTTTCCCTAAAATCCCTATACGTACCGGATTGTACCGTTACAATGGTTGTTTGGTCGACCTATTTCTGAAAGTACTTACATGTAGAAGTTATTCCACATGTGGCGTCATTGTTCTTGCAGTTCAATTTTGTTCCAACACTCACTAAACTGTTAAAACTGTTGATTAATTTTGATGATTACTTTTTATACTCGAAGCGATTTATTTGTCACTGTTTTATATTCATTTTCACACTATTTTGTAGGCCTACTGATTATTTGTTTCCGCGTAGGCCTCCCAACACTGTTACACGGTTTTGAGTTGTTCGTAGACTGGGCGCATGGCGATCGGTCAGCCGTATACTATATGAGATGGTGACGTGGTTCCTCCCGCTCACCGCTTCCCTTCTCATCTGTTGTTCATCGAATGTGCTAGACTTTTGTAAACGCCAAAATTGCGTTTCATTATTGAAAAACACGTGGTCACGTCATGATATTATCGTGATGTCAGTCGGATCATAAATTCCTTAGCATATAAGGCTCGGTTTTGTAGTTTTGTGATGGCAATGACTACGTCACACTGGCTGATTCATACCATTCCAATTGCTAAAGCCGTATTTTATTCAATTTTACATAGATCGTATTATTGCACAATATGAAAATAATTATACCCATTTTGTACTGTCACAATCATAAAATTTATCACAATTTCCTACAATCTTCTAAATGTATCGTATAAGCATGTGATGCAATCTAGTTAGCTACAAACAAACACAAACAACAAAATACTGAAATGTGAGAACAAATCCGATTTCAAGACATTGGCACTTTAGAGTTGGGCAACAACGTCTCAGAATTGATTTTTGCCACTTCGACGGTTAATATATTGTTACGACGGTCTACTCGATCATCGTAAGTACAGTGGAAACAAAATATAGTACAAGACACCCATTAAGTCACTAATCACCAGTTTTAATTTTTTCAGTAAAACTGTTCGTAATTAACAACACAATTTCTACAACAAATCAAATGAAAATTGTTCACGCAATAAGATGTCCACTAATATTAAAACTCAATTGTATTACAATATACTGTCCAATTATAAAACACAACACTTACACTAATAACCACTTGAATGCGCACAGTAATATTGCTACTATAACTCTCGAACCGCATGGTCAATAATTCACACTAATCCTGACTTGAGCGTCCCTGAGTAATTGTCGCCGAAAATCTAGACGATTCTTAATTGCGTCTTAGCATCCGTATGAACTATGTAATTAACTGCAGTCTTGACACAGTCCGCACGGCTGGCGGCATCGAGAAGACTCTCGCAAATGTGTCTACAAGCACGTACGCCACACGCTTACATTCCTTACATTCTGGATCTCTCTGGAACGTTTGATAAACACGTAGATTGTTCTGTGACGTCGTAATACTGCCTCCCTCTTAAGCCTGTTCGAGCCGAACTGGCAAACCGTCTCTAAAGTTGTACTTAGCCAGGCGATTAATTCTTTTTTTCACAGTGGAGGGTCCTTCCCAGTTAGACTGAAGCTTAGGTGAGCTACCACGATGGCGCTTTGGATTGAACAACCAGACCTGATCTCCTTCTTGGAAACCCACACTATTGCTGCGAATGTCATACCGAGTTTTCATTTTATCACTGGCAATCTTCAGCCGTCCTCTTACCAAGCGATTCATTTCTCGCAGTTGGTTTTCTAATTGCGAGGAATAGTTCTGCGGCTCTTGGGACTGAGTCTGAGGTGATCCGAACATTAAGTACCCAGGAAGACAAATCTCACGCCCAAACACCAATTTTGCTGGAATCATGCCGGGTGTGTCGTGTTCTGATGATCTATACGCCATGAGGAATAGTGGTATACGTTGGTCCCAGTCTGTTTGGTTCTCGTCAGCAACCTTCGAAAGATGCTGCTCAACTGTCCAATTGAATCTCTCATCCATCCCGTCTGACTGAGGTTGCAGAGGTGTTATCCCGATCTTTAGAATTCAGAGTAGACGGCATAATTCTTTAAACACTCCTAATTCGAAATTTCTCCCTTGATCCGTATGGATTTCCATAGGGGCTCCATAATGGCAACAGAAGTTGTGAACTAACTGCTTTGCCACAGTGGTAACCTGATTTGGAATTGCGTAGGCTTCCACCCACTTAGGAAAGTAGTCACCTACAACCATGTTGTACCGGTTTCCATCGTCAGTAACTGGGAATGGTCCAGCAATGTCTATGGCAATTCTCTCGAAAGGTAGTCCAACGTTATACTGTCTCATTTTCCCCCTGCTTCTGGTTTGTGGGCCCTTGCTTGCAGCACATATTTCACAAGTCCGAACCCATTCCTCTACGTCGTGGCGAAGATGAAGCCAATAGAATCGCTTCCGTATTTTGTCAAGGGTTTTGTTAACGCCAAGATGGTCTCCAGATGTTCCATCATGCATCTCCTTCAAAACAGACTGCACTTTACTTCGGGGAACTATCAACTGCATGACCATGTCTCGTCCATCTGCACTTTCCCAAGCCCTTTTCAGCAATCCGTTTTCTAAGGTGAGAGATTCCCATTGTTCCCAGTAGCCCTTCAGCACTTCAGAAATGTGGCAGATATCTTGCCAATCCGGGCGGCGACCTTCCTCTTTTGCTGTCAAGATCGGTCCAATGTCTTCAGCAGTCATCTGTTCTTGTCGACAGTCTTGTGTTGTCCAGCCATCAGCCAGGAAATCTACAGTGATGGCTTGAACATGTTCGCTTGAGTTTTGTTCTTCCTTCCTGTGGCAATGTCAGCAGTCTTCCGGGCACGGGGGCACGGTCTTCGTGATAAGCCATCTGCATTACCATGCAGTCGCCCCCGTCGATGTTGTACCTTGAAGTTGTACTCTTGCAGACGTTCAAGCCACCTTGCCAACTGTCCTTCCATATTTTTAAATCTCAAGAGCCATACAATCATGGCATGGTCGGTACGTAGTGAAAACTCTCTCCCATAGAGGTATTTAATGCTTGGTCACACTCTTTCGACCACTGAAAGTTTCATTTATTTTCTGTTACCTCATGTAGTGTTTTAGCAATAGTAGCGAAGCCTTTAACAAAACATGGGTAATATGAGCATAACCCCAGGAATCTCGGAACTTCGTGTTTACTCTTCAGAACCGGCCACTCTCTTATGGTGTCTACTTTATTAGGATCCATGCTAACACCCGATGCCGAAACCAGGTGGCCCAGATACTGTACTTCCTTCTGGAATAGAGAACACTTCTTCGGGGTCAGCTTCAGTTGTGCACTGTGAATTCTAGTTAGAACTTCTTTAAGGTTTTCCAAATGGTCTTCGAAAGTCTTCCCGATCACTATGACATCGTCTAAGTAAACAAAGCAAGTTTTCCACATCAGGCCTCGGAGTATCAGGTCCATCAATCTCTCAAATGTTGCCGGTGCATTACAGAGTCCAAATGGCATGACGTTAAATTGGAATAAGCCACTTGGGGTCAAGAAAGTAGTCTTGTCCTTGTCTTCTTGATGAAGACCCACTTGCCAATATCCACTCTTCAGGTCCAGTATGGAAAACCACTGTGCTCCAGACAACGTGTAGAGTGTATCGTCAACACGAGGTAATGGATGGCAGTCTTTCTTTGTAACGTCATTTTACCTCCGGTAGTCTACGCAGAAACGCAATCCACCATCCTTCTTCGTTACCACCACTAAGGAGAAGACCAAGCACTTGACGAAGGTTCGATTACTCCCTCTGTCAACATGTCCTGTACTAACTGAGACATTTCCTCTTGCTTAGATAATGGAGGCCTTCAAGGAGGTTGGCGTATCGGTGTTGTGTCTCCGGTATTGATGCGATGTACATTAGAGAGGTTCTTCCCAGTGACTGTCCCCGAACTGCAAAACAATCTTTGAATTCATGTAAAAACTGTCTGAGTTGTTTTACCTCACCACTTGAGAGAAGATGTTCAATAATTCCTATAGTTCCTCTGGTAATTTGGAAGTAGCCGAAGCACTGGATCTTCGTTGTGTCATTCCGGCTACCCATGCCACAGGAGTCAATTTGCCTAGGAGCATATTGCTTTGTAAGGTGACAGCGTGATCCAAAATATTCACCACTCTTATAGGTACATTTCCGGTTTCGTCAGGTTTTACTAAACTTCTGGCAATTAGTAGGCCCGGTGTGCTGACTACTTGGGGTTTGAATATAGAGCACTGGTTGCCCCTAGTATCTACCTCGGTTCTAACCATGATGATCTTTTCGGAGTTTGGCGGAACAGTTACGGCCTCTTGGTTTATGACATCCATCAATATTTCCGCTGTCGTCATTGTTGATAGTATTACCTCTTCGCCTCCGATTCTCAAGACATTGTTTTTGAAGTCGACTATAAATCCGTATGCGTTCATAACGTCCACACCAAGAATTACTTCATCCACAATGTCTGTAACAAGTACTTGATGATTAAACTCAAGTCGACTGAGGCATAGGTATATCTCCACTTTTCTATACACTTTTACAGGCCGTCCAGTAGCTGTTCGCAAGCTGCAAGAGCACCAGATTGGCTTGAGTTCTTTCACCATGTCGGGGTGCACAATAGAAACTGTTGCGCCTGTGTCAACTAATCGAGGTTGGCCTTTCTTGAACAAATCTGGTAACTACCAAGCTCCCGCTGTTTTTCTGAAGTGTAGAAATTGGGTATTGTCTAGGGGCTTCGTTCCTCCAGTTAGTCAGCACACGCCCCATTGTACCGACTATTGCTCGTTTCCCTGCTGCTGAATTCTAACCCGACAATCTTGTTGTAGATGTCCAGGTTTCCCACATCTATAACACTTCGCTCTTCCATTCTTTCTTATTTTATTCTGTGGCGCCGACCGTCGAGTCTCTGTTCCTTGTTCTTCTTCTTCATCGTCTGTGCCGTCACGATCTTTTAGCGAGCGCACTTTATGACTTATCCAACCAGACGCTGATTTGGCGGCCTCAAATTGCAAAGCATGTACCAGGGCGTCCGCACTGTTCTGGTGTTTTGCCATTCGTAACACTTGCTTTATTTCATTATCTCGGACACTGGCAGTAAATGTCTGCATCGCAAAACTCGTTCAAAAATCTTCTGACGCTTCAGGATAGGCCAGTCTAATTAGTCTGTCGATACTTGCTTCAAACTCTTGAAGGCTCTCTCCGGAATGCTGTCGCCTTGCTCTCAACTGAGTACACATCTCGCAAATGTTTATCACTATACCGTAATTCTAGAGCTTTTATCAACTCGGCATAGATGTTCTGGCTGTCAGGTGGCACTTTCTGTAGTAATTCTGCCGCAGGTCCTTTTAATGAGACCGAGTGAAACTGCCTTGTCTTTCTCCGTCCAATTATTTGCGCATGCAGCAGCTTTGAATTGGTGTAAATACGTAGCCCAGTGCATGCTTCTATCAAAGGTTGGGGGCTTGACATGAACTGTCCCAACCGCAGGCGAGGTGACCTTCTCTGTTGACTTATTTTCTGTCTTTCTCTGTCTTTATCATTGGTACAGTCTGTTCACAAAGTTGTTTTGGTTGTAACTTCAGGCACTGCTCGACTGCATTTTTAATCTGCTCTTTTATATTTGTAATCGAGTCTTCTGTTTTTGTTGACATAGCTTTTTCCACAATCGTGACTGATTTTTCTACTTCAGCCATTTTATTAGACATCGATTCTTCAACACTCGAGACAGATTTTTCTACTTCAGCTATTTTTAATGTCATTGATACGTGTACCTCCGATATTTTAGTAACTTGTTTATTAAGCTCACCTCGTAGGAGACCCAACTCAGCAGCGGTTTGTTCTTGTGTCTGCTTTTGCTCCTGTATTAACTCCTTGATGACTTCTGTTTCACGCTTCCGTTCTTTTTGTCTTTTCTGTTTCAAGCATTAGTGCTTTCTGACGTTCCTCTGCTTCTTCTCTTTCTTGTCTTCGTTCTTCTTTTGTCTCTTCCGCCTCCTCTCTGAGTTTCTCATCCTGCCATTTTTCTGCTTCTTCCTGTGTCTGCCGCAGCAGTGTTTGTAAAGCTTCCATCATCTGACTGGGATCCATGTTTCCGATTAATCACGAATTACACTTATCTTGTACAAAGTGTGTACTGTTTCCACTGTTAACCGTTCTATCCCGGTTCTGACACCACTGTTAAGACAGTCTACTCGATCGTCATAGGTACAGTGGAAACAAAGTATAGTACAAGACACCAATTAAGTCACTAATCACCAGCTTTAATTTTTAAAGTTAAACGGTTCGTAATTAACAACACAGTCTCTACAACAAATCAAATGAAAATTGTTCACACGCAATAAGATGTCCAGTAATATAAAAACTCAATTGTATTACAATATACCATCCAATTATAAAACACAACACTTAACTAATAACCATTTGAACGCGCACAGTAATATCGCTAATATAACTCTCGAACCGCACGGCCAATAATTTGCACTAATACTGACTTGAGCGTCCCTGTGTAATTGTATTTATAGTCGCCAAAAATCTAGACGATTCCTAATTGCGTCTTAGCGTCCGTATGAACTACATAATTAACTGCGGCCTTGACACAGTCCACACGGCTGGCGGGATTGAGAAGACTCGCAAATGCATCTACAAGCACGTACGCCACACGCTTACATTCTGGATCTCTCTGGAACGTTCAATAAACACGTAGATTGTTCTGTGACGTCGTAACAATATGCTCTATTTCTGTAGTCATTAGAATTCTGTATTTTCCTCTGTCTTTCTTTAAACGATATATTCTTATTATTTTTAATTAAAACCTTTTCAGTTTTTCTTCATCTCTGTTTGTAAGGCACAATGTTTCTGTTGTTTATGTGTCACTACACATATTTATTGCATGCACTTCTGTCCTCTGTAAATGTGTAACTTCATTCTAGGACAAATTGTGTTTTTCAGTAGCTTTTTGTATCCAAAGTATGCTCTGTTTGAAGCGTTTGTTCATTGGCCACTCATCCTGCTGCTTCTTTTGTTTCTCCCATCAACTATAACAGTGCCCAAATATCTAAACTTGCCCACCTCTTCAACATGAACGTCTACAGCTTTATTCTCTTCCCCCATTTATTCCACTTTATAGCGTCCTCTTTTTATTAACTTACAGTCCTTTATTGATACAATTTTGCATGTGAATGTTTGTTGACATCTGTATCACCCTTATAAGTTTGTGTGATATTTTAATTCATCTGAGTCTTGTAGGATAGCCTGTCTGTGTCTCCTTGTTCTGAGTTAATTCCTTTGTCATCCTAGTTACTATAGTTATAGTCGTGCCATCTATTGTGTATCAGTACAGAATGCTATTCGGAAAACTCTTACATTTTTCTTCCTGTATGTGTGCTGAGATGGTTATTTAATAAAAAAAGTTAATATTATATGCAATGTTAAGTGGCATTATACCCCTATAATCACTGCATTTTATAAGGCCTCCATTTTTAAGTAGTTCCCACATTTAAACTGTTACATTTACATAAAAGCAACTCTTATAAGTCATAATTAATTTGTTATCTTTTATCAGTATAGTTCTGTTGTGGACGTGTTTCTGCACATCACTAAAGAACAGCTATGCTGTCAGCAGAATGATAACATGACGGGTTGGCATCAGTAAGGTAATAAGATGTGGTTTGGTTGTTGAATACTAATTGTATCAATACGGACTCAGAATGGTAATATCAACTTACTAACAGTGCTGTCTGATTTGTGCACAAAGACAGTTGTGGGAAGTGCCACACATTAAATAACACATTATTATATCAGAGGCTTCTGACTATCATCTTTTTGGCTGAGGCAGTATTACCAGCCCTAGTCTCCATTCTACAGGCATCGTTTCCTCATTACATATATTTCATATCAGTTTATACAATCTTCTTTTAAGTTCTTGTTCCCCTGTCTTTATAAGGTCTTTGTTAATCCCTGGTCCTCCATTCGTCCAAGTCCTTTACTTTAAGTCTTTCTAATTCGTCTCGAAATTCCTTAAATGTATATACTGTTTCTTCCCCTGTCCTTTGATTCCTGTAAGCATTCTTATCCTCTGTGACATTATCTTGCTAAAATGGTATCCCCACATTCTTTTTCTATGCAGTCAACCTCATACACAGTCAGGCTGCCTATAATTGTGAGCTTGTAAAAGATATGCTCGGTTATTTTTGTATAAAGTGTCTCTCCAGTATTATTCAAAAGATATGTAGAGCTGGAATCTCTGGGAAATATTGTAACTATATTTTATTTTATATTCATGGTCACGGAACCATTGTAACTATATTTGTTTATTTATTTTTATAATAATTTAAACTTCCACCTACCTTTAATTCTTCTGTATTGGCCGTTATATGTGATCTCTAGTGTTGACTAACCCCGCTCGTACGACGAAACTGACCAGTGCAGCAAATGAAATTGGGTATTTGAAATAATCATTTACATATTTATCAAATAAAACAATGTAATAGATTTATTATTACATTGTGACATTCCAATCATTTCTTCTCACTCATAACTCCAACATTTAAATTTAAACGGTATTCAATATTGAGGTGAAGCCCCATTTTATTTACCAGCAATAATTTTAACATATTTTATTACTTATATCTATATTATATTATTAATTAATTCATTCAAGGCGACCCAGCTTGTTATTCTCTCACATTCATTCTGTTTTAACACCCCATTTTAATTAGTTAGGGCCCAAAAATCGAAATTATTTATTTAGTATAATTGTCAGTCGAGTACTTAACCCTTGGCGACTCTGATGACCACGCGCCGCACCGATTATATGTCCGAAAGTTTACCACATTTTCACTTCTCTGTCTGCACTTTACTCACTTCAAGCTGAGAGGTTGCTTTGTTGTTGATTTAACTTAAATTTTTTACACTTTGTGGACATGTTATAAAATTTTGTAGCTCGCGAACTTTTTTATGAACCCCGGCCGGGGGGAGTATTTCGTCGACTGATGAGACAACGACTAACAATATCCCCACCTTCTCTGACTGCTTCCGGTAACACACACTGCCCCTTTGATCACAAAGTTTTTCGTCACTGTTTAGGTAACATGGGTTTGCATTGTGCCCAGGTGTTGACAATGCCACTGGCGAAAATACTGAGGCTGTGGAAGGTGGAGTTTCTCAGCTACATCCGCCGTCACAAAACCACATGGCACAAAACTTTCGTCCTTTCGCCATTTTCGGCAGCGTCGGTTCAGTCTCTGAGGCGCATAAGCTGCGCGCACGTTGGTATTGCGCATAGTCTGTATGTGACTCAATGCTTAATTACCTTGGAGTTACACCCGACATCGCATTCCATTGCCCCGACTTCGTTCAAAACTTCACTCTGCTGTTCTTGGTTTACATACAACGCTATTTAACACGGGACTGGCCACGCAGATGGAAAATAAATTTATGATTTGAAATAAAACAAAAACCCCTCCTTTTAGCCCCATTACAATACCCCCCCCCAATGAGAGATCTTCTGC
This sequence comes from Magicicada septendecula, assembly GCA_034769895.1. Classification (NCBI taxonomy): domain Eukaryota; kingdom Metazoa; phylum Arthropoda; class Insecta; order Hemiptera; family Cicadidae; genus Magicicada; species Magicicada septendecula. Next base: position 420,837,990 of record CM068372.1, on the reverse strand, counting down.
CGAAAAAGAAAACTCTCATTGCTAAACCCCTAAGAGGATCGGTGAGGATGTGGTGCCAACCGCCCCCCATTAATTCTTAACGCATCATGGGTAAACTACCCCCCTGGCTTGGCGACTATGGCTGCACCTAAACGAGATTACTGGACTTCTCTGTTCGAGATCCCAACACCATAAACTCGGACAGATACGCACCATAATCCACCTAACCTTTTAACATTCCACCCCAAAATCAAAACCCTGGCCTTATACCATACCAGATCCTCAACCGATATGTTCCCCCTTATCATGCACACTGGGTTGCCTTTAGCAAGTACTGGGCGCGTACACATACTCCTATTATTCTATTATAAACAGATTCCATATTTAAAATTTATAAAAATGTTTTATCTTTTAAATTCTCATTGCTTTTCTCCAACCGACATTATGTTTTCAAACCAAAAAAAATAAAGCAAACAAATCAAACTTTAATCATTTGACCTTTGTTCAAAAATGACTCTAAGTCTCATATCAAGGATCCATTAATTTACTTCTCTCTTTCTATTTAATCTCAAAATCTTAAAATCTTTTGAGTTCCTCATGTTTCTTAATCGTCTACTAACAGTCATACAAACAAAATAACCTGAACTACTCATTAAATCCTAAGTTCCATTACATATTACCTAAATTACAACACATATACTATGAAAAATATAAAGTAATTAATACATTACAGATATATATAATTAGCAATATATATTGGCTATGAAACACAATCTGTACTTCAATCAATTTTTTTTTGTTTTTCAAATAATTTTTTATTAAAACGCTATTCTGATCATTAAAGAAAATTATACAAGAAAATACAAATGGAATTTATATTGATTATTAAAAGAATATAGGAATTGGTCATATGGACCATGATACAATCCATCAGCTGATCCCTCTAGGTCGGGTGAATGACCTTGACATATATATATCCTACACAAAGCTACACTATAAAATACATGAAACATGTTTAACAGTTTTTTACCTTCAAACATAATATAATAGAACGTTTGAATTTAAACTCTCTTAAACACATTGACAATTTATTATTGAAATATTTAGTTACATTGAAAAATCTGCAAATCAGTTAAGTATTCCATATATAACACCAGTAATCAGCTGATGTCCCTGGTCAGGTGACTGACCTTACTCTAACTACGTTTCCAACCATTACACCATGTAAAATACATTACACGTTTACAATCCTTATATTCTAACATAATAAAATAATAACACAATAAGATATAATAAACACAATATAATAAACATCTACTGCACCCATTTCTCAAATCAAAACAAAATTATTTAGTCAGCTTAGTAATGAGTCACCATTATTAAGTTACAAAAAAAAAAATTTTTTTTTTAATTCGTTACTCCCCTGAGTAACCCCCCTGCCACACACACTGTGACCCCCCTGGACTGTGGCGTCCAGTTGCATCCACAAGGACTGAAGTTTTGGAGGAATTTTGTCATCTCCTTGTCCTTGCTTCTGCGTTACATATTTTAAAAGTGTCAGATATAATATCTGCTTTTACATATTGACAACCTTAAGACGGGTCTATCACCTGTTTTACTGTTCCCACGCGAACAAGGTGATAGCCGCTGTTCCATAGTTCCGGCGATTTCCCCTAAGTGGCCCCCCGTTAATTTCAAAGTTCACCAATTTTAAAGGCAACCAACTATGGTCAGTTTTACAATTGCTGCCCACAGCTGGCTGTCGTCCAAAACCACGATTAGTGCTGGTAAGGCAGTAATCGCCCAAAAAGGCGGGGAAATCAACTTTCATTTCATGCATGTTCTCTTCATCTGATAATACACTGGACGGCAACAAATCAACATATAATATGAAATTATATAACAAGTTGTGCAGTGTATATTACGCCAGTTTGGCCTCCGATGATGGTAACATACCTTGATGTTACCACCAGCACTCATCGCTATCTGCAGTAGCACATGCCACCACTGCAATAGCATAACTAATAGCTAAACTTAAGTCCTTCTACCTTTATTAACTACATTCCCCCAATGATTCTCTCTCCTAAATACACCAAACAACCCCCCAAAATTACACCTTAACCTTGCATAATAACATAACAAACATGAACAATATCATTGCTACATTTAACCAAACAATTCACATTTAAATAATTTTTATAAAAAATTATCAACATTACAACTTGAACTTGCTATTAACTCTTTTTATTTATACTCTAAATTATTTAACATTTATTGGACCATTAGATTCTCTCAAAAATTCAAATTTATTATTAACATTCATTTTACATCATTTCAATAATATTTTACCTAAGTTAGCTTCTTTCAAACTCATTTAGTGCCATTATCAGACTCTTACTTTACTTCAGGGTCATTATCAAATTCATACTTACATATGGTCAACCACTCCGTCTAATAAATACATGATTACTGTCATTAATTCCAAATATAAACAAGTCATCACCACAACATCCCGTACAACCATATGTACCTTCTGAAACATTTTAACAACCATATGATTCCACAACTAAATACATTTTACATTTATTCAATTACTGTTTATTATCAAGTTTAAATCTCATAAAATCATATAAATTCATCTTCAAAACCTCTTTACAACATTTTAAATCAATCAAAAATATTTAAACATCTCAAATTATTTTAATTCCATCAATTATTAAAAACACAACATATTTTAATTACATTACTTCAAAACAATTACAATTCATTTCTTACCTTCATAATTATTCTTGTTATTTATTTAGTCTGCCAAAATATTATTATTATTATTAAAACAATTTCTACCACATACACATATTGTTTACATAAAACATTTTACAATACAGACACAATTAATTTCTCTATAAATTTATTTACAATCTTTTGTCATTATTTTTCTGTTTACCCCACTTCATTTCCTAAGTTAGCAAGGTCCTAACCATAAACTAAAATATTTAAAATGTCCATTCATTGAGTTTATATTTAGCCTCCATCATCATGTATGAGTCTTACTTTTATATAATAATTATCGTCCTTACTCACACTCAATTCATTATTATTATTTATATAATTTTCTAGTATTTCAAATTGTTCCGTAAAGCCCACATAATAATATATTGGATTATCCCACATTACTATCGAATCATATACCCTGTCTAAATCATTGATTTTTGTCTTGTCACCGTCTGTATTATTATCCATCACCCTTAAGTACTGTAACCTCTCAATCTCAGAATCATCTATTATTAATACTCCACGTCTATTCACAGGTAAGCATTCAATATAATTATCAACGTTATTATTATTTATTTCTGCACTATCTTCATAACAAGGTAAGTCAACAATATTACTAATTCTCTCTCTCTTTATTTTCTCTAGTAGCTCTTCATAACTTCTAACAACATCAAATAATATTATCTCTTTCTCTCTCTCTCTCTCTCTCTCTCTCTCTCAATGTGAACAATTCTACCACTCTCTCACAAAACCACTCATCCTGACACCATCTCACTGTGTCTCTATCACTCCACACAAAAGGCAACATAACATTATCATAACCCATCCTGATTCTTTCAGGGAACTCATGATACATAAAAGGGGACCTACTTAGAGACACCTTGTCTCTCACATAATTACTGGAGGAAACCTTGTCCTCATAACTCATTATTGGAGTCTTTACTCCATTTAAATCACGGGAAAAATTTGCCCTTTGTAAACCCAACCTCTCTTCAACCACTATCTTATTACTACTCTCTAATTCCACTAAAACTTCCTCTCCACTATTATTATTCACTTTACTTTCTAACACATTTTTAATTATCTCGTTTTCACTTTTTATTTTGCTATTACTTGTTAACTCATTATTATAATTATCGGTACTCACCTTATTCTCAGTTACTTAATTAATTACATTCCCACTACCGGTATTTCTTGTCATGTTATCAACATCATCTTGTGTTTGTTTTATTAGATTATCAAACATTACATTAATCTCTTTAAAATTAGCGTCATTTTTAATATTCTGTTCTTCATATCTTATTTTCTGCTCATTAATATCTTTACTCAATTGGTCAAATTTGGTATCAAATTTTTCGTCATTTGTATCAAAACGACAATTGATTTTATCGAAATTGCTACACATCATACTATACAAGCGTGTCAACATATCATCGTCATTCGGTTGCTTATTTTTGTTTGTTAAAACTGGAGTTAATTGAATCCCAGAATCAACAGCTGATTCGCTTAATTGCATTTGAGCAGCAATTGGGGTAGAATGAATTATTACGTTACTGCCAACAGCTGTTTCTGTAACAGCTGTTCGCATTTCACTTTCATTTAATGACTGTGGTTCAAGGCCACTTTCGCTCGTATCTACGTCTGTTACATTGCTTTTTTCTGTGTGCTCAGACGTTTTTTAACTGGTTTATAATTTATGTTCTAAATACAATTAATTCGAAATATTATGCTATAGCATACATAAAATAACTCTTATATCATAACTACGTGACTTTTACATAAATTAATTTTTTCTTTCACAACCGTATTTTACTTCCTGCACTGTCAAAATAGGCCGGCGTAATACAAATTTTTATTATATTACATCCTGGTCACGCCGCACCATTGTAACTATATTTTATTTTATATTCATGGTCACAGAACCATTGTAACTATATTTGTTTATTTATTTTTATAATAATTTAAACTTCCACCTACCTTTAATTCTTTTGTATTGGCCGTTATCTGTGATCTCTAGTGTTGGACTAACCCCGCTCGTACGACGAAACTGACCAGTGCAGCAAATGAAATTGGGTATTTGAAATAATCATTTACATATTTATCAAATAAAACAATGTAATAGATTTATTATTATATTGTGACATTCCAATCATTTCTTCTCACTCATAACTCCAACATTTAAATTTAAACGGTATTCAATATTGAGGTCAAGCCCCATTTTATTTACCAGCAATAATTTTAACATATTTTATTACTTATATCTATATTATATTATTAATTAATTAATTCAAGGCGACCCAGCTTGCTATTCTCTCACATTCATTCTGTTTTAACACCCCATTTTAATTAGTTAGGGCCCAAAAATCGAAATTATTTATTTAGTATAATTGTCAGTCGAGTACTTAACCCTTGGCGACTCTGATGACCACGCGCCGCACCAATTATATGTCTGAAAGTTTACCACATTTTCAGTTCTCTGTCTGCACTTTACTCACTTCGAGCTGAGAGGTTGCTTTGTTGTTGATTTAACTTACATTTTTTTACACTTTGTGGACATGTTATAAAATTTTGTAGTTCGCTAACTTTTTTATGAACCCCGGCCGGGGGGAGTATTTCGTCGACTGATGAGACAACGACTAACAATATCCCCACCTTCTCTGACTGCTTCCGGTAACACACACTGCCCCTTTGATCACAAAGTTTTTCGTCACTGTTTAGGTAACATGGGTTTGCATTGTGCCCAGGTTTTGACAATGCCAACCGGCGAAAATACTGAGGCTGTGGAAGGTGGAGTATCTCAGCTACATCCGCCGTCACAAAACCACATGGCACAAAACTTTCGTCGTTTTGCCATTTTCGGCAGCGTCGGTTCAGTTTCTGAGGCGCATAAGCTGCAGGCATGTTGGTATTGTGTGTAGTCTGTACATGACTCAATGCTTAATTACCTTGGAGTTACACCCGACATCGCATTCCATTGCCCTTACTTCGTTCAAAACTTCACTCTGCTGTTCTTGGTTTACATACAACGCTATTTAACACGGGACTGGCCACGCAGATGGAAAATAAATTTATGATTTGAAATAAAACAAAAACCCCTCCTTTTAGCCCCGTTACAATATGCCACTAGCGTGAATATAAACCAGTATAATTCGCCTCTGTTTCACACCCACATCATAAAATAACAGTTGCGAGTAAGGAAGATTTACCATCTGATTGGCAGCCTTTCTTTTATTGTAATATAAGAATCAGCTTAATTATCAAACAGAGGCTTTGCTCTATTGTATACATCTGTATGAGCGTAGACGCCCCTGGAACCAAACTGCCGTATGGCCTTCCACTCAAGTTTTGCACTCTTGATGCTTGACTTTACCAATAGGAACCATTATGCTTTGACCACTGAATTATTTTTATAATTATGTAATTGTTTATTCCTTATTGGACGTTGTTTTCGAAAAAAGGACTTAAGATTGGAACATTGAAACTTTTTTTGTTGAAAAATTCTCAATTAAAAATTGTTGATTAAGCATTTAAAGTTTTTAAATATTTTAAAAATGTTTTTTTGTTAAGTTAAAGTGTTTTAATTGTGTTTATAATTTTGTGACTAAGGAGTGTGCGCATGCGCGCGTTAATGTGCGTGTGTGCATGTGCATGCGTATGTTTGATTTTGGGAGATATAGTTAGGTATATTCACAGGTTTTTGTTTTATTACAAGTAATGAAAACATTATAACTTTATTTTACATTACTGCTATTAGTATAATATTATAAAGTATTTATATAACAATTAATGAAAGTTGTATCATAAAGTGATGTAAAGAATCCCTCTAAAGTCATACTTCTGTTTGTTACAATATTATTTTAAAATGTTATGGAAATAGACAAATATTGTTAGTAAATGTTATTTGTTTACAGGTTTACTGGAGTATGTTATGTCACATCAAGGGGAACAATTGAAAGTACAAGAACGTTGGTATGAGAAGTTACACAACTGGGAGAAAGCATTACAGTCATATGAAGACAGGCTGGTTGAAAACCCTCATGATATCGAGCTTATACTTGGCCAGATGAGGTGTATGGAAGCATTAGGAGAATGGTTAGTTCTCTTTTTCTTCAGATATTGTCATGTTGTTTTTTGTTGTTGTGAATTTGATTCTGTGATAAATTGAACAAGAATTTTGATCTCATTCGTAAACTTTCATGGTTTTCATTAATAATAACTCTGTTTTTCAATTGAAGAGACACCTTTTTATTTCTTTTAAAACCAAACGTTTTGCCCATACTACAGTGAGGCACTGAGGATGTTTCATTGTAATACTGGCAAAATGTTTGGTTTTAAAAGAAATAAAAAGACTTGTGTCCAACTGAAAAACAGTTGTATTAAGAATTTTGGTGAACATTTGACAAACAGATCATCTGTATGTTAGCTGTATCTTTATTTTCATATGTTTTAATCTAAACGATGGCATAGGTGAGTATAGGCAAGTTGAGTTTTCAGTAGGAAAGTGTAAACTTTCTTACCAAATCTTGTAAGAAAATAAGGTAGCGCAACTTATCTATAATAAAAAAAAACACACACACACAAAGCATTGGTGGTACTATGTTGAGCACTATCGATTATTTTGTACTATGTATTACAGAGAATAAACGTAATGTAAAATAATTGAATACAGAGGCAGTAATGTATAAATAGGTTTTATTAAATTTGTATTAAAACTATAAAAATCTGTTTTACAAATACGAATGCCTGTTGTGTGTTATTTGCAATAAACAGTGATAGTTACTAAATCAGTGGGATTACTAAATCATGGTTACAAACAAACATGGACACTAAATTGTTTAATGTTGCTGATGATATGATGATTTTAGTGGATGAGACAGTAACTATGTAAAGAATGTTACAAAAATTAGAAAGTGCGTTGGCAGGATATAGGATTAAAATGAATGTAGGAAAGTCAAAAGTGACGAGAATAAGTGAGGAATGTATAAGAGTACATATATCAAGAAGAAGAAAAATAGAGCAATTTGATAGGTACAGACATGTAAGGAGAATGTTGACTAAGGAGTGGATTGTTGAACAAGAGATCAGGAATAGAATAGCCATACAAAGAAATCATTCATAAGGAAAAACGGAATTCTGTATTGCAGAGTGAACTTGGAGCTGGGGAAGGATCATGAACTGCAGATTTTTTGTATCAGCTCTAGAATCATGGTTTTCAAGATGCGCTGGTTGAAGAAACATTGTGGCTGGGACACACAATGAGGATGGAACAGCACAGAAAAATTATAGAATGGGGACCAGTAGGTAGGAGATCAAGAGGAAGGCCAAGGAAGAGCTGAATTGAGGATGTTTGTTGATGAGTATTTTAGGAATATGGGGATAAGAAGATGGTGAAGACTATGTGACGAGAGGGGCTGAATGGAGAAAAATCATTGAAGAGGCTAAAACCCATATTGGGTTGTAACGCCAGCAGAAGATGTGTTGCAGGAATAGCAAACACACTTGGTTTGGTTCGGACTGCAAACATGGAGAATTCTTCCGTATCAAACAGGAAATTAAATCGCTATACACTAAGAAAGATATACTTAACACGACAGTGTTGAAATTACATTTACAATTATACCAACAGATCCATCCTGCCATCATATATAACGTAATGGATAAGATAAATATTTACATTACTGATATCGTGCGTGATGTAAAAAGATGACAGACCCGAAAATTTCAAAATTTGATGGCATCACAAAACCGACATCCCATCCCTGAATGTAAACATCAGTTCTACCCACGTACTTCTAACCTTACTAATATAATATTTGATGAAGATGAATTGCGTCTTCTTAACAAGGGTTTAAAATATAACTTTCCGCATGCTAATAAACGTCACGTTACACATGAAATTATCAGTGCTGAAACCACTATAACAACAATCAAGGACCCCAATCTCCAAAAAGAATCACGCTACTTAATAAACAATAAATTTAATAATATCATAAACATTCATAATTCTAATACTCAGAATACGCAGTTAAGAGCTCAAGCTGAGATCAAAACTCGTAAGATAATAAAAAAAAACTAATAGATAATAACGCACTTATAACGAAGGCAGATAAGGGACATACATTAGTAGTCATAAATAATGATGTATACACACGTAAAGTCGACGAGTTTATTTCCAATAACAACATAATGCTGAACACTGACCCCACTGATTCATTTACAAAAATTTTAAATAACACAATTAATAACTGTACCAAGTTGTTTGATGACCATACGCGTCGCTATTTAAAACCTATCAATGCCCATGCACCGAAACTTACTGGCCTACCTAAAATCCATAAGGACAATGTCCCAATTAGGCCTTTGGTTAATTTTACCATGGCACCGGGTTTTAAGGCGGCTAAGAAATTGGTTGCTTTAATAAGTGATAATATTCAACTACAAAATAATCATAGCATAATTAATAGCATGGATTTTATAAACAAAGTTAGAAATATACAATTGCTACCCACTTACAAATTAGCATCTTTCGACATCGTCAACCTTTATACTAGCATTCCCGTAAATCAGACCTTGGACATCTTGTATAATAACTTAATCAAATCCAATAAATTAGATGCACAATCCATGAACGAATTAATCTGCATACTGAGAGTTATCTTACAACAAAATTATTTTACTTTTAATGGACGTTACTATATTTAAAGGGACGGACTTGCTATGGGCTCACCGTTGTCCGGCTTGTTGGCTGACATTTATTTGAACTCTTATGAGAACAATTACTTTCTTAATAATCACAAGTTCACCAATAACATTTTTTATTGTCGTTATGTTGATGACACTTTTTTGATTTTCAATGGGACTGCACACCAGTTAAGCACTTTGAAAAACAGCTTGAATGCTGTAAATGATAATATCCAGTTCACCATGGAAACCGAAGTAAATAATGAACTAAATTTTTTGGATTTAACTATAACTAAACAACACAACAACCTGAAATTTGGAATATATAGAAAGCCTACCACCACCGATGTGACTATACATGCAGATTCACACCACCCGTATTCGCAAAAATTAGCAGCGTATAATAGTCTCATACACAGGCTTTTGAGTGTCCCCCTTGAGGCTAACGATTTTAACAATGAATTAAATACAATCAAACATATTACTGCTGCTAATGGTTATGATTGCCGGATGGTGGATAACATTCTTAGGAAGCACAAGGCTAAGAAATCCAAACAATTAAATAATATAAAAACCAAAAATAAGTACATCTCAACCACATACACGGAGATAATGCCCAAAATTCTAACATCTGTTTTTAATAGGCTTGGTTTCACCACCGTTTTCAAAACCAATATTAGCCTTTGGAATTCGGTTCGCCAGGCTGTTCACACACAAATAGTGTCAAGGACGGGTGTATACAAACTGATATGTAATGATTGTGAATGTTTCTACATTGGTCAAACGGGGAGACCTTTTATTAAAAGGTTTCAGGAACACACTCCACATAATCTCATCAATAAAGGTGTTTCTATAGATACTATAAAATCTAATCTCACATGACATTTAATTACATGCAACCATTCGTACACGAATTTTAATACGAACTTAATACCCTTACATTATTGTAGTAAGGGTCGTTATATGGATGCATGGGAAGAATTTGAAATCTATAGTGGGCATAATAACCCAGATACTCATGATGGCATACTTAATGATAAATTAAATTTCAAATCAAACCCGTTATATGACACCGCGCTACAATCGATTATGAGATAACACATGGTGAGACACGCGTTTGCTCAGTGTCCGGTAAGCCTCGCGCAGTGCACTGTGTCGGACACTCTTATACGTTTTGCAATTATACATATGTGTGTTTCGAGTGAATTTTAATATTTGATGATCTCCTTGTGAGTGATTATTGTCTGATGAAGAGTCATATGACTCGAAACGCGTCATGAAGATATCATCCTTGAAGTCACTGGACAGTTTCAATTAAGGTAAATTGTTTACTATATAAAGTGACTTGGACCGTATAAATAAAATGTTTAACTGATTGTAGTCAGTGAATCTGACTTTTTGTAAGTGAAATTATATTATCTGTCAACCATACATTGGTTGCATACTGTGAATGAAACATTTTGAATACTATTTTGGTATTGTAAATTTCACAGACGTATAATGTTTATGATTGTTATATTTAGGGGCCAGTTACACAGTGCAGCTAGTGTCCACTGGACAGATCTTACAGAAGCAGGAAGAGAAAGAATGTCTCGCATGGCAGCAGCTGCATCATGGGGTCTAGCACAGTGGGACTCTATGGACCGTTATGTATCATGCGTACCAAGGGACACAACTGATGGAGCATTCTACAGAGCTGTTCTGGCTGTGCATAGGGACCAGTATTCTACTGCTCAACAGGTCAGTGTCAATAGTGTCACATTCTAACAGCAGTCATCTTTTGTATTGACTGTTCACTTGATTGGCATTTTGTACACTTCCAGTCTTCAGTTTGGACTAGTGAGTGTTAATGCAGTCTAGACTACTCTTAACTTAAATCTTAGAGTCTCTCATTAGTCTTTTAGCTTCATTTATACATATAAGAGATAAAGAGCTAAAAGTATGTTTATAATACAGACGGGATATTTTTTGATAAAATAAAACAAAATTAAACCTGGCATTTGCAATAAAAATGGTATATACAAAACAGAATGCCCTAACTGAAATATATTTTATATAAGATATGCAAAGAAAAATGTACATGATACATTCATTCAGCATCACAGTGCTTTTTTACAAGTCCAGGAGTATAAATTTAGTTTAGTTGCAGTGTAAGAAAAACCGTCAATTTGCAGGATGTTAACCTAATAAAAGTAGACAATAAAGGCACAAAAGGAATGTGTGTGTGTGATACACACAATAACAGTAATTTAATAAAAAAAAATCAAATAAAATTTAATCGTGACAGTGTATTGTTATTAAAAATAATTGTAATAAATACAAATGTACATATTAAAAAAATTACAGTATAACAATCAGAACAGCTGATGTAAATTATTGTTACAACTATGAAAATATTTAAATCAAAATGCAGTACTTTCCCAATATCTGCACCCAGACTACATTTTCGATGTTTTGACTATGTGATAATGAGTACTGAAGTTTAGTGAAGTCGTTTATTCTTTCAGTAAATAATCCCCAACATATTAATGAATTGTTTTATGTAATTAAATAGTTTGTTTTTGATTGTTATTTAATTAATATGTGAAGTATTTGTAGTAATATTATAAATAAACCTGTTACTGAAATTATTTTTTAATCTTAATCTTTCTGTGTTTGGAACATTATATTTTTCTTAAATATTCAGTTTCTAGTGTGTCAAAACTATTCTGTTCTATGTGCTTTTTGAATATTACTGTGTTACTGTCATTTTATTTAGTTATTAAATGTTTTAATTTGTCATTACATGAGTAGAGGTTTCTTCATAAAATAAACTAAAAATCAAACCAATCTTTCCTAACCTTATTCATGGAAATAATATATATTTTCTCATATGGTTAAGGAATGCAATCTTTTACAATTGAGAAGTTTTTCAAAATTCACAACTTCAGATGAAAAATGTCGGTATGGAGAACCATACATGACTTCCATGTTCTAAGATTTATATTTAAAAGCATATTCGAAATGAAATATTTCCATAGAAACTACTTCTTTCTATTGCTTCAGCCTTAACCACAGTAGTGTGGTCACTAACGTATACCATCTCACGTTTTCGCACTCGATTTTCACTGATGATGGCAGTCGATGGCACTGCCAAAATGTCTGGTTTTGCAGAAAACATTGGACTACAGCTAAACAGCCCAGGAAGGAATTTTAACAAAAAACTACTTCTTTGTTGCCGATAACGTAGTACACATATAACAAATTCTCCCCTCCCTCTTCAACTATAATTTTCATTAATAGAAAATTACCCCCACCCCGTTCAACTAGCCTCTTCATTTATAGATATTTCATCTACGTTTCTACAGTGGATTATTATGAGTTACTTATCAGGATACTTTGTTTATCAAAATTAAGTACTTTACTCTTGTTAAAACACAAAACGTTGCAGGTAAACTACCCCTTTCTCTTAACCGATCTTCACCAAAATCAATAGGCCTTCAGTCCTCTACAATTCAGGGATGCATGCAAAAAAATATTTGATTCTGTTTGAATGTGCGTCAGTTATCGTTTGTCATGAAAACATTTCTCTTGTTACAACATAAAATGTTGCAGGTAAACTACCCCTTTCCCTTAACCGATCTTCACCAAAATCAACAGGCCTTGAGTACTCTACAATTCAAGGATGCATGCAAAACATTATTTGATTCTGTTTGAATGTGCAGCAGTTATCGTTCATCATAGAAACAATTGCTCTTGTTAAAACATGAAAAGTGGCAGGTAAACTACCCCGTTCCCTTAACCTATCTTCACCAAAATCAACAGTCCTTCACTTCTTTACAATTCAGGACCGTATGCAAAAAGTTATTTTATTCTCTTTGAATTTACGGCAGTTATCGTACGTAAAAAAAAAATTACCCTTGTTAAAACACAAAACGTTGCTGGTAAACTACCCCTTTCCCTTAACCGATCTTCAAAAAAATCAACAAACCTTGAGTTCTCTATAATTTAAAAAGGTATGCAAAAAGTAGTTGATTCTGTTTGAATTTATGGCAGTTATCGTTCGTCATAGAAAAAATTACCCTTGTTAAAACATAAAATGTTATTTGTAAACTAACCCTTTCCCTTAACCGATCTTCACCAACACCAATAGGTCGTGAGAACTATATAATTCAGGGCTGTATGCAAAACATTATTTGATTCTCTTTGAATTTACAGCAGTTATCGTTCGTCATGGAAAACGTTCTCTTGTTACAACGTAAAATTTTGCTGGTAAACAACCCCTTTCCATTAACCGATCTTCACCAAAAACATCAGGTCTTGAGTACTCTACTATTCACAGTTGGATGCAAAAAATTATTTGATTATGTTTGAATTTGCGGCTGTTATCGTTTGCCATAGAAAATACGCTTGTTAAAACATAAAAAGTTGCAGGTAAACTACCCTTTTCCCTTAACCAATCTTCACCAAAAACAGTAGGTCTTGAGTACTCTACAAATCAGAGCTATATGCAAAAAATTATTTGATTCTGTTTGAATTTGCGGCTCTTTTCGTTTGCCATAGAAAATACTCTTGTTAAAACATAAAATGTTGCAGGTAAACTACCCTTTTCCCTTAACCGATCTTCACCAAAAACAATAGGTCCTGAGAACTCTACAATTATGGGCTGTGTGCAAAAAATTATTTGATTCTGTTTGAATTTGAGGCTCTTTTAGTTTGCCATAGAAAATACCCTTGTTACAACATAAAATGTTGCAGGTAAACTACCCCTTTCCCTTCACCAATCTTCACCAAAGACAACAGATCTTCAGAACTCTACAATTCAGGGCTGTATGCAAAAAAGTATTTGATTCTCTTTGAATTTACGGCTGTTATCGTTCGTCATAGAAAATACTCTTGTTAAAACATAAAACATTGCAGGTAAACTACCCTTTTCCCTTAACCGATCTTCACCAAAAACAATAGGTCCTGAGAACTCTACAATTAAGGGCTGTATGCAAAAAATTATTTGATTCTGTTTGAATTTGCGGCTCTTTTCGTTTGCCATAGAAAATACCCTTGTTAAAACATAAAACATTGCAGGTAAACTACCCCTTTCCCTTAACCGATCTTCAACAAAATCAACACACCTTGAGGTCTGTATAATTCGGAAAGGTATGCAAAAGAGTAGTTGATTCTGTTTGAATTTACGGCAGTTATCGTTCGTCATAGAAAAAATTACCCTTGTTAAAACATAAAATGTTGCTGGTAAACTACCTCTTTCCCTTAACCGATCTTCACCAAAACCAATAGCTCTTGAGAACTCTACAATTCAGGGCTGTATCCAAAACATTATTTGATTCTGTTTGAATTTGCTGCTGTTATCGTTTGCCATAGAAAAAAAGTACCCTTGATAAAAAAAAAACATTGCAGGTAAACTACCCCTTTCCCTTAACCGATCTTCACCAAAAGCAATAGGTCTTGAGTACTCTACAAATCAGAGGTGTATGCAAATAATTATTTGATTCTGTTTGAATTTGCGGCTGTTATCGTTTGCCATAGAAAAAAAAATCCACACACACACACACACACACACACACACACACACACACATTTCAAAATATGACTTTTTTTCATGTTTTGAGTGTAGTACAATCAGAATCTGCAATAATCTCAAACACAATTTTTTTTGCCATCACCATACTTCCATTTCCTTAAGAAACATGTAAGTAAAAACATGCAGTGGCACCCATAAGGAGCAGTAGCAGACAAAGAAGTTAGGCTCTATAAATCACAAAATTTTGATGAAATATATGATTTTCGAATGTAAAATATTTACTGGACCATGATTACAGAGAGTACAGTAATAATTTTAAATTAATATTTACATAGGTGTACAGTATGTCACCGGACAAAAAGGCTTGCCGCATGACAAATGGCGCCAATCGTACACTCTAGTTATTTTGGTGGGGGTCAAGTGGTGCTGAGATGTTCGGCAGCTGCGCCCGTTGTTCGTGGCGTTCTACAGTCCTCCTCTTCTTCCGGTATCAGTTGTAGAGTCGGCTGCCGGGAGAGTTGTGACACAGCGAGGTGAAGATCTGCTCTCGGTGCCAGCCGAGACGTGACACGAGAAGACGAGGCGAGCCAATCAGGGACCAGCGGCACTCTTGATAGGTTCATGGCACACGACCTGTCAGGGAATAAAAACAGCGCCGCTAGACATTTTTGTCGCACTCCATTGTATGCCGTCGTGAAGCCAGCCGGAAGCAAAAGGAAGAAGAAAGAAGAATGGAGAGCAAAGGAGAACCAGTGATGGATATCGACTGGGACAGCAGCGGGCTCTACATACTGCTGCCAAAAGAATTGGACAGCAGTACGCCCAGAACAGCGGACGCAGCCACCGAACATCACAGCGCGGCTCGGGCAGCGTACGCAAATGAGTTAGCGTCCTCGACAAACGGTCTTTTTAAGGACCTCAAAAACGATAGTGTGTATGATTGGCTACATTTGTCTTGTGACAAGTGGCGCCCAACGTGGGGTAGCGATCATAGTGCAGATGCACGATACGGCCACGCCAGCGAGCTACCAGCTGGCCCACAAACCAACATGGCACCCACAGCTACACTCAGTGGGACACCGGGTTCGAGGTAGAGCAAGGGTTTGCGCAATTCGCCACAGCTCTGAGGTGCACGTTGCCACTGGTGATCACCGCTACATACCATGGCCTCAAGTACGAGGATCCAGAACGACATCTTCGACAGCTAGAGTGACTGCTGCGGGACTACAGAGTCCCACTGGAACAGTGGGTGGATTACGCAGTGCGGCAGCTCCGAGGAGAAGCCGCCATGTGGGCAGAGAGATACACGGGATTGCAGATAAATTGGCCCAAGTTTTGCGACCGCTTCTGTGGGACGCAACGCGATGCAGAGCTGCTGACCGAGCTGTACAGTCAAATGTAGAGGCAGGAATCGGTGGAAATCTTCATCCTGCGAAAAATCAACCTGTTTTGCCATCTCTATCCCAGAGGTAACGAGAGGATGAGCATACCCATGCTCACAAACAGCTACAGCCACGCCTTCGACCGGCACTGAGGTTCCCACCGCCTACAGTTTTGGAGGAACTTTTACAATGGGCAGTGAGCATCGAGGCGGACTTGGACCAAGATAATCATGTGCAAGGTCGGGATGACTCTGCTGAAAACTCCCTGGATCGAGTAGGGGGGTCAAAGCAGTGTCGATCGGCCTCAGGGACAAAAGAGGAATAAAGAATGAGCAGCCAAACACCCAAGTGCCGCTTCTGCCCGGGAAGACACTTCCATCGGGACTGCCCTGTGAAGAACCGGCGGGGAAACGACCAAGCGCCCCGGTAAATAGCCCACCAGGGCACATGAACCAACTAGGTATGGACATACCGCGCATTCCAATAGAGATTTCCGGCCAAAAACTGACCGCAGCCTTGGACTCCGCCGCAAACTACAACTTCGTACGAGCCGGTGTGCTGTCCGGAGGAAGGAAGACGGAACCCTGAGATGTCCAACTAGCGCTACACGGTCACCTATGTCACTCAACGGCCGCCGTCATCGCAGACATTGTAATTGGAAGTCTCGCGACCACCACCAGCCTGCTAGATGTGTCAGGACTGCAAGAGGAAGTTTTGCTGGCCCATCACTGGCTCACGGCCAACCAAGCAGTTGTGGACTACCGATGGGGCTGCCTTCACATTGGCAGCGAGAACCTACAGACGGTCTTCTGGAATGACTGGGCGGAGCCAGAGGAAGAGGACATGACGAAGCCAGCCTTCAAATGTCAGCAGGTGGCCAACACCGTAAACGGCTTCTGGAAATGTTACACCGTCATCGCAGTCTGTTCTCCCGTGGCCCGCTCCGCACCACATCTGCGGCCAAGCACGAGATCCGGCTGAAGGAAGGTAGCCAACCATTCCGGTTCACGATGTACCAGTACTCCGACGAGAAGCAACGCACCATTCGGGAACAGGTAGAAGAGATGCTGAGGCAGCGGATCATTGAACCGGGCACTTCGCCATACACCTTTCCGGTGGTGATTGTGAAGAAGAATGACAGCACACCCCAGTTCTGCGTGGACTTCCGGAGGCTGAACGATCAGACCAAAGATGTGGACTCACCACTGCCGCTGATATACAAAACAATCAAGGACCTCAGCGGGGCCAAAGTCTTCTCGACCGTAGATCTGAAGAGCGGCTACTGGCAGATCCCGCTGGAGGACGAAGCAAAGAAGTACATAGCATTCTCGGTGCCAGACAGAGGTCGCTACCAGTTCCGGGTGATAGGCTTTGGGCTGAAGAACGCGCCCAGCACCTTCCAACGGCTGATGCAGGATGTTCTCATGGGACTATTATGGGAGTGCTGCCTCGTCTATCTGGACGACATCATTGTCTACTTCCCCGACTGGGAAACACACCTGCGACACCTGGATCAAGTCTTGGAAAGGCTGGAGATGCACCAGCTGACCTGCTCCCTCAACAAGTGTCACTTCGGCCAGGAAGAAGTCACCTTTCTTGGCCACGAGATTACTCCGGACGGCAACCTCCCGCAGCAGCAACATCTCAGAGCGATCGAAGACCAGCCCTCTCCCAGCAACAAGAAAGAGCTACAACAGTTCCTGGGAACCTGGAACTGGTTGCGAGAGTACATCCCCTACTTCGCCATGATTTCGGAACCATTAACAGTCCTGGTGCAGACAAGAACGTGGCATTGGGACAAGATAACGCAGCGAGCCTTCGAAGAGATTAAGGCTGCTTTCCGGCAGCCGTTAAAACTCTCACGACCGAATTGGGACTTGCCAATGTTTCTGCAGACCGACGCCAGCCAAAAGGGACTTGGAGTGGTGCTTTATCAATGCACTGAAGCCGGAGAGAGTCATATCATCTCGTACGCCAGTGCCAAGCTCCGCAAGGTGGAGAAGAAGTACTACTCCAGTGAACTGGAGTGCTTGGCAGTTGTATGGGCCATCAAGAAATGCCGGCCATACTTGGAGGATCGCCATTTCACCCTGAAGACCGACAACAAGGTGCTAACCTGGCTGAAGCAGGCGACGGGGCAGAAGACGAAGTACGCTCGCTGGGCTCTACTGATACAGAGCTTCAAATACACCGTCGTCCATTGCCCGGGCAAGGAGAACTAGTTGCCAGACTTCCTCTCGAGAGAACCGGGGCTTGAAGATACCGCCTGCTTCCAAGAAGAACCACGGATGCAGCCTGAAGAGAGGCCACTTCGCAGTGTTGTGGCAGCTGCACCGCGACTACAAGAAAACACGGCGATCGGCATCCATCAGGCAGTGGAGGAGGCGCAAGAAGGCGACAAGGAGTGCCAAGCGTGGAGAAACGACCCTGCGACGGCTACAGCGAGAGGATACCGGGTGGACGACGGCCTGGTTTGGAAGGACAGACGCAACCAGGAATCATGATTGTATGTGCCGCTGAGTGCCCGCATGGAGGTCATAAGGCACTTCCACGACTCCCCTGAAGCCGGTCATCTGGGGGCTGAAGAAACGTTTCGTGCCTTCGGCAAGGACTTCGTCTGGACTGGCCTAACCATCGACATCCGCAGATACGTCTGGAGATGCAGAATATGCGCCCTCCACAAGCGCGGCGCCAATCTCGAACAGGACCAACAGCGACCTCACCGACCCAGGAGATGTTGGAATACTGTTTCCCTGGACGTCATGGGACCATATCCGCTGACTTGAGCTGGCAACCAGTAGGCCTACATCATAGTGGTCACGGATATGATGTCGAGATGGGAGGAAGCAAAGGCCGTGCGCAAGGCGGACGCCGACACCATTATCCGTTACCTGGAGGAAGAAGTGTTCCCTCATTGGGGATACCCAGAGGCGTTGCTCACCGACAACGGGAAGCCACTCACGGGCCACAAGTGGAAGCAGATGTGCGACAAGCTGCACATACGACCATGAACTACAGGCAGCTACCATCCCTGGGCGAACCCGATCCGCAGCAATGTCGAGATCAAGAAGGCGCTGCGGATCCAGCTCCATGACTGCAAGGACCATGGCGACTGGGACTAGCGTTTGCCGACGGTTCTGTTCTCACTGCGGAATCGTGCAAACGCCGCCACTGGAGTGACACCAAGCGGGCTTCTGCTGGGCAGAAACCTATGCCGACCCGGCGACTGGAGCCGGCCACACGCGGAACAGAACGTCCGGCCAGTTGAGGAATGAGAAGAGGCGGCCCGGTCACACCAGATCAAGTGTCAGCAGCGGTGGTATCCGGAACGGAGGACACAGGACCCTACGCTGGCCGTAGGGCAGCTGGTGTAAGTCAAGAGCCACGCTGGACCAGGCAAAGGATGAAGGTACCCTGGATGGGAGCCAGTCTGGGAAGGTCCCTTTAGCGTTGCTGCAACCCTCGGCGGGCAGATTTACACAGTGGAGAAGGACGGACGCCCATACAAAGTTCACCGCCAAAGGCTCAAGCCCGCCGGAGAAGAACAGTAGGCTGGCCACCAGATAGCATTCAAGACCCGGGGGAGTTGTGACGCAGTGAGGCGAAGATCTGCTCTCGGCGTCAGCTGAGCACACAAGAAGACAAGGTGAGCCAGTCAGGGACCAGCGGCACTCTGATAGGTTCATGGCACACGACCTGTCAGGGCATAAAAACAGCGCTGCTAGAAATTTTTGGCGCACTCCATTTGATGTCGCGAAGCCAGCCGGAAGCAAAAGGAAGAAGGAAGAAGAATGGAGAGCAAAGGAGAACCAGTGATGGATATCGACTGGGACAGCAGCGGGCTCTACACCCCGCTGCCGAAAGAAGAGGACAGCAGTATGCCCGGAACAGCAGACGCAGACGCCGAACATCACAGCATGGCTTGGGCGGCGTATGCAAATGAGTTAGCGTCCTCGACAAACGGTCCTTTAAGGACCTCAAAAACGATAGTGTGTACGATTGGCGCAATTTGTCCTGTGACAAGTACTTATACAAATTTTTGTTCATTAATCAAGATTACATAATTTTCACCATTGTTTATATTCAATTTGTATGTCACACTTGGACACAGAATCAGAATCACTGTCTACCTCCACATTTGGGTGTTTAGCTCTTTCACCTGCTACCTTAAATATAGAATGAAGGGTTGACTGTTTTGTTGTGTTCTCTTCTTTTCTTTGTATATTTCCTGGTAGTCTTGAACTGTTATTTGTGTTGTGTTAAACTTAAGAAAACATTTATCACTCAGAATCTTTAGCCCTTCATCAGTAAGCTGAAATACACTGTTGGGTACTCTTACTCCAATTTATCTTATTCCTTATCAATTTTTTCTTTGTTGTCTGGATTTTGGTATAGTTCTTATTAGCAAGGTCTTCTGCATGATAGTCAAACAAACAATTGTTTAGTGTCTTAATCTTTCCAGACCCTGGAAACCTGCTCCTGAGCATTTATTTGACTGCGGGAATAGGAGCAACACAATGTTATAGCAGAATCACACAGCTTTATAACAGGATTGATGAACGTAGATGGAACTACCACATAATAGCAGAATATGTGGCAGTGTAAAGTGAGGAACTCGTATGCGTTACATATAACAGTTGTACAAAATCAAATTGTACATAAAAAATATATTATCAGATTAACTTTTTGTACACACTAAAAATATTTCTATTACCTTCCATAAAATGGCCACAAGTGTAGTGGAAATCAACTATGTATGTAAGAGTGTGTGTGTGTGTGTGTGTGTGTGTGTGTGTGTGTGTGTGTGTGTGTGTGTGTGTGTGAGAGAGAGAGAGAGCAATAACGTCATTAAAACCATAAATTATATATTGTTGATACATTCTACTCTATTTTTTTCATCGAATGCAGGAAGTAGCAAAGGATGTTGACATTACAGAGAAAAATCTCTATGCAGTTGGTTTCTTCTGACTCATTATTGTTAAATTTACTAATGCCTAACTATATTATATTTACTTCAAATGCCTGTGTCATTCAACAATATTGACACAGTATTTCTGTAACGCAGTTAATAGATTCTGCAAGAGATCTTTTGGATACGGAACTAACTGCAATGGCGGGAGAGAGTTACCAGCGTGCATATGGTGCAATGGTTTCTGTTCAGATGTTGGCAGAACTAGAGGAAGTTGTTCAGTACAAATTAGTACCAGAAAGACAGGCTACTATTAGGAAGATGTGGTGGGATAGATTACAGGTATGAACTCAACTTAAATCTGTTCAAAATTGTAAAACTTACTGTTTAGAAAAATACTCTATAGTTTTTCTATTTTATTCGTCTATTCATGTTTTTGCAGTAAAGTTTCATTTGTGAAGTTTATTGTTTATTATTTCAAAAATTAAATAGTCTTTTTCAATTTAAAATTAAAGGATGTGTAAACTTACAATTCATTTTAAAACATCCTGGCAGTGTCGCCAATTGTAAACTTACTTAACTACCTCCAACTTACACACCCAGAATAGTACCTACCTTGGCGATCTTTTCGTGCACCTACCTTATACTTCATCAGCACATAACAGGGTCACCAGCATATGTGAGGTTAACATACAAACCATTTCACTCTATACATTAAATAATGCTTGCTTAATTTAAACACTTTGTTTCCCTTGGCTCAGAAGATTCTGAAGCTCGATTAGGTGAGATTTGGATGCAGTAAACAGACTAGGTTTCAGCGCAATAATTACATTGAACATGTGGTCATGGTGACATAGAAATCTGTTTTTATTTTTATTTTAGAACTTCAACAGGTGTTACCCCTATTTATCTGGTGATTAGTAAATCACCCAACATTGAACATACAGAATCATTAATTGAACAAGATTAATTTACTTAAATCTATTAAGGGGAACCAGTACTTCGCTTCCACACTCTCACTCACTCTCTTAAAACCCCCCCTTAACTTTGAGATCTCATTATTATCTGAATATAATAATTAGTACTGGGTACATGATAATTTACGGTTGTTTGGTCGACCTATTTCTGAAAGTACTTATCTGTAGAAGTTATTCCACATGTGGCGTCATTGTTCTTACAGTTCAGTTTTGTTCCAACACTCACTAAACTGTTAAAACTGTTGATTAATTTTGATGATTACTTTTTATACTCGAAGGGATTTATTTGTCACTTTTTTATATTCATTTTCACACTATTTTGTAGGCCTACTGATTATTTGTTCCGTGTAGGCCTTCCAACACTGTTACACGGTTTTGAGTTGTTCGTAGACTGGGCGCATGGCGATCGGTCAGCGTATACTATATGAGCTGGTGACGTTGTTCCTCCCGCTCACCACTTCCCTTCTCATCTGTTGTTCATCGAATGTGCTAGACTTTTGTAAACGCCAAAATTGCATTTCGTTATTGAAAAACATGTGGTCACGTCATGATATTATCGTGATGTCAGTCGGATCATAAATTTCTTACCATATAAGGCTCGGTTTTGTAGTTTTGTGACGGCAATGACTACGTCACACTGGCTGACTCATACCATTCCAATTGCTAAAGCCGTACAATTTATTCAGTTTTACATAGATCGTATTATTGCACAATATGAAAATAATTATACCCATTTTGTACTGTCACAGATGTATATGATTTTGTTTTATGTTTTTATCTGGGAATATGCTTCACCACTTTTTATTTTGAAGAAGAAGATGAAACTTCCTTAATAAACATAGAAAGTTATCGTAACAACAGTAATCATATTTGAACATAATCTCTGTTATCAGATGTACACTTCTTCATCACTCTGCAGGTTTTTTATGCCAGCAGCAGAGAGTTCTTTCCTTGAAATCTGAGCCATGTTTGCGAATTTGTTTTCATTTCTTTGTTGCCATAAAACTTGACTTCATGTAATGACTTTCCGGTGTCCAAACAAAAGAAGTCTGTTAGAGTGAAATCAGGATTGCGAGGTGGATGTAGCAACACTTCCTAGCATAACTTTCTAGTGGATTCAAGTATTGGCTGTGTAATGTGAAGATGAGAATTATACTGAAGAAAAGTACTCTTTTTCTCAGTTAATCACACATTTTTTTCTGTATCCCAATCTTCAATTTATTTTCAAGTATATATCTATCTTTCTAACTGTTTAGATTTTGGCTAATAATGGTGGGTTCAGGTTTTGTCCAAAGTCATTATTCTTTCCAAAACAATTAAAACACACTCCAAAGTCCAAATTCTGAAATCTAATCACTGGACAGCATTTTTCAAAAGTACATTGCTTTCCTGTTTCATCAGGACTCACTACTGTTGATAGATTGATGTAGGGCAATTACAATTACTTCTCAGCAGTTTTAAATAACAAGAATTCTATGTTATGATTTTGAGAATATTATACTTGTTATTAAGATGTTGTCTCTTAACATAATTAATTTTGTCTCTTTATGTACTGACTTATGTTTCTGCATGGGCAAAACGTTTTTAAAATTATATTTGGAGATATATTAATTATATTTGGAGATACAGTAGAACTTCCATATAACGAACTTCTAAATAACGAAATTCTCTGTTCAATGAATTTTTTTCAGGAATTTTGAGAATTAGTCAGAAAAACATGTTAAAATGTCCCTACTTGACGAAGTTTGTTTTCTATTTAGCGAACTTTTTTTTGGAGAGGTTGATAAAAAAATCTGGCCTGAGACTAGAATTGCATTTCCGTTTTACTTTTTTTACCTCCGTATGTCTGATAACCAACTATAGTGTGTTGATATATAATAAAATGTTTGAATAACTTTACCTATTACTGAACTGTGGAATGTAATGTGATCCCGCCCACTTGCCTACACATTCGCGTTCAGTTCTCCCCACCACCACTGTCTGTTACTACTCCACAGTTTACATACGTCATTCTGGTTTCGTCTTTGCCTTAGTGTGGTTCTCTGTTTTGGCGAGTTCAAGTGATTTACTGTATACAGTAGTCGTCAACCTGTATTTTTGTGGTCTTGTCAATGTTCGTCAGGCAGAATAGCGGTGGGACTTCAATAATGTCAAAACGCAGGGTTTTAAGAATCAAAGAAAAATTGCAGATTCTTAACGAAGTGAACAGTGGAGTTAAGAAAAAAGAAATTGCATTACATTTTGGTATTCCGGCAAATTCTTTATCAACCATTTTAAAGAATCGCGAATCAGTCGAAAAACACGCTGAGCAGTGTAATACAGATCGAAAACGTTTTAAAACATGTGTTTATGAAGATTTAGACGAGGCAGTTTACCGTAATGGTTTACTGTGGTCCGTGAAAAAAATATTCCTGTATTGGGAGCATTAATAAAACAGAAAGCTTTAAAATTTGCTAAAATGTAAAACTGTCCTGATTTTCAAGCCAGTACGGGGTGGTTGGATATTGGATATGGTGGTGGTTTTAAGTCCTGTCACGACATTTCTCAAAAATGTGTCAGCGGCGAGAGTGCTGATGTTAAAGAAGATGACTGTGTTTCTTGGAAACAAAATGTCTTGCCAGAATTATTACAGGAATACAACGACGATGACATTTTTAATGCCGATGAGACCAGGCTGTTTTGTAAATGTGTTCCTGATAAAAGCTTTGCTTTCAAAGGAGACATGTTTCGGCGGGAAGCAGAGTAAAGAGAGGGTGACTGTTATGGTCGTGGCGAACATGAGCAGAAGTGAAATGTTAAAACTCCTGGTTATTTGGAAAGGTCAATTGTCACATTGTTTCCGAGGAGTTAAATCTTTGTAAACAGATTACGATTTTACCTGGAAAGCCTGGATGACTACTGAAATCTAGAATGTTTAATGAAACTAAATTATGAAATGATTAAACAAAAACGAAAACTTATATTGTTTGTTGATAATTGCCCTGTGCACCCACGAACTGTTTCCGAGAAATGTAGAAATGTTAAGGTTGTCCCCCCCCCCATGACCGCAAAACTTCAGCCTATGGACCAGGGGATTATTAAAAATTTGAAAGTCCATTATCGTAAGCGAACTCTTGCAAAAGTTTTGAAGGCCATAGAAGAAAATAAACCATTTAACCCCAGTAAATTAATTTCGTTGAAAGAATGTTTTGAAGCTGTTTCAAAAGCATGGTCTCAGGACGTCACGGGTGAAACAATAACACGATGCTTCAAAAAAGCAGGCTTGGAACGTGAAAATGAAAATGTAGCACTCAGAAACAGATGTGGACAAGATTCCTGGTATTGTTAAAGACGCCTGGGAGAAGTTATGAAACTGTTCTAATTTATGTAAAGATGTTCAACTAGGTGACTGTCTTCAGCTCTATGAGAACGTTGAAGTAGCAGCGTTAAAATACTGTATAATAAGTGATTACGTTATCTAAATGAATTCCAATTTTATAATTAACATATTTTGCTAAAATGTTGTTTTTAATTCCACTGTTCAATCACAATTCAATTTGTTAATTTTATCATTCAACTTGTTATCAGTTTTATTTTATCGATTGTCTATTTATCAACAAAATAACACAAAAACATACAATTTATTTGTGTTTTTGGTCGACCATACACACCATTTTTCATTTTTTTTTCTATTTAACGAATTTTGCATATAACGAACTTTTTTTCGGTGCCCCGTGACACTTCATTATATGGAAGTTCGACTGTATATTAATTATGTTTGGAGATATTATGATAAAATCTCAATGAAACAGTATGGATTTCATTTCATAATGGCCAACACAATTGTATCGAGTTACACAATTTAATTAAAAACCAGTACTTTTGCTTAATAGTTAAAAATGTACTTACTGCTTAAAAATAAATTATACACAATATATGTCTTCACTTTACCTTTTGGAAAATACCTCTGCCCGACACTACTTTCCTAACCTCTCACAAATCAGATGAATGATGTAAGTAATGCACGTGCAGTTCATTTGAATTTCAGCACTGAGCAGTTCGCTTTGTTATGTTAAAGGACTAGCATTGCTTTTGTATATGTTGTAATGTTGCACATTGTTGCAATTAGTTGTTTGCTGTGACTACAAGAACTGGCACATCATTGGACAAGAGGGAAATGTGTATGTATGGGGGATGTAGAGTTCCCCCTTCAAACAACGATTGGCAAGAATGAATACTTCGAAAATACAAAACAAATTTTTCTCGTTGCTAATTATATTTATTGTATCCTTAAATTTTTAGTGACCGTCAATCAATGAATGTTTTAGTGGATGGTTAGTGAGGATCGGTCAATAATACAAATTTTAGCTATTTTGCGTCGACATTTCGACAGTATTTATTGTCATCTTCAGGACCTGTGTATGAAATACAATAGAAATATCATATCAATTAATATTGTAAGAAGAAATCACTGTATCGGGTTTACGTCTGTTTATGCCCTACGTTGTTAGCGTCATTTTTAACGTCTTCCACAGAATTTTCATTAACCAGCCCACTCTTAATCATATCTACTTCTTCCTGTGTATTTTTCCGTTTGTTAGGACGTATTATTCCTCTTTCTTTATTGATCGTCTTTCCCAGGTATTTATTATCCTCTTTGTTGTTGTTATTTTTATTTTCAGATAATATTACACCTTGGTATTCTCTAATTTCTATTTCCTTACTGCTCTCTTCTGTGTTCGGACTTACTTTAATACCCTCGGAAGCGCTGTCTAGTGTTTCATTCAAATTCATGAAACCACTGTCCATTGTTTCCTGAAACTTTCATCCATTTGCTTATTTGTCTCCCCCTTGTATTCATCTGCTTTTTGCTTTTTGGCTAAGTGTGTTACTGATCATTTCAATCTTTTCTCGAATTTGTTTTATACTTTTATTATTTTCTTCAAATTTGGTGTTCATATATTCCCTTTGTCCGTCAATAATTTCTCTCAATTCATGGTTTTGTTCATTCATGGTTTTCCTTATATCTCCATGAATGGTCTCAATTTTTTCGTTTAGTTGTTTTACTAAACTTTCCTGAATACTATCTATTTTCTCATTGGTTTGCTTGTTTTGTTCCCTTGAGTTTTCATCCTGTTTCCTAAAATTTTCCTTGTTTTCCTCCTCCATTTTGTTGAATTTTTTGCTCAAGGTTTCATTTTGTTTCCTCGAGTTTTCATCTATTTTGTCAAATTTTTCAGCCATAAATTTCATTATTTCTTGCCAATTTGGTTCTCCGCTGGCTTCCGCTTTGTCACCCGCCTGTTGCTCGTTTTCCGTGTTTATAACTACTTCTATTTCTTGTTCCTGTCTACCTTCTTCCTTCTCCGTGTCTTCTGCCCTCTTCTTTGACTTGCCTCTGGTATTATGCATTTCTTGTCTTCTCATAGTTGCCGACAAAAATTAGGATTTTCGTTATATTAATTTGTATATATTTTGAAATTCTTCCCTAATTCAAGCCCTCTAAGTTGAGCGCCATTTGTAACAAGAAATCACTGTATCGGGTGTACGTCTGTTTATGCCCTACATTGTTAGTGTCATTTTTAACGTCTTCCACAGAATTTCCAGCTATTTATCTGTTATGTGTAATATGTTAGTATCCTACAAAATGTTATTTTATTTTTTAAATTGAGAGTATGTGATTATGAAAAATATTGACCAAGTTCTCTTTATTCTGTATTATATCAGGGCAGTTGTTTGAAAATAGGTAGGAGAGAGAGTGATAGAGAGAAAGAGAATTACTCTCTTAGTATATGATCTAGTTGTTTAAAATTTTTCCAAGCGTTCCACAGCTGTTTTCTATTTACGAACCCATTTAAGGTTATGTTATTTTGCAGTACTTAATACTTTCTGATGACTGGGCTAATCTTCTTACTCTTCTCTGCTATTCCTTCTTTTCCTGTAACAAACTACTATCTACAAGAAATAATTCACCATCCATTACCTAAAAGAAAGGTCTTTATTGAATTTATTTTAATTCAATGGAAATTATTGTCTTGTAATCATTAGTTTACAATCGATTATTTTTCGATATCACAACATTTTTCAATATTAGTTTTACATTACATATAACATAACAAATATTTTCAATTACAGTTTTTTAGAAAGAAAAATTGATTATATATATATATATATATCCCAGGGTTATTTAAGGTTCTTTGAACTCTAAGAAAGTCAGAAATGCATAATTATTAGTATCATACTTTACATTAAATAATATTTGTTTATTTTAAAATCTGATTCATTAAGTTTGTTTTTAAACCACCAGAGCGCAGACTACGTATCTTCACAGAAAACGAACACCAATAAAGATGGCTGCCGGAACGTTCCTAGTGACAACACATTTTTACTGTTTTTTGGTTAATTAAATAAAGTTTATTATGTTCACCTTGTTTTCTTATGAATTGGAAGAGGTGGTGCTGTTTCTAGTGTTTTATACTTATTTGTGATTTGTAATTTTTTATTTATGAAACGAAGCGATCTCACCCAAAGATTTGTAATTCTGATGTCTAGGCCAAGATATGTTTAGCTCGATTTACGGTTTTCATCGATTTCCTGGCGTGAATTATTATGTTCCAAGGATGTCTCTAATGTAGTGGATGTTGCTGACTCGTTTCATTAATTTTGTAGGGGTTTTTTACGAATGATAGTTATTATTTTTAAAAAATTTTAAAGGACATTACTTTTTTTTCATCTGATCACTTTGAATACTATTGAACAATCAATCTAATTTCTTGTTGGTTAGTTACTGTTAGTAACCAAGAAATTGATGGTTTTTTATTGGCTAACCTAGGTACATTTTTAGTAAATAGGCTAGTATTAATTATTATTACTTCATTTCTTCTTTTAGAAAAAATACTCCTTTAAAAATTTTAACTATAATTAAATTTAATTTATATAAGGTTTTTCTTCATATCTTTACTTAAGTTTGTCTATTTGTATTTTATAATTTAATGGTTTTTTACTTAGTTTATTTCGGACGTATATTTCAGTTAATGTATTCTTACTCTACACTATTTTGATTTACACTCCATCTCTCTATTTTATATTAATTAGCCCTTATTAATTTGTTATAACCCTGGCTTCCTTTAAACATAAACAAAAATAGTATATTAATTACAGTGGTATTGCCTTTGTGGCCTAACAATACAAAACTACAACAACTTATCATTAGTATTACAGTTTATTACTACAACACTGCATCCTCACTTTTGTGATTGATGTCCTTTTTAGTTTTTTAATATTTCCACATAAAATACTATGTTTCACTTTGTACATTGTTTTTATAGTATGATATTTAATCCCCATTTCTGACTTTTTAAATAGGTAATTACTGATTTTATTACTCTTATGATGATATTAATACTTCTTTATTTATTATCGGTACTGGGCATGGGTTATGTAATGTTACATAAAGCTCCCCCACTAAAACGGATTTATTTTTATTTCTTTTTTAAAAATAATTGTTGAATTCCTCATTCTTCTCCTTCTTTTATCAATCTTCATAATATATTTTCATTTCTGTTTGGTTATATACACCCTCTATTTTGTTATTATTAATGGACTTTATTTCATATATATTATTTCCCTTCACCTGGGTTACTAGGTATGGCCCAGTATAAAGTAAAAGTAACATCCTCGCTATACCCTCTATTGAACTGGGTAGCTGTCTATTCTTTATTAGTACCTTATCCCCTACTTTATATGGGTTAATTCTTTTCTTTTTACCAGTTTCCTTTTTATATAAAAGTTCAGCTTTATGCAGCAACCTATTATGCATTTCTATTTTATTAAATCCTACTCTCTCTCCTGGAGGAAAATTAACGATTGATATTATTCTTGTGGTGATTGTTTATCAAACATCTCTTGATGAGGACTGGTCACAATGATCAATAAAAACTTGTTTTAACACTCTCATATTTTTATTTACTTCTATAAATGTGCTTTCTCAATTGAGCTTTTCTGTCTGCTATCTTCTTTCTGTTTTCTTCCTTCATACTTCTGGAATCTGATATCAATCTTCTCAGCTGTTTTATTATCCCTTAAATATTCAGTTTCCCTAACATTCCCTAACACGTGAGCTGGGACAGTCCAGAGGGACACTTTTGGCTATATACTCTGCTGGCCATACTACACTTTGCTGAGCTCAGAGGAATTATCATCTCTGCTCAAAATATAGTACTGCTGGAATTCATCTACAGACAGTTATTAAATAAAAATTATACCATAATAGTCCATTTTTTGACTAATAAAAAACACTTTTGGGATTCTTCACGCTGTTGCTGTTTACATTTAAATATATATTTCTTTTTTTCTTCTTGATTCCTTCTTATTTTCAGTAGCTAATTTCAGATAACGTTATTGACAGGCATTATTTGTAAATCCTTTTGACTTTCCTTCTTGTGAGAGATGTTCTTCGTATCATTTCTTCCTTTATCATTTTCAACTCCGAGAAATTCTAAATTGTAGCTGTATTAATTATTATCATTCTTTAGCTTCATTGTAATTATAGTCATTATATTATCCATTATTCTTCTTATTTTACCTTCGTGTCTGAGCATATTACCATTAATTGTTTTTATATATTTTTTTTAACTTGTTGTTCCCATTAAAATATTATTTTTTCTCTTATTCCATTTTAAATCATATTGTTTATAAATAAATTATGTAATCTGTTCTTCCATTCTCTTGGTGTTTTGTCGTTTATCTTAAATCATATTGTTTCAAAATATCTTAAGTAAGTTGTCCTTTCATGCTTTTTGAATTTTGTTGTTTTATTATATTTAATATTATTTATTTGGTTCCTTTTTTCCAATGGGTTGCTTGGTCGGTATACAGAAAATCAGTCCCCCCTTTTTTTCTGGTTGATTATTTCTTGGTTTAACCATGTCCATTAACTCAGTTACTCCTCTTCCTCGGATTACTGCAGTGTTCATAATGATTTTTGTCCTTGTTAAATACCTCTCTTTCATCTGGTATTGTAACTCTGCTGATATTGAATTTTCATTAAATTCAATGCTTACCATCGTTTTCCGAACTCTTTCTTTCCTCGTAACATATCCTTCTACTACCATGTCTTGTAATTTTTCTAATACACCTATTTCTATCATATTTATATGTAGTCTATTACACAAATATGTTGATGATATATCATTTACTGGTGATGTCACTGACCTTTTATTTACTGGTATATTTAATTTAAATATAGATTTAGTTAAGTTTTTTCTATATCCTTTCAAAACAGTCATTTCTCTGTAATTAACGATTGGGAGATTAAGTACATTAACCAGCCCACTCTTAATCATATCTACTTCTTCCCGTATATTTTTCCATTTGTTAGGACGTATTATTCCTCTTTCTTTCTTGGTCGCCTTTCCCAGGTATTTATTATCCTCTTTGTTGTTGTTATTTTTATTTTCAGATAATATTACACCTTGGTATTCTCTAATTTCTATTTCCTTCCTGCTCTCTTTTGTGTTCGGACTTACTTTAATACCTTCGGAAGCGCTGTCTAGTGTTTCATTCAAATTCTTGAAACCACTGTCCATTGTTTCCTCTAACTTTCTGAAACTTTCATCCATTTGCTTATTTGTCTCCCCCTTGTATTCATCTGCTTTTTGGCTAAGTGTGTTTCTGATCATTTCAATCTTTTCATGAATTTGTTTTATATTTTTATTATTTTCTTCAAATATGGTGTTCATATATTCCCTTTGTCCGTCAATAATTTCTCTCAAGTCATGGTTTTCCTTATATCTCCATGAATGGTCTCAATTTTTTCGTTTAGTTGTTTTACTAAACTTTCCTGAATACTATCTATTTTCTCATTGGTTTGCTTGTTTTGTTCCCTTGAGTTTTCATCCTGTTTCCTAAAATTTTCCTTGTTTTCCTCCTCCATTTTGTCGAATTTTTCGCTCAAGGTTTCATTTTGTTTCCTCGAGTTTTCATCTATTTTGTCAAATTTTCAGCCATAAATTTCATTATTTCTTGCCAATTTGGTTCTCTGCTGGCTTCCGCTTTGTCACCCGCCTGTTGCTCTTTTTCTGTGTTTATAACTACTTCTATTTCTTGTTCCTGTCCACCTTCTTCCTTCTCCGTGTCTTCTGCCCTCTTCTTTGACTTGCCTCTGGTATTATGCATTTCTTGTCTTCTCATAGATGTCGGCAAAAATTAGGTTTTTCGTTATATTAATTTGTATATATTTCGAAATTCTTCCCTAATTCAAGCCCTCTAAGTTGAGCGTCATTTGTAACAAGAAATCACTGTATCGGGTTTACGTCTGTTTACGCCCTACATTGTTAGTGTCATTTTTAACGTCTTCCACAGAATTTCCAGCTATTTATCTGTTATGTGTAATATGTTAGTATCCTACAAAATGTTATTTTATTTTTTAAATTGAGAGTATGTGATTATGAAAAATATTGACCAAGTTCTCTTTATTCTGTATTATATCAGGGCAGTTGTTTGAAAATAGGTAGGAGAGAGAGTGATAGAGAGAAAGAGAATTACTCTCTTAGTATATGATCTAGTCGTTTAAAATTTTTCTGCGCGTTGCATCAGCTGTTTTCTATTTACGAACCCATTTAAGGTTGTTATTTTGCAGTACTTAATAATTTCTGATGACTGTGCTAATCTTCTTACTCTTATCTGCTATTCCTTCTTTTCCTGTAACAAACTACTATCTACCAGAAATAATACACCGTCCATTACCTAAAAGAAAGGTCTTTATTGAATGTATTTTAATTCAATGGAAATTATTGTCTTGTAATCATTAGTTTACAATCGATTATTTTTCGATATCACAACATTTTTCAATATTAGTTTTACATTACATATAACATAACAAATATTTTCAATTACAGTTTTTTAGAAAGAAAAATTAATTATATATATATATATATATCCCAGGGTTATTTAAGGTTCTTTGAACTCTAAGAAAGTCAGAAATGCATAATTATTAGTATCATACTTTACATTAAATAATATTTGTTTATTTTAAAATCTGATTCATTAAGTTTGCTTTTAAACCACCAGAGCGCAGACTACGTATCTTTACAGAAAACGAACACCAATAAAGATGGCTGCCGGAACGTTCCTAGTGACAACACATTTTTACTGTTTTTTGGTTAATTAAATAAAGTTCATTTATGAACTGAAAGAGGTGGTGATGTTTCTAGTGTTCTATACTTATTTGGGATTTGTAATTTTTTATTTATGAAAGGAAGCGATCTCGCCGAAAGATTTGTAATTCTGATGTCTAGGCCAAGATATGTTTAGCTGGATTTACGGTTTTCATCGATTTCCTGGCGTGAATTATTGTGTTCCAAGGATGTCTCTAATGTAGTGGATGTTGCTGACTCTTTTCATTAATTTTGTAGGGGTTTTTTACGAATGATAGTTATTATTTTTTAAAAATTTTAAAGGACATTACTTTTTTTTTCATCTGATCACTTTGAATACCATTGAACAATCAATCTAATTTCTTGTTGGTTAGTTACTGTTAGTAACCAAGAAATTGATGGTTTTTTATTGGCTAACCTAGGTACATTTTTAGTAAATAGGCTAGTATTAAGTATTATTACTTCATTACTTCTTTTAGAAAAAATACTCCTTTACAAATTTTAACTATAATTAAATTTAATTTATATAAGGTTTTTCTTCATATTGTAACGTCTCGCGGGTAACCGGATAGTATCGTTTGATCTTATCGTCACTCTTGCGATCGTCACTGTAATTGTTTAATGAAATAATGTTTTATTAGCCCCACTGTTGGGTTCGCCAATCTTGTAACGTCTTGCGGGTAATCTCTAGGAGTCTGAAAGATATACGTTTCCTAAAAAGGTTTCTTATCGTCTATTTATGCTCCTCGAAAATCTCGCTTTAATGAGAGTCACAGAATTCGTTATAATTTATGTTCAAAGTTTCCAAAAAAAATCGAGTGTGTGTGATTATGCAGATATTTCCCTTAGATTTTATTTGGGTGAATTCAATAAGTTGTTTGACCGTAGTTAGGAGAGAGAGTGCAAAAAGAATTATTCTCTTGGCATACAATTAATTAATTTAAATTTCTCCGCTCATGAGACCAGCTGATTGTGACATTTACAAACACATTGGAGATTAAATTAACACCAATGGTATGTAATATTTTCTGGTTGTCCGTTCTCTTCTCTGTCTCCAGACAATCTGTAAACAACTACCCTCTACTGAAAATAATACACATTGTAACGTATCAAAATAATGGTTACATAGAAATGATATAATACGTCGAATAAAAGTGTACCACGAACATATTTCATCGAACATGAGAATAAATAACAGGAGTATAAAAGTCAAATGTGTATCTATATATGAATAATGTTAAAGCAAGCCAACGAAGAAGAAAGAAGAACCATAATAAATGTATCATCAAGTAGGAAGGAGGAAAAGAGAAGATAAAGGATCAATATAATACGTTAGTAATATAGGCCCAATAGATCATAATAGTGAGGGGATATACCAATAGATCATAATAGTGAGGGGATATACCAAATATTATCACCATAGTGAATACATATATTAAATGTTATCATCGTAGTGAGAGGATAAAGTAATTTATCATAATAGTGAGACATATATAAAATAATGCTCATCATAGTAAGTGGACATGTTAAAAATTATAACTATATTGAGTGAACATGATGAATAGACAAATAAATGTGAATTGTGACAAATAACGATGAATATAATGTAAATAATTGTGTTATCAATATAACATGAGTTATCACAAATAGTGAGGAACAAAAGATACCTTATAAGTGATAAGAAATTAAAAATGAAGAATAAGTTACCGAGTAACCAGAAGAGGAAGTATGAAGAAGAAGAAGAAGAAGAAGAAGAAGAAGAAATGTACCTTGAAAAATGAAGAATATGTGTATAACTAGAACAAGACAACAACATTCCAAAGTATGGAAGGCACCATGACCAGAAAAGTGACAAAAAAGGATAATAACTACCAGATTAATAGCTATGAAACTATCCATCAAGGAAGGACATAATGAAACCAATATGATAAAGAAACCAAGTGTTGAAAACTTAGTAAGTGATCACAGACAATAATAGTGAATACCTTATATGAGTGCAATGATAAATAATATAAGGACACTACCCCAAATAAACACCACAAACAATATGAGTGAAATGTTTATGACAAAGGAAGTAAAAAAGTGTTAACAAATAAAATCAACGATTATCAAGTGAAATACACAAACATTCAGTGTACAAATTGTAATCCAAGATTGTAACACAGACATACTTACTAAGACCACCAATTTAATGGAACTGAAAAGAGAAATAATTGCTCAAAAAGACCAATGATACAAACTATAAAATCCTTGATATGAAATGTGCCTGAATGTCAGAGTAACACAGGACAAAATGTAAATAAATGTTATAGCTAATGTGTAGTAAACAAGACAATTTGTTGTAAAGAAACAAACCAATGTGTACAAGCCAAGATGCAAACCCACCAAAATGTGTAACATAAATAAGTAAAAAATCAAGTGTTGTTGTATTAACATATAGTATAAAATGTGTACATAGTGTGTAAAACATGGTAATAAACAATAGTAATAACATGTCATAATGACATTGCAATATTTAAGCAGAATGTTGAACAAAATAAGAAGCATATTGTCAAATCAGTAACACATAACCTCATCTGAACAGGACCTACAACATAAAATCACACACAATAATTAGATAAAGTAATTACAAGTAATTGTTTAAAACAGAAACCAAATGAGAAAAAATGTACAAGGCAGTGAATACCTTATAAGCTGAGGGACATAACTATATAAGTCAAATTATTGATACTAACAATAAACAAATCAGACAAAATCTCAAGTGACTACAGAGTTACACCAAAAACACTAATAAAACTTGTAAAGAGAAAGTAAAGAAGTTTACCAGTAGTAAGAGGGATATTCAATTCAACTATGAGTATACCTAACAATCATTATATAAGTAATTTAATAACAATAAAATAATAAACCAGTTAACTATACCAATAGGACTAGGTGTAAATAACCATCCTACTGCAATTTAAAGAAAGTTCAACTAACAAAAAGTTAGTAAGTACATTAAACAGACAATGTACAATGTCTGTGTACACTTTAATTGCTAATAATACATGTAATATATACTAACAATAACTAAATAAGAGTGACAAAATAACGAAATCATAGCATGATGCATTTAAACAATGCTGTATGATTAAATAAGACACCATTTGCTAGAGTAAAGTATCAGCAAAGATATGAAAGGATGTTAAGTAACATCTAAATACCAAAAGTGTATAATAGTATAAGACATAATGGTAATACAAGCAAATACAAATGCTAGTACATATATGGCTTGCACGCCATGAATGTATTTTGCTTAAACCATAAATATATTAATATTTTGTATTAAATAATGGGAGATAGGAATTATAAACATTAATTATGAGTATTAGATTAATATAACACCGAAATATAGTGGTAAAGACTTATTTTTTATTAAGAACCACTATAAGTGTATTGTGTAAAGTGAAGTAAATTGTTAATGGACGGATTTATCACTTGTTTGGACTTAAAAGAAAGACCCAAGTATCCGCAAAACAATGCGACTATTCATTTAACGATCAGACGAATAATAAGAAAATTATACATAATATAAGATTTTCTATCATTTCCGAATCGGAATGAACACGTCATAGACGAGCCTCCACCCCAAGGACAGACGCTAAAATTAAAATTTTTAATATCACCAAGGCGTTTGGGGTAGAGAGTACAGACTTCTCCACCAATGGGATGATCTGATTTTACCAGACGCGAGAAGAAACTTCGACGAGGAGAGTTAATTGTTTTCCAACCTTCACGGCGAGCGGAGCACGCAGCAGTTGTCAAGAAATATTTCAAATTTGTGCGCGTTTCCTAGTAAACAGTTGTAAACTAACCTCAACTGAGGAACTATCCCTTTACGTGTGACAGTGCGACGAGTGATAGTGTGAGTTATTTAACATTGCCAGTGTATAATAAGGGCAATGAAAAGTGATAATTACAGGGAGTACTATCCATTAACGATATTTAAAAATAAAATGAAATATAATTATCGCCAGTCGGTGAATATTATATCGAACTACGTTAGTCAAGTACGCACCGTACATGACTAACCTAGCGAATGATTGTACATTGACAGGCACAATGAGTAAAAGTTCTCGATTAATTAATTATGTTGTTTAATTAAAATATTTTAATATTTGTTCAAGAAAAATAATAATTGGAGTCAAAATAATATTAAATACTGTAAGCAACACGTATAAATATAGACGCTTACTTGACTACCATTACAGTTTGAATCGGGTTAATAATAATATAACCTACGAGAACTATCACTGCCTTTAATTACCAATCTTATTATGCTAAATATGTTTGAATGTAGTATTAAGATTTAAATAATATGAAATAACTTGTTTTAATAACTTACTCTGAACTATAGGTAGAGTTAACCTATAAACAACCAATATTTCCATGTCGACAAAGAGTCATATCGTTAATTAATAATTCTTTTTGAGTATACTCAATAATAAGAATTTTTCTATTTTTATCAAATCCATTTCATTGATAATAATTCAACAAGTAATATTGTTTTAATGTGTAGCGTTTATGAACACGTGTTACACATGCTTGAGTAAATAGCGACAGCACACCTGTTGTACAATAATACGATAGTTTTAATATCGTATTTGAGGTTAACTAATTTTAATTTTTTGTCTTTTGATTATTCTATACGAATTAATATTATTCATTATAAACATCTTTGTATCTTGTATCGTGACAATTCAAAGAACTCATGAAATTTGGTAATAATAATAACCTAACAAGATTTACAATAATATTGTATATTGTATCAGTGTTACCAGCCCTGAGCTGAAGGATTTTCAGAAAATAATTAATTTTGTTGTTGTTTTAAAAATTTATTCATTGTTTTTTAAAAGGAATTCATTTCAATTGAACTGATGTTAATAAAATCCTAGATATCTTACCTGTGGACAAAGCGTATTTATTTCTTTTAAAATAGGCACAAGTAACTTTCATGTAATGAGCAATTGTTTCCCAAGGTGGCAGCAATATTTCTAGCGGCCAGTATTTAAATATTTAATTCAAGATTAAATATACTTATCATTTTATTTACTGTCTGTATGTTCATGTCAAAGTGAAATATTTTGTGTGTTATGTTATGACTTTACAGTGATATCGAGCCTATTGAGAAGATTGAAAACGTTCACCGATGGTAAGTGGGGAGGTAAACACATCAAGAGAACAGTTTTTACAGTCCTTTTAAACAAGCACATAAACATTATTTTAATTATAAATATAATCAAACAACAACACCTTCTAATTAAATATTAAAGTAAATACAACACCAATATATTCGTTGTATTATTACAATGTGGCGCTCCATCGCGGGGCTTGATCTAAAGAGGAGAATACACATCACATTCATTAGTTGTATTATTACAAAGTGGCGCCCAATGTCTGAGCATGAATTAGGATGACAATATCCAACAAAATAAATAAATAATATATAATTACTAAACCTAAGTTGGCGGCAATTGCATTGCAAGAATACAGAGATGTATAGAAGATCGACATCAAAGAGGCGAGCGGCGGAAGCTGAAAAAGAAGCCAGGATGGTGGAGAAGGAAGCAACGTCAGCCGAAGATGTGGAAGAAATGTTAATTACAATGGAAGACAGACAACCTGAACCGGCGGAGGAGGTCCAGCAACCAGAAGGTCAACCGGAAGTGAACCAACCTGAGAAACCAATGCAACCAGGAGGCACAGACTTCATGGAAATAATGAGAGCAATGATGGAAGAGACCTTAAAGAAGAACATAGAATCATTGAAGGAAGACAACCAATCCACGAAGGAGGAATTAAGCAAGAAAATAGAAGAAGGCCAGAAGAACATGGAATCTTTGAAGAGAGATTTAAATAATAAAATAGATGAGACCAATAAGAAGACAGAAGAATCAATAAACCAGAAGGTGGAAGACGGAAGAAGAAGACGGAAGAGTTATTGGAGAAAAATATAGAAATAATCAAAGAAAATTTATCTGAAGAATTGGGAGTCAAAATCGGTGAAACTAATAAGAAATTAGACCAAATGAATAAGAAAATGAAGGAAAATTACAAGAAGAGTGTGGAGTCGTTAAATAAGGTAGTAGGCGATGATTGTAAGAGATTGGGAGAGACAATAAAAAGATGTTGTGAAGAGAGAAAAGAGAGTGTTAAGAAGATAAGAGGAGAATTAAGAAACGACAACAACTCAGGAACTGAAGAGGTACCCGAGAATGAAAACTTGGAACAAAATAATCTGCCAATGAATGATAATCAAATGGAGGTAAAAGGATTACCCGAAGATAAAAACACGGAACAAGTGAGCCCAAAACCCAGAGATAATGGAAGCAAGAACAAGATAATTAAGAAAACGGGAGAGAAGAAGATGAAAATAAGAAGAATAATATGCCCAAAGAAGACAAGAATTACAAAGGAAATAGTAGAGATGACTCGAAGTGGTCTAATTAATATGATTAACTTCCCAATCTACCATCTTACCCGTACTAATAATAAAAAGAAGAAAATCATACGAGGCCGACACCTACCAACTATGGCATATATAAAAATTCCAACAGCCAGTCAACTGTAATCTACCATCTTACCCGTACTATATAAGAAAAGAAATATACGAGGCCGACACCTACCAACTATGGCATATATAAAAATTCCAACAGCAAGTCAACTGAAATTTACCATCTTACCCGTACTACAAATGAAAAAACATACGAGGCCAACACACTCCAACTATGGCAAATAATATTTCCAACAGCCAGTCAACTGTTATCTACCATCTTACCCGTACTATATAAGAAAAGAAATATACGAGGCCGACACACTCCAACTATGGCAAATATAAAAATTCCTAGAGCCAGTCAACTAGTAATTTAACATCTTACCCGTACTACTGATATAAAAGAAAATATACGAGGCCGACACCTACCACCTATGGCAACATGTAAAATAATTCCAACAGCCAGTCAACTGTAATCTACCATCTTACCCGTACTATATAAGAAAAGAAATATACGAGGCCGACACCTACCAACTATGGCATATATAAAAATTCCAAGAGCCAGTCAACTAGTAATTTAACATCTTACCCGTACTACTGATATAAAATAAAATATACGAGGCGGACAAACAAGAACAGTGGCACATAAAATGATATTTCCAAGAGCCAGTCAACAGCAATATAACATCTTACCCGTACTACTTAAGAAAGAACTATGCGAGATGATCTACAAAGAAATCAACATAAGAAGTTGGAAAAACAGAAGCAAGTGAATGTTATTAATATGAAACAGATATACAAAACCCAAAACATGAGGCAAAAAACCAAAGGAGAGCATATACTAAATGAAATGTAACACGAAGACGTGGATCATGAAGATGAAGAAGATTATAAAGTGACGTTAAATGTAATACCAAAAGAAAAGATTAATTGACGACGAAGAAAAACGAAAATAATATACTAACGAAGGAAATCATGAGAAAATACCAGTGATGAAATGTAAACGAACTATCCCAGAAAAATATGAAGATTAATAAAATAAGATTAATAAAAATAACACACCTGAAACACACATAAAAGAGATTATCCATCTAACTAAAATTATCACAGATCAAAATTATTTTGCACACAATAGCATGTATTACACACAAACAGATGGACTACCCATGGGCTCCCCTATATCAGGTATACTAGCAGAAATATTCATACACACCATAGAACAGAAACACATACTGAATAACAACAAATACACCGATAAAATAATATATTGGCACAGGTATGTCGACGACATTTTACTCCTTTACAACGGCAACAAAAGACAAATAGAAAATTTCCACAAATACATTAACACTATACACCATAAATTAAAATTCACACTTGAAATAGAATTAAATAACAGCATAAACTTCTTAGACCTTACAATCACCAAAACAAACAACACACACACATACAAAATATACAGAAAACCCACCACATCAGACATGGTCATACACAACACATCCAACCACCCAACTCAACATAAACATGCAGCTTTCAACTACATGCTCCATAGGCTCACTTCAATACCCCTAAACACACATGACTACCAAGATGAATTAAACACAATTAAATACAAAGCAGTCAAAAATGGATACAACCCCGAATTAATAAATAAACTACACAAACGAATCCTCAACACAAAAAGTAAAACACATCTGACCAACAACACACAACCCAGCAAATACATAACACTTACATACTACAATTCCAATACACATAAAATAGCAAACACATTTAGGAAACACAGTTATAAAGTAGCCTACAGAACCAACAACACCATTAGAAAACACATAAATAATACTAACAAAGACATCGACACATACAGCAAAACAGGGGTTTATAAATTAAACTGTAATGATTGCCAACAATTCTACATCGGCCAGACGGGAAGATCTTTTTCTTCCAGATTTTCTGAACATTTAAAAGCCCTCACCACAAACTACATACATTCTACATTTGCCACACATTTACATAACGAAAACCACAGTTACACAAACATAGAACACAACATGGAAATATTACACTACTTACCTAAAAGTAGAAAACTAAACACAGCTGAACAATTTGAAATATACAGATATCACACACTACAACCAAACAACATATTAAATGAATAAATACATTATAAATCACATACACTATTCGATACACTGAGCCACACACACAATTCGAACCTCAGCGCCAATCCCTTCCCACCATCAACCCCCACCACACACACCATTTTTCCGTAACTGTTATTCTGTAATCGACAATCAGTATACACCCACTGAAGAAGAGAAACAACATCTCGAAACGTTTGGGAAGTGACAACAGTAAGTTCATTATGAAAGTTTATATATATTATTAAATGAAGATTAAGTTAAGATGAATCAAGAAGAGAAGAATATAATAATGTATAAACCGCAGATGCGTGAAGTAATCCCAAGGATATTTATTAATAGTCGAAAGAATGACTACTTTATATTGTAAGATGAATTGACTGATGAATTATTCCAGCAATCATTTATATTATTGACAAAGATGATGTACCTCTGAATTTATTGATGTTAGTATGGCCAGCAGAGATGTAAGCCACAGTGAGCCACTCTGAACTGCCCCAGCTAAATATGTTAGGGAATTAGGCAATTAAATAAACAAGGGAAGACAATTACATGGAGAGAAATACAAATATGATTCATAAGAGAGAATGGAAGGATATAAGAAGAACATAAGAGTCAACCTGGAAATATACAACAATTGATAAATTCTTCATGAAATGAGTATACGGATTCAGAATTAATCAATTCT
This sequence comes from Magicicada septendecula, assembly GCA_034769895.1. Taxonomy (NCBI): domain Eukaryota; kingdom Metazoa; phylum Arthropoda; class Insecta; order Hemiptera; family Cicadidae; genus Magicicada; species Magicicada septendecula. The sequence goes on along the minus strand of CM068372.1, from coordinate 420,795,282 downwards.
TATAGGAAGGCATATGTAACTTATCAAAATAATGGTTACATAGAAATGATATAATACGTCGAATAAAAGTGTACCACGAACATATTTCATCGAACATGAGAATAAATAATAGGAGTATAAAAGCCAAATGTGTATCTATATATGAATAATGTTAAAGCAAGCCAACGAAGAAGAAAGAAGAACCATAATAAATGTATCATCAAGTAGGAAAAGAGAAGATAAAGGATCAATATACGTTAGTAATATAGGCCCAATAGATCATAATAGTGAGGGGATATACCAATAGATTATAATAGTGAGGGGATATACCAATAGATCATAATAGTGAGGGGATATACCAAATATTATCACCATAGTGAATACATATATTAAATGTTATCATCGTAGTGAGAGGATAAACTAATTTATCATAATAGTGAGACATATATAAAATAATGCTCATCATAGTAAGTGGACATGTTAAAAATTATAACTATATTGAGTGAACATGATGAATAGACAAATAAATGTGAATTGTGACAAATAACGATGAATATAATGTAAATAATTGAGTTATCAATATAACATGAGTTATCACAAATAGTGAGGAACCAAAAGATACCTTATAAGTGATAAGAAATTAAAAATGAAGAATAAGTTACCGAGTAACCAGAAGAGGAAGTATGAAGAAGAAGAAGAAGAAGAAGAAGAAGAAATGTACCTTGAAAAATGAAGAATATGTATAACTAGAACAAGACAACAACATTCCAAAGTATGGAAGGCACCACGACCAGAAAAGTGACAAAATAAGGATAATGACTACCAGATTAATAGCTATGAAACTATCCATCAAGGAAGGACATAATGAAACCAGTATGATAAAGAAACCAAGTGTTGAAAACTTAGTAAGTGATCACAGACAATAATAGTGAATACAAAAGAAACAAACCAATGTGTACAAGCCAAGATGCAAACCCACCAAAATTTGTAACATAAATAAGTAAAAAATCAAGTGTTGTTGTATTAACATATAGTATAAAATGTGTACAAAGTGTGTAAAACATGGTAATAAACAATAGTAATAACATGTCATAATGACATTGCAATATTTAAGCAGAATGTTGAACAAAATAAGAAGCATATTGTTGTCAAATCAGTAACACGTAACCTCATCTGAACAGGACCTACAACATAAAATCACACACAATAATTAGATAAAGTAATTACAAGTAATTGTTTAAAACAGAAACCAAATGAGAAAAAATGTACAAGGCAGTGAATACCTTATAAGCTGAGGGACATAACTATATAAGTCAAATTATTGATACTAACAATAAACAAATCAGACAAAATCTCAAGTGACTACAGAGTTACACCAAAAACACTAATAAAACTTGTAAAGAGAAAGTAAAGAAGTTTACCAGTAGTAAGAGGGATATTCATATTCTATACTTATTTGGGATTTGTAATTTTTTATTTATGAAAGGAAGTGATCTCACCGAAAGATTTGTAATTCTGATGTCTAGGCCAAGATATGTTTAGCTGGATTTACGGTTTTCATCGATTTCCTGGCGTGAATTATTGTGTTCCAAGGATGTCTCTAATGTAGTGGATGTTGCTGACTCTTTTCATTAATTTTGTAGGGGTTTTTTACGAATGATAGTTATTATTTTTTTAAAATTTTAAAGGACATTACTTTTTTTTTCATCTGATCACTTTGAATACCATTGAACAATCAATCTAATTTCTTGTTGCTTAGTTAGTCTTAGTAAACAAGAAATTGATGGTTTTTTATTGGCTAACCTAGGTACATTTTTAGTAAATAGGCTAGTATTAATTATTATTACTTCATTTCTTCTTTTAGAAAAAATACTCCTTTACAAATTTTAACTATAATTAAATTTAATTTATATAAGGTTTTTCTTCATATTGTAACGTCTCGCGGGTAACCGGATAGTATCGTTTGATCTTATCGTCACTCTTGCGATCGTCACTGTAATTGTTTAATGAAATAATGTTTTATTAGCCCCACTGTTGGGTTCGCCAATCTTGTAACGTCTTGCGGGTAATCTCTAGGAGTCTGAAAGATATACGTTTCCTAAAAAGGTTTCTTATCGTCTATTTATGCTCCTCGAAAATCTCGCTTTAATGAGAGTCACAGAATTCGTTATAATTTATGTTCAAAGTTTCCAAAAAAAATCGAGTGTGTGTGATTATGCAGATATTTCCCTTAGATTTTATTTGGGTGAATTCAATAAGTTGTTTGACCGTAGTTAGGAGAGAGAGTGCAAAAAGAATTATTCTCTTGGCATACAATTAATTAATTTAAATTTCTCCGCTCATGAGACCAGCTGATTGTGACATTTACAAACACATTGGAGATTAAATTAACACCAATGGTATGTAATATTTTCTGGTTGTCCGTTCTCTTCTCTGTCTCCAGACAATCTGTAAACAACTACCCTCTACTGAAAATAATACACATTGTAACGTATCAAAATAATGGTTACATAGAAATGATATAATACGTCGAATAAAAGTGTACCACGAACATATTTCATCGAACATGAGAATAAATAACAGGAGTATAAAAGTCAAATGTGTATCTATATATGAATAATGTTAAAGCAAGCCAACGAAGAAGAAAGAAGAACCATAATAAATGTATCATCAAGTAGGAAGGAGGAAAAGAGAAGATAAAGGATCAATATAATACGTTAGTAATATAGGCCCAATAGATCATAATAGTGAGGGGATATACCAATAGATCATAATAGTGAGGGGATATACCAAATATTATCACCATAGTGAATACATATATTAAATGTTATCATCGTAGTGAGAGGATAAAGTAATTTATCATAATAGTGAGACATATATAAAATAATGCTCATCATAGTAAGTGGACATGTTAAAAATTATAACTATATTGAGTGAACATGATGAATAGACAAACAAATGTGAATTGTGACAAATAACGACGAATATAATGTAAATAATTGTGTTATCAATATAACATGAGTTATCACAAATAGTGAGGAACCAAAAGATACCTTATAAGTGATAAGAAATTAAAAATGAAGAATAAGTTACCGAGTAACCAGAAGAGGAAGTATGAAGAAGAAGAAGAAGAAGAAGAAATGTACCTTGAAAAATGAAGAATATGTATAACTAGAACAAGACAACAACATTCCAAAGTATGGAAGGCACCACGACCAGAAAAGTGACAAAATAAGGATAATAACTACCAGATTAATAGCTATGAAACTATCCATCAAGGAAGGACATAATGAAACCAATATGATAAAGAAACCAAGTGTTGAAAACTTAGTAAGTGATCACAGACAATAATAGTGAATACCTTATATGAGTGCAACGATAAATAATATAAGGACACTACCCCAAATAAACACCACAAACAATATGAGTGAAATGTTTATGACAAAGGAAGTAAAAAAGTGTTAACAAATAAAATCAACGATTATCAAGTGAAATACACAAACATTCAGTTTACAAATTGTAATCCAAGATTGTAACACAGACATACTTAGTAAGACCACCAATTTAATGGAACTGAAAAGAGAAATAATTGCTCAAAAAGACCAATGATACAAACTATAAAATCCTTGATATGAAATGTGCCTGAATGTCAGAGTAACACAGGACAAAATGTAAATAAATGTTATAGCTAATGTGTAGTAAACAAGACAATTTGTTGTAAAGAAACAAACCAATGTGTACAAGCCAAGATGCAAACCCACTAAAATGTGTAACATAAATAAGTAAAAAATCAAGTGTTGTTGTATTAACATATAGTATAAAATGTGTACAAAGTGTGTAAAACATGGTAATAAACAATAGTAATAACATGTCATAATGACATTGCAATATTTAAGCAGAATGTTGAACAAAATAAGAAGCATATTGTTGTCAAATCAGTAACACATAACCTCATCTGAACAGGGCCTACAACATAAAATCACACACAATAATTAGATAAAGTAATTACAAGTAATTGTTTAAAACAGAAACCAAATGAGAAAAAATGTACAAGGCAGTGAATACCTTATAAGCTGAGGGACATAACTATATAAGTTAAATTATTGATACTAACAATAAACAAATCAGACAAAATCTCAAGTGACTACAGAGTTACACCAAAAACACTAATAAAACTTGTAAAGAGAAAGTAAAGAAGTTTACCAGTAGTAAGAGGGATATTCAATTCAACTATGAGTATACCTAACAATCATTATATAAGTAATTTAATAACAATAAAATAATAAACCAGTTAACTATACCAATAGGACTAGGTGTAATTAACCATCCTACTGCAATTTAAAGAAAGTTCAACTAACAAAAAGTTAGTAAGTACATTAAACAGACAATGTACAATGTCTGTGTACACTTTAATTGCTAATAATACATGTAATATATACTAACAATAACTAAATAAGAGTGACAAAATAACGAAATCATAGCATGGTGCATTTAAACAATGCTGTATGATTAAATAAGACACCATTTGCTAGAGTAAAGTATCAGCAAAGATATGAAAGGATGTTAAGTAACATCTAAATACCAAAAGTGTATAATAGTATAAGACATAATGGTAATACAAGCAAATACAAATGCTAGTACATATATGGCTTGCACGCCATGAATGTATTTTGCTTAAACCATAAATATATTAATATTTTGTATTAAATAATGGGAGATAGGAATTATAAACATTAATTATGAGTATTAGATTAATATAACACCGAAATATAGTGGTAAAGACTTATTTTTTATTAAGAACCACTATAAGTGTATTGTGTAAAGTGAAGTAAATTGTTAATGGACGGATTTATCACTTGTTTGGACTTAAAAGAAAGACCCAAGTATCCGCAAAACAATGTGACTATTCATTTAACGATCAGACGAATAATAAGAAAATTATACATAATATAAGATTTTCTATCATTTCCGAATCGGAATGAACGCGTCATAGACGAGCCTCCACCCCAAGGACAGACGCTAAAATTAAAATTTTTAATATCACCAAGGCGTTTGGGGTAGAGAGTACAGACTTCTCCACCAATGGGATGATCTGATTTTACCAGACGCGAGAAGAAACTTCGACGAGGAGAGTTGTTTTCCAACCTTCATGGCGAGCGGAGCACGCAGCAGTCGTCAAGAAATATTTCAAATTTGTGCGCGTTTCCTAGTAAACAGTTGTAAACTAACCTCAACTGAGGAACTATCCCTTTACGTGTGACAGTGCGACAAGTGATAGTGTGAGTTATTTAACATTGCCAGTGTATAATAAGGGCAATGAAAAGTGATAATTACAGGGAGTACTATCCATTAACGATATTTAAAAATAAAATGAAATATAATTATCGCCAGTCGGTGAATATTATATCGAACTACGTTAGTCAAGTACGCACCGTACATGACTAACCTAGCGAATGATTGTACATTGACAGGCACAATGAGTAAAAGTTCTCGATTAATTAATTATGTTGTTTAATTAAAATATTTTAATATTTGTTCAAGAAAAATAATAATTGGAGTCAAAATAATATTAAATACTGTAAGCAACACATATAAATATAGACGCTTACTTGACTACCATTACAGTTTGAATGGGTTAATAATAATATAACGTACGAGAACTATCACCGCCTTTAATTACCAATCTTATTATGCTAAATATGTTTGAATGTAGTATTAAGATTTAAATAATATGAAATAACTTGTTTTAATAACTTACTCTGAACTATAGGTAGAGTTAACCTATAAACAACCAATATTTCCATGTCGACAAAGAGTCATATCGTTAATTAATAATTCTTTTTGAATATACTCAATAATCAGAATTTTTCTATTTTTATCAAATCCATTTCATTGATAATAATTCAACAAGTAATATTGTTTTAATGTGTAGCGTTTATGAACACGTGTTACACATGCTTGAGTAAATAGCGACAGCACACCTGTTGTACAATAATACGATAGTTTTAATATCGTATTTGAGGTTAACTAATTTTAATTTTTTGTCTTTTGATTATTCTATACGAATTAATGTTATTCATAATAAACATCTTTGTATCTTGTATCATGACAATTCAAAGAACTCATGAAATTTGGTAATAATAATAACCTAACAAGATTTACAATAATATTGTATATTGTATCAGTGTTACCAGCCCTGAGCTGAAGGATTTTCAGAAAATAATTAATTTTGTTGTTGTTTTAAAAATTTATTCATTGTTTTTTAAAAGGAATTCATTTCAATTGAACTGATGTTAATAAAATCCTAGATATCACCTGTGGACAAAGCGTATTTATTTCTTTTAAAATAGGCACAAGTAACTTTCATGTAATGAGCAATTGTTTCCCAAGGTGGCAGCAATATTTCTAGCGGCCAGTATTTAAATATTTAATTCAAGATTAAATATACTTATCATTTTATTTACTGTCTGTATGTTCGTGTCAAAGTGAAATATTTTGTGTGTTATGTTACGACTTTACAGTGATATCGAGCCTATTGAGAAGATTGAAAACGTTCACCGATGGTAAGTGGGGAGGTAAACACATCAAGAGAACAGTTTTTACAGTCCTTTTAAACAAGCACATAAATATTATTTTAATTATAAATACAGTAGAACCTCGTTAACCCGGATCAACTGGGGCCGGGGCCGATCCGAGTTAACGAAAATCCGGGTTATCCAGAGAATGAGGGAAAAACGATAAAAAAGAACATGTACTTACCAAAAATATTTTTAATGGAGTTTAAAAATTATTATCAGCACACTTTCACCTAAAAACACATAATATGTATTTACACTGTACACAATATAGGTACAAACTAGTCGGTAGTAAAAGAGGCAGTGAGCTTTTGCTGCCTCAGTTTTGTGTATCGCTTATGAGCAGCGCGATCTCGCATCCGCTTTAGCATTAGAAGCTCGTTTGGCGATGTTTCGGCTTGACTCTCGAAATAAACCATCAATTTATCTATGTTTGCTACTGCTTCTGCATGGGTCATAACCACAGCTGGTTCATCAACACTGTCTGAATCCTCTTCATTTTCATTTTTTGTAACACTGCATGATGCAATAATTTCTTCCTCTGTGATCACTTTATAACCTCCGTCATTGTCAATTTGCAACCAATTGTCAATGTCTTCTTCATCAACATCGGAACAGCCATCGATATTTTTATAAATGTCTATAAAATCCTCTTCCACACTTGTTTTTTCTTCTTCTTCTTCTTCTTCTTCTTCTTCTTCTTCTTCTTCTTCTTCTTCTTCTTCTTCTTCAATTGTATTGTTTTCTGGCAAGTCACACACACCAGGCCACAACTTTTTCCATGACTTTATCAAAGTTTCTCTTCCAACCTGGTCCCAAGCTTCCGCAATCATATAAATAACAGTCTTTACGTTAAAAGATTTCAGCACCTCTACCACACCATGCTCTCCTTCGTCCTCTACCAGTTGACTTAGCATTTGCCTTTTATACACTTTTTTTATTTTTTCTAGAACTCCTTAGTCCATCGGTTGAACGAGAGAAGTTACATTAGGTGGTAAAAACTTCACTGAAATGTCATCTTTGACTAGTTCATTGACAGACGGATGCGAAGGCGCATTGTCAATCAGCAAAACCGCCTTGTTGGGAAGGCCACAGTTCTTCAAATATTTTTTACTGACGGCACAAAATTCTCGAAAAACCATTGTTTGAAAATGTCACTAACCATCCAAGCACTTTTTTGTGAGCTGTAAACGACAGGCAATGAGCCTCGTTTCACATTTTTCAATGCACGGGGGTTTTTACACTTCCCTATTATAAGGAGAGGAATTTTGTGCTTTCCTGATGCATTACTGCAAGCCATTATGGTGAGGCGGACTTTCCCTTTCTTATACCCTTTCGCTGAATCTCCTAATTTTGAGGCTAGCATTTTACTCGGCAACATCCGGTAAAATAAACCGGATTCATCGGCATTGTAAACTTGATCTGCAGTCAGTTCTTCCTTTTTAATAAAGTCTTCAAACACTTTTTTAAATTTTTCTGCCGCTTCAATATCACCTGACAAGCTTTCTCCAGTGATTGTAAGTTGACACACTCCATGCCGTTTTTTTGCATCTGTCCAACCACCCCTGGCTAGCTGTAAAACTCGGGTCTCCATGGGGCAACTGTTTGTTCAAACTCAATGCTTTCTGTTAGATGATGGGTCCAGAAATCGGCAAACCACGTTCTCTTTCAGCACAAAACCAGACAAGCAATGCTTCATCCAGAGTTTCTAGTTTAGCAGTTTTTGCTTTACACTGATTATCCAAACTGTCCTTAGAAATCATTTTGAAACAAAAGTCTTCAATGCGTTTTCTGTTCTTTTTCCTATCAGATACGGTCGATGTTCCTACTCCAAACTCAGCAGCAATGTTCTTTAACGATTCTCCCTTATCAATTCTTGTCAATGCTTCCATCCTTTTTTTCATAGTCACAACAATGTTTTTACGTTACGTCGCCATCGCGAACAACGCGCTAACGAAACAGCACAACGATACTGTACCTCGACAGTGACACTAGGACAACACGCGAACACTACCAAGATTGCAGCGCAACTGAGGAATGTTGTTTCTAGGTCAATGTCAAGTGCGCGGCGTGGGGAGGGGAAGGAGAGGGTTGAGTCACCAGTTTGCTGCATAGCAACAGCAGGTGGGGTGAGTGCAATGAACTCGCCCTCTGGCAAGTAAATTCGAGTAATGTACCTACTGAGAATAGCGATTTATCATCTGTAAAACAAGTCTTCATTTACTACGCTAAACAACATAATTTTTTTTTTCCAAAACTAGTCCGGGTTATCCGGACGTCCGGGTTAAAGAGGTCCGGGTTAACGAGGTTCTACTGTATAATCAAACAACAACACCTTCTAATTAAATATTAAAGTAAATACAACACCAATATATTCGTTGTATTATTACAACGTGGCGCTCCATCGCGGGGCTTGATCTAAACAGGAGAATACACATCACATTCATTAGTTGTATCATTACAACATTTTTATTCAAATAACAAAGTATTCATTGTATTTATTTTTTTAGGGTTAACCTGTTATTCTCCCTAATATAGAATGAGCTCAGACACTGAGGGGCACTTTGGCTACCAATTATCTCAGCCGATAACTCACCTTCTTCTGCGCTCAGTGTTACTATACCACTGGCCAGATTTATAACTCCAGTGTGTCGCCGTAGCATATCACACCCTATTAACACCCTAAAAGGTAGCCCTTTGGCTACTAAAAATCCCATAGGTATTCCTATCCCACTGTTAGTAACATTCAAAGACACTTGTTTTCTGATTGTTTTATTTTGATTCCCGGTGGCGCCAATAATTGTTAAGTTATTAATTGGTAAAGTAGGTATTCTTTCAGTAGTTAGTTCAGTAATCCGGTCAAGCTCTAGTTGATCAATAATTGAAACATTTGCTCCTGTATCAATCATGGCTTCTGCTAACACTCCATTTAATTTGATTCGTATATAAACTATATCATTGTTTTGTGATGACTCTTTAATTGCTCTTCTTCCATTAACTCCGCCTGTATATCCTTTAAATAATGGTTTCTGATAATTGTTATTGGTTTTGCTAATTTACTATTATTATTAGGTCTGTGGTAATTCTGTGCCCGGTTGTTTCTAGCAGTGACGGGCGGTCACATCTTCTCACTGCTGGTACTCGTTTCCCCGATTTCCATCATTATTATTAGTGGGTTCAACATTCTCACTATGTTGAGTATTGTTTAATGGCCTTCTTTCTTCCTCACTGGCTCTGAATCTAGGTTGTTCTTCACTCCTACTTCTTTGTGGACCTTCTTCTCTCTGATATGAATCATTTCGATAATTTCGATTGTTATAATTTTGCCCTCTTCCTCGATACCTGTTATTATAATAATTATTGTTGGCACGGACATAATTGACCCTTGGTCGATTATCTCTGGGTGGTTCGTTTTCCGCTCCTCTGTATTCCCTGACCTCCATCTACTCCTCCTGTAATATGATTCTTGCTCATAGTTCTCTAATAGCGTTTCCATACCTCCAACGGTTTTTATTTGTCCACTTAGTCGAGCACTGATACTCTTTTCCTCGAAGTGATATGCGATTTTGGTCACCAAACACTCTTCAGGGATCTTTGGGTCTAAATATTTTGCCACACACACCTTCCCCAAAAAATAAGAAGTAGGCGTCTGTCCTATACTGCGGTCATACCTACCATGACAGATATCGTCTCTAATAATGTTTTGCACTGACTCCGACCAGTACTTAAGTTTGAACATCATCTTAAATTTCCCATAATCACACACCTCGTTCCGGATTACAGTCCACCAATTATCGTTAATGTTTTTGAAACATTCATCTAATATTCCTTTAATCATGTTCCATCGGTTCTCCTTCGACCTATTTAAAATTTCATCTACTCTCCCTAAAAATTCGAGTGGGTTTCTTCGATAATCTCGAAAGTTTACACTTTCCCTACTATCTTGGATAGTATGTTGAGTGTTGCATGTAGATCTGGAACCCATTCTATCTACCTCCCCTTGTAGGTTTGTTTGTAGTTGTTGTTGTAAATTGTCTAATTTTTCTACTTGGCTATGGAACCGATTCTTGACATTTTCTACGGTTTCGTTAAAATCTGTGAATTTACTGTTTATGTTGCTTTTTATACCATCCAACTGATCATTATTTTCCTGGCGTATGGCCATTATACGAACTTGATTACTTTGTTCCTCACGTTCCATTCGGGCATCTATTCCTGTTTTAATTTGTTCCATCTTTTCTTCTGTTTTATTTAATCTTTGATTAGTTTCAATTATTTTCGTCTCTGCGTCTTCCTTATATTCATCTACTCTTTGGCTAAGTGTTTTGTTAACATTTTCAATTTTACTCTCAAGATTTTCCCTTAACTCCTTATTGAAATTCTCCCTTTTACGGTTTTGTTCATTCATGGTTTCTTTGATATCTCCATGATAACTCCATGATATCTTCATTCATGGTCTCAATTTTTTCATTGAGTTGTTTTACTAAACTTTCCTGAATACTATCTATTTTCTCATTGGTTTGTCTGTTTTGTTCCTCCTGTTTCCTAAAGTTCTCCTTATTTTCCTCATTGGTTTGCTTTGAGTTTTCCTCATGTTTCCTAAAATTTTCATCTATTTTATCATTGGTTTGCTTGTTTTGTTCCTTCAAAGTTTCATTCTGTTCCTTCAAAGTTTCGTTTTGTTTCTTTGAAGTTTCCTCCTGTTTACTAAAATTTTCATCCATTTTATTAAATTTTTCGGCTATAAATTTCATCATGTCTTGCCAATTTGGTTCTTCTCTGGCTACCGCTTTATCTGGTTGGTCCCCTTGGGCATCCTCTTCAACTCTTTCTTTTTCCGTGTTTTTGACTACTTCGTTTTCTTCTTTATCACCCGTTGGTTGTTCCATTTCACTGTCTGTGACTACTTCTATCTCTCGTTCCTGTCCACCTTCTTCCTTCTCCTTGTCTTCTGCCCTCTTCTTCGACCTGCCTCTGGTATTATACATTTCTTGTTTTCTCATAGTTGCCGACGAAAATTAGGTTTTTTGTTATATTATTTTTTGTATATCTCAAAATTTCTTTCCTAATTAAAGCCCTTTTAAGTTGAGCGCCATCTTCTAACGTCTCACGGGTAACCGGATAGTATCATTTGATCTTATCGTCACTCTTGCGATCGTCACTGTAATTGTTTAATGAAATAATGTTTTATTAGCGCCACTGTTGGGTTCGCTAATCTTGTAACGTCTCGCGGGTAATCTCTAGGAGTCTGAAAGATATACATTTCCTAAGAAAGTTTCTTATCGTCTATTTATGCTCCTCGAAAATCTCGCTTTAATGAGAGTCACAGAATTTATTTAATGGCGGCTAGCAATTCACAGGGATCCGTTATGCTGATTTTTTGGTTAACAAAAAATAATAAAGTTTGTTTTCACCTCTTTTCCTGAAGTGTTTAAAGATATGGTGCTGTTTCTAGTGTTATGAAGTTATAGTTGAGATGTAATTTAGTTAAATTTACTTGGATACGATCTCACCAAAATATCGACGTGCTGTAGACTAGGCCTGGATCTAGTAGTTTGATTTTTCCAAGTTTCATCAAATTAAGGGCGTGAATGGTTCTACTTGAAGGAGTTCTACTATAAGGTGGACATCACTCGTCAATTTTATTAAATTTCGCACTAATTATTCCAAAAAGTATTCATTAATTTCTCAAATTTTAATAGGCATTACACTTTTCAAAACGTTCACTTCCCAATCGTTTTAACAATTAATTCAAATCTTGTTAGTTGGTTACTCGTAGTAACCAAGATTTTTTTATGGTTTTTTTATTGGTGAATCTATATACTTTTTAGTGTATAGGCTATTATTAATTATTATAAATTTATTTCTTCTTTTTAGAGAAATAATCCTTTTTATATGTTATTTATAAACGAATTTAATTTGTCTAAGGTTTTTCTTTATATTTTTCCTTAAGCTTGTACATTGGTATTTTTATATTTTAATCTCTTTTAATTTGATTTATTTATAATTTATCCTTTACTGAATGTATCCTTACTCTAGACTGTTTTTCCTATGCCATCTTTCTAACATAGTAGTATTTTATATTATTATTATTTTATATTTAACCCTGGGTTATCTTATATTTAAACAAAATCATTATATTAAACACAAAGATTAATCCTAGGTACAAGACCTTTGTGGCCTACACAATAAAAAATTACACAAAATAAAAAAAAAAATACAAAATTTGTCAGCAGCAATATAGTCCACTGCTACAATTGATTGTTTTTTCATCTACAGTACCAATCTGTGAGATGCTCTTTTTTAAAAGTTTACACTCTCACTATGTACACTATATTTCACTTTGTACACTATATTTCACTTTGTACACTATATTTCACTTTGTTATTGTTTACAGTGTTTTGTAGTACAAAGTTTTTTATAGCTTGGTACATAATACCCATTTCTGACCTTTAGAATGGGGCGATGACTGGTCTCAACGATGGTGATTGTGTTATCATACTTGGGCATGGGTTATGTAACGTTACAATATCTTTACTTAAGTTTGTCTATTTGTATTTTATAATTTAATGGTTTTTTACTTAGTTTATTTCGGACTTATATTTCAGTTAATGTGTTCTTACTCTACACTATTTTGATTTACACTCCATCTCTCTATTTTATATTAATTAGCCCTTATTAATTTGATATAACCCTGGCTTCCTTTAAACATAAACAAAAATAGTATATTAATTACAGTGGTATTGCCTTTGTGGCCTAACAATACAAAACTACAACAACTTATCATTAGTATTACAGTTTATTACTACAACACTCCATCCTCACTTTTGTGATTGATGTGCTTTTTAGTTTTTTAATATTTCCACATAACATACTATGTTTCACTTTGTACATTGTTTTTATAGTATGATATTTAATCCCCATTTCTGACTTTTTAAATAGGTAATTACTGATTTTATTACTCTTATGATGATATTAATACTTCTTTATTTATTATCGGTACTGGGCATGGGTTATGTAATGTTACAATATTTGGGTGAACGTGTTGGTGATGTGAGTGTGTGCGTGTGTATGTATGTATCATTTTATATGTGAAGACTTATGTTAGTTTGTTTACATCTTCAAATTATCTTTAAGAAAACGAGCAAGTTATAGTATGAGAGAACTTAATTTATACAGTATTACAATTTAAATTACTAAATCTAATGTTATTTTAATTAATTAAAACAAACAGTAATCAACAATTGGATATAAGATTGGTACATAAATTGTTTATACCTACAACAGTCAACATATAGCAAAGTAATATATTACCTATAACTAAAACAGATTAGGGGATGATCACTACGTAATTATTAAAAGTTATTTTTACAATGTTTCACTCCCTACTGATGTTAACAAACAATCATAATTTAGAAACATACAATGTACACAATACTGTAAAACATTACGACTTAAATTAGATAGTTGACAAAGGTTACAAACAAAGGTTCTGGCAAAAAAAAATTTACTATCATTGTTTCTGGTGAAACAAACTATCATAAGTCTTCACATATAAAATGATACATACATACACACGCACACACTCACATCACCAACACGTTCACCCAAATATTTAATTGTTTCGTTATGTTTTATATTTCTATTGTATTTCATACACAGGTCCTGAAGATGACAATAAATATTGTCGAAACGTCGACGCAAAATAGCTAAAATTTGTATTATTGACCAATCCTCACTAATCATCCACTAAAACATTTATATTTATTGTGTTATGTTATTTTCCTCCTCCTTCTCCTGCTCCCCTTTCCCACTTCCTCCCTACCATCCCCACTTGGCCCCTCTCTACAAGCTCCTCCTCTTCTTTAACACTTCTTTTAATTCCTCTAATGATTTCCCTTGCTTTGTACACTTTTTATCTATTCTCTGTAACCACTGGTTCTTTGGTCTTCCCTTCCCATTTCTAGTATAGTTTAGGGCAGTATATTCTGTCCACACTACTTTAATTTTCTGTTCTCTAAGTTACGACTACTGATCTCTTATTAATTGCAGTCCTGATATCTTTGTACCTGACAAAGTGATTACTTGTTTTGCCCACTACTTTTCTAAAATATTTATTTCGACCGCAGTTAGTGTGGTGTTTTGATTCAATTTTAAAGTCCAACCTTTACCACTGCACAGAAAAAGGGTACTGTCACTATATTATATATCATTGTTTTTGTTTTGATTTCACAGTTCCAAAAAACATGTTTGTTCAGTACATAGTAGATTGCTTTCATTTACATGCTTGAACTATACCGATATATATTGATTTCATTGACATTAACCGATATAATTAATTAATTATCAGTTGGTATAAAAGTTCATTTTTGTTTTGCATTGAATGCTTCAAACTTTGAGATGAAACATTCATTTGAACAAATTTTCTGTGTGACAAATATGGCTGGTGCAATGGAGCGAACATGGCACCCATGTATGCAAAGCTTCTTCATACCCTAAATGTTCATGTAGATGTACACACATGAAAATGGTACATGTGCAGCGTGTTTGTCTTCATCACATTTAATCTGTACAATCCATGTTGAGTGGTTTAGATGATGGCATAGGCTCGCCAAGAACTGCATTTAACTTGCTTTTAATTCGGGAAGCCATTTTTCCCTTTAAAAAAAAATAGAATATTATGACTGCATGACTTCACATTTTACCAAATTCTGTGTGTTGTCACCTATAGAGAATAGACAAATTCTGGGTACACACTGTGTACAATGCCATTTGAACACCTTGATTTTACAAATTTGTCTTGTATGTCTGTACATAAAATTATTGTGACTTTGATACAAATTTAAAAACCTTACAAAAATTGTGACTGACAATTTTTTTTTAGTAGTCCATTAACTTGTACGTATTAGCACATCATATATGCGCAGGACCCTTGTTTATTTCTAGCTTGGAATACACAGAAATTATATACTTAACTTTGAAAGTTCTGTCTCAATTTGGGACAGTTGTGCTAACAAAATTTATGTTGATTATTTAATAACAAAGATAAATCTATGAGCAAAATATGACACTATTATTATAAATCTACTGTTATAAATCTATGACACTTTCTCAGTTGACAACTAGGTTTTATTGATACTGTTGTCAACGCCAAACATTTTGTCCTTTCTACAACATGTCATTCTTAGTGCCAACACTAGCACTAAAGTTCACCTTTACTGCATCATGGAGGGGACAAAACATTTGATGATAATAATAGTGTCAGTGGTTGCAAACTGAAAAATGTCATTAGAAATTCCAACTACACAAGTCTACGAGTTTGAACGAAAATATTGAGATTAATTTTAGGTACATTGTAGACTTAACAGTGGTGGCTGGTGGTTGAAAAATTTGGGGGTTGCAGTTGGGTTGGATGGTATTAAATTGTTTTATTCTCTGAATAGAAAATGTCCAAGTCTCCTCGCCTCCAAACAATACACAAGGAAAGCAAAATAATGCAATTTTAGTGTCACACCCACATAACCACGAATATTATTTATTGTTTGAATCTTTTTTAAATTTACGATTAAATATTCTGTTACCTGATTTTACACTTTGATTAAAATTCGAAAAGTCTGGTGTAGGCCTACCTACTCTCATTTATTTCAATTTTCTTTAATAAGACGTAAACTGAACAGCGTTTGTTAAGTTTACAACAGAATTAATTGCGTCCTACCAGTTAAATATAATAAATATTTACACTATGACACCTTAATTCTTTATGTGTACTATTATTTACATTTAGCGATGAACTGGACTGACACTTAACTGACACTAACAACGAACTTCCAACCCGGCGGACCACGTATTATTTACACTTGTGTCTGCAGACTGATGATTGTGAAACCGCTCGGACAACTTCGGCTACCTTCATTCTCAGCAAACAGACTGGTGGCGCCTTGAGGTACATGCAGGGTTTGCAGTCCCTAATCACACCAAGCGAGCCTATACAGCTGCAATAGAAACAACCGAGTCTAGCCAGCCAGAGCTCTACTCCATTGTATTTCCCCATATACAAAGCGCATCACAGTTGGTGCACACTTGCCATGTACACCGCGGCAAGAGCGTGTACGGTTTTTAGTAATTGCTTTTCAATCGGCAAATTATTAATTACGATGATGTAGCTTGAAAACACTATTATTACTTATTGTCTTATTCATAATTCTATAATTTAAAATACAATTCTGGATTTAATGGGGGTTGTGCAACCGTGCAACCTAAGCACGGGCAGCCACTGAGACTTAATAATGTATTTTTACAGGGCTGCCAACGAGTTGTAGAAGATTGGCAGAGAATAATACAAGTGCATACCTTGGTTGTTAGCCCACATGAAGATATGTTTACATGGTTGAAGTATGCGTCTCTCTGTAGGAAGTCATCTCGTTTGGTAAATTATACTTATCATAAACTTAAATTGTAGCACTTACCTGGATCATCAGAAGCTAATATTTTCTTGTAGCTTTTGAATTTCTGATGAGGTTGGAATCATATATTAAGCGTTAGAAAATACGTCTCTAATTTGAAAACATTATAAATGTTATATATAACAAATAATGAAAAACTGTAAATCAATGAGTTTACTAGTAAATTATTAAACAAATTTGATCAGAAATTCTCATTGGACATGAAACTGTGTCAAGCATGTGTACTCTATATCGGCATGAAAGTTAAAAACAGATTATTTTTATTTACAGAACCTGTCACACAAAACATTAGTTATGCTTCTTGGAATGGACCCTTCACAAAATCCAAACGATCCGCTGCCAACAAATCACCCACAAGTTACTTTTGCATATACAAAACATCTGTGGATGGCTGGACAGAAGGAGAAGGCTTTCAGGTAAGACTTCTGTTATGGCATAAATTTCCACTATTATGGACCAATGAATAAATAAGTATTTGATATGAGTGTTATTATTTAGGAGTTGTTGGGATGGAAACTATCTAAAAAAAAACCTTGTGTATTACATATTACAAATCTAATATTTGTTGCTTTTTTCATCAACTTTGTTAATAATATTGTTAACCAAAATTAGTCATTTGTGCCATCCCCTAAGGAACATGTAGCATTGAAAGAATGGTGTCCTTCAGAAAATATTATATTCGCTGAAACTATAAAATTTGTGCTGAAAATTGTTACATAGATTATATTTTAGTTATAGTAAAATCGAGCAGATTTTTGTTATTAGACTGATAATAACTGATTAGACTGTGTTAACTGATAATTAATTATATCGGTTAACACAACTAAAAAATTGTGTTTTGTAAAATTAATTACATTGGTTTGCAGAAACATTTTTTGTTACTAAAGAAAAATACATAAATCTACATTTTTTAAAATTAATTCAAATATAACCTAGTTTCTGTATTATAATATAATGTGGTTGAAACTTAAAAAACAAAACAATGAATTTTCATCCCTTGCAAAAACATTTTTATTTATTTAGAAAGTGAGGATTCGTGTATATTTGGTTTCGGAACAACTTTTTCGAGTGACCAGCAGTAATCAGCCATTTATTCTACTTCACCTAAACAAATTCTGTATTAAGCAGTTATCTACTTGCTATTTGAGTGTTAAACAGATGTGCTTTTTACAGTACAGTTTTTCAATCCATAGTTGATAGCTTTTTTATATATTTGCAATTTAATGCTTTATTATCAAAATATCATTTGAAAACAAATCAACAATTAAACCCATACATTATGTCCATTATCACACACACACAAATGCAGAATTTTAATGTAAAACACCATTTACAAGTGCTCCGTAGCCTCTGTAGATAAATTTCAACAAAATTTGTCAACCATGTATTTAAAATATCCCGTAGCGTGATGTGTTAATTCAATGTTATTTTACCAGGATGTATAAATAGTGGCAATGATTTAAAGGAAATTACATTAAGCTGATTTACTATAAAAACACAGAAACAAAGAATTATCACCGATATACTAATCCCTTCGCATCCGTAATGTACACTGCATACGTCATGCATTTTGCATAGCCCATTACTAGACGTTTGGTGCGTACATCATATAACTGGATTAGTATTATTGCCTTTCTATCTATCTGGTACATATCTCCTGTTGACATATAAGATGTTGGTAATATTTGACCTTCGTTCGTATTGTTTTGTTGGTGGGAGCGGTCACATAGTTGATTGGGGGGGGGGAGATGTGTATTTACAGCATGCACATTCTGTTTTTCAAGCGTTGTATATTACTGCCCTTACTTAGTGCAGTGCTTGTCATACTGTGAGAATTTTCTTACGTTGCGAGTTTCTACTGATATTTTAAACCTTTTTTTTTTAATATATATTTTATTTGTTGCCTTATAATGTAGTATGAAAGCGGCCAGAGTTAAGATGATGAAAGCTATATGGCGGACAGTGATTTTTCAGATGCTTGAGAAGACGATATGGGTGCTAAAACAGTTGGACTTTTGTTACTGACCCATTCTATGATCATCGTGAAACATCTCTAAAGGAATATTGTAAACAGTTTGATATTCATCCTGTCTTTTGCTTTCTGATGCTAAACCTGGGGTTGACTATTTTGAAATTTTGAAAAAGTTGTCCCTTACTTATGCCCACACTAATAACAGGGCCAACAAGTATTTTGTGGATATCAGTTATAAGTCTATAAAAGTGTGTGGACTAAAATGGCATCTTTTTCAAACAGACAAAATGTACATATCTATTTTTCATGGGCATTGCAAAACTGCTAGGAATGGTAGACTATTGGTCATCAAGTACATTCTGTAGTAGCCCTAAAGTTTTGAATTCAAAGATTATGATTCGCAATGGACTCATTTCAATCTTGAAATTCTTGCATTTTTCAGCTCCCAAATATTTCATAAGAAAGCACTGGCAAGAATCGCTCAGTACTCAGCCCTTTTGTGAGAGAAGTCATTGTCATGTGTCAGACAGTCATTGATCCGGGAGAAAATTTTGCTGTTGATGAGTGCCTCATATTATAGAAAAATTAACTTCATATCCAACAATATATATTGTCACCGGACAAAAGCTTGTCGCATGACAAATGGCGCCAATCGTACAACTCTTAGTTTTTTATTGGTGACCCTAAAAAGGGCCGGGTGGTGAAAATGCTGTGATGGTTGTTCTGCCCAAGCCGCGCTGAGGTGTTTGGTGGCTGCACCCACTGTTCGTGGCGTACTGCAGTCCTCCTCTTCTTTCAGCATTGGTTGTGTCGAGTCCGCTGCCGGCCCAGCGAAACCCATCACTGGTATGGTACAGGGTGAAGAATGCGAAGAACGTCCGTTCTACTCTTCGGCTGTTCCTTCCAGCGGGCTTTGCGTCGATGTCCTCCGATAGAGGAGAGGAGATGAAGTGCGTCCGATGGCATGGTGATGGAGTGCGCCAAAAAGTTCTAGCGGTGCTCTTTTTATGCCCTGACTGGGATCGCTGATTGGCTCGCTCCGAACACGTCAGGTGTCACATCTCGCCTGCTGATCCCGGATTAGCTCGCTGCGTATTTGTCAGGTGTCACACACCGCCAGGTGTTCGCGTCACTGATACCGGAGAGCAGATGCAATGCCTCACTGCTATCACAATATAAAGAACAAACACTTCAGATTTGGTCTAAAGTTGTTTTGTTTGTGTCAGAGTGATGAGAAGTTTCATGGATATACTTGGAATCTTTCCTTGTACATTGGCAAGGATATATATATGAAATTCCAGAATACCCAGACATTTTTGATCTGCCGGTATCTGAGCGTGCGGTAATCGTTTGACCTAAAATTTGCTGCAGCATGGAAGACAAATTATTGTAGGAACTGGTACATGTCAACACATCTTACTGAGTATCTACAGAGATATGATACCTCACTGGTGCAGTGCATACTGTTACAACGGTCTACTTGATCATCGTGTGGTACAATAGAAAACAAAATACAAGACACCAATTAAGTCGCTAATCACCAGTTTAAATTTTTACAGTTAAACAGTTTGTAATTAACAACACAGTCTCTTTCAAAAATTAAAATAAAAATTGTTCACATGTAAGAAAATGTCAAGTAATATTAAACACAATTGTATTACAATTATACCTCCTGATTATAAAACGCAACACTTCACTAATTACCACTTGAGTGTATGCAGTAATATCGCCCGATAATAACTCAGACCGCATTGTAAATATATCGCGACTATAACTGAAAACTGAGGCCGCTACTGCCTTGTATTTATACATCCGCACACAGACCAGAAGATTCCAAACTACGCCTTATGTTTAAACTACGCCGTAATTAATTGCGGCCTTGACACAGTCTGCGCGGCTGGCGGCTTCCAGAAAAGTCTCGCGAATGCGTCGAGAATCACGTATGCCACACATTAGAGCAAGATTCTTCTGGAACATTCGACAAACACATAGACTGTTCTGTAATGTCATAACACTGCCACCTCCTTAAGCCTGTTCATCCTGAACTAGCAAACCGTCTCTGAAGTAATACTTGACCAGGCGATCTAGGTGGACGTCCTTGCGAAATTGCGATAATTCTCCGGTTCTTCGAATTCAGTTTCGTGTGATCCAAACATCACATTCCCAGGAATGCAAGTCTTCCGCTCAACCACTAGTTTTGCTGGAATCACTCCCGTTGCATCATCTACTGATGACCTAAACACCACTGGCGGATCCAAGTCTGTTTGGTTCTCGTTAACAACCTCTTGCATAACCTCATCTTCAGCCACTTTTCCCTTGGGCGCTTCTGTCACCTCAGGAACAAGCAAGAGTTTTGTCTCGACACCCATAGTTGGCTTTCCAATCACTTCTTTTGTCGTTACACTTATTCATACTTCCTCTGCTAGTTCTTCCTGCATTTCCACTTGCAATAGGAAAGGTTTCCCTTGATCAGACTTGTTAACTTCTTCGGCGAATGACACTTGCTTGATTGAATGGTTGGCAGACCCTGACATTTTAGCCATGCAAAGCTTTATCTTCTCTTGGCCAACCTTAAGGATGTTCTCTCTAAAGTCCACAATGACTCCGTAAGCATTCATAATGTAGAGGTTGGGGCCTTGACATGAACTGTCCCAACCGCAGGGAAGGTGACCTTCTCTATTGACTTATTTTCTGTGTATTTCTCTGTCTTTATCATTGGCACAGACAGTTCAGAAATTTGTTTTGGTTGTATTTTCATGAACTGCTCAACTTCACTTTTAATTTGTTCTCTTATGTTTGCCATTGAGTTTTCTACTGCAGATATTTTATTTGACACAGATTCTTCTATGACGATATTTTTGTAGACATCAATTCTCCAACAATCAAAACAGATTTTTCTACTTCAGCTATTTTTAATGTCATTGATTCTTGTACCTCTGATATTTTAGTAACTTGCTTATGAAGCTCACCTCATAGGAGACCCAATTCTGTAGTACTGTGTTCTTGCATCTGTTTCTGCTCTTGTATTAATGCTTTGATGACTTTTGTTTCATGCTTCCGTTCCTCTATCTCCTGCTTTCATTTTTCATCCTGTCGTTTTTCTGCTTCTTCTTGTGTCTGCCGCAGCAGTGTTTGTAAAGCTTCCATCATCTGACTGGGATCCATGTTTACCAATTAATTACGAATTACACTCGACTTGTACTTAGTGTCCACTGTTTCCACTGTTAACTGTTCTATCCCAGTTCTGACACCACTGTTACGACGGTCTACTTGATCATCGTAGGTACAGTGGAAAACAAAATACAAGACACCAATTAAGTCACTAATCACTAGCTTTAATTTTTACAGTTAAACAGTTCGTATTTAACAACACAGTCTCTTACAACAAATCAAATAAAAATTGTTCACACGCAAGAAAATATCAACTAATATTAAACACAATTGTATTACAATTATACTGCCTGATTATAAAACGCAACACTTCACTAATAACCACGTGAACGTACGCAGTAATAACATCCGATAATAACTCGGACCGCACTGTAAATACGAGGTGCGGCAATAAAGTAATGAAACTGATTTTTTCGTGCGTGACGGGTTAACCCTGCAGCCTGCATAATCACACCATCTTTTACCTTGGCTTTCCCACCACTACTAGTCCAAGCGGCACATCGGTGCGATCTCTCAGTCTCAAGTAGTGGTGTAGTAAGTGAACACGTGTTTTTGTTTCTCGTCACAAAAATGGACTCACGAAATATTGCGCAATGGTATGCCATTTCTTTTTGTGTTAAACTTGGTGAGAGTGCGACAACAACGTACAGTAAGCTTCAGAAGGCTTTTGGAAATGAGGTTATGTCAAGAGCTTAAGTTTTTCGTTGGCATAAAATGTTTTCTGAAGGCAGAACGAATGTTGAGGACGAAGACCGCAGTTGAAGACCATCAACCACTCGGACAGAGGTCAACACGGGCAGGGTGTGTGAAATTGAACGAGCCGATAGAAGATTATCGAGATTATCAGTGAAAATGATTGCAGAAGAAGTGAATATTAATCGGGAAACTGGTCGCCAAATAATAACTGAAGATCTGGGAATGAGAAAAATTTGTGTGAAAATGCTGCCCAAAAATCTCACAGAGCAACAGTGAGACACACGGAAAAATGTGGCAGCTGATTTGTTGGAACAAGTGGAACTCAACCCAGAGTTATTGAACCGTGTTATCACTGGTGATGAGAGTTGGTTCTTCCAGTATGATCCAGAAACACAACGTCAAAGTTTGCAATGGTGTTCAAAGGGATCACCCAGACCAAAAAAAGCTCGCATGTTGAAGTCAAAAGTGAAATGCATGCTTGTGTGCTTCTTCGATTCCAAAGGCATTGTTCATAAAGAGTGGGTGCCTCCTGGCGAAACAGTAAATCAATATTTATACAAAAAAATTCTAGAAATACTTCGAAAACGAGTCCTCCGTGTCCGTTCAAACATTGCCGATAATTGGATTCTTCATCACGATAATGCGCCATCCCATGCTGCACTTTCTGTACACCAGTTCTTAACCTCAAAACGCATTTCAGTACTACCACAGCCACCTTATTCACCAGATCTTGCCCCTTGTGACTTTTTTCTATTTCCGAAAGTAAAATTGGCAGTCAAGGGACACCATTTTCAAACAAAAGAAGATGTCCAAAGACAAAGGTTTTGTAAAATATATAAAAACACTTGGTAAGTTTCACAAATTTTTTAAAATTAACTCTGACAGCTGTTTCGACTAGCCAAGCCATTGTCAAAGAGGCGAGTGAATGAAATTACTGATCACAGGATGTTAGTTGAGTGTAGGTGGTGAACATCTGTTTAGGGCGTATCTGGAGCATCTGTGTTGTGATGGCGAGGGGGGTGTACAAGAGACAAGGGAAGGACAGGTGTCTTTAAAAACTAAATACAATCATGAATGCAAAATATAGAATTAACTGAACTAAATATAAACTGAATGCAAAATTTAAAATAATGATGAACATTCAAAATAATATAAAATAAACTAAACTAAATAACAGATTTTAATAAAGGGGGTACACAAAATTCAGTCTGTTCGTTGATTAAATTTTTGTTATTTTTTATTGCTTTTTTAATTTCTAAAATTTCTAACAAATCCATTTTTTTACCTTTTTGTATGTTGTGGAGTAGTGTTATGTTTTTTGTGTCTATGAAGTGATTGTGTTGTAAGCAATGATCTGCAAAACCTGTATTAGATGTATTGGTTAAAATCGCCTTCTTATGTTCAGAAATGCGATGTTTCAGAGGACGGCCACATTGTCCGATATAAATAGCATCGCATTCTGCACAGTGTATTTCATAAACTCCATTTTTCTCCAGTGTGTTAGCTTTTTCTTTATTATTGACTAGTAGTGAAAAAAGATTACGTTTGTTTACTGATACCATGTTAAGACCATGGTTTTTTAACCTATTATTAATCTTATCTGTTATACACGGAATGTAATTTGTTAAGTGAAATTTTTTGTTACCCTGATCTGGCTCTATGGAATAAAATTCTTTTAAAGTAATTTTCTTCTGTTTTTTTTTTTTTTAAATTAAAGAGTCAATTATTCTTTCATCATAACCGTTATTTTGTGCTATGGCTTTTATAATATCTACCTCTTTATTGAAATTTTCTTTGGATAAAGGAACTATAAGGAGACGATTAACCATTGCATGAAAACTGCTTAATTTTATGTACCATGATGTTAGTGATTGTTATACCGTTATACATAAACAAAATAAACAACTCATTAATATAATATAAACACTGTAAATCAGCTGATACATTACCAACTTGGCAGAACGTCATATAGAGAATATAACCTTACTCTAGGTACGCTAAATACAAATAAACATAATACAACATAAACATTCATAAAGAACATAAAACTCATTTCATTACCATAAACACCTCATTTGCCTCTGAATACAATTTACAAACATTTCAAATTTAAGTTTAGTTTCAAATTCTATTAACTCTTTCACTTGTTACATTTATTATTACATTTCAATTATGAAATTCTGTTAGGTATTTTCATCATCAATTGGTTTGGGTGATTCTCAGTCATTCACAATGATTTGATTTATTGAATGGGCATTTATATATAACCTTACCCACCTTCTTCCTTCTAATGACCATTAACGGATTTACATAAGGTGACACCGATCTCTCAATAATATTTACCTCCACTAAATTCTCTAACTCCAGTTACATCATTTTCCTCTTATTACCAAATACCTGATACCCTCCTTGTACCTAGGATGTGTGTTCCCTCAACTTTAATTCACATTCATAATTTCTTGCCCCTCCCGGGTATATCGGCAGACACTCCTCTAAAACACTCTACTACCCGCCACAACGCTTTGTGTTGAGGACTCCTTACACCTCCACCCTCAATACAAATTTATGTGCCCTGCTAGCCTATTTACTATCCACTTTCATCACTCTCTCTTTCTCTACATACATACACTTTCGCTACTGTGTCCCTACTACTGACCCGTTTCTGTATTATTTTTATTCTAAAAATTCTTATTTTGTCTAATACCCATTTAAAATTAACTTTGACTGACTCAAATGTCTTATTGAAATAATTATCACTCCAACTCCATCATTTACAACATTTTACATTAATATGATCATTGAAAATTACATTAGAAAATTCATAACTACCTCAAATTAATTTAATTACCCAAATTAAAATCTTTGAAACTCATTTAAAATTTATTATTCAAACATTTATACCGTTATACATAAACAGTCACTAACATCATGGCACATAAAATTAAGCAGTTTTCATGCAATGGTTAATCGTCTCCTTATAGTTCCTTTATCCAAAGAAAATTTCAATAAAGAGGTAGATATTATAAAAGCCATAGCACAAAATAACGGTTATGATGAAAGAATAATTGACTCTTTAATTAAAAAAAAAAAAACAGAAGAAAATTACTTTAAAAGAATTTTATTCCATAGAGCCAGATCAGGGTAACAAAAAATTACACTTAACAAATTACATTCCGTGTATAACAGATAAGATTAATAATAGGTTAAAAAACCACGGTCTTAACATGGTAGCAGTAAACAAACGTAATCTTTTTTCACTACTAGTCAATAATAAAGAAAAAGCTAACACACTGGAGAAAAATGGAGTTTATGAAATACACTGTGCAGAATGCGATGCTATTTATATCGGACAATGTGGCCGTCCTCTGAAACATCGCATTTCTGAACATAAGAAGGTGATTTTAACCAATACATCTAATACAGGTTTTGCAGATCATTGCTTACAACACAATCACTTCATAGACACAAAAAACATAACACTACTCCACAACATACAAAAAGGTAAAAAAATGGATTTGTTAGAAATTTTAGAAATTAAAAAAGCAATAAAAAATAACAAAAATTTAACCAACGAACAGACTGAATTTTGTGTATCCCCTTTATTAAAATCTGTTATTTAGTTTATTTTATTTTATATTATTTTGAATGTTCATAATTATTTTAAATTTTGCAATCTGTTATTTAGTTTAGTTTATTTTACATTATTTTGAATGTTCATCATTATTTTAATTTTTGCATTCAGTTTATATTTAGTTCAGTTAATTTTATATTTTGCATTCATGATTGTATTTAGTTTTTAAAGACACCTGACCTTCCCTTGTCTCTTGTACACAACACAGATGTCCCTTGACCCCCTCGCTATCACAACACAGATGCTCCAGATACGCCCTAAACAGATGTTCACCACCTACGCTCCAAAAACATCCTGTGTTCACTAATTTTATTCACTTGCCTCTTTGGCAATGGCTTAGCTAGTCGAAACAACTGTCAGAGTTAATTAAAAAAAATTTGTGTAACTTACCAAGTGTTTTTATATATTTTACAAAACGTTTGTATTAATATGTTTCACCAAGTGCCCAACGAGTCATCAATTAATGTCCAAAGAGCTGTGACAAGGGTCTTAGATGACATCCCAGAAGAAGAGTTCCAGACATGTTACCAGCAGTGGCAGAAGCATTGGAGTAAGTGTATACAGGGCAGAAGGGAGCTGCTTTGAAGGTGATTATACTACAGCTGACTAAAAACGTAAGGTAAATTTTTTTATCACATCAATCTCATTACTTTATTGTCGCACCTCGTATATCGCGACTATAACTGAAATCTAAGGCCACTACCGCCTTGTATTTATACATCCGCGCACAGACCAGAAGATTCCAAACTACGCCTTATCTCTAAACTACAACGTAATTAATCGTGGCCTTGATACAGTCCGCGCGGCTGGCAGCTTACAGAAAAGTCTCGCGAATGCATCGAAAATCACGTATGCCACCCACATTAGAGCGAGATTCTTCTGGAACATTCGAAAAAAACGTAGACTGTTCTGTAATATTGTAACAATATGAATACAGGTGTTCCCCCCACCTTATCAACGGAGCATTAGACAAAGGGTTATCATTGTTTGTTAGAAACAAAACTGTCACTTGTTTGCTTTGCAGATAAAACGGATGTTTATGTACTAACAAAAAGTGTCTTATCAAAGGAGCAAAAAATAGGTGGTGTGTGGGGGGGCATGCACGTTTGGGGAGGTAATAATAGGTAGGGATGGCATTGGTGGTTGGGGGGAGGGGTTAACAAAGGAGTGGAGAAGAGATATTAGAGCTTGAGGTAAGAGTAAAATGATAATTTCAAAGAAAAACAATGTCCTTTAACAGTTTATTTCAATTTGCATAGCTATTGCATTTATCTGGTATATACACTTGGAGTGGATGTGAAGGGGTTAATGTAGGGTTACCATACATCCTCTTTTTCCCGGACACGTCCTTTTTTTAGTGTTAAAAACCTGTCCGTAAGGATTAAAAAAAAAAAAATTTGCCGAGAATCCCCATCCTGATCACCAAAGAATTTCAACGAAACCGAAACATCAAAGCATGATGTTTTTAGGCTTTAAAAATAAGATTTCTAGACTGTGGGGAATCGAAAGTATGGAAAAAATATAGTGTTAACATCACCGGAGCGTTACATTTTTTGATGACGTTACACATTTTGCATCACGCATTTTGTGGAATGACCCCCAGCCTAAAAAAAGGAAATTTTTTTTTCGTAAAACTGAAATATAATAACGAAAAAATGAAAAATATAGTCATGTGCAAGAACGCTCCCAGCGGCGCCACTCAGAAATGTACCATTGGCATCATATGTTGCTTGCCTACAGCTCTTTCCTGTGTATTCTGCAATTCTAATAGGCGGCTACATTCGTGAGTTTTTAAGGTTATTGATAGTTCTGAATTGAGTTGCTTATTTTCGTGGACATTCTGAGTGTAGTTAGTAGTAGTTATAAGTTGTAGGCAAGTAGATACACAATTGAACATTTAGACTGTGAATCCAATTCAGACTGATTAGTATTAACTTAATTATTGCTATGATTAAAAATAAATATAGCAAATATTCTTGCCCTATGTAAGTTCCACTTCCAATAGTTTCAAGTTTTGTTTGTAAATATTTTCTTGTTATATCACAAAAATTTAATTGTGCAGGGTATAACCTCTGTTAAAATTCTTAACTTAATCATGAATACCTTCTTATCCATAATGTATAATGTTATTTTGAATGTTCATCACTACTTTTTTCATAGCACTTAATAATTATTATTTAATGGTACTTTCACTTGTGAAACATACTTGTTGATATTCCCTCATACGCCGTTTCGGAGTTGTATTCTCCTTCTTCAGTGAGGTTTGAATACGGAATCTGTCAGTCGGTAATTTGTAACGGTTTTTTAGGTGACTTCACAAGTGAAAGTACCATTAAATAATAATTATTATGTATAATGTTTTCACTGTCAAAATTTTTTGGATCCGTAAATAGCGATCATGCTGTTAAATTTTCAGGTTGTCCTCTTTTTTCACCTAGGTATAATGGTAACCCTAGTTAATGTGATTAATGTAGTCTGCATCTCGCTAGTCTGAAAGGTCCAGTACTATGACATAGTTTAAAAAAACTACTGTAATAGTAAAAAAATTACAACACTTGTAAAACATAAAATTCTTTAGCGTAATATTAATGAAGAAACGTATTTGATATTAGGCTAGGTGCTATGATTTTAAATTAATTTTATGCCATGTAGCTATGTATTGCATTAAGCTGCATACATAGTAGTTGTTTGGCAAAATAGAAAAAGAATGTTGTCTGAGGACTGTCTCCTGTTAAAAAAAATTGTTAAAAGATAATAACATTATTAGTAAACAGTGAAAGTTGCATACTAAATGACAACAAAAGTAAATGTCTTATATTTGATAGCATACAATCTGTTAATTAAACCAGACAAGGCAGAGAATTAAATTCGATAGAAATATGAGACTTGTAACGGTACAAACCTATGGATATTTGTAATTTTTAATATTTTCAATATTTATTCAACCAAATAAATGTTGGGAGTGGACTATAAAATTGAGACTGGTACGGCTCGGCACAGGAATGTGAAGTTAGCAACTAGGGAGCGTATTCACCTACAAGTGCGCGCACAGTCGGCCAACGTTCCCACAAAGGTGGCACGTATGAATAAATTCCTCAGCGCTGTGTGCGCAGAGAACAAAGACAGTCAGCAAATAACATCTCAACGTAACGGACGCGAGCAGTGGTGTGCGTCTACCGGCTGGACATAGTTCCATCTCACCCGTTTATAAAAAAATGTGAAATAAACAGTGTCTGTTGTTAAGAGGCGGCGGCTGCACCCGGTTGAATACAATAGGCTCGCGAGCCAAACTTTCTAATAACTGTATAAAGAATGTGAGTAACATATAAAGAAGAATGTTTTAACACAAGTTAAACAGTAACATATCGTCAGTGTATCAAAATTAAACTGGGCGAACGCAATTCGGACAACTGAGTGAATAAATCCACCAAGTGCAACGTGACCGACAAGGACACGTACAGAGAAGTAACAGTGCAACTTTCTTCTTAATTTTTTTGCCATAATTATGTTATATTTTATAAAGCGCTTAATCTAAAGAAAAGGGGAATTTAAATAATGTATGAATGAGAGTATGAGCAAATACTGGGTTGTCTAAGAAAATAGAGATACAATAGTTTAAGTTGTCTCTTTAATATGTGTTTTCCTAGAAATGTGGTAATAAACAATGTTTTTTGTATTTAAAAAAGAAAGATAAAGTATAAAGAGTAGTAAGAGTGATGAGAAGAAAAATGAATAACAAATAATTCAAAAGAAAGAATATAAAAGAAATGTGGCATTTGTCTAATAAAAATTGAGTAAATTAACAATTACAATGAGAGTCTAGTTCATTAATAAAACATAACCCTAAATCACGTTTATAGGCCTCGAGTTCGTGTGAGGGACCCTGGACCGTATAAAGGTAAGAGTGTAGAAAGAGTAAATTATTTTATTAATAAACGGTTTATTGATTTCAAATAAAATGTAGCATTACAGACTGGTTAGTCATTTAAGTGCAAATAATGATGAATTTCAGTGAAATTATTAACAGCATGCTAAAAGATGATGGACTAGGAATAAGAGATGACTGCCAGTGAGAACAAGAGCATTGTCACAAATAAACAATGAAGTTACAGTAATGCACTTTCAGTGTATGTGTTGACTGGGCAACAGGGATTGCAATCCGGAAAAACGGACTGGGAATCCGGCAGATCCGGCATCATTAAACTTTTATCGGATCCGGCACCAATATACCGGATCTGGTGACCGGGTCCGGTGTTAGCAATTTATGACAAAATAATAGCGCTGTTGCAAGATTAGGTGCTTTAAATGTGATACGCGTGGTGTGTGTGCATGCGTGCGAGTCGTTCGACGCTGAGACGCTCCGCGCCACTACGCCGCGCAACCTCCCCCCTCCACAACACGCCAGCTGATCAGTTCAGTATTATTCGCCTCGCTCGAGACAATAAATATGTGTTTGGTTATGTCGGTGCTTCGTCAAAATGTAAGTAAATATGTATTATTTTTTTGTATTTACGCTAGCGATAGTATCCGTTGAAAAGTGTTTTATTCAAATGGAAATAGACATTGTTTTTGCTCAATCGACAAATAAATTTTGTTGACTTATGAGTGTGTGAATGATATAAAAGATCATTAAAAAAATAAATAATGCTGGATAGTTTACACAAATTGTCTGAATTATTAGACTTCGAAATGAATTAAATTGAGTTACGTTACGTACGAACAAAAATTTAAATTAATATTGTAATTAAATATGTTTTGTCTTTTGTTTGTTATAGGTATTACTCGTAGTATACTAATTTATTATTAGTTTATCCTAGTTGAAAAAAATTATAAAACATGTCACTTTCAAAAACAAGTCAAAATGAGGAGGATTATGGTGGGGACAGTGAGAAAACTATATGGCATTATTTTAAAAAAATGCAAAAAGACAAGTCTGTCAACGCCGAATGCATATTGTGCTCAAAGTTAATAAAAATAAGTAAAGGTTCTTATAAAGGATTAAGAACACATTTGAGAACAAAGCATTGCATTTGCATTGATCAAAGTTCTGAAAATAGCCAATTAAAACGTCCGAATTCTGATTCATTCTCTAAACCATCCACATCAAGAACTGATTCAGATAATATTATTTGTGAGGAAGAAATACCCAAGAAAAAGTCTAAAACAATAGACAATTATTTTCAAAAGGAGAACTCGATGGAAAAGATGATCTCGAGAATGGTCTATAAAAATGGTATGCCCTTCAATTTATTTTGTACATCGCCAGATTTGAGATATTTGTTTAGAAAAAGCGGATTTCAACTTCCTAATTCACCAAATACTATAAGATCTTGTAGCGGGGCATTTTTGGGCATACCTGGGGTAATAACAGGATTTGTATTTGTTAATAATAAATAACTTGTCGAGTGATAGAAAAATGTTATGACAGAACGGTAAATTTATTATTTGGAGCGATCGAGACGATGGCAGCATTGTTTGAGACGGTAAAGACCATATGATTCAACAATATTCCTATAAACAGTTTTAATAACCGGCAACTGTACCAAACTCAGTTCAAGGACAATGACGAACACGTTATGTAACAGTAAACACGTTACACAACCAGACATCAGGCGATGTGTTGCGTCAGCAAATTATATAACGATGTGTGTCACCAGTTCTGTCAACAAGCCAAAAACAGTCCACTGGCGAACGAATACAAAATATAAACCAATCAGAATTGAAAGAACAACGGCGACTTCATAAAATAGCGCCAGTGGCTAAGTCCCAGTATAAAATTAGTCAGTGAACCGGCCGGTCACAGATATAAGTTCCGGAACGCAAATCGGGCACCCGTATATAACAATTGGTTTCAAAATGTGAACTTTCAATAAAAAATAAACAGTTTTATAGAGTTACAGTTCCGGAGAGTGAATAAAATAAGAAAATGTGCGGAATCGAAACGAAATACGTGGTAGAGACGGACTCATCAAGATCTTTGGCAGATAAGTAACCAACATTGGTTAAATCTAAAACCTTTTGAAAACAAATTTTGAGAATGTTTAACAAAGAACTGGCAGCCTAAAAATAAAATTAAATTAATGAATCAATTAAACATGGGAGGGGAATAGAAATGTAGAGAGAGAGAGAGAGAGAGCGAATATAGAAATTTAAAAGAAGTGCTGGTTTGTGAAGATATATAATCATTAAATGTAATTATTGGTGAAATATAATCAAAGAAATATAATTAATAAATAAGACCAAATTAATAATGAAAAAGATGTAAGAAAAATAATTTTAATGACATTCATTTCACGAGTTCATAGTTAAGTTGGCAATAGTATGTAAGTGTAGGAAAAGAAGTTTTATTTTTTGTTGTTGTGTGTATTAAAGAATAAATAAACCTTAGGTTCATTGCCAATATGAATTAAATTAATTATTACAAATAAACCATTCTGATCTCCTGTTCGCCTAAAAAGAACCCTCATAAATTATTTTCTTGCAGTTGGCAAGATGGCGCCCGAGAAATATACAATGTATGTTAGTTAATTTTATGTGAAGGAAAGTAGCTTCACATTTGGCTTCCGAACGTAGGGACGATTTATATAATAATATTATATAAATATAGGCCCACTGGGAAAGCAGAATGGTTGTTAAAGGTAAAATAAATTTTTTTTTGCATACGTAAAATAGACGTATAGAATAAGGTTATGTCATGTTTTGTAGTATGAGTGAGCAGAACATTTTTTTTTCTTTTCTCAATAATAATTATGTATGACAAAATAATATTGTGCTAAGAAATATATATAAAAAATTTTTTAAAGTAAAATGGCAGACAATCATGAAACTGTCGGCGTCACTGACAGTGTAGATGAAAGCCAGATAAGCATAACTGAATCTCAAATCATGCATGAAGGTGTTCACTCAACACCAGTCGCGAATAAAACGGCTGAAGATAATGATTTAATCAAGATGATGAAATTACTTTTTAATGAACAGAAAAACGATATGCAAGAGTTATTAAAAAATCAGAATAAAGAGTTGAAACATGAGATACAAGAAATTAACAAACATTGTGAAAATACCAAAGTAGAATTTACTAATAAAATCAGTCAAGTAGAAACCAAGTTAGATGATTCAATACAAAAGACGGATGTTAAATTTAGTGAAATAGATAGTCAGATAGTTAGAGTTGAGAAGCAAATCAATGAAAATAACGAAATATTAATAAATTCAATGAATGAGTATAACAATGACATAGAATCTAAAATTATTAAATGTAATATTGAAACTGAATGTAAGTTGAGTAGCGTAGTAATGACAGTTGAAAAATTTAGTCAGAATATTGATGAACACCAAAATAAGATAGACTCAAAAATATATGAAATTGAAAGTAATTATAAGACGGAGATACAAGCAGTAAATGAATCTATTGAAATAATAGCAAAAAATAATGTACAGTCTGAATATAGTAATGATAAAAAATTGTATTCACTTGAACAAAATATTAGTAATATGCGAGATGAATTAAGTTTAGTGAAAAATCAAAATGTAAACAATGTTATTGAACGAGTATTTATGACACGAGATACAAATAATGAAATAGAATTAGAAACTTTCAATTGTGACAATCGTAGAGTACACCCAATGCAATTCTTAAATAGGGTTAGGGAATTTAATCGGTTTAATAATAGTAGCTGGGAGGTTAAGTTGTTGAAGATTATCAAATGTTTCAAAGGTAGTGCCGAGATATGGTCGGAAGTACACCATACCGAATGGGAAAGTTATGAAGATTTTGAGATAGCTTTCCGCAACAAATATTGGTCAGAAGAAGACCAAGAAATACTAAGAAGTAAAATAATGGGTAATGGGAATTTTGGTAGGATTAATAACCACCTAACCATATATGTGATGACCATTTATAACGAAGCAAAGTATTTAGAACCGCCGTTGCCATTCCGATCATTTGTGCGACATATTAGCAAACACCTGCCCAGAGAGGTGCAAATAACTTTAATGACTAGAGAGATTACAAATATAAGTGAGTTAGAAAACATGTTAGATGTATTACAGAATATAGGGGAACGCGACATGGGACGACGTCCAAACACACCAGTAGTACCACACCATAATAATAATAATAATAATAATAATTTCCATCATAACAGGGGTACACAGAATTTTTATAGAGGAGCGCGGGGAGGAAGTTTCGATAATAGGGGCGAGAGTTGGAGGTGTAGAGCCTGTGAAATTGATAACTATGCTAATAGAACGAATTGTTTTAGATGTCATCGAACAAGGGAGTGCGCCAGAAACGAGAGGACAAACCCACCACCAAATCAACAGTCGAGAGGAGGAGAATTTTATAGAGGAGCGCCTCGGGGAGGAGGAAATCACAATAGAGGTAGAGGAGGAAATCATCAAGCTGTAGCAGGTCCATCCACGGAAAACTGAGGAAGACAATGGGGAAGCGGGCCCAGCCATTGTCAACGGAGGACCGGGTCCAAGTAATTAACGAATACACAAACAACGTCATCAAGGTGGATATGGCAAAAGAGTTGTTAGAAGAAGAGGAGAACAAGGTGGTGGAACACAGAACAGGATTGACTGAGGTGACGATTAACATTGAAGGTAAGAATTATAAAACTTTAATTGATACCGGTAGCGAGATATCAGTAATTTCCGAAAATGTCATGGGTGAATTAAAAGAGTTAAACAAGAATATACCGTCATTACCAGTTGCAGGGGTTACAGTAGTGGGGGTAACTGGGGTGAGAAGTAAAAGAATAACCAGACAAGTACAATTAAATATTTTAATAAATGAAGTAGAATTTGAAAACACTTTTCTAGTAGTTAAAGGGTTAAGTCTAGATGTAATATTGGGAAATGATTTTTTGGAAAGAAACGGAGCAGTAATAGATTTTAATAAACAAATAGTAAAATTTGAGAAGGGAAATAAACCAGTCAGAATAGAGTTTAAGAAAGTAGTAAATGAAAATAAAGTCACTGGAATAAAAATGTTACATAAACAGATAAGTGATAGAGAGATAGAAACTAAAATAAATATATGTCTAGAGAGCGATGGTGTAGAAAATGAGGAGAGAGAGATGCATGAGCGTAATGAGAGTGTGTGGGCAAATAGAGCCGATAAATTTTTCAATGAAAATACAGTTGTAGGAAGTACTCAGCGAGAGGAGCTGTGGGCAGTTGTGGAGCAGTACAGAGGGGTGTTTGATGAATCACCAGGGAAAGCGAAGGACTACATCTGTGAGTTGAAAGTTCGGGACCACGCACCATACATGCAGAGAAGCTACCCGGTGCCGTTTTCGAAGAGGAGGGCCGTACAGGAGGAATTAGACCGGATGATGCAAGGAGGCATAATTGAACGCTCAGTATCACCTTATTCAAACCCTTTGGTGGTAGTGATAAAGAAGGATGGCAAGGTAAGGTTATGTTTAGATGCTAGAAAAATAAATCAAATTATTATACCGGACAGAGAATCTCCGGAACCCATAAATGAGATTTTACAAAAGTTTAGCGGAGTCAAATACATGACGTCTTTAGATCTGACCGCTGGATACTGGCAGGTACCATTAGCAACAGAGAGTAGGAAATATACAGCTTTTCTTTTTAACGGTAAGAATTACCAGTTTAAACGCTTACCTTTTGGATTAAACACCAGTGTTGCCAGTTTTATCAAATGTTTAGATAATATTTTACAACCTAAGGACTTAGATTTTTTAACTGTGTATGTCGATGATATTTTGATAGCCTCTAGAACATTCACTGAACATTTAGAACACATAGAATATGTATTAGATAAGCTACAAGTAGGGGGTTTAACAGTGAATTGGGACAAGTCTAAGTTTCTGCAGACAGAGATACACTTTTTAGGATTTATTATTACACAAGAGGGGATATTAGCCAACCCTGACAAAGTCGAAGCAATAATGCGATTCCCTGAACCTAAAAACATTAAGCAACTACAGAGTTTTTTAGGCTTATGCAATTTTTACAGGAAATTTCAGGAGAACTACGCACACACAACATCCAAACTGAGTTCTGTCCTGCAGAAGAATAAACAGTGGAGGTGGGGCGACGCGGAACGAGCTGCATTTAATGAAATTAAGAGAAAGTTCAGTCACATGATAATGATGAATCATCCCGATTTTAATAAGATCTTTTATTTGCAGACCGACGCCAGCAATGTAGCGCTAGGTGCTGAGTTATACCAAGAGAGCTGCGACAAGGAACACCTAACGATCGCCTTCGCCAGTAGATCGCTGTTATCGGCAGAGAAGAATTACACGACAACAGAAAAGGAACTTCTGAGCATTGTGTTCGCCGTGGGTAAATTCCGCACGTACATACTAGGGAATACTACGATCATCCGGACGGACCACAAGGCACTATCATTTCTGAATTCATGTAAGCTAACACACAGCCGATTAACCAGGTGGGTATTAGCCTTACAGGAATATAACTTTTCATGGGAGTACATAAAGGGGTCAGATAATAAGGTACCAGATACACTTTCTAGAATAGATGTTATAGATAATAAGACTGGTAGGGACCTTAAAGAAATAGAAATTTTTATGTTAACTAGAGAAGATAGGATTTTTGGTGAGGAATTAAGAGACATTAAAAACTTGCAAAGATCTGATAGCAAACTGGGTAAAATAATTGTTAGTTTAGAAACAGACGTAGAGGGATCTGAATATAATGAGCGATTTCAAATATATCAAGGCATTTTGTTTAAAAAAGTAGATGGTGGGGAGCGTGATTGGAGGTTA
This sequence comes from Magicicada septendecula, assembly GCA_034769895.1. Lineage (NCBI taxonomy): Eukaryota > Metazoa > Arthropoda > Insecta > Hemiptera > Cicadidae > Magicicada > Magicicada septendecula. The sequence goes on along the minus strand of CM068372.1, from coordinate 420,758,023 downwards.
GTTATACCTGATGGGTTAATAGATAAAATTATTTGGGATTGTCATTTAAGGTATGGTCATTTTGGTGCGAGAAAGTGTGCAAATGTTTTGAAAGAGTCATGTATATTTAAGAATACGGAGAGGAGAGTGAGAAAAGTGTTGAGAGTGTGTGATTTATGTCAAAAATCGAAAGTGGTGAATTATAGAGTGGAAGGAGAGATGAATTATATAAAAGTAGATAAGCCTTTTGATCTAGTTGCGGTTGATTTATATGGACCGTTACCCAGAGGTAGAGGGGGTGTGGTATATGTATTTGTAGTTTTAGACACTTTTTCAAAATTTGTAAAATTATATAGTATCAAGAGGGCAACTAGTAAAGTACTTAGTGAGAGAATAGTAAAAGATTATATGCTTAATGTGGGAAAGCCGAAAATTATATTATCTGACCATGGTCCACAGTTTATAAGCGGCAAATGGCGGCAGACGCTTGGATGGGAAGGCATCATACCCAAGCATACGGCAGTGTACCATCCTCAGTCGAACCAAGCAGAACGGGTGATGAGAGAGATTGGTAGGATATTTCGGGCGTACTGTCACGCCAAACACACAGAATGGCCATCCTACGTGAAAAAAGTAGAGGAGTGGCTGAATTGTACCACCCATGAGTCCACGGGATTTACGCCGCATGAGTTGATCAGGGGAACAAGGCCGCCCAGGATATTAGAACAACTTTTCACATACCCACCTGAAGGTCAAATTTTGGACAGGAATATGAAGATTAGATTGGCGAACGAGAATTTACTTACTAGAGGAGAGCGACGAAAACAGAAACATGATGCTAAGGGTAAATGGACCAAATATGAGGTAGGTCAGTTAGTGTTAGTAAAAAGACATGATTTGTCCAGTGCTCAAGATAGGGAAATAAAAAAGTTTTTCTTGTTATATGAAGGACCTTATGAAGTCATAGACATAAAAATGCAGAATGCGTATGTGCTGAGGAACCCAGCGACGCAGGAAATAGTAGGTACTCAAAATGCGACGAATTTAAAATTATATAGGTCACTTTAATTGTTATGTTTATAAATAAGTTTTTCAGATATTATTGTATGTTTTCAGAAGGGATCCTCCCCCATTTTCGGGCGGTCACGATCTTACCAGTCCTGGCCGTGGAATTCGGAACTCGGAGGCGGGCCATGGTTGGCGGATCTTCCTTCGGGCGGTGAAAACAACGATGGTCCGGCTCCGCCAAAATTGGTATAAAGTAGAAAACCTAACTGCACATTTGAACGGGGAGGGGGACCCCACAGGTACGTGACACAAATTATTTTCTTATACACTCCCGGTGCAGCGGTTTTGGTGTGCCTGTCACGTGCCTGCACTCCCTTAGAGTGTTTGTAAATAATGGAGGCTGCATTTAAGTAAAAGGCAGTGCATTCTATTTAAATTTTTTTTTTAGTGTCAAGGGCAAAATTAAAATGGAGCCTTTGACAATATTTTCTGTTTGGCCCGAAACGACGAGTTTTGGGGCAAGACGTATTGGCGCACGGTAGAAGGCGGGGTAGAAGAAATGGTAGGAGAGGGGGGGTAGTGTGTTTTAGAGGGGGGACGTGAATTCACGTAGTATATCTACCTGGTGCCGATGCGTTTTGCAGCAAGACCCGGCATTTCAGGCGATGTGTTGCGTCAGCAAATTATATTATGACAATAGAGTCAGCCTCCTCTATATAAAAAAAAAAAAAAAAAAAAAAAAAAAAAAAAAAAAAAAAAAAAAAAAAAAAAAGAAACCCCAAAATAATTTTGGATGTGTATAATTCTAAATTTAAGAAAAAAAAAAATGTTTTTTCTCTTCTAAATTTTTTAGCATTAGGTGACCAAATATAATTGTTAGATTTTAGTATTAGTGGGTATAGGAACGTTTTGAAGAAATGTGTAGTAATATAAGAACTTGTTACCAATACAAGATGTGGGGATAATTTTGGGGGGTAGTTTGGTGCTCAATGAAGTGACATAACAGTGTAGTGTGGAACTGCTATGGGGGGAGGTTGTAGATTTTGTATTTAATATTTTATGTTAACAATGGTTAAGCTTCCATATAAAGTGGGTTAAAACCCCATCTAAATTAATATTGTCATTTAAATATAAATTCGTAAATTTAATTTTACTTGTGATTCCCCAACTTTTCGGGCGGTCACGGCCTCACCGAACCCTGACCGTGGAATTGGTTTAGCTTTAACAGCTATGGTTGGGGCACATTACGATTGCGCGCTGCCATAACTGGCCATAGCTGTTATCGTTGTAAAGGTGTATTTTGAAATTGATGGGGGGTAATAAAAGGGGAATCACCAAACTATGGAACAGCGGCTGCCACTCTGTTCGAGAAGGAACAGCAGAGCCAGGTGGTAGATCCGTTTAAGGGTGCATAATTATTTAACGAGAACATGTTGATGTTCAACAATTTTAAACTTAACAGCGGAAGCAGAGACACGGAGAGTTAAAACCCTGCTCCAAAATATACAGTCTCTGTGGAAGCGAAAAGGCGCCACAGTCTTCCATAATTCTGAAATAGTGTGTGTGGCTGGGAGGTTATCCAAGGGGATAATGTATTAAAAATTTGATATATTTTAATTAATAATGATGATTTGCTACTCAATAATTTTGTTTGAATTTAAAAAATAGATGCACTAAATACTTCTTATATTGTGTTATTATGTCTTATTGTGTTGATTGCATTAGTATGTTAGGAATAAGTATTATAAAAATATAATAATATGTTTTCAATGTGTTTATAGATTTAAAAATAAAATGAAAAATAGTTGTGATAGGTAAAATTTTCAATGGGTTGTAAAAGATAGAAATGGGTGATAGTAATTGTTTGAATAAAATGTTTGAATCAGTTCAAGTTGAATTTTGTGGGACATAGATTTGTCCAAATCGAAGTAAAAGTTAAAGTAATAGTGGAAATGAAAATAATGCCATGTTGTTTTGAGTTAGTATATGTTATAGAATTTTGAGAAGTATAAGTGGAGACACAGTAGTTATGGAGATTTTATGTAGAGTTTTGAGCGATATATTGTTTATTTTGTTGATGTTAATTTGTTGTAGTTGTAGTGAAGTTATGAGAGTGAGATTTTTTGGGGATGGCAATTTTGTAGTAGTGGTAGTGTATTTGGGGAGTCCGCAACAAGGGTTGGGACGGGATAGGGACCGATTGGCGCCGGAAAGGGTTACCTAGGGTGAGTCCAGGGACCAACATAAGGGAATGAGTTTTGGGAAGGAAACACGTATCCTATGTACAAAGGGTTAGAGAGTATTTTTTTTTATATAAGAGTAGAGGGTGGCGATTGGAGTTAAAGTAGTAAGTAGTTAGAGGTAGATAAGGGTTAGTAAAATTTTGATAGTGGGGTGTCATACTAGTTAGAGATTTTGTAAGGGAGCATTAGAGTAATAAAAGGGGTAAGATTATGAGTAAATGCCAAATGGATGAAGTAAATTATAATGAAATAATGAATAACGTAGAATCACGCAAAGTAATGAAATGGAATAATGATGGCCAGAATTGAAAAAAATAAAAAAAAAAAAAAATAATTTTTGTAATTTTGAGAAACGAATTAATAAGAGTAAATCAAGTTTAAAAGTAATTTTTTGATTTTATATGTCAATTTAATGATGTAAAGTGTGTAACATTTTAATTGTAAGTTGTTTATTTTAAAAGGAATTATTAATGTACTGTGTTTTCTTATGTTAAGTTATGTTAGGTATTCTGATATATACATGTTAGTAATAAGTGAGTAAAAACAAAACCAGTGCTTCTTAGCGCAAACCAGCACCGCTAGGGGGGAACAGATCAGTTGGGGATATGGTGTTGTATAAGGCCACTATTTAATATTTTGATTTGTTGTTTCAGTGTTTGGTGATGCTGTGGCGGCGGACCTGAGCTGGCCTGCGCGTCAGAGCAGGGGCGTGGAGTATCTGTCTGACTCTACGGTGTTGGGATCTCGAGAGAGAAGTCCAGTATTGTCATGCAGATGCGGTCACAGTCACCGGACCAAGGGTGAGTTGATTATTATTTTTTGTAAACCGTACAGGGGGTTGTGGCGACATATCCTGGCTGATCCCTTTAGCAAGAATGAATGTGTCAATGAGATTTTTTATGCTTCGGCATAAAATATCTCATTGAGGGGGTATTGTAGCGGGGCATTTTTGGGCATACCTGGGGTAATAACAGGATTTGTATTTGTTAATAATAAATAACTTGTCGAGTGATAGAAAAATGTTATGACAGAACGGTAAATTTATTATTTGGAGCGATCGAGACGATGGCAGCATTGTTTGAGACGGTAAAGACCATATGATTCAACAATATTCCTATAAACAGTTTTAATAACCGGCAACTGTACCAAACTCAGTTCAAGGACAATGACGAACACGTTATGTAACAGTAAACACGTTACACAACCAGACATCAGGCGATGTGTTGCGTCAGCAAATTATATAACGATGTGTGTCACCAGTTCTGTCAACAAGCCAAAAACAGTCCACTGGCGAACGAATACAAAATATAAACCAATCAGAATTGAAAGAACAACGGCGACTTCATAAAATAGCGCCAGTGGCTAAGTCCCAGTATAAAATTAGTCAGTGAACCGGCCGGTCACAGATATAAGTTCCGGAACGCAAATCGGGCACCCGTATATAACAATTGGTTTCAAAATGTGAACTTTCAATAAAAAATAAACAGTTTTATAGAGTTACAGTTCCGGAGAGTGAATAAAATAAGAAAATGTGCGGAATCGAAACGAAATACGTGGTAGAGACGGACTCATCAAGATCTTTGGCAGATAAGTAACCAACATTGGTTAAATCTAAAACCTTTTGAAAACAAATTTTGAGAATGTTTAACAAAGAACTGGCAGCCTAAAAATAAAATTAAATTAATGAATCAATTAAACATGGGAGGGGAATAGAAATGTAGAGAGAGAGAGAGAGAGAGCGAATATAGAAATTTAAAAGAAGTGCTGGTTTGTGAAGATATATAATCATTAAATGTAATTATTGGTGAAATATAATCAAAGAAATATAATTAATAAATAAGACCAAATTAATAATGAAAAAGATGTAAGAAAAATAATTTTAATGACATTCATTTCACGAGTTCATAGTTAAGTTGGCAATAGTATGTAAGTGTAGGAAAAGAAGTTTTATTTTTTGTTGTTGTGTGTATTAAAGAATAAATAAACCTTAGGTTCATTGCCAATATGAATTAAATTAATTATTACAAATAAACCATTCTGATCTCCTGTTCGCCTAAAAAGAACCCTCATAAATTATTTTCTTGCAGTTGGCAAGATGGCGCCCGAGAAATATACAATGTATGTTAGTTAATTTTATGTGAAGGAAAGTAGCTTCACAATCTATAGTAACAAATTTTGCAAATACCGTTAAAGCAGACTTGATAATTGAGTTCGAATATCTTAGGAAACAAGGAAAACGATTCTCTTTGAATTTTGACGAATGGACTTCCCAAAAAAATCACCGATATTTGAACCTAAATTTACACCACAAAGAAAAACACTTTAATCTGGGCTTGATTAGAATCCATGGTTCGTGTACTGCGGAACATACTATCAGTCTAATAAAAAATCGCTTAAAAAGCTTCGGTCTTGATACTGATACTGATATTATTGGCATGAGTACTGACGGCGCAAGTGTTATGGTCAAAGTAGGTAAGCTCATGAATTGCTATCAACAACTCTGCTTCGCACATGGGTTACAATTAGCTGTGGTCGATGTTTTATATAAAAAAAATGAAGAGAAGGCAGAAAACCGCCTAGCAACAACGTCAACAACATCTAATGAATCAGATACAGATGACGAAGACACAATGAATGATGAAGAACAACTTGAACAAGGGTTTATAGTTACAATAACGGATCCTGGGGATCCTTATCTTTCTAAGGCTGAAGTAATTCCTAGATTCAATGATATTCTTCAAAAAGTGCGAAAAGTAGTAAAGCTGTTCAAAAGGTCGCCTACTAAATACGATATGTATCTGCAAAAGTATGTGAAAGAAGATATAGGTAAAGAATTAAGCCTGATGTTGGATTGCCGCACACGGAATAGTCTTCTCTCTATGATCGAAAGATTTTATAAGCTGAAAGTGTGTGTCGATAAAGCTTTAATAGATATAGGATCTGACATTAAATTTAGTGACCTTGAATGGTCGAAAATAAAAGATTTGATTGACAGTTTGCAGCCATTTAAATTGGCTGTAGAGGCCCTATGCAGAAGAGATTCGACCCTGTTAACTGCTGAAACAACACTAAAATTTGTTTTAGAGAAGTTGCTCACTCATGACACGGTGTTAAGTAATGAATTATATGAAGCACTATGTACAAGGATTAAAGAACGCCGCACTGTAGTATCAGGAATATTAATATATTTACAGAATCCAAAGAAATATCATGAAAATCTAAACGGATCCGATGATACATTTACTATGCCAAAGAAAAAAGTCATATGATTAGAAATGAAAAAAATCTTAGAGAGAGTTATTCAAGATGGTAAGTCTAAAGAAAACGTGGAAGAAATAGTAGAGGAGAATGTAGATTCACCATTACTAAAGAAAGATTTGACATTACAGGAAGAACTACAATTACAAATCCAGCAAGAATCCACATGTTATAGCATAAATACTAAAAAAGAAAAAGATTTTGATAAAGTACTAAAAAAGGAAATGACTGCGTTTGAAAGTGAAGGAGTTCGAGGAGAATACTTATCTACTATTCATGATTATTTGCTGACAATAAAGCCAACAAGTGTAGAAGCTGAAAGGGCTTTTTCGGCCGCAGGCTATATTTGTAGCTCCATTAGAAGTCGACTGGGAGATGACACAATTAACACTATTTGTTTTCTAAGATCCTTCTTTCAAAATCAAAATTGATTTTTTGATAATATATATATACGGAAATAATCATTACTTAAAATAATTATTTATCGTAAGTTGACTAAATTAAAGAGCTATAATTATAATACAATAAAGATTGTGATAATTGTGCTATTCATCAGACAAATTCATCAAATCATGATGGTGTCTGTCATAACTATAAGACTTGTTAGTTAGCATTTTCAAATAAATACTTTAATAATTATTGTGATCTCAATTCTCATCTAAGTAAATTACGTAAGGTTAATTAAATTAGATTTTATAAAGTTAGGAAATTTAGGAACTATGAAATTTAGGAAGTGGAAGATTGAACCACTCGTTACGTTGTTAAAATTTTACTAATTACTTACCCTACACTACTAGATTTTAATTGTTTGCTCGTTGTCTAATCTTAACATTGGAAATAAAGTTGATTATATATATATATATATATATATATGTTTTTTTAATAAACTACCTATAATAAGTACAATTACACTCAATTAACTCATTAACAGTTCATTTTGAACCGAAAAGTGAAAATCATCCTGATTTGATCAATCCGGCCGGGTCCGGCTGGATCGCTGGGAATCCGGTCGGATCCGGCCGGATTGCAAATGATGCCGGATTGCAATCCCTACTGGGCAACCTGTCACAACGAATCCTAATGCTACCACAGATTGGAAAGAGATCTATGAAAATCTCATTCAGTAAACTGAAGCAAAATAATTTCTCTTTTTTTAATTAGAAGTTGGTCTAATCTACATACAGTACATTTATGATTTTTTGTATCTTTTTAAAGGAAACCTTCAAAAAAGTTCTATAATTTATTTCTTAATTGTAGTTCAGTTTTATTGAGTACTCTCTGGTTTAGTTGTTATTTTAAGGTAATAAAGGTTTTGTGGTAAAAACAATATATCTACAATAGGTATTGGTGTGACACACTATATTTTTTTTTCATATCGGCCATCTAAGGACCACATGCCAATTTAATTCTTTACTCTTTGTTCTTTTTTTTCCAATATTCTTTCAACTTCTCACTGTGCCTCTTCTTCCTGTCTTCAGTCCACTTTGAACCTGCGTTTTTATCTCTACTACCCTGGACTCCCTCCATTTCCAACACTTTTGCCCGAAAAACTTCTTTTTCAATTGCTTCTTCTGATAGACACACTATATTTATTATAACAGGATTTCATTGTTCGGTAAGCATTTTTATGGTGTTATATTTAATAACATAATATGTAATTTCACTGAGGACATTTCTAAAGTATAGTGTTGATTCATGCATCCTAGTAATCCAAAAAATATCATTTATACAAAATATATACAATTTATAAAATTTATACAATACAAAATATAAATTTCATTTATACAAACCTCTGAAGAAGCTTTTCAAAAAGTGAAAACCGGTTCAGGTTGTAAGGTAAAGCTTTTGCATTTTTGCCCATAAAACGTTTTGTGTTCTGAGTCATAGTGAAATAATTATATTTATACAAAATAGTTGGAACTGGGTTTTTGTTACAGATTTTTAAATGGTTTTTTTTTTTCATTGGGGGAGGGTGATGTAGACTGTATGTTGAACCAAAATAGTGTAGTTTGGTTTCAGTTGTTGGCAAATAACAATACTATTGTAGAGAAACTACAACTTTGTTTGAGATCCTCAAATTCTTCCTAAATATCAACAAATCTATGTACAGTAGAACCTCTGTTAACCGAAATAAAGGGGAGGAGGCGGTTTGGTTACTAACATTTTGGATAATAATTAAGATGTCATTTTTTAAAGTGTGAGGTAAAATAACTGGAGGCAGTATACAATATTATCAAAAGATTTTAATAAAAATCAAACTATTTACATAAAGTCATTTTTAACACTAGTTTTATGATTTTTTTTGTTTTGAAAAAATCTATTTTCCTTTGATTTTTCTTTGCATATCGCTTTTCTTGCAGCAATATCTCGCCATCGCTTTATTAGCAGAACGTTAGAGGTCTTTGATTCTTTAGATATTTCGACGAACCATAATGCTATCTAAAAATAAGAATAAAACTCTGTAAGAAAAATGCATTTTTCAAATAGTCTAATTTAATGCCCTAGCCCAAAACAAAATATCTTACCTCTAAGGCATTGAAGATCTCGTCATGGGTGCTGCTCTCTGCTGTGTCATCATCTTCTTCGCCCCTTTGTTTCGTGAACCATAAAACCACAGCCTCATTTACTTTCTCATTGTTTTCTTGTTTGGCGTCTTCGAAGCATGCTCTTCTAACTCATTTTTCATCTTGACCCGATCAGAAACAGTAGGAACACCAACACCAAAATCGGCTGCCGCGGTTCGGAAAAATCTCGTCATTTTAATTCTTTTAATTGCCGCCAATTTATCTTCATCCATTATCGTGACCTGTTTCCGCTTTGTTGACATGGCACAAAATTTATTACATGTTTATTACATTAGTTTTTGTATTTTATCCGGAAAACAAAATTTTCATTGTAATAAAAATCGGGAATTAATAGTTTTTTTTGGCCGGTCGTTTCGGTTAAATGGTATTTCAGTTAAAAGTCTTTCGGTTAATGGAGGTTCTGCTGTATGTACCAATATGCTAAACACTATGTAAATTGTATCTCTTCATAGTTGTAAAGTTATTAACCATTTTTACTAAAGAAATACCAGAATATTACCTACCTGCGATCTTTCTTACGCATTTACTTTTTTCAACACTAGAAGATTTCATCAGGGTCGCCAACATATTTAGGAGTTGAAATATGTAAACTATAACACTCTTTCCCTTTAAAAAACAACACTCGAATAATTTGGATAACTTACCTCCCTTAATTCAGAAAATTCACAGATTCGTTTAGGCGAGTTTTTCCACACAGAACAATAAGGAATGGTTATGGCGAAATAATGCAACTAGCACATGGTTATTTCGACTAAACAAACTCTTTTATTTTTATTCAATTAAACTTTCTTTCTTACTCTTACTTTTTATATGTTCTTCTAACTAATCTCTGTTCTATAACATTTTTGTATACTAATCTCTACTGACAAACCAGTACTTTTGTGACACTCTCTCATTTGCTTTCTATTTATTTATTTCTGAAAACCCCCTATTTATTTGTTGGGCTCATTAATTATGGTTTACGTTCCTTCACTTTTTTGCCGAAATAGTTACTTTACTACTGTACTTAACTGCACGTGGTTCCAACAACTGCGCATTATGTTGTCTAATTCTTTTTTATTCCACTCTCCACACTTCACATTTTACAAAACCGTCACTATTGTTGAATCACTGTTCACGGATGCCTTTTAAATACTTTTTGATAGGCCTATTTTAATATTTGCGGCCTACCAGAAACACGCACAAGGCTACGTTGAAAATTACGACTGCTCTGTCTGATGAGTTGTGCTGAACTGGTCTGTACTGTTTGATGAGTTGTGCCGAGCTGGGCGAGCTTTGCTCGCGACTGTATACTATACACCACCTTGGGCGTCAACCACGTTGCCGTAAAAACAGATGTCAACTTCATTCCTCATTTCTCATTGGCTGTGGAATGTTCTCGAACATTTCTCGATATCTCGTGGGAGACAGAAAGCAGTACACATCGCTAACACGTGGTGAATTTTGCGTTGCACAACCACGCGCTTCTGCCATGAGTCACCCATCCTTTGCTAACACTCCCAGTGTGTACCAGATACTTCCTGGCACCAAACATTACATTGCCGGGTTTATTATTTGAAATTATTAAATTTGATTAATACAAAATGATTATACCCATTTTGTCCCGTCACACATTATAAAGAAGTGTGCATCTTACAAATAGAAACAATATGTCATTTTTTATATCTTTACGTGTAATTCTATGTGGCTGCATAAAATTGATTCCAATTATTAATTTCATCTATAAATACTATTAATATAGTAGTTATTACAGCAATGTTATGAACTAAACCAACAGCAACAATCAGGGTTAGGTCATCAAAGTCATGTTAAAGTCTGTTAACTTAAAATTCCATTGTCAGTTATTGGAAACTTATAAGCCATTGGTTTAGGATTATAAACATGAACATAAATGAATACAAAGAAAAAAAGCACACACATGTACACAAAGTTTGATAATTTTTTTTATAACAGCTAGGTAAATGTTCATGATAAATGTTTCAGTCAAAATGATAGTGAGACGTTAAATAATATGCTTAAATATATATATTAAATATATTAATATAATATAATATATTGACTTCCACCTACCTGGAAGGTTCGTTTTGTTTCGGGCCAGGATTCTTTCATACGAACGCTAGATACAAACATGTGTTTCATGGGTTCTCGAAATAATTAACTCTACACATTGTTAAGAAGAGAATTGATAATTTTAATTTTGTCAAATCATTTAAGAAAACGGTTTATAAACTTTATCTTTGAAATAAATTAGTTAGAAAATATATTGGTTATTACATGATCACCCTTAAACTAACTTATGCTAAGCTTACCTTACTTTTTCAGACACACACGCTCACAAAACTGCCCAGCCTGCATATTTTGTATACCCCAAACACACACACAAAATTTATTTCTCCCTTAACACATTTTTTATAATAATTCCCCTACATCGACCACGCGGTCATCGCGCCCACACCAAGTCCTCGTTCACGTGTTTTAAAAAAGGCGAAACTATTAGTTCATCTTCTTCATTTCGACTCACTCACAACGGTTGCTATTTCACTCGGGTACTTTTGACTAATATTCCGTATTTTTAACAGTGAGGTCGGCCGACCTTGGAAAGAAAACTGTTAACAAAATTTAGATGGACCGCCTGCGGTCTGTTGGTAAGAGGAACTGGGCAGTAGTTTGTTCTCGGTTCCCTCTCCACAGTTTTTCAATACGGGAACTCACTGCCTTGGGCGTCGTCGCCGAAGCTTCGGCCCATGCCATGCATGTAGTTTTTTAGTCAATATGACCCACGATCTCATCTAGGCATATGCTGACATCATTAAAGTAGGCAGGACTTAGCAGTGCTTCCGGAATATCGGTAAGGAGACGATGAATACTTTCGCGCTTTTTGCCATCTTGGGTTTCGTTGCGAGCGCTTGTGTGAGTAGTTGCGCTCGTGCGTCGACACACATGCACCGATTTCTTAGAATTTTGTGGAGGTGCACATTCCTTTGCCGCATTACACCACTGAAATTGCGTATCGCCTTTGTTCCAAACGCTGTTTCTCAACACTGTCTGTTACACGGAAAATAACGTTGCACAATAATTTTCATAACTTTTGACAAGCCCGCCCAAAATGAAAGAAAAGATATAAATGCCCCATACTGTAAAAAATTAAAAACACCCAAAATTGACCCGCTACAATACCCCCTCGAGAATTCTGCTGTTCACAACAGAAGAAATCTCATCGATAAAACCCGAAGAGGACCGGTGAGGAACTGGTGCCAACAACCCCCTTGTTCTTAATCTGCATGGGTACCCGGCCCCCCTGGCTCAGCGACTATGGACTCATCTGAACGAGATCACTGGACTTCTCCGTAAGAGATCCCAACACCGAGAAATCGAGCAGACTCGTACCACAGCCCACCTCACCTTCTAACATGCTACCCCCAAAATCCTCAATCCCTGGCTTAGATTATTCCAGATCCTCAGCCGATATGGATCCCCTTTTTATGCAAGCTGGGCTGCCTTTAGCAGGTACTGGGCTCACACACACTCACATTACCTGTTGCCATAACTCATTGAAAAATAAAAAAAAATTCTTTTACAATTTATTAAAATTTAAAAAAAAATCAAAATTCAAAAAATAATAGTTTATCAAAAAAAATTCTCTTCCTTGTTTTTCTAATTTTTGTTTCAAATGACTTAACTTAGACATTTCTACTAATCTAAACACAAATCCTTACTCTAACATGAGAACCACTTATAGTCTACCAATACAATGCAATACAATAAAATAAACATGGTTAATACACACATAATAAAATAATCATTATCTAAAATATTCATTCGCTGGCAGGCGAAAAATCAAGTTTTTTTTTTTTTTTTTAATTAAAATTTTCAAAATTTTAAAATTCAAAAAAAAATTTAAATTTATTTAAAGGTGTTCTTCCTATTTAGACACTACTTTAAAGTTGGTTTAAATTGATTAAACAAACAAATAAATTTGCCTTCCTACTATACAGGCTTAGTAGGTGTATGACCTCATCAGCTGATCGAAACTAGGTCAAGTCCCAGAACCCTTGACCTACATATGTTATGCAGAATTTCTATCTAAAACACATTTGACATCTGTAATATCCCACCTTGAAATACAAAACATAGTAACATAAAATATTTAAAATTACAAAATATTAATATAAATGATCATCAACTTGATATTTAAATTATTTAAAACAAACAATTCTTAATTTTACATTATTTTCAAATTTTATCAAAATTCTGTCACTGGTTTAAAATAAAAGCTTTTATATCTTTATTATCAATCTCTCTCTTTATTCAACAATCTTACTTTAATCTACTGTGGGTGATGTAAATTATTTATTCTCATTTACTGTATTACTAGATCTGTATACATATATAACCTTTCTCCCCCTGACTCTAATATTCATCAACTTCAACTTCCATGACACCCATCTCTAGTAAAATCTCTACTCCAAAACACTCTAAATCCCAACTTATCATGAAACTCAAAACGCCACCTTCTCTCTATTTATATTAAAAATACTCTCCAACCCTTTGTACATAGGATATGTGTTTCCCCGCCCCCAAAAAACTCAGTTTCCCTTATTTGGCGGCCTGGATTCTACCTAAGGCGGCCCCTCCTTACTAAAATCGATACCAATTCCCGTCCCAACATATTTGTTTGCGAACTCCTACATGACACTACCCCCTAATACAAAATTGCCATCCCCAAAATTCTCAATCTCATTACCTTACTACAAATACAACAAAATAACATCATTAATTATAAATAACAATGTATCACTCAAAATCTACATAAATTCTCCACAACTGCTGTGTCAACATTAATACTTCTCAAACTTCTATTACATTATACAACTTCAAAACAACATTACATCATATTCATCTCTACTATTTCAACTTCAACTTTGACTTCAATTTGGACAGATCTATATGCCCCACGAAATATTTATCACCCAAAAAAAAAACTATCGCTTATTATCTTTCACAAATTGTTACTTTATTTCTCATTGTAGCGAATTATTTTTTATCGTTACTTTAAAGCATCTGTAATACATCAAACATTGCATTGAACATCAATTACTTAGAGCATTTGTAACCAGTATACCAGTGACATGTTATTGCTGATCAGCTGATCTCCCTAACACAATGGATACCTTTCAAAATTGAACAATTACATAGAATATACATTATCAATACTTACTCCTACCCTCATTGTTTCCTCTCTCCCTGATTCTGATAATTCATTCTGACCGCCTGCCAGACGATTTAATATTGGCTTAGAAAAAAAATATACATATAATGAAAACACATATTTTATCAACACCTATATCTAACTTACAACAATAAAATAATACACTTAAAATTATGGCATGGATAACTTGTATTGAAAATATGAGCATCTAGTTATTTGAGCAGGGCGCAAACATTTTTATTGGATCAAACTTTGAATGAGCAAAAAAATTTCTCTATGTTATAAAATTTAAGTTCGTGACTCGTTTGAGTCACCTCCCAGCCACACACACTATTTCAAATTATGTAAGGCTGTGGCGCCTTTTCGCTTTGACAAAGACTGTATATTTTGGAGCAGGTTTTACCTCTCCGTGTCTTTGCTTCCACTATTAAGTTTTAAAAGTACTGAACATCAACATGTTCTTGTCTATAATTATACACCCTTACTGTGGGTCTACCACCTTTCTATGCTACCCCTAAGCGGGCAGAGTGGCAGCCGCTGTTTCATAGTTCCGGAGATTTCCCCTAAGCTCGCCCCCCATTGAATTTCAAATATGTACCAATTTCAAGTCAGCTATGGTCAAGGGACTTGATATGACCATAGCTGGCCGCTAGCCAAATCCACGGTTAGTGCTGGTAAGGCAGTAACCGCCCGAAAAGTCGGGGAAATCTAAACTTCATTTGACTGCCTGTTACACATCAATCTCGTTATGTGCGACACGGTCGTTTGGCAGTGTGTAAACTTTAATTTACACGGATAAGGTGTGCCGCACATTTATCGCCATTTTGGCCTCCGATGGAGGTAACACTCTCTGTTACCCCCAACCCATTTCGCTATCGACGGGAGCACAGGCCACCCCCGCAATAGCAACTTACTAGCTAACTAATTAATTAACAATTTTATATACATTATATAAATATAATCATTTCATCAATAATCATTTGAGTCATTCATACCCTTTTACCATTGTACTTTCTTAAAATTTTCAAAATTTATTATTAATAATTATTATATATCTTTCAGTTATTATTAAAATTTTTTCTTAATTGCCATATTTATTAAACACAATGATTTCATTAAAATCTCACTATTACATTAACACCTCAATCACACCTGTAAACATTTTTATTATACATGATTATCAAATTTTTTCTACTTACAATCCATTTAACATGATATACACCCAAAACATAACCACCATATCACCATACTTTCACCTCACCTCTGAAACATTTCACAAAAATTATTAGTTTACATTAAATAATTTATCATTCATTACCAAATTTCCATCTCGTAAGAATTTAATTTATTTAATAAATTCAATTCATAAAAAAATAATTTAATTAATTAACATTTAAATAAACAATCAAAATATTTAAGCATATCAAATTGGTTTAATTTAATCAATTACTGAAAATATAAATTATATAGTTATTGAAACAATTACCATTAGTCAATTACTGTTTTCAAAATTAATTCTGATAGTTATTTAACTTGTAAATATTTCAATATTCTTATCACAACAATCATCTTACGTACACACATTATTTACTTAACATTCTACAATGCACACCAATAAATTTGCTACCTTTGTATTTACCACCTTTCATTATTAATTGTCCAGTTTTTCCGCACTTCATTTGTCCAGATTTGCCATGTCAAAAAACCATTAAACACAATGTTCATACTGTCTTTTATTGTTTTAATAGTTTAACCTCCATCGTTCCAAATTAACCTTGGTTCTACATAACATTGTTCAATTTTATCACAACACAAATGACTGTTTTGTGTGTTGTAACCATACAAACTAAACTCATTCAACTTATTCAAATACTCATGAAACCGGTCTACATTAGGTATTTTTGTTAGGTCTCCGTCAATAAATTCATTCACTATCGGGTTAATTATTTTTATTAAATCATTGTAATCATTGTTGTTCAAATATATTTTTAAACTTTCTTTCAATTTGTTATATTTCCTATTTAAATCATACAATTTTGTTTCTTTACTAACATACAATTCTCCACTTATATCTCTCTCATCCCAATACCAAATCATACCTTCAACATCATTATTACAGACAGAGGGTACAAATTCAATTAAACCTCTCCTGACTTCTCCAGGAAAAACAAAAAACTTCAAAAAACAATTATTTGTAGCACACTTGTCTACACAATATATACGTGAAGGTCTTCCTTCACCCCCCATTCTACTTCGTAAACAATTTACCCTCTGTTTCATACCCATAATATAACTCTCTTTCCACTCTCTCTCCAACTCATTAACACACATTAACATCTCATAATCACATTCTACAACTTCATTAGTACTCTCAGATACCAACTTTTCGACTACATTATTATTCTCATTATTATCAACATCGTTATTATTTATTAATTCATTACCTAATACAACATTGTCATTACAACTTTTGTTTGTATTACTCGTACTTGATTCTACTTTATTCAAACTATTTCTTGTCATTTCATCGGCATTTTCAAGACATACATTCTTGTCTTGTATATTATTTATCAACTCATTAAATTTTACATTTATATTTTGCTGCAATTGAACATTCTGGTCTTTAATTTCTTTAAAATTGATCTCGTTTTGAATATTCTGCTGTTCGCATTTTATTTTCTGTTCATTAAAATCATTAGTTAATTGATCTAATTTGTTGTTAAAGTCACTTTTCATCTGATTTAAAATTTTATCATTATTATCACAGCGTTCATTCTGTTTATCGAAATTAACTTTCATGAAATCTAATAGGTCATCTAATGACAATTTTTTCTCTTTTTTACTTGTTACGGAGTTGATTTCGCTCCCGGTGTATCAAGAACAGATGCTTCTACATTATACTCATTTATTGGCGTTAATTCTGTTTGTATACCAGAGTCCGCACTTACTTGACTCTCGGTCTGACTGTCAGATAATTCATTGTTATCTGCCATTTCTTATTTTATACTCTATACTTGTATATAAATATAATATGATCAATATAATTTATTACATAACCAATTTTGCGTTAATAACGCACTTTCGTTTTATTTCGCTAACCCCAAAAACATGCTTGTATCTTTACTGTAGGTATGGTTTTTACTATTTTAATTAATAAAAACTGTCCCTGTTAACGGAAGCCATTGAGACGTTAAATAATATGCTTAAATATATATATTAAATATATTAATATAATATAATATATTGACTTCCACCTACCTGGAAGGTTCGTTTTGTTTCGGGCCAGGATTCTTTCATACGAACGCTAGATACAAACATGTGTTTCATGGGTTCTCGAAATAATTAACTCTACACATTGTTAAGAAGAGAATTGATAATTTTAATTTTGTCAAATCATTTAAGAAAACGGTTTATAAACTTTATCTTTGAAATAAATTAGTTAGAAATATATTGGTTGTTACATGATCACCCTTAAACTAACTTATGCTAAGCTTACCTTACTTTTTCAGACACACACGCTCACAAAACTGCCCAGCCTGCATATTTTGTATACCCCAAACACACACACAAAATTTATTTCTCCCTTAACACATTTTTTATAATAATTCCCCTACATCGACCACGCGGTCATCGCGCCCACACCAAGTCCTCGTTCACGTGTTTTAAAAAAGGCGAAACTATTAGTTCATCTTCTTCATTTCGACTCACTCACAACGGTTGCTATTTCACTCGGGTACTTTTGACTAATATTCCGTATTTTTAACAGTGAGGTCGGCCGACCTTGGAAAGAAAACTGTTAACAAAATTTAGATGGACCGCCTGCGGTCTGTTGGTAAGAGGAACTGGGCAGTAGTTTGTTCTCGGTTCCCTCTCCACAGTTTTTCAATACGGGAACTCACTGCCTTGGGCGTCGTCGCCGAAGCTTCGGCCCATGCCATGCATGTAGTTTTTTAGTCAATATGACCCACGATCTCATCTAGGCATATGCTGACGTCATTAAAGTAGGCAGGACTTAGCAGTGCTTCCGGAATATCGGTAAGGAGACGATGAATACTTTCGCGCTTTTTGCCATCTTGGGTTTCGTTGCGAGCGTCCCTTGGAGCGCTTGTGTGAGTAGTTGCGCTCGTGCGTCGACACACATGCACCGATTTCTTAGAATTTTGTGGAGGTGCACATTCCTTTGCCGCATTACACCACTGAAATTGCGTATCGCCTTTGTTCCAAACGCTGTTTCTCAACACTGGTCTGTTACACGGAAAATAACGTTGCACAATAATTTTCATAACTTTTGACAAGCCCGCCCAAAATGAAAGAAATAAAAGATATAAATGCCCCATACTGTAAAAAATTAAAAACACCCAAAATTGACCCGCTACAATAGTGATTAATTAATAGTGTATCGCATTTTTGTACTTTGTGCAAAACCCAGTTTTGTACTTTTAGAAATCATTGAATTGTGTACTGTATACTGTGTTTGTGATAGACTTTGCATAGTTGTATTGAATTTGTAATCAATATGAAAGCTGTTACATAATTTATTAAAAATATGTTTTTTTTTCTGTCAGCCAACTTCATGAGTTTGTACAAGCATACCTGCAGCAACCAGTCAAACAAGTCATGACATCAGAGGATGCCAAGCAACTAGAACTTAGACGTAGGCTACTTGCACGGTAAGCTCAAAATTAAATTAAATAAAACCAGCATTAATTTGTTGGTCTCTACATCCGTATATACTCTAAGGTAAAAAATTAAAATGAAGTTCTCATATTTTGGTATATAGCATAGAAAACGTATATAAACATGTATGTTATTTTGGAATGATTCCATAATTGTTTGTTTGTTATGTTTAGATGTTATTTGAAGCTGGGACAATGGCAGGAGAATTTACAGGGTATCAATGAACATTCCATTCCTGCCGTCTTACAGTATTATGCAGCAGCTACTGACCATGACACCACATGGTACAAAGCATGGCATGCATGGGCATACATGAACTTTGAGACTGTTCTCTTCTACAAGCATCAACAACAACAGCTGGGTGAACCATCCGCCAGAACTGGCATGGTAAGTCTTCCTGTATAACATCAACATTTCCTAGAATGAGACACTTGACAATTTTTAAAGGCTGTATGAGATAAATATGATTTTTTGGCTTAAACACGTTTTCAAAATTGTAATTACTTATTGAAATATTAAATAGTTTGGTTATCAAGTATTATCCTGAATAACGTGGTTTCTGTAAGAATGTGAATGCCAAACAGGTTACTTCTCAGTTCAACAACTGAGTAGTGAATTCTGAAATATGAATTTACATAGCTATTCAAAGGTCTTGTAAATATAATGTTACTATACTCAATGTAAATGCATAGGAATTACTGAATATTGCAGCAAGATAAGAAAAATGATGTACAAAAGTGGAAGTGCTGCACCAAAATAAAACAACAAAAAATTGAAAACATTTGTAAAAAATAAAAACATGATAAAATCATTTTAAAATATAACACTTGACCCTGCGATGACCATTGTGACCATATATCTAACAGAGTGAGTAAACATTTTCTGATTTAAACAGCCAGAAGAGCCAAGTCTTCTGTTAGAAAATATTATGAAATGAATTGAAACAAGTTCTATATATTTATTCTTACGTTATATACATTTCATTCACTGTCCTCTTCAACAACTGGAATGTATTAGATGGACATTGAGTTTAATCAGTGCTCCAAGATCAAGTAGTGTTCACATGCCCCACAATGTTGCGTCCTTATGACATCTTCACTACTGAGCTTTATAGCTGTTTTATTTTGTTTATTTAGGTCTCTTATCTGTAGTAGCTTTTGTTTATTTAGGTCACTTATCTGTAGTAGCTTGACTCATTTCTGTAAAACATGTTTTAATTGGGTTTTCTTCTTCAGTAAATAATATCATGAACCAGTGTACTGTCAATTCAAAATTTGTTTACTGTGCTTTTAATAATATAATATATCTTTTACCATATATGGTTGTTAGCAGTAGTGCATAGATTATACAATAAACATTATGTCGTTTTGCATTAATCACAGATCTTATTATTCTTCATTATTCCGTATGATCAAGAGACATACAGCTACATGTGTATTGTATTGTTACGACTGTCTACTGATCGTCGTATGGTACAATGGAAAACAAAATACAAGTCACCAATTAAGTCACTAATCACCAGCTTTAATTATCATGATTAAACAATTTGTAATCAACAAGATAGTCTCTTACAGCAGATCAAATAAAAATTGTTTACACAGAATAAAAATGTCAACTAATAGAGTCCCGCACAATTATAAAACACTTAACACTTCGCCACAATACTTCGAACCGCACTGGAATAAATTGCCACTTAAACTAAACTAACTGCCGCTGAATGGCTATATTTATACCCTGTAACAGTACAGACTGTTAAGAGGCTGTAATGTAAAGTTCTCCAGTTTTGGTTTAACCAGAGTATAATAATGGACACCGACTATAGCTCCGTGTGAGGTACAAAATGGTACAGGAATGTAAGAGTTATCAGCAAGGGTGCGCATTCCCGTGGTCGAGCGCACGGTTCGGCAAACATTCGACGTGAGCAGTTGTGCGCGCCCACCGGCTGGGCACAGTTTTCATTTCGCCCGCATATAAAATATGTGAAATTAAGTAAAAGACAGTGAGATCGCAAACAACCACCAGTAATCAAAATTTTAATCAGTGCGAACATTTTCGGACTACAACAAGTGACTAAAAAATATAATCAGTTCAAAACGTGGGTCTGCAGGGACGCCGACAGAGAAGTACAAGTAAAATATAAACTAACAAAATATGACCATTTGAATTAAAAGCACAAAATCTAAAAAAAAAGGTTAAAAGATGTGAGTGTGTGTGTGAGCAAAATGCTGGGTTGCCTTTAATTAATTAATAAAATAAATAATTTAATTTAATTATAAGAAGTAAGAGATAGAAGTTTGTTGTTTTGGTCAGATGGGGTTGTTACCTCAGTATTTGATTTTGTTTAATTGAAATGTTAGAGAATAGAGAAGGAGAAGGCATGTTTTTTAATTGATTCATAAAAAGAGAATAATAAAAAAGGAATAATAAATGAAATTGAAATAGTTAACAGTGAATGAGAGTAATTATTACGACATATAACCCTAAATCACGTTTATAGGCTACAAGTTTGTGTGTAGAATCCTGGAATCCGAGAAGGTAAGATGTGTTTTTATTTAATTATTATGTTGTAGTAAATAGTACTATTACAATTGGCTCCCGAACTTGGACTGTTTTATAAAATCAATTTTATATAAACCACACCTACCCATCGATATAAACGTGATTTGGGAGTACGTATAAATTACGTGCAGGTTATATGATGCTGATACTATATTTAAGTAACACATAATAGTAATTGATACGGAGTACATGTAAGGTTAATTTTTTATATAAGATTAAAATCTCACAAATAATATACAAAATAAATACTAATGAAAATAGTAACAAGGGGACGTCAGCTTAAATGATAGCCAGACGGAAAGTCAAATAAAAAGCGACTTAAGTGAGACTGAATTGAGAATAATGGAAGGCGTGACGAGTCAATCGACGCCGACCTCAGTTAAGAAAGATGATGGTAACGATATGAGGAGTATGATGCAGTTATTGTTAAATAAATTTGATGAACAAAAGAGTGATTCTGATGTTAAGTTCAATAAAATAAATAGTAATTTTAATGCTAAATTTGATGAACAAAATAATAAGTTTGATGCTAAATTTAATGAAGTAAACACTAAAATGAACGAGAAATTAAATGAACAAAATCATGAGATAAAGTTGATGAGAGATGAAATTAAACAACGAAATGTCTATATGAATAAGAGTTTAAAAGAAGTTGATGAACATTTAAGTGCCATGGTAAAACAAGTACAAGACGAAATAAATGATAGTAGAAAAAGAAAACAGGGGGAAAATGGTACATATAATAAGGTAAGTGGTAGTAATGGTATTAATGATAATTCTGAGATTATAGTGGGGGTAGAAAGAGGTAAAGAGACCGAGAAATTAAACGAAAATAAAGACGATCAATTAACATATGATACGGTAAGTAGGGGTGAGAAAAATGATGATATAATCAAAAATGTGATGTTAGAGACTAAGGTTGTGAATATTGAGAGTGCTGATGAAGTTTTAATTGAAGTAGAGTGTAATAATGGAATGTTAGTTAGAGAGAGGGAGTAGAGAGGGTTTACAGATAGAGGGGTTGCAGAGGGTAAATTTTTCCCGTGGTGTTGTGGGGGGTGAAGAAAGGTCTTCACGAGTGTATTTGGGAGACGTATGGTTTACAAATAATTGTCCTTTGATTTTTTGTGCATCTGGTAGAGCCAGAGGGTGTAGTAACAAAGTTGTATTACCTTCTGCATGGATTAGTAGAGAAAATGTGAAATGGCATGATGATGAGAGATATTTTGAGAGAGAGAGAGAGAGAGAGAGGATGATAGAGATGTTTAAGTTAAGTAGAAGTTATAAAGAGTTGATAGAGAGGTTAGAATTGGAGAAACTAGGCGATATTGTCGACTTACCTTGTGCAGTAAATATTGATGATTATTTTGATGTTACAACTGTAGATGATGAACACTTACCTTATGATGTAATGGATATAGTAGACGAGTATGATGATATAACTTACCTGAGTTTAACGAATAATATTAAGGGAGACTGGACAAAAATAACTAATGTTGACAAGGTTTATCAAATAATAATAAGGAATTATGGATTATTATGGTATAATGAATAACACAGAGTTAACGGGGCATTATATTAATAATAAGAATGTAGTGTATGTAGATAAAGATGAGTTGTGTTATAAAAACATTAGACTAATTTACGATGATGGTGGTTAGATAATCAGTGAATGAACATTTAATTATTTTAGTTTATGGTAACTACTTGGGTAATTTATATAATGAAGTGTGGCAAACAATAAAATAATATGACGAAAAATTGTAAATAAATTTGTAGTGAGGTAAATTGTGTTTGTGTAAGAGGTTATGTGTTACTTTGTAGTTCATGTAAACAATGTATGTATACAAGGTGAATTGGTTATATAATAGTGATAATAATAATAATAATAATAATAGTATATCAGACTAAATAATTATGAAGGTTATAATACATATGAATTGTAATTGTGTTGGAGTATGGTGATTAAAGTAACTTTGTGTTTTAAAAAACTGATTGAGTTAAATAAATTGGAGATGAATTAATTGATTAATTAATGTTGTATAAATAAATTTTGATAATGAATTTAAAGGATGTTTCTGAGATTTGAACTTTAAAATAAATAGTAAATGAATAAATGTAAAATGTGTATAGTTGTTGAGTCATATGGTTAT
The DNA here is from genome assembly GCA_034769895.1 of Magicicada septendecula. Taxonomy (NCBI): domain Eukaryota; kingdom Metazoa; phylum Arthropoda; class Insecta; order Hemiptera; family Cicadidae; genus Magicicada; species Magicicada septendecula. The sequence continues at coordinate 420,734,352 of CM068372.1, read as the reverse complement.
TGTGATGTATCAGAAAGTACATACGGTTACGTAAGTTATATTTGTGGTGATGAATGTTTATATTTTTGAGATTATGACAGTGATCATGTGTTTATTTGTTGAATGATTTACCATATGTAAGTAAAAATTTGATAATGATTTTGAAGTAAAGTAAAATGTTTGAATAATAAATTTTAAATGAGTTTCAAAGATTTTAAATTGGGTAATTAAATTAATTCGAGGTAGTTATCAATTTTCTAATGTAATTTTCAATGATCATATTAATGTAAAATGTTGTAAATGATGGAGTTGGAGTGATAATTATTTCAATAAGACATTTGAGTCAGTCAAAGTTAATTTTAAATGGGTATTAGACAAAATAAGAATTTTTAGAATAAAAATAATACAGAAACGGGTCAGTAGTAGGGACACAGTAGCGAAAGTGTATGTATGTAGAGAAAGAGAGAGTGATGAAAGTGGATAGTAAATAGGCTAGCAGGGTACATAAATTTGTATTGAGGGTGGAGGTGTAAGGAGTCCTCAACGCAAAGCGTTGTGGCGGGTAGTATAGTGTTTTAGAGGAGTGTCTTCCGATATACCCGGGAGGGGCAAGAAATTATGAATGTGAATTAAAGTTGAGGGAACACACATCCTAGGTACAAGGAGGGTATCAGGTATTTGGTAATAAGAGGAAAATGATGTAAGTGGAGTTAGAGAATTTAGTGGAGGTAAATATTATTGAGAGATAGGTGTCACCTTATGTAAATCCGTTAATGGTTGTTAGAAGGAAGAAGGTGGGTAAGGTTATATATAAATGCCCATTCAATAAATCAAATCATTGTGAATGACTGAGAATCACCCAAACCAATTGATGATGAAAATACTTAACAGAATTTCATAATTGAAATGTAATAATAAATGTAACAAGTGAAAGAGTTAATAGAATTTGAAACTAAACTAAAATTTGAAATGTTTGTAAATTGTATTCAGAGGCAAATGAGGTGTTTATGGTAATGAAATGAGTTTTATGTTCTTTATGAATGTTTATGTTGTATTATGTTTATTTGTATTTAGCGTACCTAGAGTAAGGTTATGTTCTCTATATGAGGTTCTGCCAAGTTGGTAATGTATCAGCTGATTTACAGTGTTCATATTATATTAATGAGTTGTTTATTTTGTAATAGTTGTCAGCATATAAGTATGAGGATTTATAAGGAAAATTAAATTCATTTAAGAGATTTTTGAATTTTGAAAGTTGCAATTAAAAGGATAAATTAAAAGAGGATGTAAATTAACTTAAATGTGAATCTTTGGTAATGAACTTAGATTTATTTCACTCCATGAATGAAATTTAAATAATTTATTTTGATTTGAAATGATAATATCAAACAAACAATTAAATTTGAGAAATGGGAGTGAATTTTATTTAAAGGTAAATATAAAATGTTTATGTGAATTTGACATTAATGATGAATATTTAGAGATCTTGTGTTTAAGATAGTAATGAACATGTGTACGCACCCAGTACTTTGCTAAAGGCAATCCAGTATTTATAAGGGGGGATATATCGGTTGAGGATCTGGTTGGGTATGAGGCCAGTTATTGAATTTTACTGAAATGTTACAGAGTCTGGTGATACTGTGGCGGGTGCCTGTCTGACTTTATGGTGTTGGGATCTTAACAAGAAGTCCAGTAATGTCATTCAGGTGCAGCCATAGTCGCCGAACTAGGGGGGTAGATTACCCATGATTTATTAAGGAATTAAGGGGGGTTGTTGGCGCCATATCCTCGCTGGTCCTCTTAGGTTAGCAATGAGAGTTTTTCTGTTTTGGCAGAAAACCTCTCATTGGGGGGGGGTTGGTATTGTAACCATACAGACTGTTAAGGGGCTGTATTGTAAAGTTCTCCAGTTTTGGTTTAACCAGAGTATAATAATGGGACATTTACAGCTCCGTGTGAGGTACAAAATGGTACAGGAATGTAAGAGTTATCAGCAAGGGTGCGCATTCCCGCGGACTGGCGCACGGTTTGGCCAACATTCACACGAAAATGTCATGCCTCAAAAAATTCCTTCTCTCCCAGTGCGCAGAGAACAAAGACAGTCGGCAAACAACATCTCACGACAACAGACGCGAGCAGTTGTGCGCGCCCACCGGCTGGGCACAGTTTTCATCTCGCCCGCATATAAAATATGTGAAATTAAGTAAAAGACAGTGAGATCGCAAACAACCACCAGTAATCAAAATTTTAATCAAAGCGAACATTTTCGGACTACAACAAGTGACTAAAAAATATAATCAGTTTAAAACGTGGGTCTGCAAGGACGCCTACAGAGAAGTACCAGTAAAATATAAACTAACAAAATATGACCATTTGAATTAAAAGCGCAAAATCAAAAAAAGAGGGTTAAACAATGTGAGTGTGTGTGTGAGCAAAATGCTGGGTTGCCTTTAATTAATTAATAAAATAAATAATTTAATCTAATTATAAGAAGTAAGAGATAGAAGTTTGTTGTTTTGGTCAGATGGGGTTGTTACCTCAGTATTTAATTTTGTTTAATTAAAATGTTAGAGAATAGAGAAGGAGAAGGCATGTTTTTTAATTGGTTCATAAAAAGAGAATAATAAAAAAAGAATAATAAATGAAATTGAAATAGTTAACAGTGAATGAGAGTAATTATTATGACATATAACCCTAAATCACGTTTATAGGCTACAAGTTCGTGTATAGAATCCTGGAATCCGAGAAGGTAAGATGTGTTTTTATTTAATTATTATGTTGTAGTAAATAGTACTATTACAACCTCGCTGATATTCCAGAATAATCCAGGCTACCCATCAGCGCTACTAGAAAACACTAGAGTGTAAGTGCTTGCCGCCTTGAACACAGTGTGCGCGGACCGGTTAAGTCTGGATCGGTCTCGATAGTTGACACTTAATTGTCTTTCATTGCAAAGTAGCAGCAATTTGTATGCACAAACACATTACAGCTGGGATAGCCGAGATACTTGTAGAATGTTCCGTATTACGTAACACTTTTTCTCCATTATGTAACAGTATTATGTATTTAGCAATATTGCTGTTGAAGATAGTTATTTTTCTGAACTAAAGTCTGTTAACCGATTATTGTTTAGCATCATGTCTAGGTGTTGTGTATAAAAAAGGGCCTTAAGTAAACAATAAACATGGATTTGTTTCTCTTAATGTCGATCCGCAATAGCATAATCAGGCATACTGACAAAATATGTGTAGTGTCCTTATTGGGCATACTAAATGAAATATAATTTTAGTGGAAGAAAATTTCAGTGTGAAATTATTATGTCCACTTTTTTTTAGTACAGTTGTAATATTAAATCTGAATTATTTATTGCCAGTAACCTCAGAAGTGTAAAAACTTTGTTATGTTGAAATAGGCTGCAGTAGTATTGTATATATAAATATATTCCTTGAAATTAATTACATAAATCCAGAAATTATTTTGAGTTTCCCCTTAGGTCATCAGATATTAGAAGGCAACCGTCATTTGCCATAGAAAAATTGACTGCAGCTCTACAGAAACAAGTTTGAGACTACTTGGGTTTAAAAAAAATTTTATTTAATTCAGTCACATATATGGACTTTTTCAAAAGTCAACATTATATAAGACAATGTGGCATAAGGTAGATAATTTACAAATCTAATATTCCATAAGAGGCCTCAGTTCACGGTCATAATAAAATCTATAATGCGTATGTTTTAATTAAAAAATATCCAAAGTCAATGTTTTAATCAAGTTTATGTTACTTTCAGCCAAACTCACAGTACATTTCTCAGTTCACTGTACCAGCAGTTGAAGGATTCTTCCGTTCCATAGCCTTATCTCATGGTAGTTCCTTACAAGACACATTGCGTCTTCTTACTCTTTGGTTTGACTATGGGCAGTGGCCAGAAGTATATGATGCAATTGTAGAAGGCATTCGCAGTATAGAAATCGATACATGGCTTCAGGTAACTCTATTACTATAGTAAATGTTAGATTCTGTTGGTGGGAATTATTTGTGTTTAAAAGTAATGTTACCACTGTAGTGAAAATTCCTCCTTGTTATTATTATTTCAGTTATGTGAAGCTGAATATATTAAATGTATTTATTGTCTTGTTGAGAATTTTATGAAAACTAAAAGGAAGTAAAACTTAGAGGTTGAACATAAAACCTGTTTTTACTAAATAAATGTTTTGCTATAACAAAAAACTTAGCCAATTCATTTTCTATAATATCAAGAGTTTGGATATAAATCCATCTTCCAGTGAGCATCTTTCTCTTTCTATGTTTTAGTTTCATATTTAGTTGATTTTTGTATACTGCAGCACATACATATATGGTTTAGATTTTAGTACAGATATTGTATATACAAATCGCAGTGTAACAGAATTTATTGTATGCCGTTTGGCTTATTCATAGTAGCTCTGAAAAAGTAACACTAACATCAGAAGGTAGAAATGACCATGACTTTTTTTCTATTTCACTCCACTATAGAATAATGAACCCCCCCCCCAAATATGAAACTACATGGTTGGATTGAGAAATAAATGAGGATTACAGTGGTGTAATCATTTATTTTGTATAGAGAGTAGTGTATATCACAGGAGAATCATGTTATACAAATGTAAAGCAAAATTGAAAGTTAAGGACATGGAAATGTGCGAAACGTTTATGGTCAGAGGGGAAAGGCGATGTGGAGCAAGTCGCTGTGAGATGTGAGAAGAGAATTGTTGTTATCAGCGATGGTGCAGCCAACCTATGAATATCATTTCTAATAGTAACAAAAACTCGCGACTGTTAAGGTTTGTTTGTAAATGTGACACCACGAATCTGTGTGTGTGCGCGCGCCCACGCGCGCAGTCACACAGCTGGCTTAAAAAAAAGAATTATACGTTTATTGTTTCCGACGTAAATCAAATAATAATAACAATAATAATATTGTAATTGTATTACTATACAAATCAAGCAAATGATATGTACTGTTCACACGTATCGGAATTTGTTGCTGTTACATATCAGAATGTTTTATAACCATATCTGAGTGTTGTTTGGGTCTGTCATTGTGTACTGCTGAGATGTAAAAAACTACAGCCTTTCTGACCATTCTTATCTCAATGGAATTTGCAGACTATACACTTCCACTCCTTAATTACACTCGACTATCTCTACAGTTTATCATTATATAAAGGAATGTGTTCTTCATATTAATTTAATTGCAAGAATCTTTTAATCCTGGACAACAAAAAACTGTTTATTATTACTTCCCGTGCTTGACTATGAATAACTTTCCTGTCTTTGCTAGTTGAAGGAGAAGTATCTATTTTAACAAATCTTGTTACTGGATGATAACACAAATAATTACGATAATACGTAATTACAGAATAAAAACTACCAATAGAAATCAACTAAAAAATTAAATAATCGATAAAAAATGAGTGACTGTAAAACAACGATACAATTAATAATAAACTGAGATAATAATAACCAATGCAAAACTGAGATAGCGCGTAAAACAGTAACTAACAATGTACAGGTAACTAGAACATCACACGCAAGTTGGCAACACCTTCACTTGCATACCAGCTGATTTTCCGTTACCCTCCCGCCATTCACAATTTCAAAGTGGACTCGTCCATCCATAACTTGGTTTCTGTGCGTATGCCCTTAACTTTCAATTTTACTGTAACTGTTTTATAGAAGGGATTATAAATGGTAACAGTGGATGTATTTAATGACTTATTGTGATCATGATATACACAGTCATCATCACAATATTAATTGATAAGTTACAGTAACTCAAAATAAATTTGTGCCTGGACTTAAACTTGAAGAGACATGTTTTGGGCCGACAGCTCATTGACAGGGTGAAACAATATAGAAGCTTATTGAAAAATTGAAAACTGTTACAAACACTGAATAAACTCACAAAATGAATGTATCACATGGTAAACGTCTGTGGTCATTGATGTAGATTGTCGGGATGAAGAGTCATTGTAGAACATGTGCATTGCTGGTAATCATGTTTGTTTTTGTAAGTCTCATAATCTTAATTTGGTCATATATGTATAGGTAATCCCACAGTTGATAGCTCGAATAGACACACCGCGACATTTAGTCAGTCGTTTAATTCATCACCTATTGATGGACATTGGTAAACACCATCCGCAGGCACTTGTATACCCACTAACTGTAGCCAGTAAGTCTGCTAGCTCAGCTCGACGCAGTGCTGCCAATAAAATACTAAAAAGCATGTGTGAACACAGTCCAATTTTAGTACAACAAGCTGTTATGGTAAGTAACATGTGTATTTGTATTTGTATGTACACAACTTAGTTCTGTAGTACAGGAGTTAATGGTGCTACTAAAAATTTAAATTTACTTTGATTCTGAAACAACAGCACTAATAATAACTTCTTAGATCCATAATATAATAAGAAAATGTACAGCCAAAATATTTTTTGCACAAAATGTAGTATGTTCCCACCAGCCTATGTTATTGTGACCCAATGAACAACAGAACTTAATAGTGGAGCAAAGGAGAAATTAACTGTAAAGCATAATTCTGATACATGCTGCTGTCTATGAGTTCAGTGGATAACTACAAATGTCTGTCTACACACACAAACAACAGAAGTTCTAACGTCTACTTACAAACATTATTTTTTACATGTTAGAAGCAGTGAACATAGAATTTACAGATGTTGGGGTTTACTGTAAATTGACATGTCTGTAATTTCCTCTGGTTTCAGATAAAAAGATTTTTTTTTTGGGTGTACAAAATTTATCACAGTTGGGACATTGGTTTTTATATATTTCACATATACAATGTTCTAATATTGTGATATACAGTAGTCTCGCTAATCCAGACCCCGCTAGTCCGGACATCCGGTTAATCCGGACAGACCTCAAAAAAAAATTGTCAAAAAGCGTGCATAAATTTTAAAACCTACTTTACTTTAAACTGTATTTATGTTCCGTTTTAACAACTCGTAAAACAACTAGGGCTACTACTACTGTATACAGTATGCCTATATTAACGTTGTGAAACATGCGGCGCGTATGTTGGCGCGCAGGCTGTTTTCCGGGAAGTGACTCACTGATGGGAGTCCCCGCATGCCCACGAACTCCTTGCACCATCGGCATCAGCCGACAGCCGTCAGCCGTGCGCGTCAGCCAAATTAGCTATAAATACGCCTTCATATCGGCGCGCAGCCTGTTTTCCAAGAAGGGACTCACTCTACCTGCACAGTTGATTGTCGTTTTGTTTTGTTTCCTGCAGTTGATAGTCGTACTGGTAACCGTGCAGTCCCCGTTTTAAGGCCGTGTTTTTATTCAGTGCGTGTGTTTTATTGTGTGCGCTTATTAAGAGCAACGTAAAATGGCAACTAAACTTAAGAAAGTAACTGTAACAATGGAACAAAAACTCCAAGTATTGATGCTGGTGAATCATTAACTAAAATCGCGCAAGAGTTAGGAGTGGGAAAACAAACTGTTTCTGACTGGAAACCAAATCGGAAAGAAATTTAAAATTGTTGTGCGAAAATGGTGAGCAAAGACAGTTTGGGTAACAGAAGCACGTTATAAAAACCAAAAAACGAAACTTTAGACGAGGCTTTGTACGTTTGGTTTTACCAACAACGTGAACTGTTGTTTCCGCTGTCGGGTGTAACATTACAAGCGATCGCGCTCAAACTCAATGAAAAATTAAAAGGTGTCCCTGCTTTTACTGCCAGTGTGGGATGGTTGTCTCGGTGGAAAGATCGACATGGCATTCGTGAACTTGGTGTAAGTGGTGAAATTTTGTCAGGTGACAATGTTGCAAGTGAAGACTTTAAAGTAAAATTTCAAAAGTTTGTTAGCGATGAAAACTTAGAGCCTTGTCAAATGTTTAATGCTGACGAAACTGGGTTAAATTACAAAATGCTTCCAAAAAAAACATTAGCCTCAAAGCTGGATTCTGTAGTGAAAGGTCATAAGGTAAAGAAAGAACGAGTGACTTTGCTTCCTTGCAGTAACACTTCTAGCTATTTAAAACTTCCACTTTTGGTGATCGCGAAATCGGCTAAGCCTAGGGGCCTTAAAAATGTTAATGTAAATGCTCTTCCACACCTCACACAAATCTGCATGGATGAATGGAAAAATTTTTAAAGATGGTTTTTTTGAAAAATTTGTGCCTACAACAAAGAAGTTCTTTAGAGAGAAAAAACTCCCAGAAAAAGCTGAGTTATTCATAGACAATGCACCGTGTCACCCTAGTGAAGAGGAATTATGAGATGGTGAAATTTTTGTGAAATTTCTGCTACCGAACATGGCTGCTTTAATACAACCAATGGATCAAGGTGTGATTGAAGCAACAAAACGGCGATATAGGAAAAAGTTGATCTTGTCTCTTTTAGAGCAACAAGAAGCAGACCCGTCGGCTAACTTCATGGATCTTCTTAAAAAAGTGACAATAAATACTGACATTTATTTAGCCGCAGAAGCGTGGGAAGAGATTAAGCCATCAACTCTTCAAAAAAGCTGGAAAAAACTGTGGCCTAGCATCCCACAAGAAAACCAGGGACAAGATGAAAATCAACCAACTGCAAATGATGACGCTGATTTCGTTCAAGTTTTTCAACAGTTGGAGGATTGTGCCGACATGGAAGAAAGTGACATTTCAGAGTGGATGAACAGTGAAAACGATATTGGTCATCAGGTGTTAAGCGAAGATGAAATCGTGGAGGCGTGCATTGCAAACACGGCAACAGAAATTGACAGTTCAGAAGATGACGATGACGGGACGGAGGAATCAGCTAGCCCAACTCATGGTGAAGCGACTACAATGCTGGAGGGGTTGATGACCTACTTCGAGAAACAAAGCGACACATCGTCTGCTGAGCTACTGACCTTGAGGCACCTACGAGATTGCACGGTGAAACGATGCCAGTCTTTATTAAAACAAAAGAACATTACGGACTTTTTCAAGTGAGTTCAAAGACTTAATTCTTGTTTTCAGTTGTACAGTACATACATATGTACATATAGTTTCATTTTATCGTACAGTCCTGTACAGAATTTAAACTTTATTTTGTTTTTACACTTTTTAATTACCTGTATGTAACAGTAATGTACTGAGTTTTCTTTAGTACTGTACAATCAATAAACTTTGAATTTCAATCAATAAGATGTTTTGTTTTTTATCCTAAATCAATTCGTACGTTAAAAAAGTAGGCCTACGTTGTAGTATTGAGACTGAAAAAGTCATTTTTATGATAAAAACATCAATTTTAATAGTTTTATCCATCTAAAACTTGTTTTAAAAACATTTTAAAGCTGATTCCGTTTAATCAGGACTTTCCGTGATCCGGACGGGGTCCAGTCCCATCAAGTCCAGATTAGCCAGCAGTCAGCACCATCAGAGGCTTTTAAGTCAGTAAAAATCGAAATAATTTTATTTATTATGAATAACAAAAAAACAAAAAAAAACATTTCGAATGTTATTGACTTAAAAGCCTCTGATGATGGTGATTTTTTACAGTGAAACGTGCGTAAGGTATTGAAACAACAAAAACGCAATACTCTACTTGCAGAAGAAACCATATTGAACTATATCACAATATAATTGCTTCAAGAAACTTTGAGTTACGAGTATAGAAAATAATATTCTAAGTAGGTTTTAAGTTTGTTCGTATAAAAATTTGTGTTATTACTGTTTATATTACTTAATTATCTAAATAAATATATAATTCAAGCATTCTGCATATCCAACACATAATATAAAACTAAAAAATGTTTTAACATCATCAACAACAATTCCAACAATAACAATAACATTAGATTCTTTTTGTATCGTTGAAATGACTTAGGAGAGACAGGGAGGCTGTGGGCACAAAGAATATAGTGTGTTCAGCACTGCGACTAAGTATTACCTGTTTCCATAGGATGTTGAAAAGAAAAATTTCCCTTGATTTTATGTTGCTGTCTGGCAATTGAACTAAAAACTTGTTGTTGTAGCAAAGTGTCTTAGCGATTGGTGTATTAAACCCCTTTCAAAAAAGTCATACTTTCACAAAAATTAATGGAGACATAAAATATGATATCTAACAAGGGACAGCATGCATTATATTGTTAGACAAATTGGAGCTTTAAAAGTTACATATTTTTTGCCATTATCCTTCTCACAACACACTATATCAAGTGGTTCCTCTTTGTTTATCATCCCTTGTCTTCACTATAACTAGAATATTCTTTTTAATGGATTGCATTGTAAAGCTTTAGTCAATCTCTTCTTCTCTAATACTGTTCATATTCCTCTCTTAGCAAATTGACGTTATTAGTTGTTGTTAGGTTAGAAGTAAAAAGGCTCCCATACTTGTCTACCTTATCAACCCAGAAAACAAAACAAAAACCCACACTTTTTTATAGGCTGTATGTGGAAACCGTTTCATTGTCCTCATTAAACAAAACAGAAACATTTTTTGTTAAGGTATCCAAGTTTGTTAATGTCAGTTTTCTTGTACATTCTCTCACCTGCTTTCTGTCTCCTTCCTTTTCTCACTCGCTCATCCCCACAGATGCTAAAGCCCACATTTCCTTTTCAATTTTATTCACACACAATGTGTACTTATCTGTGTACGGTTAATGGTTACCAGTGAAGATGTGGTATTGTTAATTGAGTTTCTCTGTTTGTTTGTGCACAACACTTGGCTGTATTTTACTTTTACTTAGTGGCAATATTCATTCACTTTGTGCGACTCAGTGTTTTGAATTCTGCACTATTTGATATAAACTTTTATAATAAAACTGTAGCCAAAAGACTTCAGACAAGTTATTGGTGTCTACAAATGTTAAGTGCTGTTCACTGTTTTATTTCTTTATAAAGTGTGCCTCATGATTATCACCCAAGGACGCTGAGTTGCTATATTTTTGCGTGCTGACTGTTTGGTGGTTGTAAGATGACTGACTGTTGAGTAGAGGGCATAGTGTCGCTTACTCAGATCCCATGCTAAACTGTTTTTTTCTGGCTCTTCCGTGGGAACCATAACACCTGTGGCTCCTTTTAATCTGTCTCATGACTTTGGACTGTGCAAAATTATGTTTTGAGCATGTACACATGTTACGAACTATGCAATTTCCCTGGTCCAAATTGTGCACAAGATTCTGTGCTGTCTGATGTTCTGTTTCACATACAAAAATTTGTATTCTGCAATGCACGGAGTAAAATGCCCTGTTACAGTGTAAGACATGTAGTTCTATTTCTGTATTTTGTATTCAGTATCATACATATAGTTATGCATGCAATTGTAATGTATACGTTTTAACATAAGTAATGTTTACTTTGTATAGGTGAGCGATGAGCTTATAAGAGTTGCAATACTGTGGCATGAGTTGTGGCATGAAGGACTAGAAGAAGCAAGCAGACTGTACTTTGGTGAACGCAACGTGAAGGGAATGTTCGACACATTGGAACCTTTACATGCCATGTTAGAACGAGGACCTCAGACATTGAAGGAAACATCTTTTAATCAGGTATTATATTTAAGTTTTAATACAGGGTGCACAGAAATACCTAAAGGATTTTTGAAGTGAAATAACACAGTAATTACAAATAGTAAATTTTTATTATTTTCTCACCATAAACACATAATATGTTTGCTACAAGAAAATTGAATAAAACAAAAATTAAGTACAGAAAATAATATCATACACGTTTTTCAGCATCAAATTGTACCAGTCTGCATTTGCTGTAATTTCCTCCAAAAAAGTTATGGGTGGGCCAATCGTCATAAAATTTGCCACCCCACACCACATTGTTATTTGTTCTGCATGAAGTGGTTGCTCATAAAGCTATTTTGGATTGGCTTTTCACCAATTTTCTACCTATCAATAATGTAAGTTCTGCTTATTATCAGAATCCATCATGTGAAAGTGAGCTCCATCACTTGTAGCGACTACTATGGTGTTTGCTATTTCCAGCTTTGTTTCTGCAAAAATATGATGTCCCCACTCGTGAGGGGTCAATTTGTGGTCAACAATCACTTTGTAGGGATGGGTGTATATGTCTGAATGCAAAATTTTCACAGTTCGGTCAGAGATATTTAAAGCAGAGTAATGACGATGGATGACAAGGGCTAGCCTCAATGGCTTGCCTTACTCCTTCAATGTTTTTAGGGATTTGTACAAGTTGTGGCGTTCCTGTTAGTTTTCATTTTGTTGCCACTGCTGCTGTCCTAAATTTTTTCTACCCACAACAATATAAGTAGTAGTATAAGTAGGCACCCAACGATGACAGCTAACATTGAAATGTTGACGAAAATTTTCTGTGATTGAACACAACAGATTCATTGTTTTTAAAAAATGTTTCAGTGGTGAAAGCATGGTGCATCACAGCTCACAGCTGAAATGGTAGTGAGTGAAGAGTGCCATGCCCACTATCCCATGACATCTTGTGACACAATAACAAAACGAAAATCATTGGCTATTTCTGCTGTACCTGATATAGCATAGTTTGTAACATCAACTCATTACTGAGTCAGAGAAGTTTCTTCTTCTTAAAATACATTTCCAACTGGATACTGTAGATTCTCATATTTGTAATACATTTGAAAATAAAAACTACAGTTTTTATAACTTGATGGAAGGCTGTCTATCTTTACGTAGACATAGATCTTCTTCAGGTATATAGGGGGTGCGTTTTTAGTTTTGTATTGGGTTTGGCTGGGTACTGCCTATAGTTTGTTCAGAAATCAACTGAATACTAAAAGTTATTATGAACTGTGAATTTGACTTACTGTTAAGATATTGTTGATGACAATTTGTTATAATTGTATTATTTTTTCTTACAAAATTATGATGACTCTTATAGCACTGGGCATCTTTTCTGTTTTATGGACATATGAACTATGGTCAGCATCCTTCTAGCATATTTTAAACTGCTTCTTTCAGTTTCTGTTTATTTAGTGTTGCAGCTTTTTCTTCTTAATAAACTTGCACAATTGTATTAATTTCTCTCTGTTTCACTTATTATTAATACACATTTCTTGTGAAACCAGTTAAATTCCAGTTATAGGTATAGAATACCAGTTCCAGGTATAAAATTATCTGGGATAATTTTCAAAATTGTTCATTTTCATTCATTCTAGCTATAATTCTTTTTTAGGTGCTCCTTAATATTAACAATTTTTCCCATTTGTCACAGATGTTGTGAAGCATGAAAAATGTTACAGTTCTGAATATTTGTTTTATAATATTCATCAATTAACATGCCTTCATCATCATCAGGAATGCTTTCAACTCGTGCCACCATTAAAATAATGTCCCTCTGGGGAATACATTTTTATTTTTGAATGTAGAGAATATCTTTTCTGGCTTTTATGAAATCATGAGTACTTTGCCCATATGAAATTATAGTCAGTTATTACAAAAGTGTACTATAGTTAATACTTTGTGAGTTACTATAAAAGTACCTATATATTGGAAACAAGAATCTGTCACAGACAGTCTTTAATGTTATTATTTTTGTTCTATTTGCCACAAATGTTATGAAGCATTAAAAACATTAGAGTTGTCAAGTACTTCTTTTATAATGTTCAACAATTGTATGCTTCCACCATCCACAAACTGCAGTCCATCATTGAGTCCTGGTCTCATGAAAGAGCCTCCACCAGTTTTGTCAGTCTCCAATTCTGCATACTGATCAGACTCTCAGTAGCCTCCTTCGTACTATTTTCTCATCAGAGCCTTTGATTACCAAGTTGCCTAGTCCCGTACAGTTGCTGTAATATTAGCATCTTGAGGATAATTGCATGCTTTGTTTTATGCATTTCCTTCGTTACATATGAAGAAAGTTACTAACTGAATGTTACCAACACAGTGTAATCCATCAGCTGCATAGAACTTGTAATTATTTGATTTCGAAAGAAACTTTAGTAATGTCAGTGAATTTTGTTTATCTGAAAAAAATATTTGAATCCCAAATTGTTGTCTCATCAGATTATCAGTCTTCTAAAGTAGCTTGGTTACTCAAGCAGAACAGTTTGACTTTCAAACTGAGTGGAAACATTTCCTTGACTTCCCTTGCAACATTCCCAAATTTTCTTCATGAAAAATTAAGTAAGCTTTATTTTAAATATGTTATAATAAATAATAACACATTATTGTCAACATCGTCTAATAGTAAAATAAACTCTACTGATACTGTATATGTGGGCACATGACTACATTGTCTTTGCTAAACGTGTCCACTCATTGCTGGCTAATAAAGAGAGAACGTTAAGTGTCATGTCAAACATTGGGAAGAATAACTGTCAGTAATTTGTCACAGTACTCTCAGCTACACGTAGGTTGGCACTTAAATGCCAGGTAACCCATTCTAGTCTTAAGAGTGTGGAAAGCAGTCCCTTTGGTAGAGTGGATTGATGAACTAATAAGAGAGGGTAGGGTGTCTTGTTGGAATCTGACCTAGAAAGACAATGCATGTTGGCAAAAGTCTCTGTGTCGACCATGGAGATGGAGAGCTTTTCTAAAATTAATGGCTTGTTAGAATTTTGTTCAAAAATGTTTTTGAAGAAGCTATTAATATTTTGTTGAGATAGTAATTTTTTTGTCCATATGTATTACTGCTTGTATTTCAAGTTTCACTCACTGCCTACTGGTAAAACAATTTATATAATAATAATATAATTGCATGCTTTCTAATATCATAGAACAGTTGACACACCAACCTCATATCCTTTAGGAAGATGGGAGAGATTTTCCTTTTTTTATGTTTTCCGTCCTGATTTCTATGTTTATATGCTCCTATGTTTCAATGTTTATTTTATACTGTGACATGTCAAGTAAACACTGAACAAGTCAAAAGTAGGAGGAGTACTTTGAAGTGAACATTTAACTGACTTTGGAAGCAGGATCTTGCAAGAGAAAATGCTAGTGTGGAAGCCATTTGTGTATTTTTGTGGAATGTAAAAGGAAAACTTGTAAATTTCAGAGAGTATGTGGACAGTAGTGTGGTAATTTTCGTATTTGTAGGTTGGCTAATCTGTACGCTTTCTGAATCGTTCTTATCTCGTTTTTATAACGTTACAGTTGGCCGGCAGCGGACGTTCTTACGTTTGCTGCCTGACTCTGTCATTCTCATTTCTTGTTGTCGCGACAATTATTTAGGCCTTAGGCCTCCACGTTTTCGATGTAACTAAGTGCACACATTTGTGCCGCATCAAAATGTAGTTTCATTTCCAAATCAGTTTCTTAAAATTTAATCTTCAGCATTAGCCAACCTTACTACTATGAGTTGAGTGTAAGAATCGGAGAAACTTAATAAATCTATTAATACAGTCCACTATCCTTATCATTTTGCATCCTGGCGATAACACACCAAGTTTCATTCTTTCTGATGGAAAAAGGCATACGTGCCGACATACAACACATTTTTACGCGGTCCACTCGGCCGCAGGTCAACATAACATTTTATTTGGTCCTAACGTGACGGATCAACATTCTTCTTACTAATCATTTTTTTGGTCGCTCCGTACCGGGATTCGTTATTCACCTTTTCATTATTCTTCTGCCCCAATTTCTGGCCATCACGGGTGACTCAGCATATTCGCTGATCCGACCGTGTCGTGACTTAACCAGCATTTCTTTCGTCGCCTTTGAGCGTCCTGACGGTATCACTGCAAGATCATCCATGTGCTAGCGTCAGTACCCCAGTGTAAGCAGTCATCTCTCCGGTCTGTGTGTTCGCCATCTTCTCCACAGCCTCAACGCTTCGGGACATTGCATACCAGGTACCACATCATTAACATCATTATCAGGTGCGTACAATGGCTGAAGAAGGCCTCAAAGTGTTGGTCAGAAAGAGAGGCGGTTTAAAGTCTGCCATAGTGCGTATTAATTCGGCTATCAGTAACTTTGACAAGAACACTAATACCAAACATTTCTTAACAGTCAGACTTGAAAGTCTAAAAAGCTTGGCAACAAAATACGATGAGATACAGTCCGAAATTGAGCTTATTTCTAAAGACATAAACGCTGCTCAAGAAGACCGAGTTGAGGTCGAAGAGCTGTTATATTCGACAGAAGCTAATATCTTACAATTGATAGAAACCTTTAACGTTCAGATTGTATCTCCCGTATTAACAAGCAATACGCAACTGAAACCGATAAGTTTGCCCTGCTTCACAGGCAATATCTTAGAATGGCAGCATTTCTACTCAATATTTCTGGACTTGGTGCATGCCAGATCTGATCTAACGTCAGTGCAGAAATTACACTATTTGTATTCGTCTCTGAAAAATGAGCTGCTAGATTTAATTAAGTCATTACCTATTTGTAACGAAAACTACTCGATAGCGTTGAGTTTGCTGTCCGCTAGATATGACAATAAATTCATACTAGCAAAGTACTATATTCAAAATTTACTTGAAGTAAAGTCAACAATAAAAGACTCTGTCCAAAGTTTGGCAGAATTCATAAATACAATAACGTTTTCCGTTAATTCACTGGCGGCCATGCAACTGTCAGTGGATTCATTCGAGCTTATCACTGTACAATTATTGTCAGCGAAACTCGACCATACTACTTTTAAATTATGGAAGGAGTCTATAGACCCTGATAATCTTCCTAACTTTCAAGGTTTTACTCAGTTTTTAAACGCACGTAGACAGCTGTTAGAAAATACACTGCCTATCGATGCCGGACAGCAACTCAACAAGCTAAGTTTAAGATTCAATAATAAATCTGACAAACATAAATCACGAAACGGTGCTGGCAGCACTGCATTTAAAAGTTATCACTCAGCGTCAAATAATTATTCATGTTTATGCTGTAAATCTAATCATCCAATTTACATGTGTGATAAATTTCATGCACTGAGCACATCAGAACGAGGACAGTTCATATTAAATCATAAATGCTGTACCAATTGTCTAAGACCAGATCATTTCTCATCTAATTGTAAGATTAAACAATCATATAAGATCTGCTCAAAACGACACCATACATTGTTGCACATAAACAATGTGTCGAAGCCAGTCTCTGCCAGCAGCAGTAATTATTGTTCACTCAAATTACAATCCACAAATAATATTCTTTTATAAACAGCAATGGTGTTTGTCATTCACCAGGCTGGCAACAGACAACCCGCAAGTGTTCTTTTGGATGCGGGTTCACAAATAAATTTTTGTACGGAATCATTTGCCAAGAAATTACGGCTTAACTGGACTAAATCTAACATACCGATTACAGGTATAAATAATACCGCGTGTTATGCCACTAATCTTGCATCTATATGCATTAGTTCCCGTTATCAAAGATTTAGCTTCGAGGCAAAATGTGCTGTCTTATCTGCATTAACCCATAAACTGCCAGCACAATCTTTTGACATAAATCAATTTAACATTCCAGATAACATTTTTCTTGCTGATCCAAATTTCAACATATCATCTGACATCGACATACTGTTCGGAGCGCAATTCTACCTAGATTTAATCTTAGCTAACAAGTACGTACGCGGTTCTCATTTTCCTATTATACAGGAAACAAAGTTAGGCTACATTCTTGCAGGCAATCTGCCCAAACACTGCCGTTATAAGGGTACTGCTGTTTTGTTCCTAGCTAGGAACAACGATGGTCAAATTCTGGAGTCTCTCGAAAAATTTTGGGAGACAGAAACTATCCCTGATAATGCGCCCATTAGTAACGATTCAGCTTGTGAGGAGCATTTCGTTAAGTCTACTCATCGCAATGAAGAGGGTAGGTTCGTTGTTTCGCTACCATTTAAGTCTGACAATCCCCAGTTGGGTGAGTCCTATGCTAGCGCAGAAGCGAGATTCTTGAGTTTAGAACGCCGGTTCATGCGTGATTCTAAGCTTGCGCGCGAATACGCAAACTTTATTCAGGAGTATAAGGATCTTGGCCACATGACGCTTGTCGACGATTACTCTATCAATTCCGGGTTTTCAAATACCTACTATCTGCCTCACCATGCCGTCTTTAAACATTCTAGTTCTACGACAAAACTTCGCGTCGTTTTTGACGGTTCGTCCAAAACTACCAATGGTTCTTTCTCTCAATGACGTCTTGTTGGTAGGCCCGAACGTCCAACAAGACCTTTTTTCTATTCTTTTGCGATTTCGTATGCATAACTATGTTCTCATCGCCGACATCGAGAAGATGTATCAACAAATTCTGGTAGCTGAGAAGGATTGTCATTATCAACGTATTCTGTGGCGTGACTCTCCCCTCGAACAGTTTAAACACTTTGTATTACGAACTGTAACATACGCCACTGCTAGTGCTTCGTTTTTGGCTACTCGCTGTCTTAATCAAATTGGTAAGGATCATGAAGCTTCTTTTCCTGACGCAGCGTCAGCTATAACCAATGATTTCTATGTCGACGATTTGTTAACTGGCGCAGACACCATTTCTGATCTGACCAAGTTGAAATCTGACTTAGGTACGTTGTTGAGTCAATACGGTCTCACGCTGCATAAATGGGCATCAAATGAACCCCAGGTGGTTGCAAATCATGACAATTCATCACTCCCTTTAAACAAACAGGGTAATGTGCGTACCTTGGGCATTCATTCACTACCGATTCATTTTTGTTTGACATAAAATCATTTCCCGTTGAATCAAGCATCTCCAAGAGGAAAATCCTATCGATTATCACAGGCATTTACGATCCGCTCGGACTTGTCGGTCCCATTGTTTTTCTGTACAAACAGTTTATGCAGCAACTCTGGCTGTGCAATCTTGGTTGGGATGAGCCAATCTCCGGGCAATTACGCTTGCATTGGCATTCATTATGCGATAAGTTGTGTCTGATCAGTAAAATTATTGTCCCACGTTCTATTCGTTGCAAGTCTAAGGCAAGGATAGTTGAATTACATGGGTTTTCAGATGCTTCTGAAAAGGGTTATGGGTGTTGTGTTTATATTAGAGTCATTTATCAAGATTCATCGGCCTCTTGTCACCTTCTGTGTTCTAAATCTCGCGTGGCCCCACTACGACAGGTGTCATTACCTCGCATTGAACTCTGCGCTTGCTTATTGTTATCACGACTCGTATTCAAGGTCGTCCCTTTATTAATAGTGTTCATCTATATTCTGACTCTATGGTGTCCCTTTACTGGATTCATGCCCAGTCTTTGAGGTGGAAAACCTACGTCGCTAATCATGTTGCCGAGATTCAGCGTCTTACACAAGCCTACACATGGCATCACATCAATTCTCGACATAATCCTGCTGATATTATTTCTAGGGGATGTCACCCCGACGTGTTGCGCGATTGTTCGCTTTGGTGGCATGGTCCCGCCTGTTTGTCTCAATCTTCCGAGTCCAATCTTTTTCCACCCTTTTTACCTTCTATTCTGTCATCTTCTGAATTCACTGCGGAGGAGAAACAAACCCCCCAAACTTTCTCTAATGCCTACCCTGGCTATTGATCTTTCAAGGGACTTCTCTTCGTTGCACCGTCTGACATGCGTGTACACTTACTGCATTCGATTCATCAAAAATATTAGACTCTCCAGTGCTGAGAAAATATCGGGCGCTCTTACCCCCATTGAAATTCATTCCACTCTTAATTTTTTCGTAAAATAATCTCAGTCGATCCACTTCGCTGCCGATATTAATTGTCTTCGTAATGGGTCTTCTGTCTCTATTAGGAGTAAGTTGTCTTCTCTGGACCCGTTTCTTGATGAGTCTGGCGTAATACGCTTCGGCGGGTGCTTACAGCAGCTCACAGCTTCATGGCAGCTGAAATGGTAGTGAGTGAAGAGTGCCATGCCCACTATCCCATGACATCTTGTGACACAATAACAAAACGAAAACCATTGGCTATTTCTGCTGTACCTGATATAGCATAGTTTGTAACATCAACTCATTACTGAGTCAGAGAAGTTCCTTCTTCTTAAAATACATTTCCAACTGGATACTGTAGATTCTCATATTTGTAATACATTTGAAAATAAAAACTACAGTTTTTATAACTTGATGGAAGGCTGTCTATCTTTACGTAGACATAGATCTTCTTCAGGTATATAGGGGGTGCGTTTTTAGTTTTGTATTGGGTTTGGCTGGGTACTGCCTATAGTTTGTTCAGAAATCAACTGAATACTAAAAGTTATTATGAACTGTGAATTTGACTTACTGTTAAGATATTGTTGATGACAATTTGTTATAATTGTATTATTTTTTCTTACAAAATTATGATGACTCTTATAGCACTGGGCATCTTTTCTGTTTTATGGACATATGAACTATGGTCAGCATCCTTCTAGCATATTTTAAACTCCTTCTTTCAGTTTCTGTTTATTTAGTGTTGCAGCTTTTTTTGCACATTAAACAATGTGTCGAAGCCAGTCTCTGCCAGCAGCAGTAATTATTGTTCACTCAAATTACAATCCACAAATAATATTCTTTTATAAACAGCAATGGTGTTTGTCATTCACCAGGCTGGCAACAGACAACCCGCAAGAGTTCTTTTGGATGCGGGTTCACAAATAAATTTTTGTACGGAATCATTTGCCAAGAAATTACGGCTTAACTGGACTAAATCTAACATACCGATTACAGGTATAAATAATACCGCGTGTTATGCCACTAATCTTGCGTCTATATGCATTAGTTCCCGTTATCAAAGATTTAGCTTCGAGGCAAAATGTGCTGTCTTATCTGCATTAACCCATAAACTGCCAGCACAATCTTTTGACATAAATCAATTTAACATTCCAGATAACATTTTTCTTGCTGATCCAAATTTCAACATATCATCTGACATCGACATACTGTTCGGAGCGCAATTCTACCTAGATTTAATCTTAGCTAACAAGTACGTACGCGGTTCTCATTTTCCTATTATACAGGAAACAAAGTTAGGCTACATTCTTGCAGGCAATCTGCCCAAACACTGCCGTTATAAGGGTACTGCTGTTTTGTTCCTAGCTAGGAACAACGATGGTCAAATTCTGGAGTCTCTCGAAAAATTTTGGGAGACAGAAACTATCCCTGATAATGCGCCCATTAGTAACGATTCAGCTTGTGAGGAGCATTTCGTTAAGTCTACTCATCGCAATGAAGAGGGTAGGTTCATTGTTTCGCTACCATTTAAGTCTGACAATCCCCAGTTGGGTGAGTCCTATGCTAGCGCAGAAGCGAGATTCTTGAGTTTAGAACGCCGGTTCATGCGTGATTCTAAGCTTGCGCGCGAATACGCAAACTTTATTCAGGAGTATAAGGATCTTGGCCACATGACGCTTGTCGACGATTGCTCTATCAATTCCGGGTTTTCAAATACCTACTATCTGCCTCACCATGCCGTCTTTAAACATTCTAGTTCTACGACAAAACTTCGCGTCGTTTTTGACGGTTCATCCAAAACTACCAATGGTCTTTCTCTCAATGACATCTTGTTGGTAGGCCTGAACGTCCAACAAGACCTTTTTTCTATTCTTTTGCGATTTCGTATGCATAACTATGTTCTCATCGCCGACATCGAGAAGATGTATCAACAAATTCTGGTAGCTGAGAAGGATTGTCATTATCAACGTATTCTGTGGCGTGACTCTCCCCTCGAACAGTTTAAACACTTTGTATTACGAACTGTAACATACGCCACTGCTAGTGCTTCGTTTTTGGCTACTCGCTGTCTTAATCAAATTGGTAAGGATCATGAAGCTTCTTTTCCTGACGCAGCGTCAGCTATAACCAATGATTTCTATGTCGACGATTTGTTAACTGGCGCAGACACCATTTCTGATCTGACCAAGTTGAAATCTGACTTAGGTACGTTGTTGAGTCAATACGGTCTCACGCTGCATAAATGGGCATCAAATGAACCCCAGGTGGTTGCAAATCATGACAATTCATCACTCCCTTTAAACAAACAGGGTAATGTGCGTACCTTGGGCATTCATTCACTACCGATTCATTTTTGTTTGACATAAAATCATTTCCCGTTGAATCAAGCATCTCCAAGAGGAAAATCCTATCGATTATCGCAGGCATTTACGATCCGCTCGGACTTGTCGGTCCCATTGTTTTTCTGTACAAACAGTTTATCCAGCAACTCTGGCTGTGCAATCTTGGTTGGGATGAGCCAATCTCCGGGCAATTACGCTTGCATTGGCATTCATTATGCGATAAGTTGTGTCTGATCAGTAAAATTATTGTCCCACGTTCTATTCGTTGCAAGTCTAAGGCAAGGATAGTTGAATTACATAGGTTTTCGGATGCTTCTGAAAAGGGTTATGAGTGTTGTGTTTATATTAGAGTCATTTATCAAGATTCATCGGCCTCTTGTCACCTTCTGTGTTCTAAATCTCGCGTGGCCCCACTACGACAGGTGTCATTACCTCGCATTGAACTCTGCGCTTGCTTATTGTTATCACGACTCGTATTCAAGGTCGTCCCTGCTCTTTATTTCTTTATTAATAGTGTTCATCTATATTCTGACTCTATGGTGTCCCTTTACTGGATTCATGCCCAGTCTTTGAGGTGGAAAACCTACGTCGCTAATCATGTTGCCGAGATTCAGCGTCTTACACAAGCCTACACATGGCATCACATCAATTCTCGACATAATCCTGCTGATATTATTTCTAGGGGATGTCACCCCGACGTGTTGCGCGATTGTTCGCTTTGGTGGCATGGTCCCGCCTGTTTGTCTCAATCTTCCGAGTCCAATCTTTTTCCACCCTTTTTACCTTCTATTCTGTCATCTTCTGAATTCACTGCAGAGGAGAAACAAACCCCCCAAACTTTCTCTAATGCCTACCCTGGCTATTGATCTTTCAAGGGACTTCTCTTCGTTGCACCGTCTGACATGCGTGTACACTTACTGCATTCGATTCATCAAAAATATTAGACTCTCCAG
This sequence comes from Magicicada septendecula, assembly GCA_034769895.1. Classification (NCBI taxonomy): domain Eukaryota; kingdom Metazoa; phylum Arthropoda; class Insecta; order Hemiptera; family Cicadidae; genus Magicicada; species Magicicada septendecula. The sequence goes on along the minus strand of CM068372.1, from coordinate 420,711,497 downwards.
TGCTGAGAAAATATCGGGCGCTCTTACCCCCATTGAAATTCATTCCACTCTTAATTTTTTCGTAAAATAATCTCAGTCGATCCACTTCGCTGCCGATATTAATTGTCTTCGTAATGGGTCTTCTGTCTCTATTAGGAGTAAGTTGTCTTCTCTGGACCCGTTTCTTGATGAGTCTGGCGTAATACGCGTCGGCGGGTGCTTACAGCAGTCGCAGTTACCTTATGACAATAAGCATCCTATTGTCTTGCATCCATCGGCTCATATTACTCGACTTATTATTGAACGCGAACACATTCGTCTACTTCACGCTGGTTCTCAACTCGTGCATCACTCACTTCGTCAACGTTGGTGGATTATTAACGCCAAGATAGTCATTCGCTCCAGCATTCGTAGATGTGTCAAGTGCCTCAGGTTTAGTGCCAAACAACAGGTTCAGAGGCTTGGTATTTTACCATCTCCTAGAGTCACTCCTTCGCGGCCGTTTCTATTCTGCGCAGTTGATTATGGTGGTCCCTTCATGATTCGTCATGGCGGGCAGAAATCTAGGACTCTGTCAAAATCGTACGTGTCTTTGTTCATCTGCTTAGCAACCAGGGCCATTCATTTGGAATTGGTTTCCGACCTTACAGTCAATGCGTTTATAGCTGCCTTACGTCAGTGTATGTCCCGTAGGGGCATACCCAGCCAGTTGTATTCTGATAATGGCACGAACTTTAGGAAGGCCCGCAATGTTTTACATGACCTTTACAATCTTTGGCATAATAAGGATGCCACCTCATCAATCAAATCCTTTATGACCTCTCAGGGTATTTCATGGTCATTTATTCCGCCCTCGTCTCCCCATTTTGGTGGTCTTTGGGAGAGCGGTATAAAGAGTTTAAAGCATCATTTGCGCCGCGTGGTAGGCAAGTCTATACTCACCTTCGAGGAGTTTACGACGGTTTTGTCTCAGATAGAGGCATGTCTAAACTCTCGCCCATTATTTGCCATTTCATCGGATGTAAATGATCCGGTGCCACTTACACCTGGCCATTTTTTGATTTGCGCGCCATTAACGGCGATACCTGACCCAGACTTATCTCACGTTCCCATCTCTCGTCTTGGACGTTGGCAACTTCTCCAGAAGTTTGTCCAAGTCATTTGGAAGGCTTGGTCTCGCGATTATTTACAGCAATTACAACAATGTCACAAGTGGAAATTCGCCAAGGATAATGTTTCCATTGGTGACCTGGTTTTATTGATGGAGGATAACTTACCTCCATTATCATGGAAATTTGGGGGAATTACCGCCACATTTCCCGGCCCAGACAACTTAATTAGAGTTATAGACATTCGCACGCCTACTGGTATTTTACGGAGACCCATTCATAAGCTATGCTTGTTGCCAGCCCGGGACGAGGCTTAGGCACAAGGTTACTATAATTATTTAGCACAATGCTAGTTTACTTGGCCACTGGCTTTCATTACTTCATTGTATGACCATTTGGTCAACTTAATTGTGATATGTATCATCACAACATTTTAATGTTAATTTTGCGTCATTGCGTGTTTTTATACTAAATTTGCATGTGACTTGTAATTTTACAACCATGCACTGTGCTATTATAGCTATACTTATCATATTTCATGGTGGTATACTCTGCTATTTTTGTATTTATATGTTAATAATTTGTGAGGCATATTATGTCCTACACATTTACATTTTTATATTGGTATTGGGTATGTGTCATGTTATTGGTGGTATTGCTTTATATAAAATTTTTTACATAATATTCGATGGTATGCAGTTATACAACCATGTATGCATTTTCTTGCACATTTGTCAATATGTGTGATTTTATTATTCTATGAATGTATTTCTCGCAATTGTTCAACTCATGTGTTACATTTGTATAACCACATTGTGGTACTTGTCACTTATGCTATTGTGCCTTATTCATATTTGTAATTAACTAAACTGATTTCTATTGTATTTATTATATAACTTGTATTTATGTAAAACACATTGTTATTCGCATCTACTGTCTATAACCACGCCACGCCTATATTTTTATTTTTTATATTGTATTTTATATTGTATTTTGCATTTTGTGAGCACGCATTGCACAATTATTATCATGCTAATTATGACATACATGTCATTACAATTTGTACTTGCAATCAGTCAACTATGTATAACTTGTTTTCTCATAACAATTTATTGTATATTCCTGAAACATCAGGATAGCATGCATCGTTCAAACTATATGGCGTCATGCTAAATTTATGTCTGTACATGTATAATTTTATAATAATTTTGTTTGCTCATTGTATTCAATTCTACTTGTATAGGTCTACTGGCCTTAACTGGTTCAAGCTAACCACTATGACTTGCATAAATGTTACAATTTATCGAGCCCATCATGTGATGAGTCTCCGATTATTCATCATTAAACATTGTTAAATTATGTATTTTCATGTCTTATATCGTTCAATATTGTATACATACAAGATGTATTGACAATACATTGCTAACTTTGCATTTTACTCATGTTTGATTCAAGCTGCACGCCAACCTTGGCCTGCTTAACTCTTATCATCTCTCAAGCTTATCGCTAAGCAGTTAATGTCATAACATCAAAATGGCAACATCAAAAGGTTGAGTTCAGCACAACACAGCAGCGTTTTGTGCACTAATAGTATGAAATTGAACTAAAAAGTGAAACTACTCAATTTACTTCAACTAATAATATGTCTTACCTTTGGGTTTCGCTTCCAAAGTCCTACAGACAAAAACAGCTGCAGACAAGGTTATATGGGTTTGAGTTTCGGAATTATTACGCTAACACATTTTATGCTGTCTAAATCACATGCTTATTTTTATTTACTCTCTTTTACGTTCTACAAAAAGCTGTACCACTATTTTTATCAAAACATGAAATTAATTCTTATCTCTATTAAAACCGAACCAGTATGTAACCTCTACTTTACCACACACACATGCACGCACCCTTTCTTTTACATTAGTATTCAAAATAACCCCGTTCCCTTAGAGATCTCTATTTATGAGTTTATGTTTTAAATTTTCATTTTATAATGGACAATCACCACTTGTTTAAAATTGGTTTAAGTATTAATATTCTGTGCGTTTAGTTACCCATCCGCCGCGTGTTCATATGGGTTGTTGCGCCACCTCGTGTTAACCACTTTCTTCCTTTTGACGCACTCCGACACTAATTTACATTGAGTTCAATTGCTGTTTGTTTTTTATCACCTTTTTGTTAAGTTGGTTTAATGTATATACACATTATAATTTATAGTCGGCCGACATAACTTTGCTCGAGCACTTGGATGGTTACTTTTCTGGCCGCGTGTTCATGAGTTGCAATGGAACTTTTTTTTTATAAACGTTGTAACACTTTACTAGATAGGCCGGATTTATTTTACGGCCTATCTTGCATGCCCGAGGCCACTGTTTTTAACGAACTTGTCAAACTACTCTTTACTGTCTCATGCAAACACTGGTGAAGAAGTGTGCTTACTGTGATTCATACACACAGACTGCTGGAGAACTGTTGCATAATATGTCTGGGCTGGCTGTCTCCAGACATCAACAATAACACTGTATGTTGCTGGTTACAAGGGGCACCTCACAGGTGAATACTGGCAATTGAAAAATTTACTGATTTAACTTGAAACTATGGTAGCACACAATTCTGTACTGTTACAATACCCCCCCCCCCCAATGAGAGGTTGTATGCCGAAGCATACAAACTCTCATTGCCTAAAACCTAAGAGGATCAGTGAGGATATGGCATTGCAACCCCCCTTAAATCCTTATTAAAATCATGGGTACTTACCCCCCTAAGTCCGGTGACTGTGGCCGCACCCGTCTGACCTTACTGGACTTCTCTGTTCGAGATCCCAACACCATAAAATCAGATAGGCGCCCGCCACAGTAACGCCTGACTCTATAACATTCAATTAAAAAATTAACAAACAGACCTTCCATTATACCATATCCACAACTGATTGGTTTCCTCTTAGCCGTACTGGTTCATTAATTGCAAAGTACTGGTTCATGCTTATATAAAGTACTGGTTCTTCCTTGAATTTGTAATGTACATATAGCAATACAAACTTACTGTCTGCTTACATTTCTTGAGTACATAAAACCCGTATACCAGTTATATATTGGTAATTTTACTCCCCTAGCAAAACATTATTCCCCCCCCAAAAATACAAGTAAATTACATCGAATATAAATGGATCATCATCAACATTGGTTTCCATCAACTCTATAACTTAACCCTAGAAGATACAATGTTAAAAGAGCAATATAAGTTTACAGTATCTTAGCCTTAGTACATATGCATTCCAGACAAATTAATGTTCCCAGTACAATATTACCCATCCAAAATAACACATTGATTATACAAAATAGCATTAAATCACAACAATTATGACTAAGAAATACAAATTATCCTCAAGAATCTTTATTCTTAACTGCTATATATATATATTTTTTTCTTTTCTACCCCCCTACAAATCCCTTAACCCCTGATACCCGTTACATTCTACTGTGTTCACCACTAGGCTTCTTGACCCTCGCAGGCCTCATCCTAGCCGTAAATCACATCTCCCTCGTGACCTGTAACTGAGTCACCCCCCAATCCACACTCACTATTACCCCCCTGGACTGTAGCGCCCAGTTGCTTCCACAAGGACTGATGCGGAAGGGGTGGACATTTTTTTCTTTTATTCCACCCCCATCCTTGCTTCGGCGTTACAATAAAAATTCAGTATAATATACTTACTCATAGTGATTGATACGCCCCTAATGGACTACCACCCCTATCTGGGTGAAAATAGCCCTGTTCCAAAATTTGGTAGATTCCCCTTAAAATAACCCCCCTACTAAATCTAACAAACCACCGGGTTAACAAAACAAAAACAAACCACAAGCCGGTTATAACAAGTAAAATTTATGATTTGTCACAATTAACTACTTTCACGGTCATGATCCGGTGAGGTCATGGCCGCACTTAAGTGGGGAATCTACAGTTACATATAAAACCTAGATTGACATTTATAAAGGGTTACATTAACAGTTGTGTGCACATCTTATTTTACAAACACTATCTCAGCCTAAACATTTTTTATTATATCCATGCAATATTTCCTTCAGTTTTCAATTTAAGTAAAGTACATATTTTACTCATTATTTTTTCATCAATTATTATTTATTTTACAATTACAGTCAAAATTCAGATCAAAATAAATTTAAATTCATTATTAAACTTCACCTTTTCAATAAATTAAATACCAATTTAATTTAATTTAATTTCTCAAAACTCTTAAGTTAAGGTAATTACCTCATTATTATATTATCTGCAAAAGGTTAACTTCATTTCTTTTGTTTCATAATAAGATTTTGCTCATGGCACTGATTCATCAAAATACAACATTCTTGTTGTTGTCAACTACAGCATGACTGTAAACATTGGTCACACAACATACAACATACCTGTTTACATTAACAGTTGTATGCCAGACTGGTATTATAAACACTGACTCAGTATCAACATTCCTGATTACAACACCATGTACGAGGTTTGTTCAAAAAAAGACCGGACTTTTGTCATACAAACTTTATTACTGTAAAGTTTATTACAAATGTTTGTCCCCTTCAAAGTACTCCCCCCTGCTTGCAACACACCGCTCCCATCGTTTCTGCCACTGTTGGAATGCTCCCTGGAACTCGTTTTGTGAGATGGTGCGTAGTTGTCTGCGAATTCTGTTGAATCTCGTCAACACTTTGAAAACGACGTCCTTTCAAGGTGGTTTTCAATTTTGGAAACAGGAAAAAGTCCGCGGGGGCCAAGTCTGGAGAGTACGGAGGGTGAGGAAGGACAGCAATTTCGTTACCGGCCAAAAATTGGCTGACTAGCAGAGACGAGTGGCTTGGCGCGTTGTCGTGATGCAACACCCAGCTCTTGTTTTTCCACAGTTCAGGCCTCTTCCGGCGCACATCTTCCCTCAAACGCCTTAAAACTTTTACGTAGAACTCCTTGTTAACAGTCTGACCCTGTGGCACGAATTTGTGGTGGACTACTCCTCGATAATCAAAAAAATAATCAACATCAACTTCAAGTTTGAACGACTCATGCGTGCTTTTTTTGGTCGGGGCGACATTTTTCCAATCCATTGTGACGATTGCGCCTTGGTTTCGATGTCGTAGCCATAAACCCATGTTTTGTCTCCTGTTATGATGGTTTTTATGAAGTTTTTGTCGGTATTGGCGGCACGATCAAGCAGCTCTTGGCTGATCTTGACTCGGTTCTCCTTCTGGTCGTTGGTCAACAGACGTGGCACGAGTTTTGCAGAGACGCGATGCATGCCAAGTTTTACGGACAAAATTTCGTGGCACGACCCGATGTTGATGCCGACTTCCTCAGCAACCTCTCGCACAGTCAAACGACGATTTGCACGAATCGCGGAACGAACAGCATCGATGTTTTCATCGTTTGTTGACATCGAAGGTCGTCCCGATCTTGACTCTTCCTCAATCGATGTTCTGCCCGATTTAAAACGTTTAAACCACTCGTGACACTGCGAACGGCTCATACAGTCTTCCTTATAGGTTTGCTGAAGCAAAGCCCACGTTTCAGTAAATGTTTTGTCGGTCTTGCAGCAAAATTTCACACAAACGCGCTGCTCCATAAAATCTTTCATCTTTACTTCGCAGAACGGTGAATGCATGTGTTTACTTCGACAGTTTTATGCCACCTACTAATACGAGTAGAACGACGCAACAATCGGGGTTAAGTTGCCGAAGGTGGCACCACATGTCGGAGCACGCTCCGTACACTGATCGGAGCGCTATTTCAAAAGTCCTGTCTTTATTTGAACAAACCTCGTACTTCCTTCAATTTTTAGTTTCTATAAATCTTTTAGTGTTGACATATTAATCAATTACTATTTGTTACAATTCATATCAAAATTAATTATACTTCATTAATAAAATTAACCCTTTTTATTACTTTAATTCCCCCTCCACTCAAAATAATTTAGCTTTAGTTACATTATTTTAATATAAACACATAATACAAAACAAATAATTCCTTCAGACCTTCGGTTAATTATTTTAGTAAAGTAAAATATTATTATTATTATAGCATACTACAAACATTGTTACATAAGCTATAGTCTACATTCCAAAAATATAATCTTGGCACAATACATTTAACACTAACACATTTATTTACAAATATTCGTCATGTCCAATTATTATTTACCACACTTCATTACCTTAATAAGCCAAGTAATTATCATTAACTCACATAATTAAATGTTCATTCTTAAATTGTCTAACCCCCATCATCGAAAATTAATCTTTTCTGCACATAACATTGTTCATGTTTATTTATACACATCATGTGGCTATTTCTTGTGTTATAACCATAAAAATTTGTTTTTTCCATTGTACCATAATAATAATGCATAAGGTTACCCCCCCATTATTACTATATCATAAATCAAGTCTGCATTAGTATTTTTTATAAAATCTCCGTCAGTAATTTTTGTTATTCCCAGGTAAATTACGTTATTATCACAATTGTCTGCTATTACCAGTACACTAACTCTCCCCACAGGTACATATTCATCATCAATCTAATCATTGTCATTGTTTACTACTAAACAAGGTAAGTCTACATTATTTATCATAATTCTCTCACTATTTAACTCTTTAACTAATTCTTCATAATCTCTACTTAATCTGAACAACTCAATTACTCTCTCTCGCTCTTCATAATCACTCTCCCAACCCAATCTCACAATCTCACTCCACACAGAGGGCAACACTACTTTATTATTTAAACACCATCTGGCCCTACCAGATAAACACAAACAACTTATTTGACATTTTGAAGACCTTTTATCTTCTACAAAAACTATCGAGGAACTCTTGTCCTCCAGCAACACTTGTGAAGCCTTTCCTTCACCTATACCACAAGAAACATTTACCCTCTGTTCATACTCTACATTTAAACTATCTCTCCATTCTTCCTCCAACTCATCAGTACTTATTACTAATTCATTACTAACGTCAACTGACTTTCTACTCTCATTATCCCCACAACTATTACTCAACATATCACCATTAATTTTGTTCAATAGTATTTCACTATTGTTTACTTCATCATAACTAACATTATTACTCACCCTGTTTTCAATATTTCTCCCAAGCTTATCTAACTGTTGTGTTACTGTAATATTTATTTTTATTCAGAGTATCATCAATACTCTTTTGTGACTCAGTCACTTTTACATTTATTTCATTAAATTTGTCATCAAACTTATTATTCTGTTCATTGAAACGATTATTCATGTCATGTCTGAACACTTAAAAGCTTTAACCAACAACAATATACACTCCGCATTTGCCACCACATACACACAGAAAACCACAGTTACACCAACATAGACAGTAATCAAGAAATTTTACATTACTTACCCAAAGGTCGAAAACTCAACACAACTGAACAATACGAAATATATAAACACCACACAACACAACCAAACAACATACTTACTTAACGATCAATTACAATATAAATCACATACACTTTTTGACACAATTATACAAAAAACAAACATTAAGTTCAATCCCCGCGCCAATCCCCTTCCTCCACGCACCACCCCCACTACACCTTCCACACAACAACCGTTACCAAATGATGGCAGTCTGTCTCTAAGCTGAAGAAGGCGAATACGTACGCCGAAACGCGTTCGACGAGAAGAGAATAAACAGTAAGTTCACAAGAAAAAGTTTCATTTTTACTCAATTTACTTCAACTAATAATATAATGTCTTACCTTCGGGTTTCGCTTCCAAAGTCCTACAGACGAAGACAGCTGCAGACAAGGTTATATGGGTTTGAGTTTCAGAATTATTACGCTAACGTATTTTATGCTGTCTAAATCACATGCTTATTTTTATTTACTCTCTTTTACGTTCTACAAAAAGCTGTACCACTATTTTTATCAAAACATGAAATTAATTCTTATCTCTATTAAAACCGAACCAGTACGTAACCTCTACTTTACCACACACACATGCACGCACCCTTTCTTTTACATTAGTATTCAAAATAACCCCGTTCCCTTAGAGATCTCTATTTATGAGTTTATGTTTTAAATTTTCATTTTATAATGGACAATCACCACTTCTTTAAAATTGGTTTAAGTATTAATATTCTGTGTGTTTAGTTACCCATCCGCCGCGTGTTCATATGGGTTGTTGCACCACCTCGTGTTAACCACTTTCTTCCTTTTACGCACTCCGACACTAATTTACATTGAGTTCAATTGCTGTTTGTTTTTTATCATCTTTTTGTTAAGTTGGTTTAATGTATATACACATTATAATTTATAGTCGGCCGACATAACTTTGCTCGAGGACTTGGATGGTTACTTTTCTGGCCGCGTGTACATGAGTTGCAATGGAACTTTTTTATAAACGTTGTAACACTTTACTAGATAGGCCGGATTTATTTTACGGCTTATCTTTCACGCCCGAGGCCACTGTTTTTAACGAACTTGTCAAACTACTCTTTGCTGTCTCATGCAAACACTGGTGAAGAAGTGTGCTTACTGTGATTCACACACACAGACTGCTGGAGAACTGTTGCGTAATATGTCTGGGCTGGCTGTCTCCAGACATCAACAATAACACTGTATGTTGCTGGTTACAAGGGGCACCTCACAGGTGAATACTGGCAATTAGAGGTGGGCTAAACTGTTATTTTAAAATACTAGGTATGAAAATACCGTTCCAAAAAAATAACAGGTACAAATACCTGTTATTATATACTATATATACATAACTTATATTACCCTTTGTAAGTAACTCGTTTTGAGTTTCCTGCAGGTCTCCTATGTAATATCTTCAAATAAATACACTCCAAGTAGGTTTATTTTCACCTAGTTAAACCTATTAATATATTAATAAACCTACTTGCTGTGTATTTATTTGAAGATATTATATAACCTATACTATATAATTTGTTATAAGAAATAAATTGAAACTAAAAGTATTAACAGTGTTACTTTACACTGTGACTTTATTAAACTATTACTGTTTAAATGGAAATAAGAAACAAGAGAATTTATAGGCCTATCTCCCTTTGGGAATACCAATTTAAGTTTTCACTAGTAGTAAAACTAACATTGGTTAGACAAATCAGTTGCGAAACTCGGGGCAATTAAATAATTTAGAGTAGGCCTACACGTAATACCACAAAAAATAATGTGAAAAAACATCAGAAACGTATAATAAAAACATAACAGTAAGCCACAAGAGTGAATGAGAATAAACAAAATTTTACAAATAAAAATAAAAAACAAATTGTAATAAATTAAATATAAATACGGTATACCATAAATACATAAATAAAAACTTATAAATAATAAGCAACAACAAAAGTAAATTAAATGCATTACAGTTATTTAAGGAACAGGACTAGACAAAGTGCATAAATGTCCATTACAACAATCTCATCATTTACGTGAGATGTGTAGTGAAGTTAAAATCACATTAATAAAAAGTATAATATAGCTTATCAACTCAGCCACTCTATAGGTTATAACTCAATATAATTAAATACGATTTCACTAACTACTCGGAACATAAAGTTTTTTTGAGTAAAAACATAAAGTTTTACCAACCGATTTTAGTTACAAGTTGGTGACTAGTATAATATATAATTTATTAGCATATAATCTGTATTCTATATCTGCATATCACACGAGAATAAATGTAACAGCAGGATGAATTATTTCCTTTATTAAAAACAGCTTCGTCTCTTTGCGCAGAATGAAGTATACAGGACGAAAAAGTGGCTCGTACTATATACTTATATTTCCTACTCGAAATATGCTTGATGCTACCTGTTCCTAAAATACTAGGTGTTCCTCAAATATTAGGTGTTACTAAAATACTACTGTTACTCTGGAACGCGTTGTTCCTTGTGTATCGGTGATACCACTAGTATTTGAAATACCTAGTATTTTAAATAACGCGTTACTGGCTGTTCCTTGCGTTCCAGCGATATTTTTGTACGCCTAGTATTTGGCCTTGGTTTACGTGATCTTGCGTACTTTGTGTGTGTGTGTGTGTGTGTGTGTGTGTGTCTGTGTACGTGTGTAGGGGGTGTGTCTCGACTCGGAACAGCGAGGGCGGCGTGGCTCGACTCGGAACAGCGTCGCCGCGAATAACAGGTATTTCAACTTTTCAGTCACTGTTACATCCGTTCCACAAGAATATCGTCCAAAATACCTATTACAGGTATATCGGCCCACCTCTACTGGCAATTGAAAAATTTACTGATTTAACTTGAAACTATGGTAGCACACAATTCTGTACCGTTACAAAAGAAACATCTTGGACATGAAACTCGGCTACAAATAGGTTTAAGCAAGAGAACAGCTGATCACAAAAAACTGTAAACATAGTCAATAGAGCGTGTACAAAATTTAACAGAATAGTGCATAAACTTAATTTGGTGTCCAGTGTATTCTTTATCATTGATGGAATACTTCTGTTAAAATATGAAATACAGAAATTAGCAATCGCTGACTAAATTTTAAGTGTCACACTACTCAGATTTCTTTTATTTTCATTAGGCACTATGCAGTTTGCTTTTTATTAGCTATACTCTACTCATTGACTATCTGGATCCATAAACTAAGTTGTGACACTTAATTTAAGTGTAAATTATTAATATCTTGTAAGTTATGAGATTAATAATTAATATCTCGCATAACTAACTGTTTGTGATGTTGGCTTCTCATTCTGATTTATCTAAAATGTTGTCTTATAAAATTTATTCATTGATGACTAACATCTGTGTTTCAAATTTTAATTTTGTTTGTAAAGTGGGTTAAGGAAAGAGGAAACTTTTAAACTTGAGAAAGTTTGAAATTTCAAAAATGTTTTTAAGTAATTTGTTTCCAAATAAAAACAGAGCCAGAGGTATTTTTGTTATATCATGTAAGTGCCTAAAGTAATGTTTTATTTATTCTTGTGCAGGCTTATGGTAGAGATTTAATGGAAGCAGTCGACTGGTGTCAACGGTACAAAGTGTCTGGAAACGTTAGAGACCTGAACCAAGCATGGGATCTGTACTATCATGTGTTCCGTCGTATATCTCGACAGTTACCACAGTTAACAAGCCTCGAACTTCAGTATGTTAGCCCAAAGCTTCTTGTATGTCGAGACCTAGAACTGGCTGTGCCAGGATCATATATTCCAGGGCAGCCTATTGTTCGCATTGCACACATACAGAGCTCTCTTCAAGTTATAACATCTAAACAGCGGCCACGAAAGCTGTGCATAAAAGGTTGGTTATAGTTTGATGACTTGTAATTTGCCTTTTGGAACTGGAGAAAATATTTTATCCATTTTTGTAAGCTATGAGGTTTGCCAAATATGATTGATGACATTTTATAATTTTCTTTTATAGTAAATTGAATATATAGATTGTATAGGGTCACAGAAAATTATATAAAAAATATTTTTGTGGTTAGAGCCATAGGGAGAATAATTACTGTAAATTTCATGTAAATAAAAAATAGTCAGGTTGAATTTTATTTATTTATTTTTGGTTTGTTGACGTGGAATGACCCTGTAATACTTTAAACTTTAGAAACAAAGGCATAATTCATCCATTTGCTAGGAAGAGACAGTATTCAGTGACAGAAAATGGTAATTTCTGAGATATTGCCAGAAATATTTTACTGAATTACTTTGTAGGCTTGTGTACCTGATATCATGAAAATATTCACCTTTTGTGGATATTAAGAGGATTTAAGAAAAGAGGCAGTGCGTGGGCTTCATTGACATGCTACTTCACTATCACAGTTTCAGCAGCCTTGGAGAAACATTCACACCACAGAGAAATATAGTGAGAATGCTACCAGTATTATGTGTATTTCTCATTGACTTGTTAAATAGTTTGTGACAGTGAAATATTTGAAAGCAGTATCATTTTTTCTTATATGGTTATGTTAATTGTTATTTGTAATTTTTGTATAAAGGTAAGTTTGGGTTTCCTTATTGCCATTTTTAAGTGTATAACTTAATTACTAATCGCAGCTTTTTGTATGACATTTTTACTACTGCTTTAAACGAGCTCCAAGTCCCTGAGAGGAATGTGAACAGACAGAGAGCATAGACACGCGGATGCGCAGTTGTGTTAAACAATCAGCGATAACAGAGAAATACCAATTCTCATTATGTTATAAAAACTCACTCAACGCTCACCTTCCTGTTACTGAGGAAAACCAAAATTAAACCAAAAAACTGTTGACTGTGTGTTATACAAGAATTGGCATTGTAAAATATCATTTTTCAATTAACACTTTGCTTTTACTTCTACATTTTTTCCACTTGAATCCCACACTTTTAAACACTTGTGTTAATGATTTAACACCCTATGGGAAATGAATGCTTTCTTTCATGATAGGTAGGAGTTTTTTAACAGTGAGCTCAACGTTTTGATTTGTATAAAAATCTTGAACAATATTTCTTACTACATACATATCGAAATCATCAAGAAAAAGTTGCCTTTTCTCACATGTATTATGTGCTTTCCCCAGTATTGAGAGTTTTCCTTCAGGATTGGATTTTCTTTGTTTTCTCAAGTATTTAACGAAACCTTCCAATTTATTATAGTAATACGCAGCTCGTTTTGTTGCTTGATTCAGTGGGTATGCCAGTGGGTTTCATTGTTTTTGTTCATCACATTTTTTAATGGTATTACTAATTATTTTGCAACTTTCATTTTGAATAATGAACCTTCTTTCTCTTTCTGTCGATGATCCTTGAAGAGACATTGAAAATACACAGCTACACAAAAAACAAATAACAGGATAATTCACTCACTAACTGAAAGTAACTAAAAGTACACTAATCCTAAATGATAGTTCGCAAATTCGTATTTTTAATGTTACTATAATACAGCTACTTAAAATATCGGTATGGAGAACCATACATGACTTCCATGTTCTAAGATTTATATTTAAAATCATTTACGAAATGAAATGTTTCCATAGAAACGACTTCTTTCCACTTATTGCTTCAGCCTTAACCACAGTACTGTGGTCACTAACGTATACCACCACACGTTATCGCACTCAATTTTCACTGACGATGGCAGTCGACGGCACTGCTGAAACATCTGGTTTTGCAGAAAACATTGGACTACGGCCAAACAGCCCAGGAAGGAATTTTAACAACAAATTACTACTTTGTTGCCGATAACGTAGTACACATAAAAATTATCCCCTCCCCCTTCAACTATAATTTTCATTTATAGAAAATTACCCCCACCCCGTTCAACTAGCCTCTTCATTTATAGATATTTCATCTACATTTCTACAGTGGATTATTAAGATCTTATCAGGATACTTTATGTATCAAAATTAAGTACCGTACTTTACTCTTGTTACAACAAAAAATGTTTCAGGTAAACTGCCCTTTCACCGTAACCGATCTTCACCAACATCAACAGGCCTTCAGTCTTTTACAATTGATGAACGTATGCAAAAAAATATTTGATTCTGTTTGAATGTGCGGCAGTTATTGTTCGTCAAAGAAAACATTACCGTTGTTAAAACATAAAATGTTGCAGGTAAACTACCCCTTTCCCTAAACCAAACCCCAACAAAAACAATAGGTCTTGAGAACTCTACAATTCAGGACTGTATGCAAAACATTATTTGATTCTGTTTGAATTTGCGGCTGTTATCGTTTTCCATAGAAAAAAAATCTATAGACACACAGACACTTTTCGAAAAATGACATTTTTTCATGTTTTGAGTGTAGTATAATCAGAATCTGCAATAATCTCGAACACGATTTTTTTTGCCACCACCATACTTCCATTTCCTTAAGGAACATGGAAGTAAAAGTAATAAGTTGTAAACACAATACCAATAGTACGTAGTCTTTGATTGCACTTAATACCGCAACGGTAAAAAGCGGACTGGAATAATATTACAAACTGTGTAGTCTGCCTTTGTGATGGATGACAGTTTGCACTGTGAACAGGCTATAGAGCTGTGATGAATCATTGGCCTTGACAAACAAACGATACCAACACACACACACACACACACACACACACACATGGTTTATCCCCTCCATCAGCAGAGACACAGAGTTCAGTCTCCTACGGTACTTAGTATTCAGAATTTCCATTGCAACATGTAATAGGAACTTATGTCTGTTGCTGTGGCCAAATAACAGTCTGATGTATTTTTATATGAAATTATGATGAGTACCATTAAGAATATTATTTCTATTTTACAGGAAGTAACGGAAATGACTATATGTTTTTGCTGAAGGGTCATGAAGACCTGCGACAGGATGAACGTGTGATGCAGCTTTTTGGATTAGTTAATACATTGCTAATTAATGATCCTGATACATTCAGAAGAAATTTGACTATTCAGGTATAATCATTCATTATGTTTGTAATTGGTATTGTTGTTCTTTATGGATGTCAGCCTGTTAGTAGAACATGATTTGTCAATAGAACATGTCAGGGCTGTCCACTAGATATATATAGCGTAAGGGATGTTATTGCTGCAAGTAATTATTAGCAGTTTTTCCATTGAAGCAGTGTGGTGTACAGTTTTTTTTGTCTTGCCAAATGTTATAGAAGTACAACACAAAGTTTCTAATTGTTCAGATATTCCTTGTCATTTTTATATTGTACAATGAAATAAAAATATTCACAGACTTATGTAATCCATATTGCATAGAAAACAGCTGCAGAATCCACGTAGTGTTTTAGTTGTTTTCAAATACAACTTACATTTTAATTTCTGTCATACAAAAGTGTGATCTGCTATATAAAGTTGTAAAAGTATAGTAATAATGAAATTTTGTATATGTTAGTAAATATTTCCTCAGACTACACATTTGACCTTAAAAAATTTACTTTTTTTAAAGGTATGTCTTTAAAAGTAAGTTTTCTGGTACGTTTTGTTAAAAAAAAACCACACACACAAAATGTAGGCTGAATGTCTTTAATATATGTTTTTGTAATAATTACATGAATCAGCATGTAGTTATAACACAGAGGAAGACAAGAACTTTGTGAAGACTAAGAATCAAAGTAACTGAGCACTGAAACTGGAAGTGAATCTAAAATTAACTGATATTTCTGTATAACACCAATCAATTTACGAGGGTCATTCAAATATAAACTGGATTTTTTTACACAGATTTGTGGGTGACAGATAAAATTACAAAAAAAATTTTATTTTTCTATATAGTTTCCTTCAAAAGGAATACATTTTCTCCATTGGATAGGTAGCTTCTTGATCTCCTCATCAAAAAAAGAAGACAGGCGCTCCAACAGCAAATTGCACACATACTGCTCAACCTCTGCATCTTTGTTGAATGTTTCCCCTCCTAACGCTTCCTTCAGTATACCAAACAGGTGGAAGTGACACGGAGATAAGTGTGGACTGTAAGGAGGGTGTTCAAGAGGTGTCCAGTGAATTTCAATGTGTTTATTGCGAGTTTGAGTTGCAGTATGTGACCATGCATTGTCATGGAGAAGCAGAAGTCGCAAATTGGTCACAGTTGGTTGTTGCGATAAGCAGCCCTAACGTCATCCAGCAGCTGCCAGTAGTATGCTGCACCGTTTTTCGATCTTGAAGGAAATCAATCAGCAACATACCTCTTGAGTCCCAAAACACAGTTGCCAGAACTTTCGCTGCTGACAGGCGAGTTTTGGCTTTGACCGGCGCCACCTCTCCACTTTTCTGCCACTCCATACTCGTCCTCTTGTTCTCTGGGGTGTATTGGTGGACCCACGTTTCGTCACAGGTCACAATTCGGTTCAAAAACGCTTCTCCTTCTTCCTCAAAGCGATTCAGAACCTGCTGACAGATGTCTTTTCGGACATTTCTCTGCGCCTC
This sequence comes from Magicicada septendecula, assembly GCA_034769895.1. Lineage (NCBI taxonomy): Eukaryota > Metazoa > Arthropoda > Insecta > Hemiptera > Cicadidae > Magicicada > Magicicada septendecula. The sequence goes on along the minus strand of CM068372.1, from coordinate 420,694,521 downwards.
AGTGAGAAGACATGGACCCACCTCACTTTGCTGAATCGTAGCTCATCTGAAAGATTTGTGTGCACACTCCCAACACTTAGCCCACCTCTGATGCAATTTTGGCAACAGTTATGCGGCCTTCCACAAGGTCATGAACAGCTCGAGTGTTGTCAGCATTGATGCTGGACCGCAGACAACGCTTGTGACTTGCGTTCTTCACTGCATCACGACCACTTCAGAATTTTTTGGCCCAATCAAACACTTGTGTTCTTGATAGAGTAGCGTCTCCAAACTGTGCCTGGAGTCTGGTCAAAATCTCAGCTAATTTGACGCCTGCATTGGCAAGAAATCGGGTAATTATCCATTGCACAACAGACGAAGGTACCTCGTGCTCAGACATTGTGCTACTGACGTGGGAACGTGTTCTGCAGGCATGGCTGGGCATTCCCTCACCGCCACACATCCCCACATAACTACCTCAAGTGCCCCACCTCATTCACTCCTCTTCATGAGTCCACACGTAAAAAATGTGGTTCATATTTGAATGACCCTCGTAGGACATAGTAAAGATACTTTTGGTATTGATTTTATCATGTATTACAGTGAAACTTCGATTAACTGTCAGGGTCGGGACCGGGACCGTGACGGTTAATCGAATAGACGGATAACAGAAAAACCTTAAACAACAACCCACCCCCATCCATTGCATATGAACGAATGATAAAAAATGCACTTTTACGAACTGGAAATATACTGTACATACATGTATTTTATTTTACAGAAACAAACAATATACAATTTACATTAAGTACAGTATATGTAGTACAACATATGTACTGTACATATTGTTACATGAACTTACACTCTAGATGTACATACATATTCAAATTTTAAAATAGTCTGTCATTTTCTTTTTCTTCGAGGCTCGTGCTTTCTGAGTGGCAATGTTCCGTACTTTATGTAGGAGAAGTATCTGCGTTGCGTTTGCCTCTTCTTGCCCCTCAAACCACTCAGTGCATTTTGATAACATTGTTTCTGCTTCTGTATGGCTTAACATAGTTTTTCATTCAAAATATAACACTCGTCTTCGTCAATTTCTTCTTCTTCGTTGTCAATCACACTGGAAACAATTTCATCATCGTTCAAAATGTCAAAGCCTCCATCCAATTTGTCACATCCCAACCACTCTGTTACTTCTGCTGGCATTATCTCTACAGCATTCGGTACATTATTGCACAGTTGCACAATTTTGTTGACACTAACGTTCCTAGTTTCCTTAGGTTCGCCATCATTAGCTTCAGGCCAGAGTTTATTCCACCCATTTTTAAGATTTGACACTTGAAGATCATCCCATGCAGCAGCAACATTGAAAATTGCATCTTTTATGTTGTACGTTTTCCAAAACTCTTTTACAGACATTTCATCATCAGATGAAATCAAACTTCCAATAAAAGCTTTCCTATAACGACGTTTCATGTTTTCGATTATGCCCTGGTCCATGGGCTGGATTAGTGGTGTTGTGTTTGCCGGAAGGAAGAGGCATGTTATTTTGCCATCATCACTTTTAATTCCGCAAGTGGGATGTGCTGGAGCATTGTCCATTAGCAGCAATGCTTCCTGTGGTAACTGCATTTCAGCCAAATGATCTCTAACTTGTGGCACAAACACTTTGTGGTACCAATCTGAAAAAATATCTTGAGATATCCAAGCACTCTTTTGAGCGTAATAGGTAGCAGGCAATGCGTTAAAATTAAAATATTTGAATGCACGAGGTGTTTTTGCTTTTCCAATCACAAGCCGGGGTAACCTTTGATTGCCGGTGGCATTTGCACAAACCATTAAAGTGATCCGATCTTTTTGGACTTTAAAACCCGGGGCTGATGTCTCTGAAAGTGATGCCAATGTCTTTTGTGGTAAAGCTTTCCAATTGAGCCCGGTTTCGTCGCAATTGTACACTTGTTCCCTAACGAGGTTTAATTTGACCACTTTCTCTTTAAATTGTTCTGTGTACTCGGCAATAACTGTGCTATTTGCACTACGTTTTTCACCACTAATGTCTAGTTTCTGAATGCCATGGCAACACTTAAACTTATCGAGCCATCCTATGCTTGCTTTAAAATTAGGATCTCCATCAAGTTTTTTGTTCATTTCAACCTCCTTGGCCATTATTACTTATTACGAGGCCTGAAAGTGAGATTCCTTGACTTTGATACATAACAGTGTCCAGTTGGTCATATTTTGCTGATTTCATGGTTTTACGAGTCTTAGGATCTCCATTGATGTTTTGCATTTTTGAAACATGTTCTATTTTTTCAGCATCGCGTTTAATATCATTCACTGTGGTTCTTCCAATGCCGTAAATGAGAGCAATACTAGTGGGAGTTTCACCTTTTTTCAAACGTTTAATAATCTCAATTTTATGGTTGAGATCTAACACGACCCGTTTACGCTTTTCAGCCTTTTTTTAGCTGTTGCACAAAAACAAAAAAGAAAAGAAACCTTAACAACAAAACTTACTGGTGTGAATGTCACTATCGTATGCCGAAACAATTAAGCCACTACGCAACAAATAACGTAGAGCACCAAGCACAACAGCTTCTCAGCCACAACTGAAACTGACCACGTGTGCGATAGCTAGGCGGGCCAAGAACGTGACTCATCAATAGAACAATAGTGCGCCACTCTGGCGCCTCCGCCACTCAGCAGTAAAGCAAGGATGATTTTTCGCGGCAATCTGGTTACTGTACATAGAGTACGGTACGGACTGACAGTTAACAGAAACTGATGGTTAACAGAAACTGATGGATAATCGAAGTTTCACTGTACATTTAATCACTTTCATTTGTCAGTAAATTTTCTTGGTTTAAATTGTATGGTGCTATAAATTTTCTTTCACTTTTAAACTTATTTAACTGAAGTCTTATTTTTCACAAAAAAGAACTTCAGAATTGTTGATTAAGTTTTTAAATAAAGAAGCTTCTTTGTATCACCTTGAATCTTGTATCACCTCATTGGATATACAGAATTTCAGGGAATGAATCAGTCAGAATAGGTAAACAATCTCAAACACTTCTTTAAGGCTACTCCATTAGTCTTCTAAGTACAGTAACATAGTTATACTGGTATTTATACAAATTTAAGAGAAATATTGTCTTGTATCTATAATGTATGTTATTTGAGGTACCCTTGAGTTTGTCTAATCATAGGAAAAGAGAATTATTAGCATCAAAATTATTTATTAATGCCACCATAATTCATTGCATTTGGACACTTTAATATGTCCTGGATTTAATATTTCCAGTTTAATACATATTGGATAACTTAATAGTATATATTTAATGAAAATCAGCATGATTGTGTTATCTTGTATGTATAAGTCAGGGGAAGCTAAATAATAATGCCGCTTAATGAAGTGATTACAAACATTTAGAAAACAGCTACAGCAAGAAATAGGAGTACACAGGAAACTAGTGTGGGAAAGTTATAAGAAAGAACCAAAGATTTGATTAGTTAAATAGTTTTCATGAGACAATGTGAGCTTTAATTCATTGCTTCATACACAGTCTAACCCAACCTTGATATCTTGATCCAAGTACATATCACCTCCATGAAGTGTTTGATTAGTATTACTTTATTATGTTAAAATAATAACCAGTTTATCATTTAGTTACTAATGCAATTTAATTTTAAATTTAAGGAAGTTGAAATAAATAATTTTTGGTTTGGCACAGTTGACAGTCATATTTTCAAAAAGGAAATATGCCAGTTTAATATTATATAATTAATTACAGTATATTGTAGTATTATGGTTAATTAACACCAGTTCTAATGTGTACCATTTTCTATCTGTATTTTATTACTTGTTTTAAATTTTGTAAGTTTCAGAGCATTTAATTGGAATATGTATTTATTGATGTGTTGCAGAGGTATGCAGTAATTCCATTATCAACCAATTCTGGACTAATTGGCTGGGTGCCTCACTGTGATACTCTTCATACGCTTATTAGAGACTATCGTGAAAAGAAGAAAATTCTTTTAAACATTGAACATCGTATTATGTTGCGGGTTAGTATTGCAGATCCACATTATGTTACATTGTTTTTCTTGAGTTGTATATTGTGTATTGTATTATTATGCAGATATCTAATACATCTGTATGCATGTCCTTTAAACTTACAGTAGATTAACTCTACCAGAATTACATAAATGTGTTTGCACGTATGCACTTGTGTGTGTTTCAGGTTATTGCTTGTTTTTATAGTCATATTTTAATGAATAAACTGTTACTCAATTCCACTTAGATTCAGTATATAATTTTATAGAAATATAAAGCAAGTACCAAAGAATGCTTATGCCCAACAGCATTTCTTAATTAGTTTTTCAAAGTCTCATAATAAAGTTCATAATAGGGGACCATTTTGAGACACCATGTCTCCCACACAACTACCGGAGGAAACCTTGTCCTCATAAAACACTTGTGAAACCTCTGTTTCACCATATACTTGGGGAAAATCTGCCCTTTGCCCACCTAACCTCTCTTCACGCTCTCTCACAATTTCATCAACACTTTCTATGCTCACAACCTTACTCTCTAACACCACGTTTTTAATTATATCACTGTTATCACTCTTTATTTTGCTACTACTTGTTGACTCATTATTAGAGTTATCATTATTACTTACCTTGTCTATCGTCACCTGTTTTGCATTTAAACTAACACCATTACTATTAACACATATATCTCCGTTATTTTCATTTATTTTGCACTTACCTATATCTGTTCTCCACTCTCCCATTTTCTCAATATTTCGTTCTAATTTGTTACAGTTAGTTTCAAATATTTCCTTTGTATTTTCTAAATGCTTATCAATTTCATTAATATGTTTTTTTAATTCATTATTTTGCTTTTTTAATTCATTGAAATTCCCTTCACATTTTAATTTTTGTTCATGTATTTCGCATTTTTAACTCATGGAATTTAACATTCTGTTCATCAAATCTAGCGTCAAATTTATTATTTTGTTCATCGAATTTGCTATCAAATTTATTTAACAGTAACTGCATCATACTCATCATATCACTATTATTCTCTTTCTTAACTGCGGTTGGCGTCGATTGACTCGTTACGCCTTCCATTATTTTTGATTCGGTTTTGCTTAAGTTGCTCTCAGTGAAGCTGACATTCTCATCATTATTTTTATTACTTTCCCTAGTTAATTTTGGGGTTATTTGAATCCCCGAATCATCTGTGACTTTTAATTCGTCTGTAATACTTAATTCTTTTATTTTATTTTCTTGACTCACATTCGGAGTTGAATGAACTCCCAGGTCACTCATGACAGCTGATTCATTAAAATTAATTATTTCATTTATATCATTTGCGTTATTTCCTGCCATTTTTTTTTTAAGTTATGAAATTATCATCTATTTTAACAATCCTTATTTTACATTCATCAAGTATTATTCACTAGTATAGGTATTACTTACGTATAACCTACTCTAACATGACATCGTTTTTCGTAATATTTTACGCACTCTGCCTCAACCACTAAATCACTTATTCACGAGTAGACATGGTCTGTACAAACTGTGAATTCGTACAAACTGTCCCTGTTCGGGCACCATTGAGAACTTACATCTTATTAGAAAATAATATTTAATAAACAGTATACATACACAAGTCCCTTACCTTTATCGAGTCTCAGAGTCTTCATGTGAACTCGTACCTATAAGTGATTTAGGGTTATGGTTTTATTAATGAACTCGACTCTCATTGTATTTGTTAATCCACATCAATTTTTATTTAATCTTTTTTCATACTCTTTTAAATTTATTGACTATTCATTTTTTCTCTCAAAAATAAAATATTACTGTTTCTTTCAATTATTATTGAACTATATATCAATAGTTCTAAACCTTAACAAAAATTAATTAAATTATGGTAAGACAACCCAGTTTGCTCACTCACACAGTCATCCAGTTTACAAACCCATTTAATTTAGAGAGCTCTTTATTTTTCTTGTTAATTTTCCCCATTTTTAATAAGATTATATATTCTACTGTAACGATACAATAGGTTCATGTAGGAATTTTGGGTACATAACAGATACAATTTTATTGTGAATTTAAATTTTATTTGTGAGGGTAAAATTTTCCAAAAATGATAACGCAGTAAGCCAGGACAAGTTGGCGTCAAGGTCAGCGGCATACGTGACAATCTACAGCGATTCTGCTAACAACAACTGGCCACTCCTCTAAAATACGTCATCTAAAGTATGCCAGACGTAATTGCTGCACCTTAAAAAACAAAGACGTCATCGACGAAAACAATAGAATCGATGACGCGACAACCCTTCCACTTGGGAAATAAGCGCCATATTGTCGTTCTCAGTCGCAAAACACCTTCCGTGCGAACCGCACGTTGTACACATTGCTGGCCAGCAAGTATTCAAAAGTGTTCAAAAGTATTCAAAATGTAACAAAAATGTGAAAATTTAAACCATTGGAGAACTAACAGTATAAAATGTAACTTAGAGTCAGTGGGTGCAGTAAAAAAAAGGAGAGAAACATTTAATATTTCGGCCGAACAACAGATGAACAATGAGGGACACCGGACAAGATCTTCGGTCAACAACAGCAGTAAAGTAAACCTTTCACAAAAAGTTAAATTAAAGAAACGTATTCATTGAGCTCAATTAAAATGTCAAAAAATGTACCGTTAAAATTAGTTTGTGTGTGAGCATGTGTGCGTGTGTACCGGTATATATATATAAATCACAAGCATTGGTTAACGTTACGTGATTAATATAACTAATAACTTGAAGTTAAAACTGCAGTAATGGCATAGATTTATTTAAATAGGTAATCAGAGCCAATTGGAATTAAAGTATATAAAGTGTGAAAGTATCACACCTAAAGGCAGATGAAGCGAAAATATATCGCAGCCATTTTGTATTAGGATTTAACCAAAGGAGTACGACTCCATCTTGTTTTTCTGTTTTGTTATTGTAAGATTGAAAATTTCAGACAATTAAAACACAAGTTTTAACAAATGATATCAGAGTCGATTATTTCTAAATAACCATTCCGTTTTCTGCGCTCGCGTAAGAACCCTGGACCCGAACGCAAAATATGTTATGTTGGCAACAACACCACATGGTGAATCAGCATGGTAAACAAAGTGCAAAGGTTAACAAAATTACAAAAGGTAATGTGAAGTTTAATAACTTATAGTCACTGTGAGGGCGGCAATTGTGAATACCCTCACTCTTATCAATAATATTAGCACATATATTTAGTAAGGTATAGATAACAAATACCATAATTCGGTATTAATGATACTCACCAATTTCATTATTTGCCGGGCTCATTTTCTTCCTTTATAACTTGTTTTCTACCTAAGGGGTACCAGGGTTCGGGTACAGGAAGATTTTGAAACACAGTTGACGACACAAATGATAACCAGATATTCTTGAACTTAACCATCAAATTTAATTCAATCTAAGGTAGTACACATACAACCATGCGGTCAAAATAGTGACGTCATATGATATGACACAAAACAAAATGGTGGCTAACTTTCCTATCTCTTTTGATTCTCTCTATTTCTTTATCTGTTGAATTAATATCAATGTACACTTTATAGCTGCAGCTTAAAATCATTTATTAATAGTTAATTAGTTACTGCACAAACCAATGCCTTCGGCTTATGTGTTATGGCCATACATTCATGCATTCATTCTCACACATTCAACTTCAGACCCGTACATTCTTTTTTATTATAGAGTTGATATTAATGAGCTCATTAACTATAAAAATGACAAAAGGAACTTCTCTGCTTGTTAGGTGGTTGTGTCCATCCGTTGTTGGTGTGAGACTCCCATGGTGATGGTCGGTGTTCGCCTTTAATTCCGCTGAGTTTAATTAGATGGATGTGTGCACTGAATTTACATTCTTTATATATTTATACTGTAAACAAGATGAGCCTTTATTGCTCCACTACTGTTGGTAACATTTTTGTTAGTTGAATTAAAGTATTGTTAAAAAGTTATACACACAACGATACATCGCTGTGGCTCCTCTGAAGAATGGCGTTGAAATGAGAGCGAGGCAAGTGTAATTTCTTGCTTGTGTGTGTGTAGTTCTTACGTCATCCCGCTTTTTCTTGCTGGACAACGCCTCGTTGCACACATTGTACTCAGTGCGTCATTGTTCTTAGCGATGACGGACTAGTGTTATAGCCCAATCATAATGCATATTGTGGTACTTCGTCATAAACACCGCCATGGTAGATTTTGCTGTTTTCACGTCCACCGGAGACCTTGGTGTTTAACTCTGGCCGAATTTACGTTGTTCCGTTTTCCAGAGGGACAATGTACCTAACCATTCTGTATGTTTAACAAATACATAATAAAACAATGACATACCCATAATTCCCATAATTCTGGTGCTGGGTCAGTCTGTACTGTTACAAACCCCCTCAAGGAAAATTTTTTGTGTCGAAACATAAAAAAATTTCCTTGACTCATTCACTCTCTCCCAAAAGGATCAGTCTAGATACGTCACCACAACCCCCTGTAACGTTACACAAAAAAATTTTATCATCACTTACCCTTGGTCCTATGATGCTGGTCGCACCCTCTGACCTTACTGGACTTCTCCTGAGAGATCCCTACACCATAAGGCCATGAGGCACTATACACTCCTGTTCTGACGCTCCAGCCAGCCCAGGACTGCGGTCACAACACCACAAAACTCTGAAACATCCAATACAAAATTTCAAAATAGTGGTATAATACACTTACATATCTACAACTGATATGTCCCCTTTTAGACGCATTGGTTTGTGTTCGGGCATTGGTTTGTTTTTTAATTCAAAAGTGTCACTTAACCACAACAAGACTTAAAATACATTGATTTCTTACCACCACCAAATTCAACTACTTCCTTGTAAGAAAATAAACAACATATATAGGCAACTACATATAACACAATATATCAATCATTCTTTATTATACCCCAAAATACCTTCACCTAATTATTTCTATAAATTCAACTTACAACTATCATGGCAGACACTTTTCCTTTAAACTTTGTTGCTCAACTTATAATCATTTATCTATTTTGTAAATGGCAGCTTACTAGAATATTTTATTTAACTTCATTTTTTAACTTTATATTTTCAACTTTAAAATATACTATCTCTTAACACTTATTATCGTCATTACCCCTGTAATGACCTCCTAGCCACACACTCTATTGCCCCCCAACATAATAAAACATCATAAAACATTGTACATTACATATTAACATTGTTACATTTACCTTACATTAAACAATTTAAATTTACATGATTTGTACCAAACTTTATAACATCAATTCTCAATTAACTTTCAATTATTTGACATTCATTAGATTCTAGACAACAATTTCAAATTTATCCTTACCTTTCTGTTACATTACCTTCCTTTGTTACCTCACCTTCCTACCCTGAATTCTCCTTTTCTAACTCTTCTATCCTCACTCGTTTGGGTGACTCTCTATTACTCATTATTTTCTCTGTCTTATTTTGGCATCTGTCAACCTAACCTTACTACCCCCTTTTTTCTACACTAGCCGCTTCTAACCATTAATATACATTTTGACACCAATATCTCTTAATAACCCCCTTCACAAATCCCATTTAAAACCTCTGGCACCGCGCCTTTTTTGTACTAGTGTGTGTGTATTCCCTCTAACCAACTCATTCCCTTATCGGTTTCTGACCCTTTCAGATAACCCTTTCCGGCACACAACGGTCCACTCCCGTCTCAACATCTCTCATTGGACTCCTACACCAATACCCTTATTACAAAATATCACCATCAACAACTATAAAATTACCATGCACATTACTCAACTCTACATATAATTACTAACCACTGTGTCCCTAAAATATCTAACACCTCTTTATATTTTATCAACATCTCAACACTTTATTTTCCTAACTCCCAATAACTCTATTTGACTAACTCCCATGCCTCTATTTTATCCTTACTACCCAAACTCTTTACAACATTTCAACTTTAATATACCATTAGAAATTCATCACTTACCAACTAACAACACCTTTCATATCCAAATACATAATCATCTACTAACCCTTAGAATCTGAATTCTCATAATATCCTTTAAAATCATTATTAACTTCCTCCAATTATTTAAAATCGTACAATACATGCTTACCTAAAAAAAATACATAAAGTACACAACAGTAAAAATACACAAATACATAGACATCAATACACAAAAATATACAATTCACATAATCACTAAATCATTTGCCATAATCAGTCCTAGTCAGTCCATTTTTAAAAACACTGTCCACACAATTAAATGTTCATAACACAATAAACAATTACCCCATATCGTCGAACAATAGTCTTATCTTATATCTATATACATTGCTTATTATTGAATCTCTTATATTAACATCATAAATGCATATACCATTCAAATTTTCATTATTGTCCACAAACTCATTTAATCTGTCATGATTGGTCATTGTCCTGTCACCTCCAGTATAATTCGTCACAATCAGATAAGTTACTAAGTCATTATTTTCATTATCATCTCCTACTACTATATCAACTTCCTTACAAGGTAAGTATTTCATATTTTTATTATATATCATCTCTATACCTAACCTTTTCATAAACTCTTCATAATTTTTCTTTACTTTATATATCTCAATTTCTCTCTTTCTCTCTCTCTCAAAACATTTCTCACCATCATACCAAGCTACACACTCTCTCTCCATATATGCAGGGGACTCTACTACTTTATCACTGCACCACCTGTGAAGTGTACAAAAAAAACCAGGGACCACTTTATTTGTAGACCTTCTGTCTTCCAAATACGCATTGAAGGCACTCTCGTCCTTCCTAAACACACGTGAAGTCTTTACTTCACCCCCTACTACAACATTAAGGGAAAATCTTACCCCCTGCAACCCCTTTATCTGTAAATTCTCTCTATACTTTCTCTCTAATTCATCAACACTTTTTATCACTTCATTATCAAATTCTACTCCCATTATACTTTTATCACCACTCTCAATACTCACACAATTATTTTCTAACACTATATTTTTACTTCTATTATCGTAATGATCACCACTACTTACCTTGTTTTTGTCTATCTCTAAGTTGTCTACTTTGTCAATACTACAATTTTGTCTCTGTATTTCGTTTTCAACTTTTTTTAGTTTCTCGTCTAATTGGTTCAATTTTACGTCTCGTACATTATTTTGTTTTTTCAATTCATTTTCGAGGCTATCAAACTTCTCGTCAATCTCTTTTAACATACTATTTTGTGTTTTAATCAATGCGAACAGGTCTTCTAATGATATTTTATTTTCGGCTACTTTAGGTGTTGAGCTAATGTGTCTTTCCCGTAAAATAGATTCTGTCTCTGAATTTTCTATTTCTATGCTATTGTTATTTTCTGCCATTTTGTATTTTAGTATTTAACTGGTTATTTATCTCTATTTGTATTTGACTACGCAATATACTCAACTCGTATTTAACTATTTACCTCTAACAACATAACCTCTCATTCATTATATATCGTCTTCTGTGTTTCTCCATCTATCTGTTTTATATAAATTAATTTTATACAAAGTCCACTGTGAGGGCGACAAATTGTAAATATACAAACTTATTCACAATAATGATATTACAATATAAATGTATTTATATTTGTTTTTAACAATACTACCTTTGTTAATAAACTTTAAATACATAAATAAGGTTATCTTACCCATAATAATAATTTATCAAGTCCCAGTGAGGGCGACAATTGTGAATAAACAAACTTATAATCACTGTGCGGGCGGCAATTGTGAATACCCTCACTCTTATCAATAATATTAGCACATATATTTAGTAAGGTATAGATAACAAATACCATAATTCGGTATTAATGATACTCACCAATTTCATTATTTGCCGGGCTCATTTTCTTCCTTTATAACTTGTTTTCTACCTAAGGGATACCAGGGTTCGGGTACAGGAAGATTTTGAAACACAGTTGACGACACAAATGATAACCAGATATTCTTGAACTTAACCATCAAATTTAATTCAATCTAAGGTAGTACACATACAACCATGCGGTCAAAATAGTGACGTCATATGATATGACACAAAACAAAATGGTGGCTAACTTTCCTATCTCTTTTGATTCTCTCTATTTCTTTATCTGTTGAATTAATATCAATGTACACTTTATAGCTGCAGCTTAAAATCATTTATTAATAGTTAATTAGTTACTGCACAAACCAATGCCTTCGGCTTATGTGTTATGGCCATACATTCATGCATTCATTCTCACACATTCAACTTCGGACCCGTACATTCTTTTTTATTATAGAGTTGATATTAATGAGCTCATTAACTATAAAAATGACAAAAGGAACTTCTCTGCTTGTTAGGTGGTTGTGTCCATCCGTTGTTGGTGTGAGACTCCCATGGTGATGGTCGGTGTTCGCCTTTAATTCTGCTGAGTTTAATTAGATGGATGTGTGCACTGAATTTACATTCTTTATATATTTATACTGTAAACAAGATGAGCCTTTATTGCTCCACTACTGTTGGTAACATTTTTGTTAGTTGAATTAAAGTATTGTTAAAAAGTTATACACACAACGATACATCGCTGTGGCTCCTCTGAAGAATGGCGTTGAAATGAGAGCGAGGCAAGTGTAATTTCTTGCTTGTGTGTGTGTAGTTCTTACGTCATCCCGCTTTTTCTTGCTGGACAACGCCTCGTTGCACACATTGTACTCAGTGCGTCATTGTTCTTAGCGATGACGGACTAGTGTTATAGCCCAATCATAATGCATATTGTGGTACTTCGTCATAAACACCGCCATGGTAGATTTTGCTGTTTTCACGTCCACCGGAGACCTTGGTGTTTTACTCTGGCCGAATTTACGTTGTTCCGTTTTCCAGAGGGACAATGTACCTAACCATTCTGTATGTTTAACAAATACATAATAAAACAATGACATACCCATAATTCCCATAATTCTGGTGCTGGGTCAGTCTGTACTGTTACAGTAAGTCAGTGAAAAATAAAAAGTAATAAGAAGTAAAGTTACACTACGTTTACTTGGTTGTGATGATTCTGGCCGACCACCTGCTGCACTGGTTTTGTGAAGCTACTTACCTTTTTGTATCACATAAAAGTCACTAACAAACATTGTATATTTCTCGGGCGCCATCTTACCAACTGTAAGAAAATAATTTATGAGGGTTCTTTTTAGGCGAACAGGAGATCAGATGGTTGTTTAATCAAACAAAGAAACTTTATACGTTTACCAGGAATAGAGTTTTATTGACATTTTTTACTATAATTTTATTATTAACAAACTACCTCCTGCCATCCTCTCTCTACTGGAAATTCACATTTACGAAAGTTATTAATTATATAATCATTCTGCTACAATGAGAATGAAAACATGGTATACAAATTCCAAATAAATTTTAAGAAATTAAGTATGAATTAAATTAAAATACAAACAACGCAAACCAGCCTTCTTTGTCTACCCGCTTACTCACGCACACACACACACAATGATTTTATGATTTGAGAGCTCTCGTGTTACATGTTATTAAAATTTATTTCCACATTACTTAATTAATTTTAAAAGAAAACCTTTGTTGAAATTTTAATATGAATGCATGGCTACTTAGCTGTTCCGTAAGTTGGTGGCGTCACACTTTTCCGCACATTGTCCGTTTTAATGATTAATTGCCGAAAACTGTTCTTATAATGAAGAAATAAAACTGTTAATTACTTTTGTATTTTTCTAGACTTTACTTCACATTTTTTTTATATATGTTAATCACATTTTTGGTCTGTTGCGGGCCCGCACTTACGTTTCGAAACTTTTATACAGACCACTCGCGAGTGGTGATGGCGTTATACTGGGAAGAATTACAGGCGCTACTTTGTGAAGCGGCTGTTGTTCGTTCAATTCTGATTGGTTTACATTTTGTATTCGTGCGCCAGTGGACTGTTTTTGGCTTGTTGACAAAACTGGTGACACACATCGTTATATAATTTGCTGACGCAACACATCGCCTGATGTCTGGTTGTGTAACGTGTTTACTGTTACATAACGTGTTTACGTTTTTCGTGTTCGTCATTGTCCTTGAACTTGGTTTGGTACAGTTGCCGGTTATTATATGAATATTGTCTAATAACTTGGTTTCCAACGCCTCAAGCAGTGTTGCCGTTGTTGGGATCGCTCCAAATAATAAATTTACCGTTCTTAATGAAGATTTTATTTATTTATTACAAAAAATATACAAATTTCTTTAGATTGCCCCAGGTATGCCCAAAAATGCCCCGCTACAGTTTCAAAATTTAGTAATTGGTTTCCGAATGTAGTCCTTAATTCTGATTTTGATATCACTGTTGATTAATAAATGTTCCACATTTTTCACCACTTTATTTTATACTTAAAGACACATTTTTTAAGTTTTAGTAAATTTTTTTTCGGCTCGCGAGCCCGTTACGTTCAACCGGCCGCAGCCGCAGCTACGTAACAATAGACTTTGAACTATTTTCCAATTTTTATATGCGGGCGAGATGAAAACGGTGCCCAGCCGGCGGACGCACACCACTGCTCGCGTCCGTTGCCTTGAGATGTTATTTGCCGACTGCCTTTGTTCTCTGCGCACACAGCGCTAAGGAATTTATTCGAACGTGCCATCTTTGTGGGAACGTTGGCCGAGGTGTGCACGCTCTTGTGGGTGAATGCGCACCCTCGCTGATAACCTGCATTCCAGTGTCAGGCCGTGACAGTCCCGTGGCTATAGTTCGTTCACCAAATATACTTGGGTGGAAATAAAATTGACAAGATTTAATTTACAAATCCCCATCAGTTTGTACCGTTACAACTTGAGACAGCTGTGAAACTGTTTTTGTGGAATCTCATATAGAGCTGCCAGTGTATTGATGTTAAGTCTACCAATATAGTCAGATTGCATTCCCTTTATTGTGTCCTTTGTTGTTAGAAAAAAAGTAATATGTGCTCATATCTGGTGAAAAAGGTGGGAGTTTTAACACATTAATTTGGCCTGTATTAAAAATTCTATTATAGATAGGGTTGTGTGAATGGGTTCATTGTCATGTGTTACTTGTTAAAACATTGTGGCCTACTTATATAATTTTTCACACAGCCCTTTCAGCACTTACATAGGGTAGGCCTGATTCTACAGTATGCCCAGTTGGAGATGATAGCGCAGATGGCCATACAGATTGCAGACAAAAATCAGGGAGTGTAGTTCTGACTGTGATTATAAGAAGTTGAAATCTTTATTATTACCATTCAGCTTGTAGCCAAGAAGCAGGCCATGTCTAAAAAATGTCCTTATTACTGTATAGTCAAATAATTTTAACATCATTGTAATGTGCCTTTAAACTTTAAAGCATTAGAGAAGGTGGCATTATCATTTAGAAATTTTGCAGTGTGCATTATGTTTCCACAAATAAATTAGCCTGAGGACAATTCAGTACAAGTGTGTGTTTTGTTCCTTGTAAGTGGTGTTTGTTGCTTAGTTTATAACGGTACAGAATTGTATGCTAGAAAGAATAATTCAATTCAGTTTTAATTTGAAAGCAGTCAGCATTCACCTGTGAGGTGCCCCATTGTAACACAATGTTATGGTAGACTATTTATGTTTGATGTCTGGAGACAGCCAAACCAGACGTATTACGCAACAGCTTGCCAGCCCAGTCTCTGTGTAAACCACAGTAAGAACTTCTTCACCAGTGTTTGCATCAGACGGTTACCCTAAACAGTGCATTAACTAAAAACCATGGCCTCGGGTGTGTAAGATAGGCCGAAATTAAAAACGGCCTATCTAATAAAATATTTATAAAAAGTGTACAAACAATATAGCGCGGTCAGCTAATTAAAACCATTAGCGCTCGAGCAAAAGTAAAGTCGGTCGACAAGTATTAAAATGTGAGAAAAATAGTTCTAGTAACCAGCAAACAATTAACGCTATACAAATGACAAAATAACTCTAACTAACTTCAAGTGACTTTCGGAGTGCAGGACAAAATAAGTGCTTACAAAATTGGATCAGGTCTACAACCAGGCTGAGTACTCATTTAATCACTTTCTTCTAATGACAAAATTTGAACAGTTATAAAATCTACACCTGTTTATTATGAGATCTCTAAGGACATGGGGTTTATTTGAATATTAATGTAAAAGAAAGAGTGTGTGTGTGTGTGGGGGGGGGGTAATGTGAGGTTACGTACTGGTTCGTTTCAATATTCATATCCAACTAGTGATATCACTCATAATAATATAAAAAAAAAACTTAATACAGATAAGAATTAATTTCATGGTTTGATATAAAATAGTTGTACAGCTTTTTATAGAACGTAAAAGAAGGGTGAGAGGTTTTGATAGCAAATAAAAATAAGCATGTGATTTAGACAGTATAAAATGTGTTAGCGTAATTATTTCGCACTTAAACCCAGATAATCTTGTCTGCAGTTGATTTTCGTCTGTAAGATCCTGGAGAAGAACCCTAAGGTAAGATATTACTAATTGAAGTAAATTATATTGTTTCATTGGCCCCGAACTAGGGACTCGAATATATTATTATTTGCATATAAAAGTATATTGTTTCATTGACGCCCGAGAACAGGGACTCGATTATTATATCATTTGATATAAAAGTATATTGTTTCATTGGCGCCCGAACAGGAACTCGATTATTATATTAATAATTGATAAAAAATAATATTGTTTCATTGGCCCCCGAACAGCGGTTGGTGAGTGTAATTTTATTACATTAACCGGACCAAATTAAGCTGCAGAACGGGGTATTTGGGAGTGAGGGCGATGTTGTAAAGGATTGTAGTTTAAGCTAAAGTGTGTATAATAGTATATGTAAAAAACATTATACAAAATGAAGAATAATAATGATGAAGTCAGCATAACTGACTTAACTGAAATCAGTACAGAGAATAAAACAAATACAGCTGACGTAACTGTTATGAATGAGTCGGGAAATCAGTCACTGACCGAATCAGCGGTAATGGACGAGGCGAGAGTTCATTCAACTCCCGTCTCGGCTAGGGAAAGTAATAAAACTGAGGATTGGTTGCGTGAGATAATGGGGGAAATTAAACTTATGTCTAACCAAAATATTAGTTTAAAAGATGAGATTAAACAAATGTCTAGTGATAATAAGAAATTTGATGCATTAAGTAGCGACATAAATAATCGTTTCGATATTA
Organism: Magicicada septendecula; assembly: GCA_034769895.1. Classification (NCBI taxonomy): domain Eukaryota; kingdom Metazoa; phylum Arthropoda; class Insecta; order Hemiptera; family Cicadidae; genus Magicicada; species Magicicada septendecula. Next base: position 420,677,232 of record CM068372.1, on the reverse strand, counting down.
ATGACAGTAAATTAAATGAACAGAATAATAAGTTTGATGTTAAATTTAATGAAATAAATAAAAAAGTAACCGAGTCAAAAGAATATTGATGATAAACTAAACGAAATAAATATTAACGTAATACAACAGTTAGATAAGCTTGGGAGAAATATTGAAAATAAGAAGGTAAGTAACAGTGGTAATATGACAACAAATAGTGAAGAAATTAACAACAAGGTGAGTAATACCGATGATTATAATAATGTGTTAACAAAATGATAACAATGAGATAATTGAAAATATGGTGGTAGAGAGCAAGGTTGTGAGCATAGAAAGTGTTAATGAAAGTGAGAGAGAGCGTGATGTAAGGTTAGGTGGGCAAAGGGTAGATTTTCCTCAAGTATATTGTGAAATGGAAGGTTCACAAGTGTTTTATGAGGACAGAGTTTCCTCCAAAAGTTATGTGGAAGACAAGGTGTCTTCGTATGGTCCCTTAGTTTTTTGTGATTTACCTGGTAAAGCCAGGAGAGGTAATAAGTGTTTCGTGGTGCCCTTTGCATGGAATGAGATAGTTCAGGGGGGTCGTGAGAAGTATTGTGAGAGAGAGAGAATAATAGAGTTATATACGTTGAGAAGTAGTTATATTGAGTTGAAAGAGAGGTTAGAATTGAAGGAGATAGACGATATAGAATACTTGCCTTGTAAAATAGAGATGGATGATTATTTTGATGTTGTGATGAATGTAGTGGAGGAATATGATGATAAAACAACTTACCTTATGTTGAACAAAAATACTGATGGAGACAGAACTAAAATCACCAATGTAGACGGGCTTTGTGAATTAATGGTAGACAAAAATGTAGTTAATTATTGTGTTAATGTAATTAACGAAAGTAGTCATTATAATGATCATTACAATGTAAGGTATGTTGACAAGAATGACTTGTGTTATAAATATATAAGACTAATACACGACGACGGTGGTTAGAAAAATCATGAATGAACATTTAATTATTTGAGTCAATGGTAAAATTACATGGCTTATTTATGTAATGATGTGTGTTAAACAAGAAAATTATGACAAAAATTTGTAAATAAATTTGTTAGTGTTAAATGTATTGTGTCAAGGTTATATTGTTGGAATGCAGACTATAGTTTCTGTAACACATGTTTGTAGTAAAGATGAATGTTATTATAATAATAATAATAATAATATTTTATTTTGCTAAATAATTAACAGGAGGTATGAAGGAATTTTATTTTGAATTGTGTGTTTATATTAAAAGTGTTTTAAATAATGTAACTAAAGAAATTGTTTGGATTTGAATTGAAAGTAAACTGATTTCTAATGTGAAATTCAGTAATGTATTTAAACATAAATGACCGTGAATATAAAAATAAATTTAAATATACCGTGATTGGTATTGTAAAATCAAGGGTAACTGATTACAAGATTTATAGAAACTGAAAATTGAAGGAAGTAATATAGTGGTGATGTAATCAGGAATGTTGAGACTGAGTCAGTGCTTATAAAACAAGTCTTGTAGACCACTGTTGATGTAAACAGATATAATTGTATGTTGTGTGACTAATGTTTACAGTCATGTGTTGGAGTTGATAATTATGTTTTATTTTGCTGAATCATTGCTAGTAGTAAATTCTATTAAGAAACAAAAGAAATACCAGATGTGTTGAAATGAAGGTAGCTTTGTATCAATAACATAAGGAAATGACTTAGCGTTTTGATTGTAAGGCAGTTAAATTTTATGCGGGAGGATGTTGTTAATGGAGAATCATTTTGAAAAAATGTAATAAAAGTAAATGAAATTGGCAATTAAATTAATTGAAAAGGTGAATTTTAATAATGAATTTAAACTTATTTTGATTTGAATTTTGACTGTAATTGTAAAATAAATAATAATTGATGAAAATGTAATGATTGAAATATTCATTTAAAATTGAAAACTGAAGGAAATTTTTGGGTAAAAATAATCAAAAATGTTTGGGCTAAGATAGTGTTTGTAAAATAAGATGTGCATACAACTGTTAATGTAAATCTTTATAAGTAGTCAATTTATGTTTTAACTAGATTCCCCACCTAAGTGCGGCCATGACCCCACCGGATCATTACCGTGAAAGTAGTTAATTGTGACAAATCATAAATTTTAATTGTTATAACCGGCTTGTGGTTTGTTTTTGTATTGTTAACCCTGTTGTTTGTTAGATTTAGTAGGGGGGCTATTTTGGGGGGAATCTACCAATTTTTGGAACAGGGCTATTTTCACCCATATAGGGGTGGTAGTCCCTTAGGGGCGTATCAATCATTGTTAGTAAGTACGTTACTGAAGTTTTATTGTAACGCCAAAGCAAGGATGGGGGTGGAATAAAAAAAAAAAGTCCACCCCTTTCCGCATCAGTCCTTGTGGAAGCAACTGGGCGCTACAGTCCAGGGGGGGAAATAGTGAGTGTGGATGGGGGGTGACCAAGTTACAGGCCACGAGGGAGATGTGGTTTACAGCTAGGATGAGGCCGGGGACGGTCAAGAAGCCTAGTGCAGAACACAGTAAAATGTAACGGGTATCCGGGGTTAAGGGATCAGAAGGGGGGTTGTTAAAAAAAAAAAAAAAAAAAAAAAAAAAAAAAAAAAAAAAAAAAAAAAAAAAAAATTGCAGGAGTCAAGAATAAGTTATTCTTGAGTGTAGAATCCTGTACTTCATGGTTATGATTGTTATGATTTATTGGTATTCTGTATAATCAATGTTATGTGTTATGTTGGATGGGTAATAGTGTATTATGGACGTTGTTTAATTTGTATGGAATTCATATGAATTAGATGGAAGTATACCGTAGGTTTATATGACCCTGTGGACATTGTATTTTGTGAAGGCCAGTTATAGAGTTGATGGAAACCAATGTTCATTATGTTGTATCCTGTTTATGTAATTATGTACAAATATAGAACAGCGATCATTGTAGGCCAACTACACTAAATGGAAAGCCAGCACTTTGTGTAAAAATGAACCAGTACTTTGCTAATAATGAGCCGGTATGACCAAGAGGAAACATATCAGTTGAGGATATGGAGTAATGAAAGGCCATTTATTGATATTTTGCTTAAATGTTATAGAGTCAGATGATACTGTGGCAGGTGCCTATCTGATTTTATGGTGTTGGGATCTCGAGCAGAGAAGTCTGTAGCGGGTCAATTTTTGGGTGTTTTTATTTTAACCGTTTGGGGCATTTATATATTTTTGTTCATTTCATTTTCGGTCGGGAGCCTTATAAAATATTGCGAAATAACTGTATTATTGTGCAACGTATTTGTCAGAATAACAGACCAGTGTTGAGAAACAGTTGGAAACAAAGCGAGACGCAGGTTGTTGTTGAGGAATGCGGCAGAGAATTCGCGCCACCTTAAAATTCGCAGAACTCTGTACATGTGTTTCGACGCCCGTATGCAACTCAGCCGGGCGGGGCTCGGGAATGACGCCGTGAGAAACACCAAAGTGGAGGCAAACATGGCGATGTAGAAAAACGTTTGTTGCAGCCATCAACTCAATACCGGAAGTCACATTAAACTCCGCCTACTGTTGGCGACATCACCAGAGCCAAGTCCAATATTAAGCTCTGGTCACACACATATACCAGCTATAATCCATGCATAAACTGAATATGCCTCAGCAAATCAACAGTATACGGCGACTAAAACCTGATGGCCGTGACTGTTCATTTCCCGCGACTCAACGAAGCAACATGTACCTGTTACGTTCTCGGTGACGGAACAGTCGACATTAAGCAGCGACGCCAGATAGTCCACGAACAACCAACTTCAGCGACAGACACAGACATTTTGTTCGGACCCGGTCGGTGTAGTTATAAACCGTAACTGAGTCAACAATGGAGTTAATACCGACCGGGACCCGAGGAATTACGAACTCACCAATAATACAATTTGTGCGGTGGTGTTGTGGATCAGACCAATAAATAGCGGACACTCGAATCGGTAGGCAAACACGTGTTTTTCACGAAATCGCGGCAGTGACAATAAAGACAAACAAAAGGATTGGTATCGTAAAATAAAAGGGGTTTTAAAATAGCGTGAATGTGTGTGCAAGCAGCTGGGCTACCTTATAAGTGTAAGAATTGTATTTTCAATGTAAGAGCTATTTCCTAACAAAATGTGTTTTGTTCTTTTGTGTGTTGTATTAAGGACTTCAGTATTTCCGTAAGTAAAATATTCATTTCATATCATAAAAATGTGTTAGTCTAAGTTATTTCGTCATTGCCATTTCCTCATTTCTGTGTTAAAAATTCGTCTAACGAAATCGGGGGTTTTCTGAAATTCTTTTACAGTCAGATAGCGGGATTTTTATAAGGGCAAGAGTATATAAGTTTTCGATATTTTACCTTCTAGAAAAAATATTGTGGCGACCTTGGGCAGTTTTCAAAAGATAAGTTTTACGGGGACCATGACGGTAAGTGAAATTCTGGCAGCGGTAAGTATTATTTTATGAAGAGTGGAATGTAGTAAATATCAGTGCACAAAAAGTGAGTAACTTCACAAGTCCAGTAAGGTCGGATGGGTGCGGCCACAGCCACCGGACTAGGGGGGGTAAGTACCCATGATTTTAATAAATAACTAAGGGGGGTTGCGGCGCCCTATCTTCACTGATCCTCATAGGTTCTAGGCAATGGGCAATGAGAGTTTTTATGCTTCGGCATAAAACCTCTCATTGGGGGGGGGTATTGTAACGGTACAGAATTGTATGCTAGAAAGAATAATTCAATTCAGTTTTAATTTGAAAGCAGTCAGCATTCACCTGTGAGGTGCCCCATTGTAACATACAATGTTATGGTAGACTATTTATGTTTGATGTCTGGAGACAGCCAAGCCACACGTATTACGCAACAGCTTGCCAGCCCAGTCTCTGTGTAAATCACAGTAAGAACTTCTTCACCAGTGTTTGCATCAGACGGTTACCCTAAGCAGTGCATTAACTAAAAACCGTTGCCTCGGGTGTGTAAGATAGGCCGAAATTAAAAACGGCCTATCTAATAAAATATTTATAAAAAGTGTACAAACAATATAGTGCGGTCAGCTAATTAAAACCATTAGCGCTCGAGCAAAAGTAAAGTCAGCCGACAAGTATTAAAATGTGAGAAAAATAGTTCTAGTAACCAGCAAACAATTAACGCTATACAAATGACAAAATAACTCTAACTTCAAGTGACTTTCGGAGTGCGGGACAAAATAAGTGCTTACAAAATTGGATCAGGTCTACAACCAGGCTAAGTACTCATTTAATCAGTTTCTTCTAATGACAAAATTTGAACAGCCGTAAAATCTACACCTGTTTATTATGAGATCTCTAAGGGCATGGGGTTTATTTGAATATTAATGTAAGAGAAAGAGTGTGTGTGTGTGGGGGGGGGGGTAATGTAGAGGTTACGTACTGGTTCGTTTCAATATTCATATCCAACTAGTGATATCACTCATAATAATATTAAAAAAAAACTTAATAGAGATAAGAATTAATTTCATGGTTTGATATAAAATAGTTGTACAGCTTTTTATAGAACGTAAAAGAAGAGTGAGAGGTTTTGATAGCAAATAAAAATAAGCATGTGATTTAGACAGTATAAAATGTGTTAGCGTAATTATTTCGCACTTAAACCCAGATAACCTTGTATGCAGTTGATTTTCGTCTGTAAGATCCTGGAGAAGAACCCTAAGGTAAGATATTACTAATTGAAGTAAATTATATTGTTTCATTGGCCCCGAACTAGGGACTCGAATATATTATTATTTGCATATAAAAGTATATTGTTTCATTGACGCCCGAGAACAGGGACTCGATTATTATATCATTTGATATAAAAGTATATTGTTTCAAGTTACTTCAATTGGGAAAGCTAAATTGTATGTTCCTGATATCATGGGGGGGGTTAAAGTATTCCTTGTGATCCAGATCCATGTTTGCGGAGTGAGGTCTGAAGGAGCATTGCATTCTGTGTACTGGTGCCAACATCACACGTGTGTCTTTTCAGCAAACATTACATAAAACAGTTTATTCCAAGTTCTAATATCATGTATTCAGAAATACATAGTATATACTCTTAATTGTCAACCATCTGTGTGTTGTCCCACATAATGTCAAGTTACGAGAAGATGGGACACAAGTAGTAACTGATCGTAACTTAGTGTTAACTAGCCAAACCCAGTGTTAGTGAGGAGGAGCCAAACATATAGTGTGAGGATATAAGTGTAACGTAGCATTAGCACAGACGTGTGGTCAAAATACTTGCAAACATAAAATTTGTAAATTAACAACAGGAAACAAAAAGGCATGTAACAAAAATAGTAGATTTTTGTTTGTTACCATTTGATAGTTTTTTGATAAATTTTTATCCACTTTATAAAAAACTACCAGATCCCTGTTCAGTTGCATAATTACATTAAGAAACCATGGCATACTGTATTTAGCATATTTTCATAAAAACATTTATTCAAGTACGTCATCAGCTTCCATTTGTATCCAGAAACTAAATAGATGTAATCTGCAAAAAATCTATTTTTGTTTTGTGTGATTGGGTCTTCAAAAAGTTGATTGATTTTTATTTTGTTTGTGATTAGATGGCTCCAGATTATGACCATTTGACACTGATGCAAAAAGTTGAAGTGTTTGAACATGCACTGGAGCACACTCAAGGTGATGATTTGGCACGCTTGCTGTGGTTGAAGTCACCAAGTTCTGAGGTATGGTTTGACCGTCGTACCAACTATACTCGTTCCCTGGCTGTCATGTCTATGGTTGGATATATCCTTGGTTTGGGTGACAGGTAATTATTTTATAATTAAACAATTTTATTAACATTACATTAGAACAAAATAAGCAAGGAATACTTTAAATAAGAAATTCCTTTTTAATTGTCAATATCATTACTATTATTGAGTTATGCAAGTAACTGTTATATTGTGTACTCTGATTGTAACAGTACAGTAGGTCCGTAAAGGAATTTAGGTACATGAAAATATAATTTTATTGTAATTCAAATGTAATAAAAAATGTGAGGATAAAAGTTTCCCAATATACTACAATGCATTATGTAACGACGAGTTGGCGTCAAGGTCAACTGGTCTATGTGCCGATCGGCAGCAAGTCAGATGCAGCAGCAACCGGACACTCCTAAAAACGTCATCAAAAATATAAAAACGTAATCGTTGAGCTGTAAAACAAAGCCATCATCGCCAGAGAACAACAGATTTGGTGACGTATTAACCCTTCCACTAGTGGAATATACGCCATATTGTCTTCCCAGTTACCTAGCAGTACTCGTGCGAGCTGCACGCTAATTAACTTGCTGGCCAGCAATTGCCAGCAAACATAGAATCTGGTCAAAAATGTAATTAAGGTGTAAAAGTGAAACCATTTGAAAATAACAGTTTAAAATGTAAAGTAAAATCAGTGGAAACAGCAGAAACAGAAGGACTTTCAATAATTCGGCAATCACCGGTGGAACAATGAGGGACGTCTGACTAAATCGGTTATCATCTAAATTCAGGGAAGTAGAAAACTTCAAGATTTAAATCCAATACTCTATCATTTTTGAGCTCAAATTAAACAAAAAATTACCATTTTCAGTAGTGTGTGTGTGTGGGTGAGAATGGATGCGTGTATACCGGTATATGCATAGAACAAGATCATGAAGCATTGGTTTAGGTTTAGGTTATGTGATACAGAAAACATAACTATGAGAAAGAGAAAACTGCAGTAGATTTTAAAACCATTTTATATTAACTTATACATAAAAATATATTATGTAATTGAGGCACATATAATGCTCATGCAGCGAAAGTGATTCGTGGCCATTTTGTTTTTTGTGCTTGGTAAAGAAACAAGCATCCATTTTGTTTTTATTTGTGTTTGTATTTCCAAAATGTTTAAAATTAAATTACCAGTTTTCAATAGGAAAATTAGCGTTTATTATTTCCAATAACCATTCAGTCTCTGCTTCGCTTAAAAGAACCTGGACCCTAATGGAAAATGTTATGTTGGCAACAGCGCCACATGGTGAATCCAAACGTAAACAAAATGAGTGTAATGAGATTTTAAAGGTAAGTCAATGTGTAACATAATGTGTTAGTTAACAAATGGCTGCCCGAACTGCGACTTTATATAAGTAAATATTTATATAAATAAGCCTGCAGACAAAGACAGAATGGGTATTGGATTAATGTGTAACTTAATATGTAAGTAATTAGGTTATGTTGTGTTTGATTGTATGTTAGATATACAGCAAAATTCTGATAAGAAAAATATTTAAAAATGGCAAACAATAACGAGAGTGTCAGCCTAACTGACATTGTGAATGAAAGCCAGATCAGTGTCGAATTAAGTGTGACTGAGTCGCAAATTATGAGTGAAGGAATTCACTCAACGCCAGTCCCGATTAAAAAAGCTGAGGATAATGAGGTGATAAAAATGATGCAATTACTTTTCAATGCACAGAGTGTAAAATTTGATGAGAAATTCAATGCACAGAGTGTAAAATTTGATGAGAAATTTGATGAACAGAGTGTAAAGTTTAAAAATTTTGATGAGAAATTTAATGCACAGAGTGTAAAGTTTGATGAAAAGTTTGACACGTTTGATGAGAAGTTTAATGAAGTGAAAAACGAAATTAAGAGACAAAATTTTAATTTTGATAAACAAATGAATGAAATGAATACACATTATGAAAATTTGAAAGAAAAAATAGTAGCATCAGTTAGCGAGGTGTTTGATAGACAAATAAACAGAGTAAATAACGTAATTGGTAACTTTACAAAGAAGAAAGTATATGATAATTGTGAGATTAAAATGGGGGTAGAGAATAGTGGAGAAACAGTTAAATTAAACGTAAATAAAGACAGTCAGATGACAAATAATGAGGTAAGTAGGGGTGAGCATTATGACAATATAAATAAAAATATGGTGTTAGAGAATAATGGTGTGAATATTGGGAGTACTGATGAAGTTTTAGAGGAGAGAGAATATAATAATGGAATGTTAGTGTGTGTTGATGAGTCAGAGAGAAAGTGGAGAGAGAGTATACAGGTAGAGGGGTTGCAGGAGATACATTTTCCTGTGATGTTGTAGTTGGGGGTGAAAAAAGGCTTCACTAGTATATTTGGGAGACATATGGTCTGCAAATAGTTGTCCCTTGGTTTTTTGTGCATCTGACAGGTGGTGCAATAATAAAGTTGTAGTGTCCCCTGCATATATTAAGAGAGAGAGTGTGACTTGGTGTTATGATGAGGGAGATTTTGAGAGAGAGAGGTACGGTGATAGGAAAATAGAATTGTTTGAGGTTGGGAGGAATTAAAGAGTTAATAGAGAAAATAAATAACGAGAGAGTTGATTATATAAAAGGCTTACCTTGTGAAGGAATAAGTACAGCAGTAGTAGATAACTATGATAACGGTCATAATGACTTTATAACTTACTTGGTTTTAACAGATAATACTAAAGGTGAGAGGACCATACTCAATCGTGACAACTTATATGAGATAATGATATGGAGTGATCATATTGATTATAATAGTATTGTGAAAAATTATAAAGAATTGCATAATCTTTACATTGATAATCATAATATAAGATATTCAATACAAAATGATTTGTATAGACCTAAGATTAGACTGTCATTTGATGATGGTGGATAAGTGTTTTATTGTTTATGAACATTTAATTATGTGAACAGTGTGGTTTTGAAATGGATTGTCTTATGAAACGAGTTGTGGTCAGTGATAACAAATAATAAATTGGATTGTATATTTTTGTATGTTAATGTTAAATGTATTTGGGTATTACATTATATTGTGTATTATATGTATTTTATGTAAACCATTGTAACTTTCTTAATTTTGGTATTATTAAATCTATTCAGATTAAAACTCCCACTTACCTTACGACTTTGATCTGGCCGGATCGCATAGTGTGGACTAACCCATTTCGTTCGACGAACTCTGACGATACATATAACGAAATAAGGTTTTGAAAGAATTTAAATCTCAATTTTTTGGAAGAGAAATTATTTTTCTTTTATTGATCAGCAATATTGAATTTATACGTTTTCCATATATAGGTTTTACATGTGTCACATGTTGTGCGCCATTGCACCTTGCTTGTAACTGAACTTACTAACTATGGCTTACCTTATCTTTTCTAGTACACAAACATAAAAGGCAAACACAAATACACACAGAAAGCCGCCCAGCTTTGCCACACACTCTATCATACGGTAAATGATTAAACCCTGAACATTTTAAATTACAAATTCCAAACCCCAAAAGCCGGCCACGCGGTCACCGCACACGCGCATCTTCTCCCGAGAATTGGTGATTTTAAGTTATTCCAACATTATTCTTGATGATGTTTTTTCTAAACACGACCGCGGTCATATAAATTTATACTGTTTTACACTGTTATATTAGTTGTTACATTAATTACAAAAATTTGTTTCTGAGCCCTGGTTGTCGGGCAGCCTGTGCAGGCGGGAGTCGACAACGAACTGCTGGCGTCTCTCAGTTCCCCACTCCGGGAGCATTTTTGTCAAGACGACGGACATCAATGCCTTCCAGTTAGTCGTCGCTGTTTCGTCCTATGCCATGCCTGTAGCTGTTGGAGTGACGATAGCAGACGATTTCGACTAGGCACTGGCTAATGTCATAAAAGTGGGTGGGACTTAAAACAGTGCTTCCGGGGGATCTTGAAGAAAACGACAAATATTATTCTCTCTAGCCATCTTGGTTTTTTGTTAGAGCGTCCTTTGAGCGTGATTGAGCAGTTGCGTATGTGCGCTACCACACACAGGTACAAAGTTCTCAGAATTTTGTGGAGGTGCAGATGCTCCGCCGCATTCCTCAACAACTGCGTCCTATTGCGTTGTTTCACTGTTCTGTTACATTGCACAATAATGCAGCTTTACCATACTTTATACCAGTCCGCCCGAAAACGAAATAAATAAAAACATAAATATATGCCCCAAACGGTTAAAATAAAGACACACAAAAATTGACCCGCTACAATACCCCCTCGATAAGAATTCTGCTGTTCATGACAGAAGAAATCTCATCGATAACCCCGAAGAGGACCGGAGAGGAACTGGTGCCAACAACCCCCTTGTTCTTAATCTCATGGGTACACGACCCCCCTGGCTCAGCCACTATGTACTCATCTGAACGAGATCACTGGACTTCTCCGTTAGAGATCCCAACACCGAGAAATTGATCAGACTCGCACCACAGCCCACCTTGCCTTCTAACATGCTACCCCCAAAAATCCTCAATCCCTGGCTAAAATCGTTCCAGCTCCTCCGCCGATGTGGATCCCCTTTTTGCAAGCTGGGCTGCCTTTGGCAAATACTGGGCTCACACACTCTAACATTACAGATTACCATAACACATAAGAATAAAACTTTCTTTTAAAATTTTCCAAAAATTTAAAAAATTCAAAATTTAAAAAATAATCGTTTATCAAAAAATTCTCTTCCTCTTTTTTCTAATTTTTGTTTCAATGACTTAACCTAAACATTTCTAATAATATAAATACATCCTTACTCTAGCATGAGAACAATTTATAGCCTACCAATATAAAGCAATACAATAAAAGAAACATCATTAATACATACATAATAAAATGATCATTACTCAAAATATTCACTCGCTGGCAGGCGAAACATCAAAAAAAAAATTTTTTTTTTTTTTTTTTCAAAAAAATTTAAAATTTTCAAAATTTTAAAATTCAAAAAAATTATTCATTAAATATTTATTAAATTTATTTATTAAATAACAGTTATTAAAATTATTCAAATATTGGTTTGAATTAATCAAACAAACAAATTAAAATTGAATTCCTACTCTACAAGCTTAGTAGGTGTATGAACTCATCAGCTGATCATAACTAGGTCAAGTCCAAAACCCTTGACCTACATATGTTATGTAGGATTTCTGAAAACACTTTAAACATCTGTAATATCCTACCTTGAAATACAGAACATAATAAAACAAAATATTTAAAACAAACAAAATATTATTATAAATAATAAACAGATTGACATTTAAATTATTTAAAACAAACAATTCTTGACTTTACATTATTTTCAAATTTTATCAAAATTCTGTCACTGGTAAAAAAAATAAACAATTGCATATTCTTTATCATGAATCTCTCTTTCTTTTCAACAATCTTACTTTAATATCCTGTGGGTGATGTAAATTATTTATTCTCGTTTTTCTGTATGAGATTTCTATACATATATAAACTTTCTCCCTCTGACTCTAATATTTATCAACTGCAACTCCCATGACACCCAACTCTATCAAAATCTCTACTAATCAGGACACTCTAAACCCCAACTTATCATTTAACACAATTCGCCACCTTCTCTACATATATGAAAAAATACTCTCTTACCCTTTGTACATAGGATACGTGTTTCCTTCCCAAAACTCATTTCCCTTATTTGGCCCCTGGTCTTTACCTAAGGCGGCCCCTTCCCCACTAAAATCTATTCCTATCCCGTCCCAACCCTTGTTGCGGACTCCCCAAATACACTACCCCCTAATACAAAATTGCCATCCCCAAAAATCTCAATCTCATTACCTCACTACAAATACACAAAATAACCTCATTAACTATAAACATAAATATAGATCATTCAAAACTCTACATAAAGTCTCTACAACTACTGTGTCAACATTAATACTTCTCAAAATTCTGTTACATCACATCAACTCAAAAACAGCATTACATTATATTCATCTCCATCATTTCACATTCAACTTTTAATTCAACTTGGACAGGTCTGCATGTCCCATAAAACATTTATCACCCATGAATTATCTTTTATTAACTTGCATAAATTATTATTATTTTATTTCTCATATTCTTTTTGTCTTTACTTCAAAATGTCTGTAGTACACTAAACATTAATTATTTGTAACCTTTACAAACCACTATACCAGTGACATGGTATTGCTGATCAGCTGATATCCTAACATAATTAAAACACCATGGATACCTTTCAAAATTGAACAGTTACATGTAATACATTATCAACACTTACTTCTATTATGTTGATTGCCTGCCAGGCGTCTAATGATTGGCTTAGAAAAGAAATTACACACATAATGAAAATACATTTTATCAACAACTATATCTAACACGCAACAATAAAATGATTGCACAAATAGCAATAAACCTGGATGTTAGCATACATCAAACAGACAATTCTCTTTTAAATAATTTATATAAAAATTTATAAACATTATTATTTAAAATGTTTCATTAACTCTTTTTATTTATCCTCATTATTTATTTATCCTGTGTTGCAATCAGATTTTCAACAATTCTAAATTTATTATTAATACATATTTTTAATCATTATGTTCCACAAAATAAACCATTTAACATTTATTTACTTATTAATTATTATTAAATCAAAATCTCACCAAACAATTTAATTACCTTATAAAATTCAAACACATAATATTCAATCACACTATCTAAACATCTCCACTTATTTAATTCAATTTATTATTAAAATTAAATATTCATTTGATTATTAAAATAACATATCTCAATTATTATCAACATTCTACAACTCATTAACTATTGTCTTCATAATTATTTTGTTATTTAATTAGAGTGCAAAAATATTAATAATATTATTATTATTAATACAACATTTTCTAAAACATATACACATTACATTTCACAATACACACAAATGAATTCAATATTATTTACAAAATATACGTCAAAATTGTTCAAGTGTATCTCACTTCAGATGTCCAAATCAGCAAGGTCATTACCAGAATTTACAGTATCTAACAAGGTCTATACACTGATATTCTAGTTCAGCCACCATCGTCAAAAATTAATCTTGGTTCTAAATAACACTTTTCAATTGTATTGACACACATATTGTTGTCTTGTGTGTCATAACCAAACAATTTCAATTTATCTGTTATACCATAATAATCATTCGCCAAGTTTGCGTTAAGTATTTCTGTTAACTCTCCGTCAGTAAATATTTCCAATATCGGGTTAGTTACTTTTGTATTATCAATTACATCATTCGGGTTTAAATATACTTCTAATATTTCTTTCAACTCCTCATAATCTCTCTTTAATTCATATAACTCTATCTCTCTCTCAACAAACAATTCTCTATTTAAATCTCTCTCATCATAGCACCATCTCATACTTATAAAATCATTCCGCACAGAGGGTATAAACTTATACAAATAAAATAAACTCAACTCTTCTACTAACACGGGACTCTTGCCCTTCAAAAACTCTTGTGACCACCTTGAATCATCATAAATAATAAAAGGAAAATTTCCCCTCTGTCCCCACTCTACTACAACATTATTTTTTCTCTCTCTCTCTAACTCACTGACACACATTAACATCTCATAATCACTGCATTCTATACTTTCATTATTTATTTTTACCGTATCACTTTCTGATACCAATTTCTCAAACACATTATTATTCTCATTATTATTATCATCATTATTATTTATTAACTCATTGCCTAACACAACACTGTCATTACAGCTTTCGTTTGTATTATTCTTACTCTGTTCTACTTTATTCGAACTAATTTTTGTCATTTCATTGGCATTTCCAAGACATACATTCTTGTCTTGTATGTTATTTATCAACTCGTCAAATTTTATATTTATATTTTGCTGAAGCTGAATATTCTGTTGTTCACATTTTCTTCTCTGTTCATCTAACTTATTATTAAAGTCACTTTTCATTATATTTAAAATTTTATCATTATCATCAAAACGTTTATTTAATTCCTTCTCATTTATGTCAAAACGACTATTCATTATATTGAATTTAGTCTCAAAATTACTATTCATTCTCTCGAATTGACTGAGCATAATACTCATCATATTTGTTTCCTCTGATTGTTTACTTTTATTAATTGAAACGGGGGTCAATTGAATCCCCGAATCAGCATCTGTTTCATTTACTTGTGGTTGAGACGCAATCGGAGTGGAATGAACTATTACATTACTGCCGATCACTGTTTCTGTAACAGCACCCGTCTCCCCCCTCAACATACCACTTTCATCCAGCGATTGCGACTCAAGGCCACTTTCACTCCTAATTGAATTTATTATACTACTTTTTTCTGTCTTCTCGGACATTTTTACTTTATCTATTTTTTCTTACGTAACAACTGTCAATTAGTAATTTTATTTCAAAACTGATATTTTACCAAATCAATTTGCTTTCATAACCCTACTTCGCTATGCATCGTCAGATGTAGGCCGGTGTTAAAATAACCCCTCTTCAGTTATATTAAATCCTGGAAATCACGGCACCAATTGTAACTTTATTAATTTTGGTATTATTAAATCTATTCAGATTAAAACTCCCACTTACCTTACGACTTTGATCTGGCCGGATCGCATAGTGTGGACTAACCCATTTCGTTCGACGAACTCTGACGATACATATAACGAAATAAGGTTTTGAAAGAATTTAAATCTCAATTTTTTGGAAGAGAAATTATTTTTCTTTTATTGATCAGCAATATTGAATTTATACGTTTTCCATATATAGGTTTTACATGTGTCACATGTTGTGCGCCATTGCACCTTGCTTGTAACTGAACTTACTAACTATGGCTTACCTTATCTTTTCTAGTACACAAACATAAAAGGCAAACACAAATACACACAGAAAGCCGCCCAGCTTTGCCACACACTCTATCATACGGTAAATGATTAAACCCTGAACATTTTAAATTACAAATTCCAAACCCCAAAAGCCGGCCACGCGGTCACCGCACACGCGCATCTTCTCCCGAGAATTGGTGATTTTAAGTTATTCCAACATTATTCTTGATGATGTTTTTTCTAAACACGACCGCGGTCATATAAATTTATACTGTTTTACACTGTTATATTAGTTGTTACATTAATTACAAAAATTTGTTTCTGAGCCCTGGTTGTCGGGCAGCCTGTGCAGGCGGGAGTCGACAACGAACTGCTGGCGTCTCTCAGTTCCCCACTCCGGGAGCATTTTTGTCAAGACGACGGACATCAATGCCTTCCAGTTAGTCGTCGCTGTTTCGTCCTATGCCATGCCTGTAGCTGTTGGAGTGACGATAGCAGACGATTTCGACTAGGCACTGGCTAATGTCATAAAAGTGGGTGGGACTTAAAACAGTGCTTCCGGGGGATCTTGAAGAAAACGACAAATATTATTCTCTCTAGCCATCTTGGTTTTTTGTTAGAGCGTCCTTTGAGCGTGATTGAGCAGTTGCGTATGTGCGCTACCACACACAGGTACAAAGTTCTCAGAATTTTGTGGAGGTGCAGATGCTCCGCCGCATTCCTCAACAACTGCGTCCTATTGCGTTGTTTCACTGTTCTGTTACATTGCACAATAATGCAGCTTTACCATACTTTATACCAGTCCGCCCGAAAACGAAATAAATAAAAACATAAATATATGCCCCAAACGGTTAAAATAAAGACACACAAAAATTGACCCGCTACACCATGTAGGTAATAGGAAATGCTTTGATAATACTTATAACATTTTTTGTTCTCAGATGAAAGTCATGTTGTGTTTAAATAACTGATTGAATTAAGAAATTGCAGATGAATTAATTGATTTAAATGTGGTAGAAATAAATGTTATAATGGAGTTAACTGATTTTATGAGATTTAGATTATCTAATGATTAGTAGAGGATTAAACATACAATATGTTCAGGTTGAGTTGTATTATTATTATGAGATAAGTGATGAATTTTCTAGGGTAGTGGTCAAAGATCATAGTAATGTAAAATGTTATAAAGATAGAGCTTGGGTGATAATTAATTAAATAAGGCATTTGAGTTAGTCAATGTTAACTTTAATGGGTGCTAGATGAAATAAGTAATACAGAAACAGGGTAATAATAGGGACACAATAGATAGTGGATATATGTAGAGAAGGTGAGTAATGTAAATGGTAAATATATTTGTTGATGGTGAAATTTTGTAGATGAGGGTGAGGTGGTAAGGAGTGATCAACGTGCGTCGTTGGGCAGGGAGTTGTGAAGGGTCGAGGAGTGTTTGCCGAGATTATTGGGAAGGGCAAAATGTGATGAACGGAATTGCCAAGGTTGGGAACACACATCGTAGTTACAAAGAGGATATTAGCTATTTGATTATAAAAGAGGAGAATGGTATAAGTGGAATTAGTGCTGAAGGGGGTTATTTGTGAGAGATTGGTGTCACCCTATGTAATTCTGTTAGTGATTGTTAGTAGGAAGAAGGTGAGTAAGGTTATAGATATTAATGCATATTCAGTAAATAGAATCATTGTGAATAACTGAGAGTCGCCCAAACTAATTAATGAGGAAAATGTTAAATAGAGAATTCATAGTAGAAAGGTAAGAAGAAATGAAATGTGATGTAACATGAATGTTAATAATAAATTTGAATTTTTATAGAATTAAATGGTACAATAATGAATAATTAAAAGTTTGATATAAAAGCGTTGATGGAAATGATAATAGTAGTGTTTATAATTTTTATACAAATTATTTAAATGTGAATTGTTTGGTTAAATGTAGCAATGATATTGTTCGTGTATATTATGTTATTATGCAAGATTAAAGGGTGATTTTGGGGGTTGTTTAGTGTCATTAGATGTGTAAATCAATTGTGGAATGTAGAGACAGCAAATATAGAAGGACATAAGTTTAGATATAAGTAGGCTATTGCAGTGGCGGCATGTGCCACTGTAGAAAGCAGTACGGGTTGATGGGTCGGAGGCCGAAATCGGCGTACATACACTGTACAACTTTAATATAATTTTATATTTTTTTTAACCGTACAGTGTATTAATGATGTTGGAGCGAAAACATGCTAATGAAGATGATTTCCCCACCTTTTCGGGCGATTACTGTCTTACCAGCACTAATTGTGGTTTTGGACGACAACCAGCTGTGGTCAGCAATTGTAAAACTGACCATGGTTGGTTGCCCTTGAAATTGGTGAAAATTGAAATTAACGGGGGGCCACTTAGGGGAAATCCCCGGAACTATGGAACAGCGGCTATCACCTTGTTCGGGTAGAACAGCAAAACAGGTGATAGACCCGTCTTAAGGGTTGTGACGGCAGCGGTATGCGAACATCTGCTCTCCGGTACCAGCGGTGGACACAGCGAGCCAATCCAACAACGTGCTTGGAGCGAGCCAACCAGCGATCCCGGTTAGTTAATAAAACCCGGGCCGGCAGAAAATTTTGCGCACTCTTCATTGCCACGTCATCAGACGCGCTTCATCTCCTCTCCTCTCTCGGATGACATCGGCGCGGAGTCAGCCGGAAGGAACGGCCGAAGAATAGAACTGGCGTTCTTGCGTCTTCGCCCTCGAGTTCTGCGCCAGCGATGGATTTCGCTGGGCCGGCAGCCGACTCTACAACCAGTGCCGAAAGAAGAGGAAGACTGCAGTACACCACGAACAGCGGGTGCAGCCGCCGAACATCTTAGCGTGGCACAACCAACATCAGCATTCTCGCCACAAGGTCCTTTTTAGGGCCACCAAAAACACTAGAGTGTACGTGCCATTTGTCATGCGGCAAGCCTTTTGTCCGGTGACAGGGTATAACTATGTAACATTCAGATATGATGATATCTGGCAATTTAAAAAATGTAAAGCCGAAGCAAGGACAGGAGATGCCAAAATTCCTCCCTAAATTCAGTCCTTGTGGAAGCAACTGGACGCCACAGTCCAGGGGGGTCATAGTGTGTGTGGTAAGGAGGTTGCTACAGGGGTAGTAACATTAAATGCATATTAAATATTAAGTATATGACATTGATAATGGTGTCGAGCATAAAAGATAATTATGATTTTGCTTTGAAGAAGTATTAGTATCAGGAAAACTGATCAATGAATTTTAAATAGCTAGATTGTTTGCCATAATGAATTTGTGTTTTGGATTCTATATAATAGATATATAGATAAATTGTTGTTGATTCTTTTAAACTTAATGAATTATTTTACATATTATTGCCTTAGTGTAAGAGTATATTTTTTCTTGTGTTGGAAAGAGTTAAAATATTATTGACTGGAGTCAAAATTTTGATAAAATGTAGGAATGCAAAAGAGAAAGAGACCTCTATCATAAATCTTGTTTTATCTCTGTGTTAGAGAAATTAGGAATTAGGGAAAACCAATGCTTATTAACGTAAACCAATGTAGCTAAGGGGAAACAGATCAGTTGGGGATATGGCATTGTACAAGGCCACTATTTGATTTTTTATTTCAATGTTTCAGAGTTTAGTGATGCTGTGGCGGCGGTCCTGAGCTGGCCAGTGCGTCAGAGCAGGAATGTCAAGTGCCTGACTTGCCTTGCGGTGTTGGTATCTCGCAAGAGAAGTCCAGTAAGGTCATGCAGGTGCTGTCACGATCACTGGACCAAGGGTAAGTTAGCAATATTTTTTTATAAACACTACAGGGGGTTGTGGCGACATATCCGAGCTGATCCCTGTAGGAAGTATGAATGTTCCAATGAGAGTTTTTATGCTTCATCATAAAACCTCTCATTGAGGGGGTTTTGTATCAGTACAGTAGGTCCGTAAAGGAATTTAGGTACATGAAAATATAATTTTATTGTAATTCAAATGTAATCAAAAATGTGAGGATAAAAGTTTCCCAATATACTACAACGCATTATGTAACGACGAGTTGGCATCAAGGTCAACTGGTCTACATGCCGATCAGCAGCAAGTCAGATGCAGCAACAACCGGACACTCCTAAAAACGTCATCAAAAATATAAAAACGTAATCGTTGAGCTGTAAAACAAAGCCGTCATCGCCAGAGAACAATAAATTTGGTGACGTATTAACCCTTCCACTAGTGGAATATACGCCATATTGTCTTCCCAGTTACCTAGCAGTACTCGTGCGAGCTGCACGCTAATTAACTTGCTGGCCAGCAATTGCCAGCAAACATATAGAATTTGGTCAAAAATGTAATTAAGGTGTAAAAGTGAAACCATTTGAAAATAACAGTTTAAAATGTAAAGTAAAATCAGTGGAGACAGCAGAAACAGAAGGACTTTCAATAATTCGGCAATCACCGGTGGAACAATGAGGGACGTCTGACTAAATCGGCTATCATCTAAATTCAGGGAAGTAGAAAACTTCAAGATTTAAATCCAATACTCTATCATTTTTGAGCTCAAATTAAACAAAAAGTGTACCATTTTCAGTAGTGTGTGTGTGGGTGAGAATGGATGCGTGTATACCGTTATATGCATAGAACAAGATCACGAAGCATTGCTTTAGGTTACGTGATACAGAAAACGTAACTATGAGAAAGAGCAAACTGCAGTAGATTTTAAAATCATTTTATATTAACTTATACATAAAAATATATTATGTAATTGAGGCACATGTAATGCTCATGCAGCGAAAGTGATTCGCGGCCATTTTGTTTTTTGTGCTTGGTAAAGAAACAAGCATCCATTTTATTTTTATTTGTGTTTGTATTTCCAAAATGTTTAAAATTAAATTACCAGTTTTCAATAGGAAAATTAGCGTTTATTATTTCCAATAACCATTCAGTCTCTGCTTCGCTTAAAAGAACCTGGACCCTAATGGAAAATGTTATGTTGGCAACAGCGCCACATGGTGAATCCAAACGTAAACAAAATGAGTATAATGAGATTTTAAAGGTAAGTCACTGTGTAAAAATAATATCTCATAATTGGTTAGTTAACATGATGTATACAAGTAATGTATTTTTGCAAGTAGTGCATCAGTCCATTGTTTCATAATACTTCGCCTAAGACATAGTATCCATCTATATGTGTATGCAAACTGGTAAATGAATTGAGCAACACTAACATAATGTACGTAATTGCAGTGTTAATATTTTATTTGTTAACAGACATCCATCTAATCTAATGTTGGATCGACTTAGTGGCAAAATTTTACACATTGATTTTGGAGATTGCTTTGAAGTAGCTATGACAAGAGAAAAGTTTCCAGAGAAAATTCCATTCCGGCTTACTAGAATGCTTATTAATGCTATGGAGGTAAATACTATAGAGATAAAACTAAGCAATAATTTGTTTTCCGGGAGTCTTGTGTGAAACTATTCAATTTTTATCAAATTATAATATCTTACCTTCGGGTTTCACTCCAGGGTTCTACAGACGAAACCAGTTGCAGAAGGATTACTTGGTTTTGATTGCGAAATAATTACGCTAACACAGTCTTTTGGTTCTAACAAATTATTTCTCTGTTATTGAGCAAAACGTCTTCAATTTACTTGGTGAACTACTGACAACATTTTATTGTATTTTTACCTACTCTACTTCTTCTTGCGGTTACAAACTTGACTCTTATATTACCAAACAAAAATCATATGGTTTCATGTTAATCGCGTATTCTCTAATAATAATTCTCAAACGGAAACAAGTATACATAAAAAACTTTCCTTAACTACTTCTTAATTTCTTAATTAATTCTACTTAACGAACCAGTACTCTTTTTATATTTTTCCCCTCCCTCTTTTTTTTTATAAAAACCCCTTTTCCTTAGACATCTCTTATTAATTAATTTTGTTTAACCATTTATCTAGGATGAATTATACTTCAACAAATTTTAAATGATTTTATAGTGGAAAGTCAGTTGATACTTAACAAGTGATTATCTCCGCTGTGTTGCACTATTACTGTGAATTCGCTCTTTTTGGTTGACACACTGTAAATTTGTTTTCACTGTTTAACTTTGATACTGTTATTGAATGGTTCAGATCGTATACTTCACTGTCATTTTAACTCGCTTTACAATATAATTTTTTCGTCGGCCATTTACCTGTATTTCAAATTCTCAAAGGAGGACCTCCAGTTGTCTGCAAGTAGATCTATGTATTTCAAGAAATTCCTTTCTGCTTAGGATGACATTTAAGAGTGAACTCGAGAAGTGTTAAACAATCAGGGGAAAGTTTGGGATCACTTCCATCCAATGAATTCAGTATTTTTTCTACTAATAGTGTCAGCAATTTTACACACTGTAAAATTCAAGTACACTGTAATTTGCAATATTATTCTTAATAGAAAAGACAATAAAAAGGTTAACTAATAACAGCACAGTATTATTTGTTGCTATTTATAAATAATGAATAAAATGTCATCCAGTGAAACAAAAACTTAATTAAATATGACCAAAAATATATTTTTATACAAGATTTGGGTAAAACATGGCCTGAGCATGAAAAATGGGTAAAATACAGATTTATGTGATAATGACATGCCATGCAAATCAAAGTCCTAATTCCGTGTGTTTGTGTGTGTGGGGGATGGTGATTTCTATTATTTCAAGTAAATTTGTTTTGTTTTTGACAGGTTACAGGTATTGAAGGGACTTACAGACGGACTTGTGAGAGTGTTATGTGGGTACTGCATCGTAACAAAGATAGTTTGATGGCTGTGTTGGAAGCATTTGTATATGATCCATTGTTGAATTGGAGATTAATGGACCAAGGAGGGCCAGCTGTGAAGTCAAAAAGGAACAAATCACAACCTGATTCTAGTGTGCCATCATCGTCTTCTCAAGAACAAGGAGACATCTTAGACAGTGTTGCCAACAGTAGTCTAAGTGCTACGGTAGCCAAAAAACCCACAGTACCAAGTAGTGTAGAAAATATGGGTATGTAAATTTGTTCTAATGAAAATTAGATTTTTTTTTGTTTTTATATATTTTATTATATTATTTATTTTCTCTTCTGGTGCCCATTGTCTCATTCTTTGGACATGAATGCACAACAGAATCAATGAAAATACAGTAGGACCTCCGTATATCGAATTTGATGGTTCCTAAGAAAAAATTCGATATACAGAAACCTGTTTCTTATTATTATTCGTAGGTTAGGAAAAGCACTGGAATTTGTTAAAAAAATCATGTATAGGCCTCCATACTATTAAAACGACATTTTGGTAATAAATAAATGAAAACCATAAGCATTTATTTAATAAAAATTACTGTATTTATTTAATAAAAAGTATTTAGTGTACAGTATTTATTTATTTACTTTAAAAAATTGTTTGTATTTAAAAAAGTAGGAACTTACGTGTTAAATGAGTAATACTGTATTTTATTAATTGGTCGTAAAATAATTTCGAATGTCTTTCTGAACCAAATTTGATGCAGATTCCTCATAAAAGTGTTCACATTTGTTGAGCGACTGGAAAATATCATCAGGCACATATTCTTCCGATTGAAGACCTCGATGGGTTGTTTCAAATGCTGCCATCATTTCTTTCTTAGAAGGTTTAGGAACTTCAATTTCTCCTGCCTCATTGTCTTCACCTAAATCTTCAGTATCTTTTAATGAACTTAAAATGTTATCGTCCGTTGGGTATTCTGCAACAATAACGTCTTCGTCGACAATTAAAAATTCATCGAGTGATTTGTCTTGATCTATTGCGCCAGTTGACTGTAACTGGTTCCAACAATCCTCAAGTTGTGGCAGTGCAGTAACTTCTTCCACAACAGTATTTTGAGAGAAGCCAGCTTTTATAAAACAATTCTGTATTGTTGATTCTGCTACATAATTTTGCCACACCTTTGCTACCTCTGATATACACAGTCTGAGATTAATCGCATCATCAATAGGTTTGTTGTTTTCCAATGCAAAAATGAGCCTCTTGAGGATCTGTTTTCGGTAAAGCATTTTGAGATTTTTTATTACTCTCTGGTCCATAGGTTGTAGTTTAGATGTGGTGTTTGGAGTGAAAAACCCAGCTTCACGTTTGTTAACTGTTTTGCCACAAAAGAAGGGTGTGCCGGACAATTGTCAACAAAAAGAACCACTTTTCTTTTTTGTCTTATCAGTTTTTTGTCAAAGTTTACTATCCATTTCTCAAAAATCTCACTTGTCATCCATGACTTTTTATTGTATTTGTAGTCGGTTTCTAAAGACTTCACTCCTTTAAAACATCTTGGTTGCTTGCTTTTTCCGATCACCAACAGTTTATTATTTTCTTTTCCGGACATATTGGCACACACGACAACAGTTATTCGTTCTTTACTATGTTTACCTCCTAAGCATTTATCGTCTTTAAAGGTTAGAGTCTTATTTGGTAAACATCTGAAAAAAAGTCCGGTTTCATCCATGTTAAAAACATTATCTGGTTCATACTCTTCTAAAATTAACCTTAAAGTTGTAGTTTTCCACTGGTTACAGTCTGCTTCAGATACACTTCCACTTTCTCCCGAAATAACTTTTTCTTTAATGCTGTGACCTTTCTTAAATTTGTCCAACCATCCAGAACTTGCTTGAAACTCTTCGTGCCCCAACACTTTAGCATACTCTACCGCCTTTTCCTTTATAAGCGGTCCTGAGACAGGCATGTTTTTATCTCGCACCATTGTCACCCATTTAAGAACTGCTTCGTCCACGTCGTCATATTTGCATGTTTTAGACCGTTTTCTATCTGCTCCTACATTTTCATGAGTTTTTAAAACAGATTCTTGATTCTTTATTATGGTTGACACTGTACTCGGCGGAATCAAAAACTTTATCGCAACGTCTTTTTTTTGCATTCCACTATCCACATCTTTTAATAATGCCACCTTTTCTGCAACACTCAAAGATTTTCTTTTTGACATTACAGCATTTACGTTCTTGTGAACTCAAGAAAAAATAAAAAATAAACTCAAAACAAAAATAAAGACTGACTGAAACTGAGTTAACCTTACTCCTTAATAACGTACAGTACTACCGAATGATGAGATACTGTAATGCGCGGGAACGATTGTTGTAGATTGAGGGAGTGAGGAACACGCACAGTGTCACGTGATCAACTGACTAATCCAGACCGGTCTAACAGGTTTCATTTTTAGTCAATGTGGAATCACAGATAATTTTCCCCTCATTTCTGAAGTTACAAAGTTCGATATATAGAAATTTTTTTCGATATATGGAAATTATTTTATATTGAAATTTCACGGGACTTAAAAAAAATTCGATAAATGGAGATTTTCGATATAAAGAAGTTCGATATACAGAGGTCCTACTGTACTTTTATAGTGTTGCAATTTTTCAGAGTACAGTATGTTATTTTGTATTCTTATAGTTTGCATAAACTTATAATGACTGTGTGGACTGGATAAATGTCTCCTGTACTAATATCTTGGAAGGTCACTAAAGAACTATTTACAAGAACACAATGTGGCCTGTGTTGAAACACGCCTCAGATGCTAGATTAGAAACATCTGAAACAAAAAAAGACAGATGCAAGTAATATAAGTGTGAATTCTGAGAAGAAGTGTAAAGAAAGCAAGATGGGAGCATAAGAAAGATTAATGAAATAACAGATATAACAGTATGAACAACAGACAGAAGATGGATGTGGAATGCACATATATATTCTCAGGGTAGATTGAAAGAGATTAGTGAAGACTGTGAAATAACAAACTGACTAGCAGGATTGGCAGTTGGAAGGACTAAACAAAGATGGTGTAGGAAACTACTGTTGTTGTGACAGAACTCTTCTATAAGAAAAGAAGAAGAGGCAGAAAAATAAATTGCTCCTTGTAAAGTACGCATTTTAGTAGTTTGTCCACTTTTGTTTTATAAGTTACGGTTTACAGTTCTGTATGACTAGACAGAAAAACAGTTTTTAGAATTTTATTATATACATACCACCAAAATCAGTAAAATTTCAATTTTAGAATTTTGTTGATACTGGCTTATAAATTTTGTAGAATGCTAGTTTTTTGAGACTTTTTCCATTTCAGTAATAATAGCACTCTTTCAGTACTATTTCTTATCCACAAGAGGAGTATAGCTTTGTAGCTTAACCATAAATCATTTCTAGCATACAACATACATACCACCATTCTTGATAATTTGATAAACAACTACCAGTCTACCTAAAACACTTGAAATGTGTCTGGATAGATGTTACAATTGGTGATACAATGATGAGATTTCAGAAGCTTGCAAAACATGAAACATAGTATTCTCATAAAAGTATGCAAAAATATTCTAGAAATGAATTAAGAGGAAGAGGTAGCTTCTTCACTAGTGAGCTTATATTTTTTTCACTGAGCTGACGAGAACTGTATGAGAAGATTATGTTATATATGCAATATTCTGCAGGACATTTTATCTTAAGAAATATCAATGAAAAATACACATCACACACACAGTATTCACTTTTGATTTCATTGTATTGAGGACATACCTCTTTTAAATCAAATATTTTAGTAATTAGTCAGTTCTTAACATTTACTTTTATGTTAACTAAAATTAGTATTGTTTTTGTTTTATTCATGATACCAGTCCCAATAATTCATGACAATAATGGAGAGTTGGCTGTAGTTATTTCAATTATTTTATTAATGAGTATATAAGCCTAGTAGAAAGCTTTTACTGATTGCTAGAGACCCTGAAAAGTGGTATGGTAAATAATTCTTGGGAGAACGGTATAAAAGTCATAGTGTGTATGCTAATATTAACATGAATATATCATAAAATTAATAGAACGACATCACCAAGTATAGACAGCTGCTGTTTATTATTTGCAGTTTCATTTCCTCTGCGTTTATTGTGTTTGTGTTTGGCACTGTCATGTGCATAATCTTTTCTGCTGCAATGAAAGTGTGTACTTCAGAATTTGCACAGCATTATCATTTTTTTATGTCTGCTGTCACTTCTGAGTCTCTGGCAGCCATGAAACTTGCCACTTATATGTACATACATACAGACCAAAACTAGATGTACCCAAAAGCAATAACATTTCTAAGAAACGTGTAAAAACTAATTTTTCCAAAGCATTTGTGTAATGTTGGGCAGTAATACATTTTTAAGTTTTCATAGCATCTAAAACCAATACTGTATTAAAAATAATGTTTTTGTTACACTACAATTTTGTGCGTTAATAAATTCTTGCACACATTTATAAAAATTTTACTGTTTTTTTTCTTACCTTCGGGTTATTTCCAGGGTCCTATAGACGAAACAGTTGCAGACTGGTTATTTGGGTTTAAGTGCGAAATAATTACTCTAACGCAGTTTTCAGATATTAACGAATTACCCTTCTTTTATTAAGCATAATTACTTTATTTTCTCTCCCTATTTGACAATTACTCAACTTCTCATCATTCCTTGAAATTTAATACATTTATCTCAAACACAATATTAGAGGTATAAAATTGACACATGAACAATTCTTATAACGCTACCATTCTTATATGACTATAACAAAGTAATTAATATGATTAACCAACCAGTACTTTTCTTTTGTAACTCACTCACTCTCTCACTCTTTTACAATTCCATATTTAAACCCCGTAATATTGAGATCTCATTATTATTTGAAACGTCCCCCGGTATAAAGTGAAATATAGTTAAAAATTTGGAATTAAAATGGATTATAGGGTACTCAGCCTGGTTGTAGATCTGGTCCGACTGTTGAGGCACTTATATCACCCCGCACTCCGAAAGTCAATTGAAGATAACTAAAGTTATTTTTCTTTCGACTAGTGTTGATTGTTCACTGGTTACTAGAACCTCGTTTTATCACCTTTCACTTTTAACAATTGTGTCGGCCAATGTACTTACTAGCGAGCACTGGTTTTTTACGACCGCGCGGTCTGAAAAATGTGAGTCGACTGCCCCTTAGACTGGTGTTGGGGCACAGTTTGCGAGGTGTGAGACTGGTCACATGATCACCCATTCAAGCTCTGATTGGTGGGTTTAAAATGTTCTAGAAGCTGGGCCAGCGAATTCTGCAATTTTTTGCCACCTGGTGAAATCTGCACATTGCCTTCATATTTTCCGTGATTCACGGATGGCACAAACTATATGTAGTTAACGTAATATGTCTGGCCTGGCTGATTCCCGAGACAAACACAGATGGGTGTTTTGCAATAACATTGTATGCGTCTTTGGTTAAAACAAGGTACCCCAAAGGTGGTACAATATTTGAATTAAATCTGATTGGAATTATTATTTATTAAAATTGTTTTTAGCACCCAATTCTGTACCGTTACAATACCCCCCCCCAATGAGAGGTTTTATGCCGAAGCATAAAAACTCTCATTGCATAAAACCTAAAAGGATCAGTGAGGATATAGTGCCGCAACCCCCCTTAAATCCTTACTAACATCAAGGGTTACTTACCACCCTAGTCCGGTGGCTGTGGCTGCACCTATCCGATTTTACTGGACTTCCCTCTCGAGATCCCAACACCATAAAATCAGACAGGCACGTCACCACAGTATCACCTGACTCTGAAACATTCAATCAAAATATCAATAACCGGCCTTCCATTACTCCATATCCTCCACTGATTTGTTTCCTCTTAGTTGTACTGGTTAGTAGTTAACAAAGTAGTGGTTCGATTCTTTTTTTTTCAAATAACTGAAATTAATTACCTCAACTTAATTTAATTAACGAATTTACGACAATTTCAATTACATCATAATAAAATTCATTTAGCCTTTTATACAGCCATCCAATCAAAAATGGTCAACTTGACTACCAAGATTTCTATCTTGTAAACATTTTACATTAGTTTCAAACAACCTGATAACTTGACTACTTAAAATACAGTGTCCACATGACAACATAACCTTACTATATGCTTACCTCTAACACATGAAAATCCCCTACAAATTATATACTGTTAACATGACATTTTTCCCCACCAAAATCATAAATTGATTATATACAATACAAGTAAATAATGACAACCTTACTGTTGAATACATGTTACATACACAAAAAATACATTGTTACCAACTTACAATGGCAAAATACCATAATCACCACTTGATCTTCTTCTATACTTTTTTTCAACCCCCCTTTTTCACCTTAGCCTCTGATACCCCTGTTAAAATTGTGCAAGTTACCTCACGGGTACACCGGTTTTGGTATTAACACGGTTGCATAAACATTTCATTTTATGCCCTGGCAGTAAAATGGCCAGCACCCTTCCACACACACACACACACACACACACACACACACTATTACCCCCCCCGGACTGTAGCGCCCAGTTGCCTCCACAAGGACTGAGGCGGAAGGGGTGAACATTTTTTTCTTTTATTTCACCCCGTCCTTGCTTTGCTGTTACAATAAAATTCAGTATTACTGGTCTATTTAGTACCAGTAATCCTACTTCAGTAATGATTAATGAGCCCTTGGGCGGTCTATCACCTCTTTCGGTGCATAGCCTTGGTTACAAAAAAATTTAGTAGATTCCCCTAAACTACCCCGCAATTAACATTCACAATACACCAGGTTGACAAAAACAAGCCATGATCCGGTGACAATAATTTTATTCATGGTTTGCTATAAATTAACTACTCCACGGTCAAGGTTCGGTGAGGCCGTGACCGCACTTAAACGGGGAATCTACAATTAAACATATAACATAGGTTTATTATTTATACCTATTTACATCATCAGTTGTATAAACAGCTGGTTTCGCCAGCGCTACATTACAATAAACTTTTCCATTCTGACCTTGAATAAAATTGGTATTACAAACGTTCACACTTTAGTTTCA
This sequence comes from Magicicada septendecula, assembly GCA_034769895.1. Taxonomy (NCBI): domain Eukaryota; kingdom Metazoa; phylum Arthropoda; class Insecta; order Hemiptera; family Cicadidae; genus Magicicada; species Magicicada septendecula. Next base: position 420,647,651 of record CM068372.1, on the reverse strand, counting down.
CTTTTGTATTAATTAACCATTTTAACATCATCAGACTCCAATTATTGTTATTAAACATTTATTACATGATTCAAAATAAAATAGATTTAAATTCCTTCCCAAAATTCACATTTTAAATTAATTTAATTCCAACTCGAGTTTAATTTAATTTCTTCCCTTATTTAAAACAGTTTGAGTTACTTTAGTTATATTATCCAAAATAATTCTAGTTCATCTAATTTGTTTAGTTTCACCGTTGCATTTCAATAAAATTTACAGACATCACATTGTTTGGCTCAATTCTTTCCTTAAGTCCCTCAGTGATTGCATTCTAAACCAAATATCTCTACTCATGGTCTAACATAGCACGTACCACCAAATAATAGTTTAACCTTTAGGTTTCATAAGGTTTTTTTTTGAATATTTAAACAAACTATTTCTTTAATTACCTGTAAATAGATCATATTTTATATGTACAGAATTATGGTGTAACTTTAATTTCTTTTTGGTATTTTTTATTATTCATATTGAAACTCCCACTTACCTTTAATCTTCGATCTGGCCGGATCGCATAGCGGGGACGAACCCAATTCGTTCGACGAACTTGACAGTACATAAAACGAAATAAGGTTTTGAAAGAATTTAACTCTCAGAATTTTTTTTTAGAAGAGAAATTATTTTTTGTTTATTAATCAGAAAAGTTGAATTTATAAGTTTTCTCCAAAATAGGTTTTTTACATGTTTTAAAAAGTTGTGCAACTATTTCATCTTACTTGTAATAGGTACTTTTATATTATTAACTTACGAACTATGGCTTACCTTATGTAACACTCATAAATACACAAACACAAATACAAACACAAACAGCCCAGCTTTGCTCACTCACACATACACACAGACCCCGAAAAATTATAAAACCCTTAACATTTTGGAAGATTCCCCCCGTCGGCAACGTGCTTCACTCACGCTCATTATGACTTCTCGTTTTTTCAACTGCTTGGCGTCCGAAACCGATATTTATGTCCTTCAATTAAATAAACACTCCACTGTTTATCAATGAGATAATTATTTTCACCAATAGTTCCACTTTTACTGAAAATTAGGAAATTTTAAGATGAGCCCACTTGGGATTATACCTGGCCAGGTAAGATGTGGGATCGGACTGCGCAGAACGGTAAGGCGTTCACCGCTACCTCGATTTCGTCGTTTGTTGAGGAAACCAATGCCTGGTATTTGTTCGTCATAGTTTCGTCCTATGCTATGCATGTAGTTGTTGGAGTGACGATAGCGGATGATTTCAGCTAGGCACTGGCTAACGTCACAGGAGGGGCCGGACTTAGACATGATTTCCTGCCGCTCAAATGCACATTGCTGAATTAAATTCGCCCAAGCCATCTTGGTTTCAGGCTGACGGCGTCCTTCCGAGCGCGTACTTGTAATGCTCGTGGGCGCGCGATCACACTTATGCAAAGTTCTGAGAAATTCGAGGGTGGTGCAAATTCCTTGCCGACTTACTCAACACAAATTGCGTCTTGCCTTTGTTTCAAACTGTTCTACTTGCCACGTGTTCTGTTCCAATAGAGTTAATGTTTGCACAATAATTTTACAAAACCCCAAAATAAAATAAATAAAAATACAAATGCCCCATACCCGCAATAAATGAAATAAATGGAATTACCCAAATTTTGACACGTTACAATACCCCCTCAATGAGAATTCTGCTGTCCAAAACAGAAGAAATCTCATTGATAAACCCCGAAGAGGACCGGTGAGGAACTGGTGCCAACAACCCCCTCTTGTTCTTACTCCTCATGGGTACACGACCCCCTGGCTTGGCGACCATGGACGCATCTGAACGAGATCACTGGACTTCTCCGCAAGAGATCCCAACACCGAGAAATCGAACAGACAAGTACCACAGCACACCTCACATTCTAACATGCTACCCCCAAAAAATCCTCAATCCCTGGCTCAGATTATGCCAGATCCTCCACCGATATGTTTCCCCTTGTATGCAAGCTGGGCTGCCTTTAGCAGATACTGGGCTCACACACACTCACATTACATATTATACATTGAAAATTCTTTAAAATTTACTATTTCATCTAAAAAAAAAAATTCAGAATTCAAAATAAAATATTGTATCAAAAAATTCTCTTCCTTATTTTCTGTTTTATTTAAAATGAGTTAATTTAAACATTTCTCCTAATTAAACATATCCTTAACCTAACATGTGAATACTTAGAGTCTAACAATACAATGCAATACAAAATAAATCAATAATCATAAACATGGTTAGCACACAAATAATAAAATAATCAATACTTAAATTATTCATTAACTGGCAGGTGAAAAATCAAGATTTTTTTTTTTTTTTTTTTCAAAAATTATCTTCCAAAAAATTTTAAAATTCAAAAAGAATTTAATTTTATTAAAATGTTTCCTTTATATATAGAAATTATTTTAAAATTTTCTTAAATTGATCAAAAACAAGTTGAATTGACTCCCATAATATTAATTTACATGACCTCACTGTCGGCTGATCGAAACTAGGTCAAGTTCATAACCTTGACCTACATACGTTATGTATACTTTCTGAAAATACATTTAACATCTGGAATAAGCTAACTTGAAACACAAAACATAATAAAATAAAATATTTAAAATAACAAAATATTATTATAAATAATAAGCAAATTGACATTCAAATTATTCAAAATAAACAATTCTTAATTTTACATTTCCAAATTCTATCAAACTTTTGTCACTGGTTGTAAATTAAAATTTTATATTTTTATTATAAATCTCTCTCTTTGCTTAACAATCTGATTCTCCATTACTGTGGGTGATTTAAATTATTTATTCTCATTTAATTTACTACTTGATCTGTATACACATATAATCTTTCTCCCTTTGACTCTACTACTAACAACTGTAACTCACATGACACCCATCTCGATCAAAATCTCTCCCAAAACACTCTCTAACCCCAACTTTTCATTAAACTCAATTCGCCACCTTCTCTCTATATATATATAAAAAAAATACTCTCTAACCCTTTGTACATAGGATATGTGTTTCCCCCCCAAAAAACTCATTTCCCTTATCTGGCCCCTGGATTCTACCTAAGGCGGCCCCGTCCCACTAAAATCGGTCCCAATCCTGTCCCAACTTATCATTATGTTGCGGACTCCCACATTACACTACCCCCTACTACAAAATTGCCATCCCCAAAATCTCAATCTCATTACCTTACTACAAATACAACAAAATAACAACATCAATTATAAACATTAATATATCACTCAAAACTCTACATATTCCACATAACTACTGTGTCAACATCAATACTTCTCAAAATTCTATAATATACATTACTTCAAAACAACATTACATTATTTTCATCTCTACTAGTTCAACTTTAACTTTGACTTCAAGTTGGACAGATCTATGTGTCCCATAAAATATTCATCACCGACAAAAACTATCTTTTATTAGCTTTCACAAATTGTTACTTTATTTCTCACTTTATCAAGTTATTTTTATCATTCCTTTAGAACATCTGTAATACATTCAAACATTACATTGAACATTAATCACTTGGAACATTTATAAACCAATATACCAGTGACATGTTATTGCTGATCAGCTGATCTTATTAACACTGTGAAAACACGTCTCAAAATTGAACAAATTACATGAAATATTTATATATATGTTTATCAATATTCGCTTCTGACCTCTTTGTTTCCCCTCTCTCTCTGATTCTGATACTTTGTGTCAACCGCCTGCCAGACGGCTTAATTATTTACTTAGGTTCAAAATACACACATAATGAAAACACATATTTTTATCAATACCTATATCTAACGTACAACAATAAAATCATACATTTAAAAGCATGCAATGAACACCTTATATTGAATGTCTGAGCAGCTAGTTATTTAACAAAGCACAAGCAATTTTATTGGATCAAAATTTGAATTAGCAAAAAATTTTTATGTTGTAAAATTTTAACTTCGTGACTCTTCTGAGACACCTCCCAGCCACACACTTTATTGCAAATTATGGAGGACTGTATCGCCCTTTCGCTTCTGCAAAGACGGCATATTTTGGAGTAGTTTGACCTCTCCGTGTCTTTGCTTCGGCTGTTACATTTAAACGTCTGAATATCAACATATTCGTGTCTATAATTAAACGCCCTTAAATGGGTCTACCACCTGGCTTTGCTGTTCCTCCGCGAACAGAGTGGCAGCCGCTGTTCCATAGTGCCTGGATTTCCCCTAAATGTCACCTCCCATTTAATTTCTACTATATACCAATTTCAAGTCAGCTATGGTCAAGGGACTTGGTATGACCATAGCTAACCACTAGCCAAATCCACGATTAGTGCTGGTAAGGCATGCGACACGATCGTCTATCAGTGTGTAAATTTAAGTTTACACGAAAAAGGTGTGTCGCACATTTTCGCCTCCGATGGAGGTAACACTCTCTGTTACCCCCAACCCATTTCGCTATATACGAGAGCACAGGCCACCCCCGCAATAGCAACTTAATAGCTAACTAATTACAATTGAAAACTAAAACTTTCAACAATTGCAGTTCCACACTCCATGGTTCTATCACTTCTTTGAGCACCAATCTACCCCCCAAAATTATCCCCACATCTTGTATTGACAACAAGTTTTTATTTTATTACACAACTTTTCAAAACGTTCCCATACTCACTGATACTAAAACTTGACAATTATATTTGGTCACTTAATTCTAAAATTTATTTAAATTTAAAATTATACACATCCAAAATTATTTTGGTTTTTTTTTTTTTTTTCAATATTCCTATTTACATTGAAGGCTGACTCTCTCTATCTTACTTTCCCCACGTCTAGGAAGATCGCAGTCGCCTGAAATGGGGGTGCTTTGCGATGAAGTATACAAAAGCTCCAACTCAGATCTACTTTGTGCAGTACTTCCCCTTCTATGCGAACTGTAATACCCCATCTTCTCATCTCTACTAACCCGTCGTCTGAGCCGGAGCCTCCCATACTTCTCCGCAAAACTCTTCGTTTCTGGCTTAAGCAAAACTACTGTCAATGGCTCAACTTGGATTTTGCCATTGACACTAAAAATATTTAAGTTTGTATGCACTGCCCTGTATTTAGGTGCAGCCTCCATTATGTACAACACTCTAAGGCAGTGCAGGCACGTGACAGGTACACCGAGACCGCTGCACCTGGAGTGTATTAAAAAAATTAATTCGTGTCACGTACCTGTTGGGGTCCCCCTCCCCGTTCAAATATGTAGTTAAATTTTCTACTTTATACCAATTTTGGTGGAGCCGGACCATCGTTGTTTCACCGCCCGAAGGAAGATCCGCCAACCATGGCCCGCCTCCGAGTTCCGATTTCCACGGCCAGGACTGGTAAGATCGTGACCGCCCGAAAATGGGGGAGGATCCCTTCTAGAAACATATAGAAAAAACAATTAAATTACATTCATACACTTAATCATTGATAAAAATCCTTATGCTGACCAAAATAATTTCAAATTTGTAGCGTTTTGCGTTCCAACTATCTCCCTCATTTCTCTATTCTGTAACACATATGAATTCTTCATTTTTACCTCTATTATCTTGTACGGCCCCTCATAGAATAAGAAAAATTTCTTGATCTCCTTATCTTGGGCACTCGACAAATCGTGGCGTCGCACCAATACCAGCTGTCCAACCTCGTACTGCGTCCACTTACCTTTCATATCGTGGCTCTGTTTTCTCTTCTCCCCTTTGGTCAATAAACTTTCATTCGCTAGCCTAAGTTTTACCTCGCGACCAATAGTGTTAGTTTCTGGTGGATACTCAATTAGTTGCTCCAAAATTCTCTGTGGACGCTTCCCTCTTACCAACTCATAAGGTGTGAACCCTGTCGACTCGTGGGTGGTGCAGTTAAGCCAATTTTCAATCTTCTGTGCATAGAGTGGCCACTCGCTGTGTTTGGCGTGGCAGTATGTTCGGAAAATTCTTCCCAACTCCCTCATGACTCGCTCCGCCTGATTGGACTGCGGATGATACACTGCGGTGTGCTTTGGGATGATACCTTCCCATCCGAGAGTCTGGCGCCATCTCCTGCTGATGAACTGCGGTCCATGGTCGGATAAGATCACCTTCGGCTTTCCCACGTTGATCATGTAGTCGCGTGTGATCTTCTCACTCAGCACCTTACTTGTCGCTCGCTTCACGCTATATAACCTTACATATTTGGAAAATGTGTCAAGTACAACAAAAATATGCATCACTCCGCCCCTACCCTTTGGCAATGGGCCGTACAAATCTACAGCTACTAAATCAGATGGTTTTTCTACTTTAATGTAATTTAGTTCTCCTTCTAACCTATAATTCACAACTTTAGATTTCTGACATAGCTCACAAACTCTAAGTATTTTTCGGACCCGTTTTTCCATATTTTTAAATAGACAAGATTCCTTTAACACATTCACACACTTCCGTGCCCCAAAATGCCCGTATCTAAGGTGACAGTCCCACACTATTTTCTCTATCAACCCTTCAGGTATAACTAATCTCCAATCCCTCTCTCTCCCCTCTATTTTTTTAAACAAACTCCCTTTAAACACCTGAAAATATTGTTTATAACCACACTCATCTACATCTGATTCTACACTAGTAATTATTTAATTTAATTTACTATCAGCCCTTTGCATTACATTTATATACTTCAATTCTTCCCCAAAAAGTTTATCTTCCCGGGATAGTCTATAAATCTCTATTTCTTTAATATCTCTACCCGTTCTATTTCTATCTGGGTCTACTCGTGATAGTGTGTCTGGCACCCTGTTCTCTACACCCTTAATGTATTCCCAAGAAAAATTATACTCTTGAAGAGCTAACACCCACCTGGTTATCCGGCTGTGTGTGAGTTTACAAGTATTCAGGAACGACAACGCTTTATGGTCCGTCCTGATGATGGTTTTGTTACCCAGCAGATACGTACGGAACTTCTTCACGGCGAACACTATACTGAGGAGCTCCTTCTCGGTGGTAGTATAGTTACGCTCTGTGGCTAGCAACGTCCGGCTGGCGAAAGCAATGGTTTTGTGTTCTTTCGCCTCGTCCTCTTGGTACAGTTCCGCTCCAAGTGCTATATTGCTGGCGTCTGTCTGTAAGTAAAAGTTATCATTAAAATTGGGGTGATTCATTAAAATCATATCCACGAATTTATCCTTGATTTCGTTGAACGCTGCTCTTTCGTTATCTCCCCACCTCCATGGTTTGTTCTTTTGCAGCATTGCGCTGAGTCGGGCCGTCGTCTGGGCGTAGTTCCGCTGGAATTTCCTGTAAAAAGTACAGAGACCAAGAAAACTTTGCAATTGTTTTATATTTTTAGGCTCCGGGAACGTCAGGATGGATTCTACTTTATCCGGATTGGCACGTATCCCTGTAGGTGTTATGATGAAACCCAAAAAATGTATCAGTTTGCAAAAATTTCGATTTGTCCCAATTCACTGTCAAACCTCCCTGGTATAACTTCTCCAATACATATTCTAAATGTTCTACATGCTCTTCAAATGTCCTAGAAGCTATCAGAATATCATCAACGTATATGGTTAAAAAATCTAAGTTATGGGGTTGCAAAATTTCGTCAAGACACTTGATAAAACTAGCTACACTGGTGTTCAATCCAAACGGTAGTCTCTTGAATTGATAATTCTTTCCATTGAATAAAAAGGCTGTATATTTTCTGCTATTCGCTGCCAACGGAACTTGCCAATACCCGGCGGTTAGGTCTAACGAGGTCATATATTGTACGCCGGTGAACTTCTGAAAAATTTCTTCTATCGCTTCAGGTGACTCCCTGTCTGGAATGATTATTTGATTGATTTTGCGGGCATCTAAACATAACCTGACTCTACCATCTTTTTTAATCACTACTACTAAGGGGTTAGAATATGGTGATACAGATCGCTCAATTATATCTCCCTCTAACATTTTCTCTAACTCAATCTGAACCGCTCTTCTCTTCGCATATGGCACCAGATAACTTCTTTGCACATAGGGTGCATGTTCCCTTACCTTCAACTCGCATTCATAGTTTCTTGCCCTCCCTGGTATATCGGCAAACACTTCTCTAAAATTCTCTACTACCCGCCACAACGATTCACGTTGAGAACTCCCTATTACGCCACCCTCACTACAAAATTTAAGTGCCCTCTCATCCCACAATTGATCCACATTCTCCTCGCACTCTATCTTACTCTCACTACATACATTCATACTAACTTCCATTTCTTGTTTATTACCCCGATTATGTATCACCCTTACCCCTGAGATTCTTACCGCATCTAACATCCGCTCAAAATTAATACGGACTGGTTCCCCTTCACTATTTAATTCTAACACCCGTTTATGAAAATCAATCACCGCCTTATGTTTAATCAGAAAATCATTTCCCAGTATAACCTCAAGATTTAATCCCCGTACAACTAGAAACGTATTTTCGTACCCTACCCCGTTAATTATCATGTTTAAATGTACTTGTTTCGTGACTCTTTTACTTCTAACTCCCGTAATACCTACAATCGTCACCCCCGCTACTGGCAGAGATGGAATATTTTTATTTATTTCTCTTAATTCATCTAGTACGTGTTCAGAAATAACAGAGATTTCGCTACCTGTATCTATTAAAGTTTTAATCTCCTTACCTTCTATGTTGATTTTCACCTCAGTCAGTCCATTCTCCCATCTCCCTGCTTCGAAATCTTCCTCCTCCAATAATTCCTCAGATAAATCCGTTATAATAATGTTATTTTGGTACATGTCGTTCGTTTGGACCCCAGAATCTTCTGGCGACAACGGTCGGGTCCGGTGTTCCATTGTCTCTCTTAGTTTCCCGCAGATGTGCTCGCTACTGCCGGGTTGTATCCTCGTTTGTGCTGGTTTCCTCGCTGTTCATGAGCGTGGCCTCTCGGCGCTCCTCCTTGGCCCTCTCCCCTTCGTTGGTATGCATTCTGGTTCTGTGCGGGTTGTTGTCCCTGTCGCTGACCCGGTCTCTCCCTTCTGCATCTAAAACAAAAATTTTGTGTCGCATAATTCTCCTGTGAGCATGCCGGACAAGTCCATTTTGGTCCTCGATTATATTGTTCTCGTCTGGGGTATGCCGGTCCATTTGTAGGCCCCCTCGGCGGTCCCTGATGACCTCCATTATTTACATTCTGCTGGTTCTGACGACGACTCAATTCTTGGTCCCGGATATTCTGAAACACACATCTAAAATATTTTCTAGTTCGCTAATATTAGCTACCTCCCGCGTCATAAGTGTTATTTGTACTTCCCTTGGCAAATGCTTGCTTATATGCCTCACGAAGGATCTAAATGGCAATGGCGGTTCTAAGTATTTCGCCTCATTAAATATTCTCATCACATACCCGGTTATATTATTATTGGGTCCCCCAAAATTCCCGGTTCCCATAATTCTACTCCGTAACACTTCTTGGTCTTCTTCAGACCAATATTTATTTCTGAATGCAGACTCAAAACTTTCAAAACACCCCCATTCCGTTTTGTGTACTTCGGCCCATATCTCCGAACTACCCTTGAAGCATTTTAAAAATTTTAATAATTGAACTTCCCAGTTATTAGTACTAAACTTATTGAACTCTCTCACTCTATTTATGAACTGCATAGGATGTACTCTTTTGTTGTCACAACTGAATGTCTCTAACTCAACTTCACTGCTTACGTCACGAGTCATAATTACTCGCTCGGTAACAGTGTTTACTTGTTGACTGATGGCCATGCTCAATTCATTTTTAACATTCATTAACTTAAGATTACTATCAGATTCAAGGTCACTTATTGTATCATGTATGGTCTTAAATTCAATCTTACAATTATTTTCTATTTCTCTTATTTTACTATTATTATTTTCAATCTGACTCATAGCATAACCAACCTTACATTCAGTATTGGTGTTACATTCTCTTATTTGTTTCTCAACAATTGTATTTATGACGCTATATTGTTCCGTGATCTGTTTCTCTACTTCATTAGTTATATTATTGGTAATATCAGAAACACGGCACTCTAATTGCTCATTTATGGACTCTGACAATTGTGATTTCATACTTTCATAACGTTCATCAATATGTTTATCTAGTACACGACTCAAATTATCAAATTGTACATTAATATTCTGTTGTAACTGCATATTCTGTTGTTCACATTTTATTCTCTGTTCATCTAATTTATTGTTAAAATCACTTTTCATCTTGTTTAAAGTTATTTCATTATTATCAAAGCGTTTATCATTATCATCAAAACGTTTATTAAAGTCGTTATTTTGTTTATCGAAATTGACTTTCATAAAATCTAATAGGTCATCTAATGACAATTTTTTCTCTTTCGTTTTATTTGATTTGATCAATATCGGGGTAGATTTCGCTTCTGCGTGATCGACCATAATTGACCCAGTTAGGTCATCGTTAACTATTGATTGCACGCTCAACTCAGCTGTTGGCCTTGACTGACTTACTTCGCTCACACTTGGTGACGGGTTCATCGAACCAAGGCCACTCTCACTCATAACTGAACCTATTACACTGCTCTTTTCTGTGTTCTCAGACATTTTTATTTGGTCTATTTTTTCTTACGTAACAACTATCAATGACTACTCTCTTTTCAAAACTGATATTACAACATACATACAATCAACCTTCTATCATAATTACGTAAGTTTACATCAATACAATTTCGCTTTCGTAACCGTACTTCGTTATGCACTGTCAAATGTAAGCCGGTGTAATACAACCCTTTTTTGTTATATTACATCCTGGTCACGCTGCAACAATTGTAACTTTAATTTCTTTTTGGTATTTTTTATTATTCATATTGAAACTCCCACTTACCTTTAATCTTCGATCTGGCCGGATCGCATAGCGGGGACGAACCCAATTCGTTCGACGAACTTGACAGTACATAAAACGAAATAAGGTTTTGAAAGAATTTAACTCTCAGAATTTTTTTTTAGAAGAGAAATTATTTTTTGTTTATTAATCAGAAAAGTTGAATTTATAAGTTTTCTCCAAAATAGGTTTTTTACATGTTTTAAAAAAAGTTGTGCAACTATTTCATCTTACTTGTAATAGGTACTTTTATATTATTAACTTACGAACTATGGCTTACCTTATGTAACACTCATAAATACACAAACACAAATACAAACACAAACAGCCCAGCTTTGCTCACTCACACATACACACAGACCCCGAAAAATTATAAAACCCTTAACATTTTGGAAGATTCCCCCCGTCGGCAACGTGCTTCACTCACGCTCATTATGACTTCTCGTTTTTTCAACTGCTTGGCGTCCGAAACCGATATTTATGTCCTTCAATTAAATAAACACTCCACTGTTTATCAATGAGATAATTATTTTCACCAATAGTTCCACTTTTACTGAAAATTAGGAAATTTTAAGATGAGCCCACTTGGGATTATACCTGGCCAGGTAAGATGTGGGATCGGACTGCGCAGAACGGTAAGGCATTCACCGCTACCTCGATTTCATCGTTTGTTGAGGAAACCAATGCCTGGTATTTGTTCGTCATAGTTTCGTCCTATGCTATGCATGTAGTTGTTGGAGTGACGATAGCGGATGATTTCAGCTAGGCACTGGCTAACGTCACAGGAGGGGCCGGACTTAGACATTATTTCCTGCCGCTCAAACGCACATTGCTGAATTAAATTCGCCCAAGCATATAATACGAACAATTTAAATCAGTTAATACATTAGCAAGGCACATAATTAGCAGTATATCTTGAACATGAAAACACAACAGACTGTACCTCAAAACAAATCAAAAAACTTTTTTTTTTTTTTTAATGTAGTAAACTGTAATAATATTTTATTAAACATGTATTCTGACAGTTAATAGAAAGAAAATTTATAAAATAAAACAACATGGATTATCCAAAGAATCTATGACCTGATTACATTGGCCAGTATACAGTTCACACCAGTCATCAGCTGATGTCTCGTGGTCAGGTGAATGACCTTAACCTAGACACACTCCAAAAAATTATACAATGTACAATGCCTAACATATTTATAATTTTTCACTCTAACATAGTACAACATCATAAAACATAAACATTCATATATAATACAAACCTCGTTCCATTACAAAAACATTTAATTGGCCTCTGAAGCAAATTACAAACATTTCAATCTTAGGTTTAGTTTTAACTTCTATTAACGCTTTACTCTGTTACATTTTATTATTACACTTCAATTATGAATCTCTATTACTCATTTTCATTATCTATCAGTTTGGGTGATTATCTGTTATCCACAACGATCTAATTTATTGAATGGGCATAAAAATATAATCTTACCCCCCATTTGACTCTAACACTCACTGACAGATTTACATAGGGTGACACTAATCTCTCAATAAAATTTTCCTCCATTAACTTACTACGCTAACTCACTTTGAATCATTCTACTCTTATAACAAAATACCCGCTACCCTCTTTGTACTTAGGATGTGTGTTCCCTCCCTATACTCATTCCCTTATTAGTTCCTGGTCTCCCCCAGGTAACTCCGCCAACGCACATACGGTTCACCTCCCGCCATAACGCCTGTTGTTAAGGACTCCCTATCACACCACCCCCTTTACAAAATTTCACCACCATCTAATTCCTCTCCAATTACATCACTCTCACTACTCTACATATATGCACTATCGCTACTGTTGTGACGGAACAAAAGTCCGTCTTCAGATTTATTTGCCTTAAAGAGATATTTTATTGTAATTTTTATATAATAAAGATGGTTAGGTTGGCTTCCTGAGAGATGTAAAACACGACGCAATTTTGTCTGTACCGTTCAACTCAAGGTCGAGGCCTACGTGTGTATTGGCAGCGATGTGCGCAAAGCAAGTGGAAAATCAGACTGAAACGGCAGTAATAATGTCAGAAACGTAATCACAATGACGCAAAACCATGACGTAAGCCAAATAAAACAATGTAATAATGACGTCATAACACTACTACGTGCATAGATCGTACCCATGTATTGTTCTCAGTCAGCCATAACTACTCAAAGGGTACACACGATGTACAATTCGCCGGGAAAATATTGCCAGCTAAAGTGTCTTGTGTAATCATGAATATAGTTAAAATGTAGACAGTGAAAATTTAAACAATAATTGGTAAATAACAACACAAAAATGGAATTTAAATTTAGTGAAATATAGAGACAAACAATCAGGAACGTTCGGCCGAACATCTGCCCGACCATGGTCAATGACGGACGCCAACTTCAATTCTACACTAGCAGGGAAGTCAAAAATCATAACTACCTTTCAATATTCTTTTTGAACGCAAAATTTTACTAAATTCAAACTGTACCTTTGTCAGTGTATGTGTGGGTGAGAGCATGATACTGTGTGTGTGCCGGCATACAGAAAATAATTAAGGCATTGGTTTGTGTGCAAATAAAGATCTGTAACGTAATAGAGCAATAGAGCTGCAGCAAATTTAAAATGGTTTTATAATGAGATTAAATACCAGAAAGAAATAAGTAAAAAATTAATGAATAACTAATAAGGGCGGAAGTAACGTAAGACGCCATTTTGTTTGATTTTATAAGCCACCATATTTTTTGATATTCATAAATGTAAAGTATTTAGCGTCATTAAACAAAGTTTTGTATGCCACCACTATTGTTGTTAAAAGCATTATTTCAAGACCCAGCTCAGTCTCTGATTTTGGTTTAAAAGAACTCTGGACCCTATAGAGAAAGTAATGTATGGCAGTGGACCATGTGCTTCAGCGCATAATTATGATACTCACATGGTAAGTACGATAGTAATAAAGCAAAGAATAAATTTGTTAATAAATATAAGGTAACAAATGGCGCCCAGAACTAGGGACTTTATTATTTGTAGTGTTTTATAAGTTAACAAATGGTGCCCGAACTGGCGACATTATAAAAAGTAAATTTTATAATAAACTCAAATACAGAGACGGGGTGGGGCATTGAGATAGTGTGTATTAGGTATCATAAGATAGAGTTTATGTTATATTGTAAGGTTAAGTCAATACAAAACTAAACTTTTATAAAAGTTATTCTCATTAGTAGAAGTTCTTTTATATTCGATATGGCAAACAATAGTTAGATGAGTATCACCGAATCGCAAATTATGAGCGAAAGCTATCAATCAACACCAGTCATAAGCAAAAGAACTGAAGAGAATGATATAGTAAAAATAATGCAAACACTTTTCGAAATACAGAATAACAAATTTGACGAGAAATTTAATAAACTCGATATGAAGTTACATGAACTGAAAGAGCAGAATAGTGATTTCAAAAATTGATATTAACGAAATCAAAAGACAAAATTTCAATTTTACTAAACGTTTTGATGAGCTACACATGAAAAGGAATAAAGTAGATGACAATTCTAAGAGTAGAGAAATAGACAAATTAAACATAAATAAAGACAAGGTAAGTAGTGGGGAGAATTATAATGATAAAATAAATAAAAATATGATATTAGAAAATGATTATGTGAACATGAACATTGGTAGTGATAATGAGATTTTAAGGGGAGTAGAATATGATAATGATGGAATGTTAGTGTATGTTGGGGGGTTAAAGAGAGTATAGAGGTAGAAGGGTTGCAGGGGTAAATTTTTCCCTTAATGGTGTAGTAGGGGGTGGAGTAAAGACTTCACATGTGTTTAGGAAGGACGAGAGTTCCTTCAATATATATTTGGAAGACGATAGGTCTGCAAATAAAGTTGTCTCTGGTTTTGTTAGTGCACTTCATAGGTGGTGCAGAAATTGTGAGTTAGTGTCCCCTGCATATTTTGAGAGTGAGAGATATATTGAGAGAGAGAGAGAGAGGTACTGTAAGGAGAGAGAGATTTTTACTGTAAAAATAGAGATTTTTAAGATAAGTAGAAAGTATGAAGAGCTTATGGAAAAGTTAGGAGTAGAGATGATGTATAATAAAAATAAGAACTTACCTTATAGTGAAACTGAGGTAGTAGATGATAATGAAAATAATGACTTTGTAACTTACCTGATTGTGACTAATTATACTGAAGGTGACAGGACCATACCCGATCGTGACAAATTGTGTGATGTAATAATACGGAGTAATCCTATTAATTATGATAGTTTTGTGGAAGAATGCAAGAATTTAAGTAAGTATCATATTAATGATGCTAATATAATGTTTTCAAGGAAAAATAAGTTGTATAGACTTAAGACTCGACTGTTGTTTGATGATGGGGGATAAATATTTTATTGTGTTATGAACATTTAATTATGTGATAGTGTGGTTTCAAGAAGGACTGTTTTATGAACTGATTTATGGTCAAAGATTAAATGATAATTTGGATTGTATATTTTTGTGTATTAATGTCAATGTATTTGTGTATTCTTGATGTTGTGTATTATATGTATTTTTGTATAAACCGTGTATGTAACAGGAAGTTATAGTTTAATTGATTTAATAATAACAATTAACAGTGTTTTTTGACTAAACAAGTAATGAAAGTAATGATGAAAGTTTAAATAATTGAATTAAATAATTGAAGGTTAATTACTTAATTAAGGTTGTACAAAAGAAAGTTTGATGATGAATTTAAATAATTATGAGATCTAGATTCTAATGATTAGTAAATGAGTAAACATAAATATGTTCAGATATTGAGTTGTATTATTGTTGTAAGATAAGTGAATTTTCTAGTGTTATATTAAAGTGAAATGTTGTAAAGAGTTGGGTAATAATGATAAATAAGGCATATGAATTAGTCAGAATTAACTTTATTGGGAGTTAGAGAGAATAAGAAGTTGAGATACAGATAATACACAAAGAGGGTGTTAGATATTTTAGGGACACAGTAGTTAGTGATTATATGTAGAGAAGATGAGTAATATGTACAGTAGAGTCCCGGTTATCCGCCATAAACGGGCTGGTGGAAGGGCAGATAAGCTGGAATGGCGGATAATAGGGAGAGTTAAATAAAACGCAAATTTATCATAAAATTACATTGTAATTTTGTAAATGTAATTAATAAACATCACGTTTTACAACAAATCAATAGAGAAAACAATCCAGTACTGTACAGTTATATTACAAAATTATAGTAAAACATTTTAGAGAACAAACAACAATATTAAAGTTATACACTTACAAAAAAAGAGTAAACAATTACGCCTACTTTAGTACTTCACGCTTCAAATTTAAGAATTCAGTACATTTTAACAAGAAAAATTTACTAAAAATAAATATAGAATCAGACTAATGTGTACGTAATAAAATTGACTTACACTGTCAGAAATGTTGGAAGTGAGAGTTCAGTTCATGATGAGTGAAAAAAATTAGTGATCTTCGACTGCCTCCCTGATGATTCCCGCTTCTTTGCTGCCAAGTCTCGCCATCTTTGGAGCATCATTATGTCGACAACCCTGGCTTCCTCTTGCTGCTCAACATACTGAATGGATGCTTCAAGAGCTTTAACCCCTTCTTTGTGTGTGATCTTTTGGGGCTCAACAGTTTCAGAGTCTTGATCTTCAACAACATCATCGCTATTAACAAGTGTTACAATTTCTTCGTCAGTTATTTCATATTGGTCGTCTCCTGAAAGCCAATTCCTTATTTCATCCAACGATGCATCCTCACATCCAGGGATACGTTGCACCAAGGGCAAAATACTTTCATGAAGTTCATCCAGCATGCTTTCAGCCATATTTTCGTCCTCGCCCAACAGCTTATGCCACGACTTCGCAATTGTTTGTGCCCCGACGTCGACCCAGGCCCTTGCGACCCAATAAGCGACATCCTTCAAATTTATACTTTTCAACTTCTTAATCAAGTTTTGCCCATCTTCAATTTCTTGTATGACTGTTGACAGAAGCTTTCTTCAATAGTTTCGTTTAAGTGTTTCCAAAACACCCTGGTCCATAGGCTGACAAATGGCAGTCACATTTGGTGGCAAAAACATAGCCTTTATGTCCCCATCTCTAAGTTCGTCTGGATCAGGGTGAGTTGGGGCATTGTCTAGCAGTAAAACTGCTTTTCTGGGTAGGTTGTTGTCTTTTAAAAACTTCTCTGTAGAAGGAACAAACTCTTTAAAAAACCATTCCTTAAAAATTTCACTAGTCATCCATGCACTTTTTTGATTGAAATATTTTACTGGAAGAGCATGTTTTGAAATGGTTTTAAAAGCCCTAGGGTTTTTGGACTTTCCAATCATTGCCAGATCCATTTTATGGTTTGCTGTGGCATTACTGCATGCTAAAATAGTCACTCTCTCTTTACTGCGTTTATAGCCAGGGGCTGCAGCTTCAGTTCTAGCTGCAAGGCTCTTACTCGGTAACATTTTGAAATTAAGGCCTGTTTCATCACAATTAAATACGTGATTTCCTGTTAAGCTTTCAGTTTCAACAAAGTCTTGAAATTTTTTCTTAAACTGCTCCATTTCTTGAAAGTTTGATGACAGTTTCTCGCCGCAAATATTCAACTGACGGATTCCATAACGCTTCTTCCATCTATCAAGCCAGCCAACGCTTGCTGTAAAATCTGCATCACCTTCGTTAAATTCTTTTTGAAACTGCAACGCCTTTTCTTTTAAGATAGGTCCCGAAATAGGCACCCCTTTCTCCCTGAACTGTGTAAACCAAATGTACAACGCTTCGCTAACTTTTTCATAATCACTATTTTTCATAGTTTTTCTATCTTTAAAAGCAGTCTCAGTAACTCGTGAGGAACACCATTTTTCTAATTCTAATCGTCTCTTCTTCCAATCTCCAACTGTGCGATGACCGACGCCGTAGTGGTCAGCCACCTTCTGCAGCGTTTCCCCTTTATCCAGTCTTTTTAATGCCTCAAGCTTGTCTTTTATTGATAAAACAATTTTCTTCCTTTTCGTAGCCATAATCACAACACTATTAACAAGACTACACTACGACACTTTCACCAAAACTGCACTAGTCACTCACGGACACACCGCGTAAAAATAGCCTCACTGCTCACTACAGCACACAACAAGAAACTGCAGTCTACTAAGCGATGAGCATGTGAGCGATAGCGTTGGATGTTGGGGGTGGGGTGGGGTGAATGACACATGAGTCACAGCTAGGCTATAATAGGCGATGGGCAGTAGGCCAAATTCCTGCGGTACAGTCAGGAGCAGTCACAAAGAGAGCACATACACTCACGCCCGCAAACTATTGGCACACTATTTTCGTTGCAGTAATTAAAGAAAATATTTTTTACGTTTACGTTTTTTTACGCCACTTGGGCGGCAGATAACACGGAACGGCGGATAATCGAAGGGCGGATAACCGAGACTCTACTGTAATTAAAGAGTTAATAGTTCATGGTGATATTTTGTAGTAAGGGTGATGGGGTAAGGAGTGACCAACGTGCGGCGTTGTGGCAGTTCCCGTAATTAGAGAAGGGTAAGAGTGTTTGCCGATATTTGGTGGAGGGCAAAAGGTTATGAACGTGTATATTGCCAGGTAGGGTACACACATCTTAGTACAAAGAGGTAATAGAAATTCCACTTAAAGAAGTGAACGGTATAGAGAAAGAGAGAGATAGAGATTTTTGAGATTAATAGAGGTTATGAAATGTTAGTGCAGAGTTTAGATATTGAGAGAGGTGAGAAAATTGACTTACCTTGTGAAATAAAGATGAATGATTTTCATGATACCACTGTAGATGATAAACACTTACCTTGTACGGTTATGGATATAGTAGAAGAATATGATAACAAATTACCTTATGTTGACCAAAAATACTGACGGAGACTGGACAAAAAATACCAATGTAGACGGGTTTTATGAAATAATGGGAGACAAATATGTAGTTAATTACTATGTTAATATAATTAACGAAAGTGGTCATTACAGTAATAATTGTAATGTATGTAGATAAAAATGAGTTATGTTATAAATACATCAGGTTAATATATGACGATGGGGGTTAAATAAAAAATCAGTGAATGGAATTTTAAATATTTTAGTTTATGGTGATGACCTGGCTAGATTATGAAATGAGGTGTGGTAAACAGAAAATTAATGACAAGAAATTGTAAATAAATTTATAGTGAAATTAATTGTGTTTGTGTTGTGAAATGTATTTTATGTAAACAATGTGTGCATATAGCAGAAATTGATTTAATAATAATAATAATTTATTATTTAATTGATTAATTTAAAATGTTGTATAAAGAGATTTTGATGATGAATTTAAAGGAGGTTTCTGAGATTTGAACTTTAAGATAAATAGTAAATGAATAAATGTAAAATGTGTTTAGTTGTGGAGTCATATTATAACGTACCTACGTTATAATACCGGGAACCTGTGCTTCATTGGCTCTGGTCAATTACACAGGCTGCCATAGACTTAACCAACTTCTAATTAAACACATATAATTTTGAGATATCTCTATAATTGAAGGAAAATGGACATGGGTTCCTGTTGATGTATTCACTCAGTTTTGTGTGTTATATAATGACATCTCTTTATTATTCTATAACCTTAAAATCTCTACATAAGATTTTCAACATAGCTGATTCTTAATTTACAGATTACAGTTTACAACATATATTTCAGAAGGGCTCTTTAAATAAGGAAGTTTATGTGTTTGAATTCTCCACGGATCCGGAATTTAAAACTTGTTTGTTAATAATGCTCATTTACTCATATACTATCTTTCAACTTAAGCCATTTGAAGAATGGACTTTATTTAGCTTTTGCCATTTGAAGAATGGACTTTATGCAAACTTTAGAAACAGAGACGCTCTATAATTTAAGCGTTACTTTCTACTACACATATTTTTAAGCATATTACATACTACTGGTTACAATTAGTGACTACTCTTAAAAGTCTTGAAGTGTTATTTAAATTGTCTTTGGTACATTTTTATTTGAATATTACTTAATCACGGAAGACTGGCTTCCGCGTCACCTTATGGTATCCTGATGTTGATTCAGATTAGGCTCCTCGGTCCTTGGGGTGTCTACTGATGGTCTATCGTTATTGTAGTTTCTGTTGACATTGAAGTTCCTGAAGTGAGTTTGGTGATTCTGAGGCTTGTACTCTCTTCTCTGATGTCTGGTAGAAAACCTCGTTAGTAGTATAACTCATGTTAATGTTTGTTCCACAGATATGCACTTTACATAATTATTGATAAGGGGTTTTCACCTTAGATACCTAGTACCTATTTTATTTTAAATACATTGTTCTCTAACAAATTAGTATGTAGAGATGTCATCGCGCACACTTATTCATTCTTTTTTCTTTTATATTACATGTTTATATAGGACTCACTATTTACCGCTACATTACGTTGCACACTGTTCTTACTTGAACTTAAAAGAAACAAAATATTGTTTTGGTTTTGTGGCAACATTTGGATGCGACCAGTTTACTGCGTGAGCGCGCCATCACTAGTACTGTACGTTTATTGGGAGAGGTAAAAAGTAACTTCGCGGAGTTTACGCTTTACCAGAAAAATAGTTCCGCCTTTTAATCGATATTTACCGTTTTAATCTTTGACACATTTATTATCCAGAGATATCCTTTACTTCAGAAATGATTATTGTATACAACTGTTTTTCCCTTGTTTATTTTTATTGAGTTGCACTTTACTCATATTATTAGTTTTGTTTATGGGTTAATATGTGTGTCGATGCCGTTTACCGCCTGTCAATGCATGGTTAATTATTTAGGGTGTTTCCTTACTTTTATACTCGCATTCCTTTCGGTTTTTAAATCTCTTTATTAAATCTTATTTCTGCGTTATTTTAGGGATTTAAAGTTGTTTTAAAAGTGCGATTTTATTTAAATCTAAATTTTCTCCTCTTCTTAATTTTTTTTTATTATATTTTTATTATTAATGAAATCGTCACATACTCCTCCACTTAAAGAAGACACAGGGTGGTAAAAAAAGGAGGTGATTTCTATGGGTTGTCTGCTTGGCATTTCTGTGTGAAATTTCTCTCACCCTTTTCTCTTTTCAATTTCTTTAAGAGGTGAATGAGTCACTCTCAACTTACTTCTTACTATTATCAAGATATACAACGCCTTACAAACTAATGCTTAGAATACATAAAATTCAAACTTCATGAAATATATTTAAAACACACAAAATTCTTCTTAATACTACTACTTAAGACTACTACCGGTTTTTTCTTTAGTTGTAAGTTACTCTTATTATAGAATTACTCTTTAAGTAATCATTACTTAATTATTACTTATATTCGGTGTCAGCTGACTTCTCACTTTTTCACAGGATCTAAGGTTGATCAGGCCTCATTCCTATTTATATGATTAGGTAATTAAGTGGTGACTCAATTACTCTGTAGCATGTATACCTTTTAATACCTTTTTGTTTGCTTGCTCTCTAGCATTTCTTTTTCCATGATAGTACTTTATCTGGGAAATATGTGTTCTACGTACGTATCTTTGCGTAGTGGGTTCGTACAGGGCAACTGTTACTGGAGTTAAGTATTTGTAAATTTGGTAAGGACCACACCATCGGTATGATAGTTTGGAGGTGGTCTTATCAATTGCACTACTCGTCGGGTGTGTTCTATACATTACTAAGTCACCGACTTGGTACTTTACTACTTTATTATTATTCCGATCATGATATTTTCGTGATTTCCGTAAGTTTGCTCTTAAATTAGCGCGAGCTTCATTCCATATTTTCTTTATATTCTTATCCCTAATTTCGTGGTGTAGTAACTCATGTATTTTCCACTTAGTGGATAATGGGTGGTTAGGTTTGTATTTATACAATAATTCAAAGGGTGTCGATTTATGTCCTTCATGATAGGCTGAATTGAAGGTGAATTGTATCCAGGATAGGTTCTGGTCCCAAGACGTATGGTCGTTGCATGGTAGGCTATTAAAGCAGATTTTAGGTTTCGCAAATACCTTTCAGCTATATTACCTTGTGGACGATACTCAGTAGTGGTAATGTGGTCTATACCGAGTTTGAAACACATGTTCTTGAATTCCTTGGACTTAAACTGTGGTCCGTTATCTGACACTAGATGTACTGGTGTACCGAAATCTTTAATAATCTATCCTGCAAAATCTTCACGGTGGTCGATGCTAACGCTCACCGCATGGGATACATCCAGACAAATTTGGTGAATGAGTCTACACAAATGAGTAGCATGGTATTTCCTGATTTAGAACGAGGGTAGGGGCCTGAAAAGTCTAAATAAATTTTAGAGAATGGGGTAGTAGGAGTTTCCGAGATTAATTGACTTATTTGGCTGTTTCGTGCTGGCTTGCTTAGTGCACACAACTTACACCTCTTTACGAAACCAGCTATCTCGCTGTTCATATTTTCCCAATGATATTCTTTTCGAATGCGATGTATCGTTTTATTTATTCCCATATGAGCTCCAATGGTGGAAGAATGGTAGTATTCCATCAGCATAGGTTTAATAATATCAGGGGCAATTATTCTTAAATATTTTCCATTTGCTATTCTATAACATAATACTCTCTTACTCAATATATATTTTTCTGACTTATTTCCTTTATCTAGCTGTTCTATAATTGGCCTTAAATGCGGGTCTTGTTGTTGGTAATGAGATATATTCGTAAATGCAAGGGGAAATTCGGTAATTAACATATTAATAATTGGAGTTTCTCTACTCCCCTTACTTTCGGATGTTTTAATAGGCGGCTGGAACATACAGCACAGTGTATCAGCAACTATATTTTGGGTACCTCGAATATGTTGTACTTTGAATTTGTAACAATTTAACCTTAATACCCATCTTCCAATACGACCTAGCTGTTAGGGTGATTTAATAACCAAGATAATGCTTGATTATCCGTTTCCAACAGGAACTCTTTATGTTCTAAAAAGGGTTTGAATTTCTCAAATGCGAAAACTATAGCCAAACATTCTAATTCGTATGCGGAGTATTTCTTTTCTTGGTCAGCCAGAGTTCGTGAAGCGTAACTAATCGGTAATCTAGAGTTATCTACTTCCTGATATATTACTGCACCTAGGGCTACACTTGAACTGTCTGTCTGCACTACGAACGGTTTAGTAAAATCGGCTAATTGTAATACTGGGGGTGATATTATGCTCTCTTTTAGTTTTTCGAATGCAGCTTGGTGTTGCAGACTCCATTCAAATTTCGCTCCCTTTTTTCTTAAGGTGCTGCTATATCGGCTAGATGAGGAATATACTTGTGGAAGTAATTTATCATTCCCAAAAATCGGGCTATTCCTTTCGTATCCCGCGGTGGTAAAAATTCTCTGATCGCACGGGTTCGTTCGGGGTCTATGCTTACCTTTCCGTTGGCCTTTACTATGTGACCTAAAAATGAAAATTGTGTAATGGCTAAATTTACTTTACTGGGATTTACTGTTAATCTGGCTTTCTTTAATCGGGATAGTACTTCACGTAGATGTTTAATATGATGGTCCATTGATTCGCTGTAGATAACAATGTCATCTAGGTAATGATACACATATTTAAATTTTATATCGTGGAATAATTTCTCTAATAATCGGCTACATACAGAACTTCCTTGGGATATTCCAAAGGGTACTCTCTTAAATTGGTACAGGTTGAATGGGACGGCAAATGCGGTTAGACGTTTGGATTCTTCCGATAGGGGTATTTGATGAAATGCCTGATTTAGATCCATAATAGTGAAAACTTTCGCTTTCGTAAAATAATGAAAAGCACTGTGGATATCGGGAAGTGGTATAGACTCGAATTCTATGTTTTTATTTAATTGCCTGTAGTCCACAACTAGTCTATGTTTATCATGGCCTTTAGGTACTAAAAACGCAGGTGATGAATAAGGGGAAGTAGAGGGTTCGATGACTTCTTGTTCTAATCTCTCTCTCATCACAATACCTCTCACAACCCCTCTGAACTATCTCATTCCATGCAAAGGGCAACACAAAATCACTAAAATACTTCATGGCTTTACCAGGTACATCACCACCAAAACTCAAGGGACCATTTGGAGACACCATGTCTCCCACATAACCTCTGGAGGAACCTTTGTCCTCATAAAACACATGTGGAGTCTTTACTCCACTTATACCACAGGGAAAATTTGCCCTCTGCCCTCCATACTCACCTAACTTCTCTTCACGCTCTCTCTCAATCTCATTCACAACTACTACCTCATCACTAATTTCTACTCCTACTAAACTCTCCTCGTCACTATCATTATTCAATGTATCACTCTTTGATACCACATTTTCAATTACATCACCATTTTTAATTATCTCATTGTTATCACTTGTTAACTCATTATTATAATTATCATTATTACTCACCTTGTCTACCGCCACCTGTTTTTCATTTAAACTAACGCCACCACTATTAATACTTATATCTCCTTTATTTTCATTTATTTTGCACTTACCTATACTTGTTCTCCTCTCTCCCATTTTCTCAATATTCCGTTCTAATTTGTTAACGTTACTTTTGAATATCTCATTTGTATTTTCTAAACGCTTATTAATTTCATTGATATCGTTTTTCAAATCACTGAAATTATTTTCACATTTGATTTTTTGTTGTTCAATCTCACCCCTTAATTCATTAAATTTTTTATCATTAACATCGAAACGTTTATTAATATCGTTACTTATTTCATTAAATTTAGTGTCAAATTTATTATTTTGTTCATTTAATTTGTCATTCATTTTAGTATTAACTTCAAGTTTGTCATTTAAGTTACTACTTATTTCATTAAGCCTACTTTCACTTTTAACATCTTGAGCTTTCATAAAATTGAACAAATCGTTTAACGACACTTTACTGACTGTAGGTGTCGACTTAGCATTTACTCCGCTCATAATCATTGATTCGGTTTCGCTTAAGTTGCTCTCAGTGAAGCTGACATTCTCGTCATTATTTTTATTACTTTCCCTAGTTAATTTTGGGGTTATTTGAATCCCCGAATCATCTGTGACTTTTAATTTGTCTGTAATACTTAATTCTTTTATTTTATTTTCTTGAATGAACTCCTAGGTCACCCATGACAGCTGATTCTGTCCAGCTTTCTTGATTTACTATAGGAGTTTCTGACTGAATTTCTGATTCACTTATAACAGTTGAGTCAGACAAACTGACTTCGTTTTTCGTATTTTCCATTTTTATGAATTTAATTATTTTTTAATCAAATAATTAATTACTTATTTATTATCTAAACAATATCTCATAACTTCTACTCACAGTATTTTACGTCTTAACCTCTAATCACAAATCTTGTAATTTTTACTATTACAAAAACCACCTGCTATCACCACCTATTTCGTACTTCAAATCAGGCCTAAACCCATATAAATAAATTCATCTGAGTTATACTGGCAGGGATCGCCATTTGTTACGTTCTATTACTTTACCAATTTCCACCACGTGACTTCTACTTACTGCGTGCGATCTTTTTACGCACTCACCCTGATTACACTTTACACTGACTTACCAAAACAGAAGACTCCAAATTACTTATAGGTCGCCACCAAGGACAGATATGGAGACCTTAAAACACTTTCACTTACTTACCAGGTTCATTAGGCGAAATTTTCCATACGGGATAGGTGATGTTAATTTGGCATAATAATTGACTTAACGCATGGTTACGCTATTAATCCATTTTATTTATATTCATTTTAGAAGTTAATTATTCTGTTCGTAACTCTTAACAGTTCATCAAATTCTTTGCTTTATCAACTCTCTATAATATTATACGTTAAACATTTTAGAAAACCAAATTTATTACTTCAACTAATCTGTATACATTTTATTTTATTAGACAAATGCCACATTTCTTTTATATTCTTTCTTTCAAAATATTTGATATTCGTTATTACTGCTCCTTTTACGTTATTTTTGAAAATACAAAAATATTGTTTATTACCTCCTTTCTAGGAAAAACACATATTGAAAAAACAAACCAAAAAAAACTTAAACTATTGTAACTCTATTTTTTAAGACAACCCAGCTTGCTCATACACTCATTCACGCTTATTACCCCATTTATTTTTATACCCATTTATTTCTGTTTTATTAAAAACAAGAGATCTCTTTTTTCATTTTAATTTTGAATTTCAGTTTTTTATTTTAATTGAAATGATAGGTTTACTTCCCTGTTGTAGTAATGTAGAGCGCGTGTCGAAATCAGTCCACTTTAGTTCACTTGTTTATTCCCTAAGTTAAATTTGGAGCACTGATGACTATCTGCCGTTTCACTATTTTCCTCTACATACTTTATCACACTTTTACTGGTATCACTTTATACTCCATTTATTACATATTTTGAAATTTTACTACGTTTTCGGCTCACGGGGACTCCGTGGGTTGAACCGGCCGCAGCCGCCGTTATGAAATAACGGATACTGTTTTTATTTACATTTTTTATATGCGGACGGGACTAAAACTGTGTCCAGCCGGCGACCCACACACTGCTCGCATCCGCTGCGTTGAGATGTTTTTTGCCGACTGTCCTGTTCTCGGCGCGCACAGCGCTGAGATATTTTTTCAGACGTGCCCAAACCATGGGAACTTTGGCCGCCTGAGCGCGCGTTTGGAGGCGTGTGTATGCACCCTCGCTGAACGTCTGCATTCTTGTACCGGGCCGCGACAGTTTCGACGATACAGTCAATTCACTGTATATGCTTGTTCACAATTCCTAATGCGCAACTTACACTGATGATCACCGTATAGTACCAAGATTGGTTTAAAAATAATTCAAATTGGTTTTACCCCTTTTTGCCCCGTTACACAACCTTTAATTATTTATCATTTGTTGTACCATTAACCCTCAACAAAAATTCAACAATCATTACAAAAAATACGTAATACCCATATGTACTTTCTGATACATTATATAACAACCATATGATTCCACAACTAAACACATTTTTACTTTGACTCATTTACTGTTTATTATCAAGTTTAAATCTTATAAATATCATTTAAATTCATTATCAAAATCTATTTATACCTCATTAATTAATTAACTAATTCATATCAAACATTTAGCTCAATCAGTTTTTTAAAACACCAAGTTACTTTAATTACAATAGTCAAAACAATTATAATTCATTTATTATCACCTTCATAATTATTCTCCTTATTTGTTTAGTTTGATAAAATACATTTGATAAAAGATAAAATTATTATCATTCTTAAAATCGGTTCCTACTACATACACACATTGTTTACATCAAATACATTTTACAACACAAACACAGTTTATCTCACTATGAATTTATTTACAATTTTTTCGTCATATTTTTCTGTTTACCACACTTCATTTCATAAAACACTCCAGTTCAAAACCAACCTACTTACATAGTTAAACGTTCATAGACATTAATTGTTTACCCCCCCATCATCGTATAATAACCTGGTCTTACATCGACACCATTCATCTACAATTAAAGACATATAGCTATCATAATTATGATAATCATCATCATCAAATCTATCCATTGTATCACTATAGTAATTACAAACCTTATTGCATACTATTATTTCAAAATTCCTGTTGACATTTGGTATGGTAGTATTTTCTGTTAACGTCAGGTAAGTTACATCATTATATTCATCTACTACATCAGTTATCTCATAAGGTATGTAATCAATATCCCCAACCTTATCATCATTTGCTGTACTACCTATTTTGCAAGGTAAGTATTCAATATTATTAACTCTCATAATATCTAACCTCTCTGCTAATTCGTTATAATCTCTGTCCAGTTTAAATATTCTCTCTCTCTCTCTCTCTCTCTCTCTCTCTCTCTCTCTCTCTCTCTCTCTCTCTCTCTCTCTCTCTCTCTCACTCACTCACTCACTCACTCACTCACTCACTCACTCACTCACTCATAAAACTCCATTGCCACTATTATTATTATTTATTTTACCTTCTAACACCACATTTTTAATTATATCATCATAATTACCACTAGTTTTAAATTCGTCACTTACCTTAGTACTTGTACCTTTATTATTTTTGTTCTCGTTACACTCACTCGTGTCATTAGTTTTGACACTACTACACCCACTTATTTGGTTTAATTCATTATCACTTATACTTTTAAATTGATTGTTCATGCTTAGATTACGCATTTTTATCTCGTTTTTTATGTTTACAACTTCGTTATTCATTTCTACTAAACTTTCATCTCGTTTGTCAAGTCTGCTATTTATTTCTCTCATCGCTGACTTGATTTCGGATTTGATTTCATTTAAGCTTGTGTTCAAGTTATTATATCCTGACTTCATTTCAGTTTTAATTTCATTTAAACTCGTGTTTTGTTGGTCAAATTTACTACTCATTATTTCCATAAACAATGCTAACTGACTAAGTACTTCTACATTGTCGATTTTACTACCCTTAGCGTCTACCGTCTCATTCGTTATTTCGTCTGTTGTATTGTCTACGCTCTCGTTAATATTTGACGATATTAAATCGTCTTGTGTAACGTTTAAAATTGATCCCTCCTCTAAACCCTCATATAAATTTGCACTCTTATTTTTCTCTGCCATTTCGACTAGGTTGTAAATTATTAAATTTAATTTACAACGTCCCTGTTCGGGCACCATTTGAAGTAGTTCAAATGAATTAGTAATTAAAATACTTAAAATTCGTCCATGTTCGGGTGTGGTTTGAAGTATTACTCGTGTTTTAAATGATTAAAATACTTAAATTGTGTCACCTACCTTTATTTGGAAGTCAATTGAAACATACTTAAATCTTGACGTTCTTGTGCAATTTAACCAAAGTGTCGTCTAGTGTACTCGGCAGAGAAAAACAGGTCAATGCAAATAACAAATATATATTTATAATTTCATATAACACATTATTTTATTTTATTTTACTCTGTCATTTTTGCTAAACTACCACATCAACCATTTCGTCTTTCTCTACATTTTGTACTCTGAAAACAGATTCTGAAATACAGTTAAAAATAATTTTCCGAATTTAATTCCAATCAATATTGAGGCCATATCCTCATTTAACAAGTATACACAAAATTTAATATTCTCTTCTATTATATTGAACGCAGACAATTACTTAACTTATATTATATTATATTACTTAATTTATAACAAAGGCCACCCAGCATCTTACCCATTCTCTCATTCAAACACATTTAAGTTTTATTTCCCCCATAATAAAGAGCTCTTTTAAATTAAATTTTCTTAATTGATTGAAGGTGATACATTTACGTCTTTAACGGCGTCACTGCTACCCATGTGCTGCACTCCGCATTTTCATCACCATTTGTTCGAAAATTGTTATACTGCTTCAATGTCGATGTCACTGAGATTGGTTTTAATGTTGCACCATTTTATAGCTTCCGATTCCGTGTTTAATTCACATTTTATACTGGTTAAAAGATTTTTTCAGCTCGCGAGCCTTTATGTTGAACCGCACGGTTCGATCACTGTAGCAAGACAACAGACGCTAACTGTGTTTTTCAAGATGGCCAGGCGTGCTTCATCCACGCCAACTTGACCTGCCATTCCCAGAGGGACTACGTGACGCGGCAAATATTTAATACTGGGTATAGTACATTCACTGTAACTGACCAACTAGCCGTGTATGTGATAATTCAACTGTACGAACGGGCAGTTCTGCGTCCTTTCGCATTCCAGAGTACCTGCTACCAGTGCTTGTTCACAAATTTTCTGGACCAACATGCAGATGGGTGTCACCTACAGGAATGTCTATTGTTACAGATGCAGGCCTTGTGTGGGTAACTACACTGTGTCGTATTCACAATTAAAATTAAACCTATCGCACAATTCTGCCCCATTACAAAATGTAAACACTGAATGTGTTTAGGTAACATCAGAAGTAGATAAAATGTGTACGTAAATGTAATAATAGTCAGGGAACATAACATTGTAAAATAATGATAACAAACCCTGAATGACTAATTTAAGTCATGGAAATAAGAATCAGATAGAAACCCCATCAAGCATAATGAAGTAAAATCATGACAATGATAAAAAGAATGTAAAGCACAACCACATGTGTGATGTTATAAGAATAAGAGATAAGAAGGACATGTTAAAGTAAAAGTATTAAAATATGGAAGTTCATGTTAGGAAATCAACAAATGTAAATAGATAATTAATATTGTTCAGCTGAATGCAGCATTTATATATAATAAGGTATTCTTTTTAATCAATTAATCATGTTCAAATTAGAAATTAAGAATAATTAAAAAAATATTAGGAAAAAGTTATTAGTCGGATTTGCAACATTTAGTAGATGACGAATGTAAACAATGCATTAGTTAGTTTAAAATAAAAGAATGTTAATGAAAACTATGACCCAACTGGCCTCAAGCCATGTCAAAACAAAGATAAATAAACAAGCTTTACAATGATAGTAATAGAACCCGAATTGGAATTGTAATAACTGAGATATAAACTTTAGCATCATAAATTTGGTGAATCTCAAATAAATACAAAGAAATAATAACAAAAACGAAAGTGACGCTCAGAATACAAATATGTAATGCCTATAAATAGAATTACATCGTCATGACATAATTTCAGACCAATCACGGACGACTTTAGAAGCGTGCCGACAGCGCCAAGCGGGATTCTAAAAAATGTATATAAACGATTGCAATTTTAAACAGAAAAGCATTTTATAATTATTTAAAACTTCCGGGCTGAAAGGCCGTGGTCAAATGCTTGGTGTTCTGCAGCTAGACGTTTCGGCCACACCACCGGTGGCCATCTTCAGTAGCAAAATGTTCGAAAAAGGTGGTATGCCGAACAAGTCTCCCAATGAACTGGGAACAAGCAATAGTGAGAGAAGGCTACGCTGTTTCTATTTATAACTTTTTGGCCGCTTAACGCGGACCAATGAGAAGCCAGCTCATCATTCTCCACTCTGATTGGCCATGGAAAATAAACCATGCCAGACACTATTTAAGGCGATGCTTTCACCTCGGCGGTTCATAGCGACGGACGCATTCTTATGAATATGGATGGACTCCAGATGCAGGTGAGTGAGTAACCCCGGACAGAAGACAACACCCGGGATTCATCAAACATTACCCGGTGATCGTCGTGGGAAAGAGCATGTTCAGCAACTGCGGACTTCTCCGGCTGGCCCAGGCGGCAGTATCTCCGATGTTCAGAGAGGCGCGTCCGGACACTACGCTTCATGGTGCCTATGTACAGCTGGCCACACGTACAAGGAACACTGTACACCCCGCACGACGAGAGCGGATCCCTGGCGTCTTTTACTGGTCGCAGGAACTGTTGGATCTTTTTGGTTGGCTTAAAGATCGTCCTGACGTTTACTCAGCAACTTTCCGATGCGGTCAGTCACGCCACGGATGTAGGGCAAGACAGCGGAGCCAACAACCTCAGGCAACACCGACTTGTCCGGCCTACCAGATCTTCTCGGCCGGGCAGCTCTCCTTACCTCCACAGCAGAGTAGCCGTTGGACTGCAGTGCTTCCTCGAGATGCCGAAACTCATCTTCGAGATACTGGGGCTCACAGATCCTCTTTGCCCGGAAACAGTGTAGCCTTCTCTTACTGTTGCTTGTTCCCAGTTCATTGGGAGACTTGTTCGGCATCCCACCTTTTTCGAACATTTTGCTACTGAAGATGGCCACCGGTGGTGTGGCCGAAACATCTAGCTGCAGAACATCAAGCATTCGACCACGGCCTTTCAGCCCGGAAGTTTTAAATAATTATAGTGACACCGGCCGTGAAAGCCTACGTACTAAAAGAAAAGCATTTTGTCTAATTTCACTCAACTAACAACAACAAATCCAGGCCAACATATCATCCAAAATTTAATAATCAACAAGAAGGAAAAAGTATAATTCAATCAGTGCATCGACAATAGTAGTGAAACTTTTACAAGAAGTGCGTGTAAAAGAACGAGGTTAAGTATCATACATAACCAAGGCAGTAGCCTATCAAGAAGAAAATAAAATCATTCATGTGCGAAATTAAGTGAAGTGTAACCACGATCATTGAATCAGATCGTTAGAACTGTTAATAATTAATCATTGCGATTAATCACCAGGGAGTACGGTGCAAATACTTACATTGTTTACATTTTAGCTATTAACAGTATAGTATAATACACATGTGTACTGATGCAAGAAACAATAATACAATAAGTAATCAACACTGTTTTAAAGTTATTTAGAGGAATTAACATATTCCGACGTAAGATTTCATGTGTTAACGTCCTTACAACTAACCTAAACTGGTTCAGAATAATCGAACTTTTCGTTTACTAGTTTTCAATAACTAAATGTGTCTAACCTAACAATATAATATATCATAAGAGCATTGTAAAGTAAGGCTGTGGCGTTGTATTCTGTAAATTAAAAGAAGTCACCCTTGAGATAGGTAATAATTATAAATAATCTATCAATTAAAACTAGAGTATTCATTGCAGACGAACTGAGCTAGATAAGAGTAAAAAACCGGATGATCTGTAATCCGTTTGTTATTATAAACCGAATGTATTTCATTGAATTTATTATAGAACGAGCAATAAATAACTGAATTGTAAAGTAACAACAATTGTCAACAATTATTTCAACAAATAATTAATCAGTATTACTAATTAAGGAGTTGCATTTTTATAGTAAACAAATTATATAAATTTATAAAAAATCAGAATTAATTAGTAAATTATTCAGAATTCTTTTTATGGGACATTTCTCTTGAAAGCCCATATGGCGCCCAAGTAAAATTTAAAAGTGCTCATAAAAAAACTTTCACAGCATTAATATACTGTTTGATCAAAAGCTTGACAGTTTATTAACCACATGTGACCAACTGAACTTCCAGTACAACATCACAGGTACGTGAAGGTTTAATTTATATAAAATAACTTTGTCTAGACTATACACTGACACACACAGACGACACGATTCAACAGGAGAGTGAACTAACGTCAAGAGATCTACGCAACTGTATACATTCAACAATAGATCTACAACCGAATAATTACTCGAATATAAATAAACAAAAACATCATAATCGAATTAAACAATTAAACAAATAAATAAAAAATAGTTGAAGAATATATTTAATGAACGCGAGTGTTAAAATCAACAACCAGTAAAAGTTATAAAACAATAGTAAGAGAGGAAGAGGTGAAGATTAATTATTATAGAAGTGGCGACAGCAACGTGTGGCTTTTTAAAATAAAAGATACGTAAAGATTGAAACAGTAGTAACTCAAGTAAGAATAAACATACAGCAAAGATGGGATTAATATAGAATTGGCGACCAACTAGTGCGGCTTTAAAAATAGACAGGAGAATATTATATTTTAATTAAATTATCCTCAGTAGAACGACCATACCAAGAAGATGCCAGAACCAGACAGACCATTAAGCTACGCAGAATGGATGACAGTATTATTCAAAAAATTCAGCAGAGATGTGGATTATATTTATGAAAATACCACTGACCACGAACGAGTACAGGTGGGTCGTGCGTGTATAAAGTGGACACCAAACGACGAAATGTCATTGAGACAAATTTATAGCGAAATGTGGAAGCTAGACGCAAAGTATGATAAAGAAGAGACTATTGGGACAACCCACGACATTAACGATAAAAAAGTGGAGAAAATGACAGGGGATGATTGGGAGAGATGGTACAATAATCTTCAACTAATGAAAAACGAAGAAACGGGAATATACGCACATGTGACAGAACCATATACACTGGAAGAGTATGAACAATGGAGACAATTAATCAGACACCCAGAGGAACCAATACAAACGGACAATGCAGAGTTAAGAGCATGGATAAGGGTTAAGTTTGAACAATCCAGGGAAGATATTTGTGAATGGAGGAAAGAATTAAATGAGGGGCGAGAAGAGATGAATAAGAAGATGGACGACGGTAAGAATTCCATAGAACCATTGACAGAAGAGGTAAATAAAAATACCCAAGAACAAATTATCAATGATAATAATAAAAAAGAGGAAGAAATCATAAATACTAAACCAGTGATCGAACCAATAATGGAAAATGATAATAATAAATCATGTGAACCTTTAAGTGAACACAGTGAAACCGTGAATAAAAACATGGAAACCCCCTATAAGAAAATAAATAATAATAATGATATAACGGAAGTGAATCATAAAGACACCGAAGAAATAATGAATATTAATAAACAATCAATAAAAACAATCATAGAAAATATTGATAAAAACACAGAACCATTAAATAAACAATTAAAAGAAACCAATAATACGAAAGCACCTGAAGCGGAGGTTACAGGAGGTAATACCATAGTAAACCCACCTGACAGAACCGCGAAAACAGGAAATGAAAAATTCCTGGACTCAATGATAAAATTTATGAAGGAACAATTTCCCCAAATGATGAAGGAAGCAGACCAAGGAACTCATGAAAAATTAACTCTACTCAAGAAAACGATGGACAGTGGATACAAACAGTGGGATACAATGCTAAAGAGGGATTCTGAAAATAATGGTCAACAAACAAAAGACGAAGAAAACACAAGTACATTGTTATTTGAAAATAAACATAACGAAAACAATGACAAGAATAAACACATAGAAAGCGGCACTAAAGGTGTAAAAAACCGAGTAATTTAGAAAATAAAGAAAATAGAAAAACTGCATTACAAGAAGATGATAAATACACAAGAAGGATTGGAGATGATCAAAAATGGATTAATTAAGGTGCACAATGTACCAATTACTGAACCAAGAGGAGTGAGTCAATTTCGAAATGCTAACCGAACATCAAGTGACTTCCCGGAAGAATCGGCAGGGGCGAAAAAACCAAAACTCACCGAGGAGCACGGAATACTAATGAAGATCATGAGGGAACAGTTCCAACGATTAAGAGACAAGATAGAGGAACCAGTGAAGAAGACCATGGAATTGTTCATAGAAGACAACAAAATACGCGGGAAAAAATTCTGCCAAAGAGTAGATGAAATCCATAAAAGAATGAAGGAGAACCATCGACCATGAATGACAGAAAGATTGCCACATCAGAGAGTGAAAAAAGAATTAACAACGATGGAAGTAGTTCAAACAAGGATGGAAGAACGTGAAGTAAATGAAGATTTAGTAGCAGCCAAGTGGAAGAGCCGTATGATAAGTAGATACATCACCAGTACAGAGATCAATTTGGACACCAAAATAATCCGAGGAAACAGAGCGACAAGGATAATCGACCATGGTTAAACCAAGTAACCATCAACCATTGAAGAAGAAGGACGGATGTTATAGATAACCAAATGAAGCAAACCAGAGAAGAAGAATTATGGGAACCTGAATAAAATATAATAGACCAACTACTAGTAAAAAATAAAATGATTACGGGAACAGACGAAGACTAGACAATATCATGAACAATCCATCTAATATAAAGTGTATAATAAATGAAAAGAGATAATGATTAAACGACAAACAAAGAGAGAATGATAATAAATGAACCAACTACTTAAATAAATAATTAAAAGAAACTAACCAACATAAAATATTACAAACTATTGTATAATCAGTGTTAAAAATGAATTATGGTGAAAATGAAGAAGAATAGAAAACTACAACATAAGGTGACGATGAATTTAAGAATTAACTGCATAATTATATGGTGATGAAAATAAGTGTGAAAATAAGAAGATGTATGATAACAAAACCAACATCCAAGATAGTATTGATGAATAACAACAAAGCTTATGATAATACAACAAATGTGTCAAGTTGTAACAAACAATGACCTGTGAGGAGAAATATGTTAAATAAATTGATAAAGCATCAGAAGTGATACAGTAATGGAATTTATGTAATGGAACCTCTAATCCCTTGAGTATTCTAATAAATGAATATAATTTCTTATAATGAAATATCAATAATATATTGTGTCTTATGTGTTGTGATAGTCCAACTGTTCTTATGTACAACTTTTTATTGTCTCAGACAGAGATGAAGATTCCTCTGATCTGTGAGTGTATAGTTAAGGAACGACTGAGAATGGATGCCAATGAGAGCCCCTCTGACTCCGAACCTGCTATAAATGTTAGGGAAAAATGTTAGGGAATTATAATATTTCAAGGATTAAATCAACAACTTCGAGGTAAATGAAAGAGAAAAGGAGAATTGTTATAAGAATCGAGATACGTATAATGAGAAGGAGAAATGTATTACTACAGGAGAACAGGGAAATTATCAAAATAAGAACAAATGTATAATATAACCAAATAACCAAGAAAATGAAAAATTGACCAATACTTGTAAGCTGAAGATAGGACTAACGATGAACATAGTCTAGACCAATACACCAAAAAACCATTTAAGTTAGATAAAGAAGAAAACAGTAGTTTTATAATCGAACCAAGTTAAAATGATAATTTCATCAAACCAAAGAACTTGTTTTCCTCAAATTATCAATTTTGAGAGGGGAGCATATGTAACATCACAAAATGTCCATAATAATAATGAACACCAGAAAGGTGAATAATACTAAAAGAACTATAAATGAGTAACCAGGAAGAATGTAACAGTAAAAATAATTAACCAATAAAGAATGAAAGGAGAGGAGGAATTCAAGTAAACAGTGGTAAATCCATTACCTGTACTAAATGACACTACAACATAAATAAACAGAATGACAAAGACGAAATGACAAGACAAGTTTCCCACATAAACTGTTAAGTGAGCTTAATAAAAACCTTTGATAAATAAAATCAAATAGAATAGGTAAAATAACAAATGATTTGAATATTATTGTACCATATATTATGAATAAAAAACAGCGCATTAGCTGATCCAAGTCAAAGCAACGATTTAAAAGAGACAAATATAGAGAACTATGCTAGGAATAGTCACAAACTGTAAAAGATAATGTGAAAGCCAAATATGTATTACCATAAATTAAGAATAACTATAAATGTAAACACATTAATGTGTTTAGGTAACATCAGAAGTAGATAAAATGTGTACATAAATATAATAATAGTCGGGGAACAAAACGTAAAATAATGATAACAAACCCTGAATGACCAATTTAAGTCATGGAAATAAGAATCAGAAAAGAAACCCTACCAAGCATAATGAAGTAAAATCATGACAATGATAAAAGGAATGTAAAGCACAACCACATGTGTGATGTTTTCAGAATAAGAGATAAGAAGGACATGTTAAAGTGAAAGTATAAAATATGGAAGTTTATGTTAGAAAATGAACAAATGTAAATAGATAATTAATATTGTTCAGCTGAATGCAGCATTTATATATAATAAGGTATTCTTTTTAATTAATTAATCATGTTCAAATTAGAAATTAAGAATAATTGAACAAATATTAGGAAAAGTTATTAGTCGGATTTGCAACATTTAGCAGACGACGAATGTAAACAATGCATTAGTTAGTTTAAAACAAAAGAATGTTAATGAAAACTATGACCAAACTGGCCTCAAGCCATGTCAAAACAAAGATAAATAAACAAGCTTTACAATGATAGTAATAGAACCCGAATTGGAATTGTAATAACTGAGATATAAACGTTAGCATCATAAATTTGGTGAATCTCGAATAAATACGAAGAAATAATAATAAAAACGAAAGTGACGCTCAGAATACAAATATGTAATGCCTATAAATAGAATTACGTCGTCATGACATAATTTCAGACCAATCGCGGACGACTTTAGAAGCGTGCCGACAGCGCCAAGCGGGATTCTAAAAAATGTATATAAACGATTGCAATTGTAAACAGAAAAGCATTTTGTCTAATTTCACTCAACTAACAACAACAAATCCAGGCCAACATATCATCCAAAATTTAATAATCTATGAGAAGGAAAAAGTATAATTCAATCAGTGCATCGACAATAGTAGTGAAACTTTTACAAGAAGTGCGTGTAAAAGAACGAGGTTAAGTATCATACATAACCAAGGCAGTAGCCTATCAAGAAGAAAATAAAATCGTTCATGTGCGAAATTAAGTGAAGTGTAACCACGATCATTGAATCAGATCGTTATAACTGTTAATAATTAATCATTGCGATTAATCACCAGGGAGTACGGTGCAAATACTTACATTGTTTACATTTTAGCTATTAACAGTATAGTATAATACACATGTGTACTAATGCAAGAAACAATAATACAATAAGTAATCAACACTGTTTTAAAGTTATTTAGAGGAATTAACATATTCCGACGTAAGATTTCATGTGTTAACGTCCTTACAACTAACCTAAACTGGTTCAGAATAATCGAACTTTTCGTTTACCAGTTTTCAATAACTAAATGTGTCTAACCTAACAATATAATATATCATAAGAGCATTGTAAAGTAAGGCTGTGGCGTTGTATTCTGTAAATTAAAAGAAGTCACCCTTGAGATAGATAATAATTATAAATAATCTATCAATTAAAACTAGAGTATTCATTGCAGACGAACTGAGCTAGATAAGAGTAAAAAACCGGATGATCTGTAATCTGTTTTTTATTATAAACCGAATGTATTTCATTGAATTTATTATAGAACGAGCAATAAATAACTGAATTGTAAAGTAACAACAATTGTCAACAATTATTTCAACAAATAATTAATCAGTATTACTAACTAATGAGTTGCATTTTTATAGTAAACAAATAAACAGAAAATTAATGCCTGATCTTGATTTAACTATTTAAACAATTATTGATTTATACAAAATCAGAATTAATTAGTAAATTATTCAGAAGAATTCTTTTTATGGGACATTTCTCTCGAAAGCCCATATGGCGCCCAAGTAATATTTAAAAGTGCTCACAAAAAACTTTCACAGCATTAATATACTGTTTGATCAAAAGCTTGACAGTTTATTAACCACCTGTGACCAACTGAACTTCCAGTACATCACAGGTACGTGAAGGTTTAATTTATTTAAAATAACATTGTCTAGACTATACACTGACACACACAGACGACATGATTCAACAGGAGAGTGAACTAACGTCAAGAGATCTACGCAACTGTATACATTCAACAATAGATCTACAACCGAATAATTACTCGAATATAAATAAACAAAAACATCATAATCGAATTAAACAATTAAACAAATAAATAAAAAATAGTTGAAGAATATATTTAATGAACGCGAGTGTTAAAATCAACAACCAGTAAAAGTTATAAAACAATAGTAAGAGAGGAAGAGGTGAAGATTAATTATTATAGAAGTGGCGACAGCAACGTGTGGCTTTTTAAAATAAAAGATACGTAAAGATTGAAACAGTAGTAACTCAAGTAGGAATAAACATACAGCGAAGATGGGATTAATATACTCTATAAGCCATAATTCAGTCAGATTACACGGAAAATTTGTTATTTCTGTTTGTTTCCTCAGCCACAAAACTTCTCCACTACCTACCTATTAGGCGATGTGTTGACAACCCGCAAACAACACCGGTGTAAATACTTGAAGATTGCCTTAATGTATTGTAATTTAGAATTAAGGCAACCGTGGGTCCATGGGGTGTGCCAGTTTATGCCCCTCTTTTTTGTAATTCTTTACCCACAGACTTTAGGGGTCCCCCTCCCTGTTCTTGTTACTGTGTAAATTCTAGTTTCTACCAATTTGGTAGGGAAAGAGCATCGTTGTCCCACCCCAATGGGAGGTGGCTCCAACCATGGTCCGTCCCTAAATGTCCAAAATCCACGACCAGGGCTGGTGAGACCGTGGCCGCCCGAAAATGGGGGAGGGTCCCTTCTGAAACATTAAATTTTTTTTTTATATGCAATTACAAAATTTATTTCGATATTTTATTTTGACCAATACTTTTTTAAATTCGTGGCGTTATGGGTACCCACTATCTCCCGCGTCACTTGATTTCGCAAAACATATGCATTGTCCATTGTAATCTAAATTACTTGATAAGGTCCTTCATATACCAAAAAGAGTTTCTTAATTTCTTTGTCCTGTGCATTGGACAAATCATGCCGCCTCACCACCACCAACTGACCTATATCATATCTAGTAAATTTACCTGCAGCATCATGACGTCACTTTCTTCTTTCCCCCTTAGTCAATAAGTCCTCATTAGCACTCGCTAATTAGAAACTCTTCTGTTTTATGTCCATACCTCTGGTATTACTCTCAGGTGGATAGTTGAACAGCTGTTCCAGAATTCTCGGTGGGCGTGTCCCCTTGACTAACTCATATGGCGTAAACCCGGTTGACTCATGCGTGGTACAATTTAACCAGTCTTCGATTTTATTCACATAGGTTGGCCATTCACTGTGTTTAGTATGGCAGTACGCCCGAAAAATCCTCCCTAGTTCACGCATGACCCTTTCCGCCTGGTTTGACTGGGGATGATATACCACTGTGTGTTTAGGTATAATTCCTTCCCACCCCAAAGTTTGTCGCCAAGTTCCACTAATGAATTGGGGCCCATGATCATAGAGGATTACCTTAGGTTTCCCGGTTTTTATCATATAATCCTTTGTTATTTTTTCACTTAGAACTCTACTCGTTGCCCTCTTGACACTGTACAGCTTTACAAATTTAGTGAACGTATCTAACACTACAAAAATGTACATCACCCCTCCCCTACCCTTTGGTAGCGGACCGAACAAATCCACCGTGACTAAATCAAAAGGTTTTTCGACTTTAATGTATTTCATTTCTCCCTCCAGCCGGTAATTAGCTACTTTTGACATCTGGTATAAATCACAACCCCGGAGTAATGTTCTAACTCTCAGTTCCATATTTTTAAATAAACACGATTCTCTCATTACGTTTACACATTTCCTAGCCCCGAAATGCCCATACCGAATATGACAGTCCCATATTATTTTATCTACCAACCCTTCCGGTATGACTAACCTCCACTCTCGCTCTCCCCCCTCTACTTTTTTAAATAATCTCACTTGATAGATTTGAAATATTGGCTATATACAGAATGATCTAAGTCAGATTCTAAACTGGCTATGATTTTATTTAACTTAACGTCTGATCTTTGCATTTTTTTAATGTCTTTTAACTCCTCCCCAAAGAGCCTATCTTCCCTGCTTAACCGAAAAATTTCTATTTCATTCAAATCTCTCCCAGTTCTATTCCCCTCCATATCCACCCTTGAGAGTATATCAGGTATTTTGTTTTCCACCCCCTTTATGTATTCCCAGGTGAAGTTATACTCCTGCAGGGCTAATACCCACCTGGTGAGGCGACTATGGGTCAGTTTGCACGTATTCAGGAAAGATAGCGCCTTGTGATCTGTCCGGATGATGGTACGACTCACTAGCAGGTAGGTGCGGAACTTTTTTACGGCAAAGACTATACTCAACAATTCCTTTTCTGTGGTGGTATAATTCCGTTCAGCCGCTAGCAAGGTCCAGCTGGCGAAAGCGATGGTGTGGTGCTCCTTGTCTTCATCTTCTTGGTAAAGTTCTGCTCCCAGGGCGACATTGCTAGCGTCCGTCTGCAAGTAAAATTGTTGTTCAAAATTAGGGTGGTTCATCATAAGCATGTTTACAAACTTGTTTTTTATCTCGTTGAAAGCGTCCCTCTCCGTTTCACCCCATCTCCACTGTTTACTTTTTTGTAACACTGTGCTTAATTTTGCGGTTATTTGTGCATAATTTCTCTGAAATTTTCGATAAAAGTTGCATAAATCCAAAAAGCTCTGCAGTTGTTTAATGTTTTTCAGTTCAGGGAACTTCATTATAGATTCTACTTTGTCTGGGTTGGCTCATATGCCTTCAGGTGTAATGATAAATCCCAAAAAATGTATTTCTTTCTGTAAAAAACTCGACTTTTCCCAATTTACTGTCAACCCCCCGTGATACAATTTATTCAAAACATACTCTATATGCTCTACGTGTTCCTCAAAAGTCCTCGACGCTATTAATATGTCATTAAATAAATCGTTAAAAAATCTAAGCTTTTTGGTTGTAGAATCTCATCTAAACATTTAATGAAACTGGCCACGCTAGTGTTCAGTCCGAACAGTAATCGTTTGAATTGATAGTTTTTTCCATTGAATAAAAAGGCTGTATATTTACGACTATTCAAGGCTAATGGGACTTGCCAATACCCTGCGGTTAGGTCTAATGAGGTCATATATTTCACACCACTAAATTTTTGAAAAATCTCATCAATCGCTTCGGGTGACTCCCGGTCCAGAATTATTATTTGATTTATTCGGCGGGCATCTAAACATAACCTTACTCTACCATCTTTTTTAATGACTACTACCAACGGATTAGAATATGATGACACCGACCTCTCGATTATATCCCCCTCTAACATTTTGTCTAATTCTATCTGGACGGCTCTCCTCTTGGAAAATGGCACCGGATAACTTCTTTGTACGTAGGGTGTGTGTTCCCTTACCTGTAACTCACATTCGTAGTTCCTGGCTCTTTCGGGTAACTCAGCAAACACTTCTCTATAACTCTCCACAACCCACCACAACGCTTTACGTTGGGGACTCCCTACAACGCCACCCTCACTACAAAACTTATGTGCCCTCTCCTCCCATATTTGTTCTTTACTTTCACTACACTCTCTCTCTGCATACGTTCACACTAATTGCTGTATCAATATTATTAAGCTGATTCCATATCACCTTTACCCCCGATATTCTTACCATGTCTAAAACCCGCTCAAAACTGATCCGGATTGGTTTAATTTCATTATTTAACTCTAACACCCGTTTCTTGAAGTCAATCACGGCTTTATGTCTTATCAAAAAATCGTTACCCAATATAACCTCCAAATTCAACCCACGTACTACTAAAAAGGTGTTTTCAAATTCTCCCCCGTTAATTATCATGTTTAATTGCACTTGCTTGGATACCCGTTTGCTTCTGACCCCTGTAATTCCCACTATCGTCACCCCAGCAACTGGCAAAGATGGAATGTTTTCGTTTGTTTCCTTCAATTCGTCTAGTATGTGTTTAGAATAACAGATACTTCACTACCTGTATCTACTAAAGTTTTTACTTCCTTGCCTTCGATTTTGATCCTTACTCCGGTCAATCCTGTCTCTAGCCTTACTGCCTCTATGTTGTCCTCATCCATCAGTTCCTTGGGCAGGTCAGTGCGGATGACATTACTCCGATAATCATCATTGCCTTGGACCCCGCAGTCCTCCGTCGACAATGGTGGGGTCCGTTCATCTACTACTGTCCTTGCTAATTTTCCATTTGAGCTGTTGCACTGCCTGGTGTGTACCCACCGTGGCCTCTAGTAGAGT
Organism: Magicicada septendecula; assembly: GCA_034769895.1. Taxonomy (NCBI): domain Eukaryota; kingdom Metazoa; phylum Arthropoda; class Insecta; order Hemiptera; family Cicadidae; genus Magicicada; species Magicicada septendecula. The sequence continues at coordinate 420,604,374 of CM068372.1, read as the reverse complement.
TTCCGCTACTTCCCGGTGCTCCTCTGCTACTGCTTACTCCTCTCTGGTGTTGATTGTTTTGGTTACACACTGTGTTGTTTCGCTGACAGTCCCTCTCCTTACTACACCTATAACAGGTGGTTTTGCTGGAGCAATTTTCACAATGGCACTCTGAACACCTCCAATCCTCCCTTCTATTATTATTATTATTATTATGATTTCCCCGCTCCCCTCTATAATAGGTTGGTATCCCCCTGGATTGATGATGGTTTCCGCTTGCGTGTTGTGCTGGCGGATTCGGACGCCTACCCGCCTCTCGGTCTCTAATATTTTGGAAAATATCTAGTATTTGCTCGAGTTCATTTATATCTTCCACTTCCCGCGTCATTAGGTTGATCTGGATTTCTCTTGGCAAGTGTTTACTTATGTATCGTACAAATGATCGAAATGACAACGGTGGCTCTAAATATTTCACCTCATTGTATAACCGCATCACGTACAATGTCACATTATCCCCATGGACCCCAAAATTACCTTTTCCCATAATCTTACTATGTAACCCCTCTTGCTCCTCCTCCAACCAGTATTTGTTTCAGAAGGCTCTCTCAAAACTTTGATAATCTCCCCAATCTATTTTGTGTCCTTCTGTCCACACCGCGGAACTCCCTTTGGAGCATTTCATTATTTTTAATAGCTTAACCTCCCAGTTACTATTGCAAAACTGATTGTACTCTTTTACTCTGTTTAAAAATTGCATGGGGTGTACCCCCCTACTGTCCGAATTAAACGATTCTAGCTCAACTTCACTACTTACATCACGAGTCATAATTACTCTTTCCGTAACATTATTTATTTGCTGGCCTATTGCCACACTCAGTTCGTCTTTTACGTTAACAATGCTCTGTTCAGTAGATACGAACTTATTATTATTTACGCTTTCAATAACATTTATTGTTTCTTGGATTGCTTGAATGTCTGTTTTGCAAGTATTTTCTATTTCAGCTCTAGCATTTTTAATTATCGTATCGTAATCGTTTACTACACGCATTACTACTTGTGATTCTAATTCACTACTACGGTTATCTATGGCACGTATCGTGTTATTTATACACTGCATCTCACTCTCTATACCCTCGAACTTATTACAAGTTTTACTTTCAAAGCTTTCTAATTTATCATTTACGGTAGTTATTTGTTGTCCAAGTTCTTTTTGGTTAGTCTCTAGCGTCTGTTTTATTGTCTACAGTCCACACACGCTCTCTTAACTCATCTGTTTGTCTTTTAGTTTCGTTATGTATTTCGTTAATTCGTTCATCAATACCACACAGTGAATTATTCAATTCATCAAACTTTACATTTACTTCCCCCTTTAAGTCATCAAATTTAACCTCGTTTATGTCAAGACGACTATTTATTTTATCGAAATTTCTTTCACATTTTATTTTTTGTTCATGGATATCACTCTTTAACTCATTAAACTTACTCTCAAACTTTTCATTAATATTACTACTCATCTCATTGAAATTGCTACTCATATTATCAGATATTGTTCTCATGAAATTAAATATATCGTCCACTGACTATTCTTATACTTTATTTATTACAGGAGTAGATTCTGCTTTTGCTTCACTCATGACAATCGACTCAGTTAGACTCCATTCGTTTGTTCTTATTAAATTCGTCTGAATTCCCGAATCACTCATATCAGTTAATTCAGTTGACATATTTTCTTTGTTTACAAAAATTGGCTTACTTTTAAATTCACCAATGACGGTTACGTCAGTTACATTTATTTTACTCTCCGTATTTTCCATTTTTTATATTATTATGGCTTACACATACAATTACACACACTTTGACTTCAACTTATAGTTTTACTTTACTCCTTTCTGTCCTACAAAACCGCCCTCACTCCCAAATAATACGTCTCTGCAACTAAGATTAGGTCTAATTTGTATAATTAAAATAAATTATACAAATCGTCCCTAAGTTCGAGCGCCACTTGTTACACTACAATTTTGTGCGTTAATAAATTCTTGCACACATTTATAAAAATTGTACTGTTTTTTTCTTATCTTTGGGTTACTTCCAGGGTCCTATAGACGAAACAGTTGCAGAGTGGTTATTTGGGTTTAAGTGCGAAATAATAACTCTTAACACAGTTTTCAGATATTAACGAATTACCCTTCTTTTATTAAGCATAATTACTTTATTTTCTCTCCCTATTTGACAATTACTCAACTTCTCATCATTCCTTGAAATTTAATACATTTATCTCAAACACAAAATTAGAGGTATAAAATTGACACATGAACAATTTTTATAACACTACCATTCTTATATGACTATAACAAAGTAATTAATATGATTAACCAACCAGTACTTTTCTTTTGTAACTCATTCACTCTCTCACTCTTTTACAATTCCATATTTAAACCCCGTAATATTGAGATCTCATTATTATTTGAAACATCCCCCGGTATGAAGTGAAATATAGTTAAAAATTTGGAATTAAAATGGATTATAGGGTACTCGGCCTGGTTGTAGAGCTGGTCCGACTGTTGAGGCACTTATATCACCCCGCACTCCGAAAGTCAATTGAAGATAACTAAAGTTATTTTTCTTTCGACTGGCGTTGATTGTTCACTGATTACTAGAACCTCGTTTTATCACCTTTTGCTTTTAACAATTGTGTTGGCCGACGTACTTACTAGCGAGCACTGGTTTTTTACGACCGCGCAGTCTGAAAAATGTGAGTCGACTGCCCCATAACTGGCGTTGAGGCGCAGTTTGCGAGGTGTGAGACTGGTCATGTGATCACCCATTCAAGCTCTGATTGGTGGGTTTAAAATGTTCTAGAAGCTGGGCCAGTGAATTCTGCAATTTTTTGCTGCCTGGTGAAATCTGCACGTCGCCTTCATATTTTCCGTGATTCACAGATGGCACAAACTATATGTAGTTACGTAATATGTCTGGCCTGGCTGATTCCCGAGACAAACACAGATGGGTGTTTTGCAATAACATTGTATACGTCTTTGGTTAAAACGAGGTACCCCAAAGGTGGTACAATATTTGAATTAAATCTGATTGGAATTATTATTTATTAAAATTATTTTTAGCACCCAATTCTGTACCGTTACATTTTCTATTAGTGTAATAGTAATAATAATGGTTATTATCATTGTCTGTAAACATAAAAGTACTTGCAAAATAATGTATAAATTGTATACATACTCACTTCCATTTTGCAAACCCCAAGCAATGCACACATAAAGAAAGGCAGGTTACTACATTAGACTTTCATTGTGTATTTGACTCAATTTGTAACACACTTCATTTTTCTTAACACAGTCCCATTCAGAGACAGTAGTGGCAGGCATAAAAGACAAACAATTTTTTTAAAAAATTGTTTAGGATAAATGGTAATGCTGAAATGAATATTTTACAAGTTTGTATTTACAAGGTAATTTGCAAATTTCTTGCCAAAGAAAAATTTATATGAATTTACATGTCTGCATCTAGTTTAGGGCTCTGGTGTACATAGGAATCCAAACGATGCAGTTTTCGCATTCTACACGTGTCCACAACTTTGGCTTATAGTGTGCATATAAGTGCAAATAATACGGTTTTTGCATGTTTAGTTTGCAAGTTTTTACAAGATTTTACAAGTTTATGGCTGCCAGGGAATAGATGGTGATGCTAAACGATTACCATTTTTTTCTTTTTATCAAATATATATGACTATTCACTTTCAAGTGCCTTTTGATGCTCATGTATTTTCACAACTTTCGACATCTTGGGACTGTATAGGTTCTAATGTCATTCACTAAACCTAATAACAAAATTTTGTAATGAACATTAGTATGCCAATCATAAGGAGTATTCATACCACTACATCATTCTTATTTCGTTCCATTGTAGCATTATGTGGTTGCTCAGGTTATAGAAAAATTTTAAATAATCATATTATTTTGCATGAAATATCGTGCAAACCATATTTACAAAGTTTTTAAATTTCACTAATATAAAAAAGTGGTATTCATTCTTAAAAAAGAATTGTGGCAAAATCTGTTAATGAAATTCAAGCGTCCCTGCTTATTGGAGTTACAAAATTATGGTAGTTTAGAAAAGTTACTGAATCAGAAAATAGGTGTACTTTACCTATGTTACCAAACAAGGATTACCTGATCATATCTTTTGGGCCACAAATATTCATACGTAATTTTATATATTTCTTACTTTTACCAAATAATTACTGGCCACTCAGATTTAGTGTCATTAGATTAGATTGTGAACTTTCTTGCGCAGGCACTGGAAGATAGTCCTTAGTCTCCCTGTGTGTCCTACCAAACCTGTTGATTTGGTAAAAATTGGCTCCTTTCTTTATATGTAGTGAAATAGGTTTTTGTCACTCTTACGCAGAATTGATCAACCAGTTACATGTGGACTAGTATTACTGTCAGTGGCGAAGTTACATGGAGGCAATTGAGGCAATGCCTACCCTAAAAAATTCTGTAGAATAAAAATTATAAATACGTATGAACTACGTAAAAAAGATTATACATTGTTACTATGACTATCGAATTTATTAAGCCGAAACGTGCTTTACTGAGTGACCTCTACACGATGACAGGTGATATTCAGCATAGCTCGTTTAAAGCGAATGAGGCAACATGAACTTGCCTCAGCGTTTTTTGTATACATCGTATGTAAGCAATGTGCTGGCGCGACTGCGAAGTGCTGGGAGGGGGGATTGTCCCGCGCTGTACACATAGAGCGTTGAGGCATGCCTCACTTCTGTGGTCCAAACAGTTAAGTTAAAGCGCGCTGTGTTGTTCATAAGTGTGTTTGTTTTATGCGGTTATTAAAAGTGTGCCTGTTATTCCGCTGAACTAACAGATGATCAAGATTGTTATTTGAATTATTTGTAACATTAAACATATATACAGAAACTAATCAAGTTTAAAAATTTTAATTCAGTCAGTTATTATTGTGTATGACGTATACAAGGAATGTTCAATAAAAACATGTTTAGAGCTGTAAAGCTTTTTTTTTTTCAACGATTTTAAAAGAAGTCTCCATTAACATTAAGACATGAGTCCCACTGTTGCACTAATCTGTAGATTCCCTGCGAGTAAAATTCTTACGGCTGTTTTCGGAACCATGTGCTAACAGCAAACTCTACCTCAGCGTCCGATTTGAACCACCGTCCTTTTAGTGACTCCTTAAAAAAATTTGTGGTAAGATTTTTACTACCCATTCATTAACTACTAGCTTCGCCACTGATTACTGTGTGTTCATATTCCTGACTTGAACAAGAATTTTTATATGTGATAATAGAATTGTTCTTAAACATTTTTAAAATTTGTTAAAAATTTGATTTAAAAGGTATTTGCTGTTTAAACGTATCTAAACTATCATTTCCTGTATTCTGTTAATAACCTAGCAAATTATGGTGGGTGGGTAACTGGAAAAGTCCAAACAATATCCTGGTTATTGTGTGTCCAAACAATAGGTGTGTGGATTTATTTAATAAAGTTATATTTAAAGTATGTATTTATTTAATTGCAAGAAAAACATCAGTTCAAATTAATCTGTATTTCATAATTTTAGATAATGTAATATAGATAGCAGTAAAATAGAATTTCATTGGAGATAACTTTAATTCAACACTTTAATAAAGGATTTTTTAACCAATGGAAAGGTCTTTTTTTTCAGAATAAACATAACTTTTATTTCTGTCACTAAATTTCATTACTACCACTGAAAATTTGATGGCTGTATAACTGACATACAACACAGCTGATTATGTATTAATATTCTGGTAAAGCAGCTGTTAAAGTTTTTCAAGTGTCTTATTTGTGTATGCAAATACTGCAAGGCAATAAATGAACAGTTGTCAAGCGAAACCAAAATTGTCCATTTTTGAAATAAGTGGGTTCATAGTTGATTTACAGTAAGATCGTTCCTATGTCATTTAGTTAACTGTGTAACGGCCATAGGAAAATGTGTTCAGTGGTTTATAAAGATATGAATTATTGCAGTCTGGGCCAAAAATGAATCCACCATTTCCAACCAAAAAGTTACAAATCCAAATTAGTTAACAGCTGCTGGATTACAACAATGGACTGAGATATTTTTTGTTGTTTGTAAGCTTTGCTTGTGTTTACACATATGTTTTCTGCTTGTGATTATCTCTCAGTTTCCTTATTATAAAGTTCACAAAAATGTAGTAATGTTTTCTTTATGTTCTTAATATTGATATAATTGTTCATTATTCTAAAACATCAAGAAAAAACAAACTAGTTCAGTAGTGTTCCACATACACAAACACCACAAATCATTTGTACGCAAAACAAGACATGTCTGTACTTGTGGGTTTAAGAACAAAACAATGAAAAATACATTTTTTTTATTAGAATAACAAGTGACTAAAAATTGTTTGTCATGAGGATTTCAATATGTGAATTTTCTGATATTTACAAAACTGGCATTTGAAGTATTCACTTTCGTATCAGAAATTCTGTGCGATTATTGTACTACTTTGTCAACATAATTTGCTGAGTAAACTGTATCATACATAATGATATTATGATAACTATATATCATAACTATAATTTACATACTCGTGAAATGAACGTGTAATCTGTTTGGCAGGTGATGGCAGTCAACCGGAAGCACTGAACAAAAAAGCACTGGTGATTATAACAAGAGTACGAGAAAAGTTGACAGGCCGAGATTTTGCACATGAAGAAACTCTAACAGTGCAGAGACAGGTGGAGTTGCTGATCCAGCAGGCAACAGCCAACGATAATCTCTGTCAGTGTTATATTGGCTGGTAAGCATAGACAGTCCTTACAGAAATCAATGAAAAATTCATATTGAAGAAAAAGAATATTTCATATCGTTACAATAATATTCCATTTTGACATCTTTTATTGGGTGTGTATACAGTTAAAAATTAAACATGGATCTGGACGTTACACAACAGCCCTGAATTGAAAAAATACAATATATTGTTACATCCTGCAATCATACGTATCAATACACGCACACGGGCACGTGTGTATGCACACATACACACTTTATGTTGCTGTCTTTAAAATAGGTTAAGATACCTGTTATTCCTTCATGCAACTTACTTTGGTCGCTAGGCATGACGCGTTTCAGGATCTAGGTCCCATCTTCAGGTGATGATCACTCGGGTCGAGTTCGTCAGTTCATAAAAACAAGTTTATGAACTGATGAACTCGACCCGAGTGATAATCACCTGAAGATGGGACCTTGATCCTGAAACACGTCGTGCCTAGCGACCAAAGTAAGTTGCATGAAGGAATAACAGGTATCTTAACCTATTTTAAAGATTAACTATTGCAACTTGGTGACCATACACACAGTGAAATATGTTGCTGGTTTTCCACACATATGTCTGTGTGACTGCACACTTTCTCTTAATTTTACTCTTTATATTTTGACATCTGCCCATATGTCTTCCTCTGGAGTGTGTATCTTTGTTCTGCTGTTGTAGTTGTGGATAGTGATTGGTTCACTGTGAGTATTATTCCTGGTGGCTGGCTTGCAGTGTATATTGTTTTGTCATGCTGTTACTTTCAGAACCACTTTCAATGCCATAAGCGACCACTAAAACACATAACAAGCATATAAGATTTTTTATCTTATATAAAAATGGCTGCAATCTTTATGAAATAGTCTCGTGGGGAGCATATGTATTGATATCAATATGCTTCTTCCGTGTTTTAAAAGGGCAGGCAATTCTACCCTTTTCACAAAGTCCATTCACTTCCTTGTATAGTTGTACTTGGGTTCCTCCAGTGTCAAAGCATCAGCCTTTCAGCTTTAATTTCGTTTTGCACAATAGGCATAGTCACAGGGACTAGTCATGAGTGCTAAAGTGTTCTGATCTTTATTGTTGTATATCTCCTCTTAAAACAGTACAGTAAAAATTAGCATTCATTATAACATCAGGAAGGGCATATTCACAATGAACGACACTGTTCAAGTAAAAAAAAACATGCCAAGCATACGCTTAGTCACAATTGTCACTTTTAAGAAAAACTATGGTTCTTGAAGTGTGGATACCACTCATGAACTGTATTTGATCTAATAATGTTCTCTAAATATTTTATTTATTTTTAATGTTCTTGTTTTTCAGGAAGTGTTTGATTTGTCTGGAACGTTGTTAAGTTACGAATAATGTAACATAAATAATTATTAATAATGAATATGTGATAGTCAAAATTTATGTAATTTGCATAATAACTCTCATAACCGGAATAACACGTGCTCAGCTCATTAACATGCATTAGGCTTTGGGTCCAGAGTTTCGTTAAGCAGACAGAGGCAGAGGTTGTTGGGTACTGAAATAATGATGTACACAATATTAGGCTAACGAACTTGATTTTATTTAGTTAATTGTGTTGTCGATTGATACATGGCTATTCATTAATAACTGTTAGAATTTCAAAATGGCGGCGATGTCATTCCGCACTTGACCTCTGTTCAAGGTTACGTACATGTACTTCCTTATTTGATTGAAATTATTTCTTTCAGTTTTGTTACTACTATCATTTAAAAAATTCTGGTTCTCTTTATATTTTAATGACACTAATGATTCATATCCTTCACAAACCAACGCCTCATGTTATATTTAAGTTGATCAACGTAAACGTACTCTCTCACTCTCTCTCTCACTGAAAATTTACACATGTTTGTTAAATATCTGATTTGAGCTCATTAAATAAAATTCTGAATTTAGAAAATAATTTGAGTAGGGGCTTTCCTGTAATTGATGTGGTGTAGACTCCTCATTTGTTGTCCATGGCGATCGGCAGGTGGTCGGCCGAATTTCGTGCTGTTTTGTCCACTGACTCTATTTGAAATTCATTTTAAATTATTCACTGATTCTAGTGGTAGTTACTGTTAAATGTTTATGATAACTGTTTCATGTTATTAAGTAAATATTACATATTTGGCAAAAAATTGCCCACTACACTGTGGCGAGCGTATGTGCTCGGTTGACTGCTGTTGCTGAACTGGGCGGAAGCAGACACAATTATTATGCAAATTGGTTGTGTCTGATGTCATTGTTTATTGTTCTTTTCGCTAACGCCCGGTTTAATACGTAATGGTTTTATATCGTCATTGTGTTTTGGTGACGATTTGTTACAGTGGACCAATAGAAAGTCAGTATTGTCAATTTGTAGCGCCTAAAATCACCATTACCGTTGTTTAACTTTGCTCGTACTCCGCTGACCTTGGATCGGCTCCCCTCTGGTGAATTTGCGCATCTACTGGGACTTGTGCAAAACTAACTTTGCCCTGGTTAAATGTATGATCATAATAAAATTTACAATGAAAATATGCCCTAATACCATTATTCTGGTACAGGTAAATCTGTACTGTTACAAAACCCCCTCAATGAAAGGTTTGCTGTCGAGACACAAAAACTTTCATTGACTCATTCATACTTTTCTAAAAGGATCAGTTCAGATATGCGCCACAACCCCCTGTAGTGTTAATAAAAAGAAAATCTCAATCACTTACCCTTGGTTCCATAATGTCGATCGTACCCGTCTGACCTTACTGGACTTCTCCTTATCTATCATTGTGGTACTTCAAACTATCTAAATTTCTTTACTCATTTCTTTACTTTAATTTTACCCCTTTTTCAACAGAATCATTTTTTCCCAGAGACTGGTTACTCTAACACAAAATTTAATATTATTATGGTCACTACCCTTATAGTAGTCTCCTAACCACACACTATTGCTTCGAGATGAATGAACTGTGACGTTCATTTGCTTCCACAAGGACGGTACTTGTTTTCGAGGAATCCATTGCCTCAGTGCCCTTGCTTCGGCGTTACATTGAAAAAGTTAGGTATCAACATACCCCTATCATATATTTACATGCCCTTAATGCGGTTCTACAACCTGGCTTTGCTGTTCCTCCTCGAACAGAGTGGCAGCCGCTGTTCCATAGTTCCAGGGGATTTCCCCTAATTTCACCCCTCTATTAATTTCTACTGTTAACCAATTTCCAATCAGCTATGGTCAAGGGACTTGATATGGCCATAGCTGATCGCTAGCCAAAGCCACGATTAGTGCTGGTAAGGCAGTAATCGCCCGAAAAGTCGGGGAAATCTGCTTATTTTCTAACATGTTCTAACTCATATTATAGTCATGCACTGCACGCTCAATAATTACATATAACACAAGATTATACTGAACTTTGTGCAGTGTACTTACGCCTTATGTAGGCCTCCGATGATGGCAACGATTTGTGCGTTACTCATCAACCCACTTCACTAGCTACAATAGCACATACCACTACTGCACTAGCCCGTTTACTACTAACTTAATTCCACCTACATATACTGTTCATACAGTCCATTTTGACTTACTTTGCTAACACCAAATCACTATAAAACACCCTTTTACCTTGCTCAAAAACAAGTTCGTTAATTATTTAAAATTTTATTCACATAGACACCTTACAAGTTCTAGCTTTCACGTTCACTGACAACTTCTTTTACTGTAAATTAGGAACTACAACAATGGATCACACTTTATAAAATTACATACAACAAAACATATTTTCTTTCTCTCTCTCTCTCACACTCCTTCCTCTCTCTTCTCTTTTTTTTTTTTTTTTTTTTTTTTAACATATATATCTTCATTCCCGCTCATTTATATGTAAATTTCGTATAAACTCTAATGTGACCAATATAATTTTAAGTTTGTGGCATTTTGCGTTCCTACTACTTTCCCTGTATCCCTGTCCTGCAACACATATGAATTTTTCATCTTTATCCCTACTATCTCGTAAGGCCCTTCGTAAAGCAGGAAGAATTTCTTTATCTCCTTCTCCTGAGCACTCGACAGATCGTGCCTCCTCTCTAATACCAACTGTCCGATTTCATACTTTACCCACCTACCTTTTGTGTCGTGTCTATGTTTCCTACGTTCGCCTCTGCTTAACAAATTCTCGTTGGCCAACCGGATCTTAATGCTCACATCCGTCTGCTCGCTCTCCTCTGGATAATCAAACAGCTGCTCCAAAATTCTAAGGGGGCGTGTTCCCTTTACCAACTCGTGAGGTGTATAGCCGGTGGACTCGTGGGTGGTACTGTTCAGCCAATCTTCTACCTTCCTTACGTACAACGGCCACTCGCTGTGTTTAGCGTGACAATAGGCTCTAAAGATCCTGCCTATCTCTCTCATTACACGCTCAGCCTGGTTTGACTGGGGATGATACACAGCCATATGCTTCGTGAGGATTCCTTCCCATCCTAAGGTCTGGCGCCATTTCCCACTGATGAACTGTGGCCCGTGGTCCGACAAAATCACCTTCGGCTTACCTACGTTAATCATGTAGTCCTTAGTCACCTTCTCACTCAATACCTTACTGGTAGCTCTCTTTACGCTATACAATTTCACATACTTCGAAAAAGTGTCAAGTAATACAAAAATATACACAACTCCGCCTCTACCCTTTGGCAATGGTCCAAACAATTCTACCGCGACTAAATCAAATGGTCTCTTTACCCTTATAAAATTCAACTCACCTTCAACCCTATAATTTACCACTTTTGATTTCTGACATAAATCGCAACTCCTCAGTAACTTCCTCACTCGTCTCTCCATATTCCTGAAAACACATGACTCCTTCAATACATTAACACACTTCTTCGCCCCAAAATGACCGTATCTAATATGACAATCCCATATAATCTTCTCTTCTAATCCTTCTGGTATCACTAACTTCCAATCACGCTCACCCCCTACTACCCTTTTAAACAATAGTCCTTTGTAAATTTGGAAAAACTGGTTATACTCTGATTCCTCCAATTCCGTTTCTAAGCTGTTGATTATCTTACCCGACTTACCATCTGCTCTTTGCATGGTGCTGATATCTTTTACCTCTTCTCCAAAGATTTTATCCTCCCTTGTTATCTTGAAAATCTCGATCTCCTTTAGATCCCTACCTGTCCTGTTATTTTCACTGTCTAGTCTGGAGAGAGTGTCAGGTACCTTGTTCTCTGTCCCTCGGATGTATTCCCACTCGAAGTTGTATTCCTGTAGTACGAGCACCCATCGTGTGAGACGGCTGTGAGCAAGCTTGCAAGTGTTCAAAAAGGATAACGCCTTGTGGTCCGTTCGTATGATGGTTCTGTTTCCCAGAATATAGGTTCTAAATTTTCCAACGGCGAATACAATACTCAATAACTCTTTTTCTGTTGTCGTATAATTTTTCTCCGCTGTCAGTAAGGATCTACTTACAAAGGCTATTGTGAGGTGCTCCTTTTCCTCATCCTCCTGGTACAGCTCCGCCCCGATGGCTACATTACTGGCGTCTGTCTGTAGATAGAACACTTTCTCAAAATCCGGGTGGTTCATCATGATCATTTCACTGAATTTCCTTTTAATCTCCTCAAACGCCCCACGCTCTATGTCGCCCCATTTCCACTGTCTGCTCTTTTGTAGTATTACACTTAACCTGGCTGTCACGTGGGCGTAATTCCTTTGAAATTTTCGGTAGAAATTGCACAGCCCTAGAAAACTTTGAAGTTGCTTTATGTTCCTCGGTTCAGGGAAGCGCATGATTGATTCGACTTTGTCCGGGTTTGCAGATATCCCCTTCGGTGTAATAATAAAACCTAAAAATTTAATCTCTGTTCGTAAGAATTCTGATTTATCCCAATTCACTGTAAGTCCTCCTGCTTCTAATTTCGTTAATACATATTTTATATGTTCCAAATGCTCCTCGAAAGTCCTGGATGCTATTAAGATGTCGTCCACATAAACGGTCAAAAAATCCAAATCCTTGGGTCGCAAAATTCTGTCTAGGCATTTTTATGAAGCTTGCCACACTGGTATTCAATCCGAAAGGTAGTCTCCTCAACTGGTAATTCTTTCCATTGAACAAAAATGCGGTGTATTTTCTACTTTCTTCAGCTAACGGTACCTGCCAATATCCTGCAGTAAGGTCCAACGATGTCATAAACTTCACGCCGCTAAATTTCTGGAATATTTCGTTTATCGCTTCTGGTGACTCTCGGTCGGGTATAATTATTTGGTTTATCCTTCTTGCGTCCAAACACAGTCTGACTCTGCCGTCCTTCTTGATTACTACCACCAAAGGATTCGAGTAGGGCGATACTGATCTCTCTATAATTTTACCTTCCAGCATTTTGTCTAACTCCTCTTGCACCGCTTGTCTTTTGGAATAAGGTACAGGATAACTCCGTTGCATGAAAGGGGTATGTTCTCTAATCTGTAAAGTACACTCGTAATCTTTTTCCCTTCCCGGTATGTCGGCAAACACTCCCTTAAACTGCTCCACCACCTGCCATAACGCTGCACGCTGGCCACTCCCAACACCGGACCCTTCACTCCGAAACTTATCTGCCCTTATCTCCCATACTGCATCATTAATATTGCTCATTTCGTTATCATCATCAAAAATATACTCCGCCTCTACACACCAATTGATTCTAGTATCGATATTTTTCTCATCTACTCGCTTTTTCAATAACTTTACCCCAGTTGTTTTAATTTTATCTAACACCCGTTCAAAATTAACTCTTACCTACCGGTCACCCCCGTCTAATTCTATCACCTTTTCTTTAAAATTTATCACTGCTCTATTCCTTTGTAAAAATCGTTACCTAAGATAATGTCCAAACTCAAACCCTTAACTACCAAGAATGTACTATCAAAATCTATACCATTTATCAAAAAGTTCAAATGTATCTGTTTCGTCACACGCTTACTCCTTATCCCTGTAACTCCTATCACCGTAACCCCTGCTACTGGCAACACTGGAATGTTTTTATTAAATTCTCTCAACTCGGTTAAAATATTTTCTGCTATCACTGAAATTTCTCTCCCTGTATCTACCAGTGTTCTATAATGCTTACCTTCTATATTTACCTGAATTTCTGTTAATCCTGCTCTCCCTTCCGTCAAAGTGTGGTTCTCCTCTTCTAATAGGTCAGCTACTATGTCCGCTTGTATTACGTTGCTGGAGATGTCTTCTGTTGGTTGGACCTCATGCGCTTCTCTGAACAGTGGTTGGGTCCTGGCTACCACTGTCGCTTCTAGTTTTCTGGCTGTCTTCTACTACTTCTCATTTCCTGTTGTTGTTGTTGATCGTTTGGTCGTCCTTGCCTGTGGTTGGATGTCCCACTGGTACTTGGTCCTCCTTTGTCGGCTGGTGTGTATTGTTTCATATGTTCTCTCCTCCTCTGCTCTTCCTTAGGCAATAGGCATTTGAAACATTGTCGTCGGTGTGCGTAGTTCCTTCTTCCGCATCTGGAACAGTTCCACTCACCTGTCTGTTGAAAATGATTTCTGGGTTCATACCTATTCTCGTGGTTGCTGTTTCCCTGATAGTTACTCTTATGTCGATTAAATTCTATGTTCTTATCATGGTGATTTATCTGTATCGGCCGCCTAATTATTTCACGGTCCCTAATACTTTGTAGAATATCCAAAATCCGCTCCAACTCACTTAAACTCTTTATCTCCTTCGTCATTAAAGTCACCTGTGCTTCCCTGGGTAGATGTTTACTCACATATCTGACGAACGATTGAAATGGTATTGGCGGTTCGAGATACTTTGCCTCATTATACAACTTCGTCACGTACATGGTTATGTTATTCTGTCCCACAAAACTACCTACTCCCATAATATGACTTCTCAAACTCTCTTGCTCCTCTTCCGGCCAAAATTTATTTTTAAATGCCCTCTCGAATGTTTCAAAACTGTCCCACTCTACTCTATGCGCCTCTACCCATATAACAGAATTACCTTTAAAACATCTGACAATTTTTATTAGCTGTATCTCCCAGTTGTGGTTACTAAAACGGCTGTACTCACGCGCCTGGTTTAAAAATCTCATAGGGTGTATTATTTTATTTTCGTAGTTGAAATTCTCTAACTCGATTTCCCCGTACGCGTCTCTGGATACGATTATTCTTTCCGTAATACCGGTACAATTTTTTTGAATCTCCCCTCGTAACTCATTTCACACTTTCATTAAATCATTTTCAATCACCTTACATTTAACATGCACATTGTTATCATTTTGTATAACTAGGTTATCTATTTCTTTAATTTGATTTTGTAACATGCTCATTCTCTCATTTGTGTTATTCTCATTTTTAGATACTATTCTGTCTACTGTTTTAAAATGTTTGGTTATGTCTATTACATCTAATTCACATTTCTCTATCTTGTTCTGTAAAATACTAGCTTTCATTTCTATTTGTTTATTTGTTTCAAAATTATCAGTACTCTCTATCTGTTTACTGATTGTAGCTAAACATTTGTTTTCTATTTTTTCACATTGTATTTCTATTTGATTCTGTACTGTCTCATTAATTTGTTTAATTTTATCGTCTAATTGGTTTATTTTATTAGTAAATTGCTCATTATCATTTTCTGTTTGTTTTTGTATACTACCACACTGTATTTCTATTTCATTTATTCTCTCATCAAATCTACAGCTCTGTTTTTTAATTTCTTTTTTGATATCACTCAATTGTACATCGAATTGATCAAATTTGATGCTCTGCTCATTGAAAAGCAGTTTCATCATTCTTATTATGTCATTTTCCTCAACTCTTTTTGTTGGGTCTGGTGTTGAATGAATACTATCACCCATCATTTCTGATTGTTCTACTCGTCTCGTTACTGTTTGCCATTTTTTTTTTTTTTTTTTTTAATATTATTATAAATAATAAAATATAAATAAATAAATAAATAATAATATATAATAAAATAAATAATAAATTTATTTTAGTTGTTGTGTTATACTCTATTCGTACCATACATAACCTATACAGGTAACCTCTATATATTTTTTTTTTTTCCGTATATTTCACTACCCGTCTACCTCTGCTTTTCTGCTCATTTATATAATTTTCATTTTATATAAAGTCACCGTTCGGGCAGCCATCTGTTAAGTTACGAATAATGTAACATAAATAATTATTAATAATGAAATTATTAATAGTCAAAATTTATGTAATTTGCATAATAACTCTCATAACCGGAATAACACGTGCTCAGCTCATTAACATGCATTAGGCTTTGGGTCCAGAGTTTCGTTAAGCAGACAGAGGCAGAGGTTGTTGGGTACTGAAATAATGATGTACACAATATTAGGCTAACGAACTTGATTTTATTTAGTTAATTGTGTTGTCGATTGATACATGGCTATTCATTAATAACTGTTAGAATTTCAAAATGGCGGCGATGTCATTCCGCACTTGACCTCTGTTCAAGGTTACGTACATGTACTTCCTTATTTGATTGAAATTATTTCTTTCAGTTTTGTTACTACTATCATTTAAAAAATTCTGGTTCTCTTTATATTTTAATGACACTAATGATTCATATCCTTCACAAACCAACGCCTCATGTTATATTTAAGTTGATCAACGTAAACGTACTCTCTCACTCTCTCTCTCACTGAAAATTTACACATGTTTGTTAAATATCTGATTTGAGCTCATTAAATAAAATTCTGAATTTAGAAAATAATTTGAGTAGGGGCTTTCCTGTAATTGATGTGGTGTAGACTCCTCATTTGTTGTCCATGGCGATCGGCAGGTGGTCGGCCGAATTTCGTGCTGTTTTGTCCACTGACTCTATTTGAAATTCATTTTAAATTATTCACTGATTCTAGTGGTAGTTACTGTTAAATGTTTATGATAACTGTTTCATGTTATTAAGTAAATATTACATATTTGGCAAAAAATTGCCCACTACACTGTGGCGAGCGTATGTGCTCGGTTGACTGCTGTTGCTGAACTGGGCGGAAGCAGACACAATTATTATGCAAATTGGTTGTGTCTGATGTCATTGTTTATTGTTCTTTTCGCTAACGCCCGGTTTAATACGTAATGGTTTTATATCGTCATTGTGTTTTGGTGACGATTTGTTACAGTGGACCAATAGAAAGTCAGTATTGTCAATTTGTAGCGCCTAAAATCACCATTACCGTTGTTTAACTTTGCTCGTACTCCGCTGACCTTGGATCGGCTCCCCTCTGGTGAATTTGCGCATCTACTGGGACTTGTGCAAAACTAACTTTGCCCTGGTTAAATGTATGATCATAATAAAATTTACAATGAAAATATGCCCTAATACCATTATTCTGGTACAGGTAAATCTGTACTGTTACAAAACCCCCTCAATGAAAGGTTTGCTGTCGAGACACAAAAACTTTCATTGACTCATTCATACTTTTCTAAAAGGATCAGTTCAGATATGCGCCACAACCCCCTGTAGTGTTAATAAAAAGAAAATCTCAATCACTTACCCTTGGTTCCATAATGTCGATCGTACCCGTCTGACCTTACTGGACTTCTCCTGAGAGATCCCTACACCATAAGGCCATGAGGCACTGCACGCTCCTGTTCTGACGCTCCGGCCAGCACAGGACCGCGGTCACAACACCATAAAATGGATCGGCTCCCCTCTGGTGAATTTGCGCATCTACTGGGACTTGTGCAAAACTAACTTTGCTCTGGTTAAATGTATGATCATAATAAAATTTACAATGAAAATATGCCCTAATACCATTATTCTGGTACAGGTAAATCTGTACTGTTACAACGTGTCTTTGACAAGTGCATTGTTCTTCTAAAGACTGATACTTGCAGTCAGTATATGCTAGCTGTTACCATCCACAAATATATAGTATTTCATCCTCTTCCACTTTATCTTCTGAGTTTTTCGTGACAGGAAATTGATCTACACTTTGTCTTGTTCTGAGTATGGAAGTTGTGGTCCATTACTTGCAGTTTTTCTTCATCCAGACAGTTTGCCTATGTTTGGGGTTTTGTGACTATATTCATGTTTTGTGTGCTATATTCAGTTTTGGTTGTTGAATATACAGGTTTTGCTTTAAGATAATGTCATTCAAAAACACTGAAAACCATGATAATAATGTCTGTTATTCCAGTAAGATTGTCATTGTCTCTGGAATGGTGAAGACCACAACTGAAGAGAAAGTACTGTAGATGTTTTAACTACCTTTTCTGTCAGACCTGCTGCTTCACTTAATTTAACTTGATTATTCTCTTCCATCTGACATATCACCAATATTTTCTTATGCTTGACTATAGTGATTACATCTGGACACGTAGCAGCTAAATGCTAATCCTTCTTTTCTGGTTTGTTTCAGTCATCGTGAATATTCTTTAACAAAGCTTTTATCCCCATAATTTATATAGTTGATTTCAGTTTCCATCTTTCTGGCATCCCATTACAGTTGTCAAATGTGATTTGATATTCTAATGCTTATGCCAAGTTTTCGACAGTGGGGTGATAGTATTTTTCCACTATTGAGTAAGTTCATTGAAGTTCTGATTTATAGAAGAATGCTTTGTTAATTTGTTTGACGTGAATGGGAAGGCAGTCAACCACTGTCAATACAGTAACAGAAGTAACAGAAGGTTTTCTTGATTTATGTTTAAGTTGTTCCTGCGTTTTTTCAGGTTTTGTTTTCAAACTGATTGACATTTCATGAGCTGATTGTTTGTATTTTTTCTTTGCCTTTTTTCTTTATGGATAGTTTTTGTGAACCAATGTTCTGTGAAATGTGCATCAGGTGAGAACACAACAATATTCATTTGACAAAATATATTTGTAGAAGTATTTATTATTTGAAAACATATTTATTGATAAACTTATTAAAGTATGTATTGATGTAATTTGGTTTTCTTTGCTTAGTAAGTGCTGGCTCATTTCCATTAATTTCAACATATGAAGAGATTCATTGTTATGTTTATCTTTCGAAGCGGCAATGATATACGAGGGGGGACCCAAAAGTAACAAGAATTTTTCTCTGGCAGTTGGTAGAACGCTAGTTCCGACTTCACCCGCTAGGTGCCTTCACTAGACACCATTTTGTATCAGTTGTTGTAGCGGCATTGTTGTGGAAACATTAGCGCGGTCAGTGTGACTATTTTTTGTAAGCGCTGTTTCACGTTTTCGGCGATTTGTCAATGGCAGACATTAAATACCAACGTGCTATCATCAGGTTCTGTTTCCTGTTAGAGAAATCAGCAGCAGAAACTGTCGCAATGCTTCGGACGGCTTATGGGGAGGAAGCTTTGAGCCAGGCAAGGATTTAAGAGTGGTTTTCTCGTTTTAAAAGTGGTCAAATGTCAATTGAAGACAAACCACGACCGGGACGTCCCTCGACTTCCAAAACGGACGAAAACATTGAAAAAATCCGTGTTGTGATCATGTTTGATCGTCATAGAACAATCGATGAATTGGAGGAAATGACTGGAATATCCTAGAGTTCATGCCAACGAATTTTGACTGAAGATCTGAAGATGAAACGTGTTGCAGCAAAATTCGTTTCGCGTGTGCTTTCTTGTCGGCTCAAAATCCTTGCCTGGCTCAAAGCTTCCTCCCCATAAGCCGTCCGAAGCATTGCGACAGTTTCTGCTGCTGATTTCCCTAACAGGAAACAGAGCCTGATGTTAGCACGTTGGTATTTAATGTCTGCCATTGACAAATCGCCGAAAACATGAAACAGCGCTTACAAAAAATAGTCACACTGACCGCGCTAATGTTTCCACAACAATGCCGCTAGGGCAACTCATACAAAATGGTGTCTAGTGAAGGCATCTAGCGGGAGAAGTCGGAACTAGCGTTCTACCAACTGCCAGAGAAGAATTCTCGTTACTTTTGGGTCCCCCCTCATATATACTTTGGTGTGTAGTTTTATTGTTGAAATTTGCCTTAGCTGACT
This sequence comes from Magicicada septendecula, assembly GCA_034769895.1. Lineage (NCBI taxonomy): Eukaryota > Metazoa > Arthropoda > Insecta > Hemiptera > Cicadidae > Magicicada > Magicicada septendecula. Next base: position 420,584,594 of record CM068372.1, on the reverse strand, counting down.
GAGAAGAAATATGTTGAGAGATGAGTAAATTCCTGCTCCTGAGCTACTGTTCGTATGATCCATCAGTATACTCTCAGCCATTGATCTGAACGATTTCACCTATTTTTGCTGCTGTATTTAGACATTCAGTAGCATTCTGTACCTGTTTTCTCAACAGCAACAAAAAATCACTCACCTTTTCTGAGATTTTAGTATTAGTGTATTCTGAAGCTGGCTGCTAATTTCTTGTTTTAAAATAGCTGTGTAATTGAAATTAATTCAGTTGTTATTATAGCAGTGTCAGTGAAACCATTTACTGTCATTTATCAGCCATAATTAGTCACAGCTCCACCACCAATATAGTCACGTTTAGACATGTTCCTGTAACAAAAACCTACATAGACAGCAGAGTAATGACACAGTATATGAGTTTCATTGAAGGTGTTAAGCGTGGTTACTGAATTCTAATTGTGACAATGCAGAGTCCATGTGTGCAGGAAGACATCTTATACTAACCAGGATTGTACACTGACAGTATCACTGTTTTTAGAGCTCTGTATGTAAGTGTTCTAAGCACACAAGTTATAACATTTACTTCTCCAACAGTATAACACAAACAGTCCATCCCTGCAGACGTTAAACATTTTTATAACTGTCCTTGAATCATGATAATCACCTGTATGTGTTTTCGACAGGTATTAATCACAGGTTCCTAATTCACATTCAGACTAACTTTTCTGCCCATCCCATTAACAAATCATGTTTGTTTGCTAATATCTTCAATTTTTTCAGGCAAAAAGGTTTTTTTTTATAGAAACTGTCCATTCTACCTATTTGCCTCCTGTAAAACTCTATACTGCCATTGCTCGCTTTCTTTGTACCTCAGTTTTGTTCCTTTCCAAATGTTATGTTTTTCTGATAGTTCTGTCATTATGTTTTACACATAGTCTGTTTTACTTGATGGGTTTCATCCATGTTTTACACTAATGAATCACTGGGTCTGTTTTTTAATTGAACTGTTTATTTTTTTTGATCATGTGCCACTTGACATTGATGTCTTATTTTTTTCCCCATTGCATCCAGATCACCATAACAAGCAGAGTGTCATTTGTGCCTGTATTTTTTCAAAGTTATTTACACTATTTTTGAAATTTTGAATAATAAAATGAAATCTGATGTCACGCAAGTGACTGAAAAAACTATTGAAAATTAGTAAATCCTGTTTGTATCTTTCTTAACAATTTTGATCTTAACTTGAGTGATGCTTGCATTTGTGATTCTGGACTACAGTTATATCTTGGAATAAATTTTGTAAAACTTTTTGTTACATGGCGATGTCTGAATTCATGAAACTAAGGATGACTTGTGGGAAGATAATGTGAATAACTTTATCAGTACAAAGTGATTTTTTCCTGTTAATTACTCTCAAGAGACATTACGGTATGAACAGGTGTGGTTTTTAGACTCAAGAAATTTGAGTTATTGTGCAAAGTTCGGGTTGTATTTGACCAGTTTTCCATGTAGAATTTGTTAGCACTTCAGTGTAGTAGACATTTGTAAAACAGCATAACATTTGTGCATAGCGCTGCCACAAAAGGGATCACTTCACCGAATTTGTGAGTTTTATTTCCATATTAATTTTTATCCCGAAATATTTTGTCATTAAACCACAATATATTTTTCAAGTTGAAAATGGAAATTTTTAAAAATTCGGTCCAGTCATCACCCTGACATCACAGGACAAGGTTTTTTTTTTTAAATACACGTATTTTCATGCTTTATCAGCACTACGTACTGCACTTTTGCACACTAATTGTAAATATAGTGATGTGATGAAGCGTTTTTGTTAATTGTGATATTTGTATATTTTTTAAACTACCTACAGGAGCCTAATCGTCGTTAAGAGCAGCTGATGCTCTAACAAGTACAGCGCATATGTATGCTCGATTCAGCCCGCGCGGCCATTCACTGTTTAAAAGCTCACATGCGCGCACAATAAAAAAGTTAAAAATTATTATTTTGGAAGCTATGAAAGAACAAACTTTCTGGCATGAAAATATGAGTATTTAAAAAAAAAATCTTTGTCCTGTGATGACTGGAGCAAATTTTGAAAAATTTCTGTTTTCAACTTGTAAATTTATTGTGCCTTATTGATTGGGATAAAAATGAATAAGGAAATTTGTCTATTGAAATACTATATTCTACAATTTTCTTTATGAAGAAAAAGTCATTATTTCACTCATTATTAACGGAAATCTGAAAATGCACATTTTTGCAAGTTTCAATTTTTTTATAGGTTATGTTGCCTTTAAAAAAATGCATGACTAACACAGATCGATAGGAAATTTTCCGGGGAACACGCTGGTATTTTTCTTTTTCTGATTTGGTGTAGTTATCATCGGAAAATTGAGGAAAACTTCAGTGACTCGTGCTCTGCTGTTTGCCGGAAGTGAAAAGTCGGGGAAAATGACAGTCTGAAGTCTGAAACTTGGATAAACTTTTAGGTAAACACTAAACCTATCGTTAAAAAAAAAATCAGCTCAAAAGTGGCTGTTTCTGGAAATTTGCCTTTTTTGCCCTTTTTTTCGATAGTCTTACTCGGCTATAGTAGGTCTTGTGTGAAGCATGTTTACATCAGTACTTGCTGTGCATCATTGCTAAAACATGTATGAAGTCAAGATACTACTTATAATTTATTGTTTGTTTCAGGTGTCCATTCTGGTAATGCCTTTAAAAGTACATGTGGATTCTTGAAAGCTAAAAGAAAAGTAAACATTTTTTCAGCAGTCAGGATGGTTTAACTATTTTCTTGTTAATTACATGCAAACAATTGGTTTGTGTTTAGTTAATTTTACATTTAACAGCTACGCATATTTATAGCAGTTAAGCAAACAAATCCAATAGCTTATGGTCTGTTTCCATTCTAACAGTAATTATAATTTTAAATACAATTGATAGTATTTTTAGGCTGATGGTTTTTCTATAAAACTGTTTGCAATTCCGTAGGCATTTATGTCATAACCACTTGTGATTCGTTATATAAAGTGTTAATTTTTAGTTATTTATTCATACATATAAATGTATATGTATATATTTTTTTAGTCTACAGTTGATGTACATATAATGTTATTTTAAATAGGATGTTATTATACACGTGATGTTTTGTAGGACTGAAAACACCACAGTTTTAAATACAGTTTCTTGTATAAGTAGCAACAGTTTGTATATATCAAAAAAAATAATAAACATATTGATTATACTGTGTTGGGATTCTTCTAAGACACATTTCTATCTTGTACGTGTTATTGAATATCAAACCCATAATTATGTAGTTTCCTGTACTATTTCCTGTCTGCAAGTAAAGCTTAAAATATTTTTAAAATTCATAACCTCCATTTTAAAACATAATTATAAATAACTTACAAATAACTTGCTTTGTGTTATGTTTTCTCTGCAACATTCTTCTGTTCATTCATTTGCCAACATGTAGCATAACGCACCTCACAAAAATTTTTTTTGTATAAATTTGAATGGCAGTTTTACTAAATTTCCTTTTTCGTTGCTGACTGATTTTTTACTGAGTGTGTGTGTGTTTTTCTCATGATTCCATGCAGCTCTGGCATTTCTCAAATAAGTGGATTAAATACCTCCTGTGTTTCTGCCTGGATCTCCTCAATCGTGTTAAAATGGTGTCCTTTCAACTGTAATTTTATTTTAGAAAATAGGAAAAAAGCACAGGGAGCAAGATCAGGCGAACAGGGGATGTGGAATCACCGCAGTGCTTGCATAATCACTGAAACGTAACCCCCAAAAAACGCACTGAACAAAACAAAGTGTTGTCTCAGCTACATGGCTATTGGCACATTGATCCAGCAAGCATAATGCTCACCACAATTAGCGGTAGAGGAGCATACTCCATCCATTTCTCTCGCTTCATTTAAAATCCGTGAACTTTTGGGTAGCACCTCATGTACAGTGGAACCTCAAAAATTGGCATCAGTTGGGACTGGACTCCATCCAGATTTTCAATTTGTCTGGAGTTTTGAAACATACTTTAAACTGCTAAAATTGTATGTAGGAAAGCATTATAATCCATATTTTATTCTTTTTTAATGGATGAGGTGTTGAAATTAAGTACTTAAAAGTACAAAAGAACAGTTTTAAATGCCATAATGAACTCCTACATGTGTACACAATAGTGCTGTTTTAGTGATTGAAAGAAATAACCAAATCAATAAAACAGTGCTGCGAGTCTATGGAGGTTCATTCACTGCAGCCAATTGGCAGGTTCCAATTTTTTTGTTCTGATTTTTTGATTTTTGTTCACGTTCCAATTCTCTGCGAGAGGTGTGGGATGCAGTCACTCTGTCTTTGCTTACTTTAAAACCTGGGGCAGAGGTTTCATGGCGGGAAACAAGAATTATTTTAGGTAGAAAAAGCCAGTTTACGGAAAAAATGCCGGTTTCATCAGCATTGTACATGTGGTCTCTGCTGAAACTATTTTTAACAACCATATCAAGAAATTTTAGTTTAAATGTTTGGGCAACACCATGGTGTGAAGATAATTTTTCTCCTTCAATTTCTAATTCTTGGATCCCGTGTCATTTTTTTTTAATTAAGTAACCACCCTGCGCTAGCTTTGAAATCGGGCGGGCCCATTCAAGGATATTGAATTCTAGTGCCTTTTCATACACCATAGGGCCTGAAACGGTTCTCTGTGTAAACCATATGTAAATGTCATCTTCCAAAGCTGTGTTATTGGCCGTCCACTGTTTTTCTGTTTTGTGATCCTTCTTCAGAATCCAATTTTTCGGCTTATTTTTCCAGTTTATTTTTTTGTGCTTTAATATCACTTATGGTTGAAGTCCCCACGTTGTAGATTTTAGAAAGAGATGCCCCACTTTCACCTTTAGATAATCTTTTCAGAATTTCTAACTTAGTTTCAATTATCAAAAACACAAGTTTTCGCTTTCCACTAGCTTTACTAACAGACATACTAGCCATTCAGAACAACACTAAAGTATACGTACTCAAACAAATATTTACGGTGCATTGAAATTAATAATGTAAACAAATGTATAAACATACATTTAATATAAACATGTACATTTACTGCACATACTGACAATTTACATGAACACAATACTGCACAATAACAAAATCATGTAAAAGACTTGGAAGGGACTGACTGAGCGTGTGACAGGTGCAGGTAAGTCCTTGAGTGGAGTGAATGTGGATGGGTAGTGTGACTCATTACCCTTCTCATTCCTAGCCACAATGTTGCACTTGCAGTACCGATGAGTGCTGAAACTACACTCAGTCCGGACTTGGTAAAATAATTTATATTAATTTTTGTTGGATCCGGATTTTTGAGGTCTGAACTTTTGAGGCTCCACTGTAATACCAACATCATTAGGATCATTAGGACCTGAGACTTGTTCTAATTCTATTCAAGGATTTTTTTTTAATTCTGTGTATGTGTGTGTGTGTGGGGGGGGGTGCGCTGTAAAATGTATGAGAGCTGTCTTCCTCTGCAAACCATTGCTAATGCAAGAATGAGGTATGTTACCATTACGAGTCTGAAGTTACTGAGACTCATTTGTGACAGACTTATTTGTAAGGCCCAGTACAGTGAAGTCATTGTACAATTTTCTTCATTTTAATGTTCTGGTGAATCCTAATGTCTTCAGTAAGGGGTACTTTCTTTGTTCCTGTATCATTATTTGTTTGGTTAAAACAAAATAACGTACATTTTCTCATAATATACAGTCTCAAACAGAAGTATTCATTATTTCATAGTTTTTTGTAGTTTTATGGAAGCTCCTATACTTGAATAACATTAACTACTTACCCACACATTTAAAAAAAAAACTGTTTCACTTCAAAATAACTCAGTTGTGTATATCTGGCTTCTGAGCGTAGGATGTTGACACACAATCATTTTGCACCAGTTTTTAACAGACCACACAAGAATTATTGTTCTTGTGCCTTTCTGTACAAAGCTCATTCAATTAATAAAGAGGCAAGTGACTTATTTTAATATGATTTATTCAATAATTATAACAAGTTATCAACTACTCAACATAATCTGTAGTGCATTTCACCCATTACTGTGCTAGTTTTTTTTTTTTTTTACCAAAAAAAGCAACAAATCTCTGCCTTGAAGTCTGAGCCATTTTCTGAGAAATTGATGGTTTGTTGTCTGGACCATCAGGTACCAGAACCTTCCACGCTCATTTGAATGAGCATTATCCTAAAGAATTGTGAATTTTATGTGTGTTAATAATAATAATTAATAATAATCCAAATATTACCCATTACCTTTCCTCTGTGTATTGTCAGCAAGCTGACTTGTAATCCATCTTGCATACTGTTTTAAATATTTTCAGTCAGCTACTTTAAACTGGTGGTGACAAGGGTGCCAATTTATGATTTTGTAACATTCCTCTTATTTAGATAATTTGTAATGACTCTCCTAGTGTAATTGACTATAAATGTTTGTGTGCTAAATTAGGATTATTGACTGTTCAGTATGACTCATTGCATATTGCCATATTGTCAGGAGCATTGGAAGGTAAGTTTTTTTCAGGTGAACCCTACAAAACACTTTATCTATACCTCTGCCTGTGTAACAGTTTGATAGATAAGTGCATCACTAATTTCTGTGTACTCTACTCTATGAGTAGTTGCACATGTCCATGAGTAAAGTGAAATAACTTTTCGTAAATCAGTTTTGTAATAAAACTGATTTCAAAATGTGTAATATATTTGTTTGTTAAACAAGCCAACCCTGTGTAGCAACCATCATCATTGCCATTATCATTATCCTACAAAAGTAGGATATACAGGGTCTGGCATAAAGACCTCCCCCATTTGGAGAGGCCACTGGACGAGCGGTGGTGGGGGTACGGCTGTGGAGGGGGTATCGATCGATAGTGGTGTACGTGCCGTTTTCAGTGAGCGCAATGGCTTGGCTTGGTGAGCATCGCACTTTTGTTGTGGAGGAATTTATTCGTAATGGTGGTTCTGTGATTACTACACATTCGTATTCGGTTCGCACTTGGCCGACATGAGTCTGTTCTGGATAGAAAATCAATTCATGTTTGGGTATCAAACTTTAGAGCAACAGGTTCGAATTCAGCTATTTCTTGAGTCGATGTGTTCATAAATAATGTACTAAATATTGTAGTACTTTTCAAAGGGAGGAGTATGTTTGGTAATGCAGGTCTTGTGACAGCATAAGCTATCTGAATACCATCTGTTTATCCTTACTTAATGATATCACTTTTCACCTTCACCTCCCTATTAACTGTCTAAGCGAACGTATCGGTCAAGGTTCCAGAAAACAGCTACTGTATCTTATAGTAAAATGATGATTTTTAAGAAATTGATTGTATCCATTATCATTTGTTTTAACTTTCAAACTCTAAATATTACAAAAGAAAATTTGATTGTTTTAGCATAATTAAAATAACTGTGAAAGTACTTAATTTGGCTTTGTACAAATACTTTTTGTAGTCCCTCATTCTTTCAGCTTCAATGCACAGTTTGATTTGAAAATATTGACTCCCCAGTTTTGCTGTTGAGCTATTTTTTTTTTTTTTTGTAATTTCAGCAATTTCATTTTCTAATTTGTTTGATATATAAAAAATAAATTTTTTTTTTTTGTTATATGAGAGTAGCCTACCTTGTTGATTACAAATTGTTATTTGTGAGAAATTAAAACGGGTAATTATTGGTGTCTGTATTTTGTTTCCACTGTACAATACAACAATCTATGAGACCATGGTAACAATATTATTCCTCTTAATGCCTATTTTACCTGGTCTCATATATATTTTTTAAATCTGATATCTTGTTTACAGTCACAAAACTTTGTAATGAATTCCTTCTAAAAGCTTAAATATTACAGTATATTTTTCTTAAGGTAATGTTATTTATTTTAGTTTTTAGTATCAAATGGATTTTCTTAGGGATAAACATTAGTGGAATTGTAGTACAATGCATTAGGTTTGTAAGTGGCATTATAATATTAAGTGACTTGGAAAAAGAAATGTGTGTCATGCTGACAGTTTTATCTAGTACTGAAGCAATGGAAATTAAATTAAAAAATGATAAAAATAGTAAACTGATGATTGTAGATGAAGGTTGTAAGGATAAAATATCAAGAGTGAAATTTGATTAGTAAACAAGTTGCTTTTTTGATAATACAATTACAGAAGAGAATACTGTGTGTCAGAAGTGATAAAGAAGAGCAGTACATGCTTTTCATAATAAAAAGGAAATCATAGTCATAATCATATGGATTCAGCAGTTAGAATGGGTTTTTTAAAAGCTTTTGTTTGGAGTACCTTACTTTATGGAAGTGAAACCTGGAAAGAAGGAACACAGCTCAAGGCATTGAAATTGTGGACATGAAGAAGCAAAATAAGGATAATTTGAGTAGAAAGAAAACAAATGAAAAAGAAGAAGGCAGAATTCTAGGTGATAGGTTTAAGATATAAAGGAATATATTAGGTTTTTTTGTGATTGTGAATTTTTTTTGAAAGGAGACTGTCAGTAGTAACAGAAAACAGCACTGGTGGCAGTGTTAAGAGATTCTGCAACTATCAATGGTGAAGACAGAACCAACAAATAGCATGTAGACTATAAGTGCTCATGTTTCATGTAGACAGTGAAATGTGGAGGGTGGGTGGTGAAATTCTAGCCTATGACTCATGTGACCATTCCTTAGTATTGATCAAAAATTGATTTTATTGAATAGAGTAAAGCATATGGATGTTTGATGGATGTGTCTTGATGTTAGATAAACTGTCTTTTCAAGTATTTAACTAATCATATTTACTGTTTTGAGACATGTAAAGAAAACGTGAAGACATAACAGAAAATGGCAAGAACTAGTGAAATTTGGTGGTACTGGAAAAAAAGTTAAAGAGAATGAGAGTAGGAGAAAGGAAGTGTAATCTAGGAAGATTATATTTACAGGACACATAAGGCATAACGTGTCATGAACATTCTTCTTAGGAAGGGAGGGCAAGGAGGACGAAGGAAAGCTTTGTAGGAAGATGGCAAAGTTATCCTTCAAATTAAACAAGTCCAAGAATTCCAGGTCAAGTGGCTGCAGTGACAAAATGTTGCAACTGTCATTAGATAATGATGATCAAATTATGTACGCTTAAATCCAGTAATAATAATATTCAGTGCACATGACTGTGCTTGAAATTCAACATTTTTGTCTTTTTTGGCCATTTTCGTACTTAATTTAAAGTTTAAAGAAAGTAATTTATCATGCATGTTCACAATGGTATCCAAGTCACTTGTATGGATAGACAAACTAACCTTTTTCAATCTCCACCTTATGACTTTTTTGTTTCAGAGCATATGCTTTATCATCAGATCTTAAAATATCCCTCGTAGGATATCCAATATCCCTTGTTAAAAATCCAATATCATTTGCTCTGTATACACGCACGTCAGTAGGTGCACACCTATTCACGTTGGTTGGCCACTGAGCGGTTTGTTTCTATCTGATACAGTGGGTTCTAGGCGGTATAGTATAGCAGATTGGATTTAAAGTTCAGCTGGTTTTTCAATATGAAACCGCGACTGTTTATGTATGTGTATGATCTCTAAATTTCACACTCTTCCAAGGCGTTCATGATTCTTCGACCCTTTTACAAATGTGTAGTGGTTCCAAGTTGGACTTGAAATCTGAGTAATTGTGGTCGTGTGAGACCAAGTGGCAAGCATAGTTAGACTTTGTGTTGATGGAGTTAAGATTTTTTAATTGTTTTGGTGTATGTTCAAGGAAACATTTAAGAAAATGTTTTTACATCAGTCAAACTTGGAGGGGTTTTCATAGGAGTATCATTTTGTCTGGTCTCAAGATAAGGTTACGTTTGAAAATGCTTATCAGCAGCAATTTGAATGCCAATGGTTTATAAACGCCCTGTCTTATTGTGTAAAAGCTTTTATATTCTAACAGAAAGTTAAGATTTAGATGACACTGATTTATAGAATAAAAATTTAATTTAAGTAATGTATTCAGAAAATTGTTGGTTCAATTGTTCAGACATAAGTGTACTTGTTTTCAAACATCATGTGTGGTTTTATAATCAGAGTCTGATAACAGAAGGAAATTGAAAGGGAAGTGCTTATCTTATCGTGCTCTGAAAACAAATTAAACAATTAATAGTAATTTTGCTTTGCATTACTCTGCCAACATTGTGTTAGCAGGTGTTTCAAATACTACTGATTACCATATCACGTAGTACACCAAATATCTATATTTATTTATTTGTATGTGACAGTGGAAACTAGCAGTAACCTGTATAAACCAACATGAAGATTCAGATGAGAAAGCAAACATTATTTTTTTTATGAAACATTAAGTATACTTAGAAAGGCAGAGTATTCAACTCTGACTTCAGTTGATTTTTGTTTGTTTGTATTTTGTAACCCTCCCAATGGCCACACAGATATTCTCAAGTATAAAAATGTTAAATACTTTCAATTAATTAAAGCACAAATGTATAAATCTGTTTTAATATATGTATTTAATCAACATTGTCTAAACATTTGTATTTTAAGCACGTTTCTAAAGGAGAAACAAATTATTTGCGTATAATAAACTTCTGTCATCAAAAAACTAAATTTGCAAGCTGGTGATAACACAGCAATTTTGTGAAACCTGCTTCTTCAGCTACCACACACATAACATGACATTTAATATTCTTGATTCACATAGTTCATAGTTTACAGTACTTTATCATGTACATATTTTTTCAAACTCTAGAATCACAGACCGTTCACCACTGTATTTTCAAAGGCCACTCACTTATCACTCATTTACTTAAAATGAACCCATATTGTATCGAAACGTCTCTGGCAATAGTAGCAGTAACAGCAGAGAAATAATGAACTCATAACACCATTTCCAATATTACAAAGTTCAGTGGCATTACTATACACTGTTTAAAATACTAGATGTAGTCTTTTTTGTCATGTGTGAGTGTGTGTTTGCTAGTGTTTCTTATCAGTATATTACACTCTGTATTGAAGTCGTAAATATGTACATAACTGTTGGCCTTGAATACGTAATGATAATGCAAAGAAGCTATTATTAATAATCTTACTACCTCATAAAACTTCATATTCATACCTGCACACACTGTAACATAATTTATTTTAAACAAGATCTTCGAATTATGAACTCAAGCATAAAGTTAACATGGTAGATTGTGTACTGACAATATTTTTATTTTGAAGTAATTAATTAACAAGACATAACTTTCACCTGGAATTCACTTGACAATTGTGAAACACACTTTTAAAAGGGAAATTTTCTTTTAAGTGTTGTGAGAAAATGGAAATTCCTGAAGTATTTCATTGGCAAGGAGACAGGAACTATTCAAGGTCTACAACAAAAGCAGCTTTATGTGTGACAAAGATATAAACATAAACGACTTGATATATTATATAAAAGTCAAGGTAAACATACTGAGCACTTTGGTATGTACAGTAATGACGACCACTTCATTATTCAGAAGGATGAGAAAAATGTATAAGCACTGTATGCATTGTAAAAAACTTTAATATTTTGCTACCTCCAACGTATTCGATATCCAGTAATAGAAAGTAGAAAATGAAAGTCTATTAGCATTTGTTTAAATCCGTTTTTATACCTGAAGGATATTGTCCATACAACTATAACATGATTGTAAACAAATAAGCCTGGGAAAAATAGATATAGTAAGATTCGCTAGACATGAAAACCGTTTTCGTGTTATCGGCGCAGGTTATGTAATGCGCATGTGTCAACAGAGAAACATGCTCAGTTTTCTCCGAGACGCTGTGGAGATTATTGTATGCGTACTTTTCAAAAAACATCAGTATTCATCAAAAGTGGAGTGTTTGGGCGTTTTTACACTAGCCGACACGATATCAAAAAAGTAAAGAAATGTTATGGAACCATTTCACACTCACCGACATGTCGGTATCGGGTTGTTGCAGGCACCGACATGTCGGCGGGCAGCAGCTCTCCCATCCTGGTCGGCGCTGTGTAGTCACCGACAGTTCACTCCGCCTAGCGCATTAATTTAGGTCAGTAGTTGAATATTTTGTGAAATGACTACTTTTAAGTATTACATAGTGACATTGATTGAACTTTTTGAGACGAAGCCTTGTTTGTGGGACAAGACAGATGAAGGAAATAAAAATAAAATTCTTATTTTTGGCAAGAAATATATGAAGAAACTTGTTAGGATCTAAAACCAACTTATTAAATAAAGTATAGTGTGCACCTTGTAACCAGACGGAATTATCCCTTTATCTTCTTTACCCCACTGTTGGGTTCGCCAATTTGTAACCCCACGTAATTGTCCCTTATCAATATCTTCTCTAAACCCCACTGTTGTTGGGTTCGCCAATTTATAACACTTCAGGAATTACAGGTTCTTTATGCCTCACTTTGGATGCGTCAATTTATAACAAGACGGGTTTTACCTTATTGTATCCCTCTCTTTGTGTACATCACTTTGTAACACTGATCAATTCTATTTCTATATAAATAAAACACATGGAATGGTATCTGGTAATAATAATAATAATATTGTAATTTTATTCAAAAATTGATATAGTCCATTTAGTGTAACTATTCATAAATCTCAGGGTCGATTCTCTTCTCTTTTATATTGATATTAATTTAAGGTTCTTTTGGCTGATATAAAGGTTCAGCAATTATAAAGAAAAACAAGTACGGAAAGTACATTACATTACAAACAAGATAATAAATGAATAATATAAACTTAGTATTAATTATAATAATATATATACGTTACACAATGTTTATCAGTTCAGTTCGTTTTCACACAGCCTCCTGGTCTCTGTGATGAAAATTCCAATGTTGTTAGTTTATGTTGTTCAAATGAAGGAATCCACTTCTTTTGGTGATCAATAAATGTTTATCTTGTCAATTTCGTTGTCCGAAGCCTTCTGGTGGAATATTATGATTGAAGTCCAGTGTCCTGTTATTAAGTTAATCAAAGTGTAGTTGTTCTTTCTGGTTGTTGGATCAGTAATGTTTTAAAGGTGATTTATTTATGATGTTTCTTTATATGCTCCAATTTATATTCTGTTATAGGTTTTATATGGTGTTTTTTACCTTGTATTATATTATTTTTTAATAATATTCATGTTTTCTGTATAAATATTTAGATTCTTTTACCAAAATTCAACCCAACTCCTTCTTGGTTTATTTACCATCATAAAAAATAATAATAAAATTTGTTTTCTCTCTTTTGGTTTCCTGGATACACATAAATACTCTGGTCATATCTGTGCAAATTGAGATTTAGTTGTCATACGATATTATTTTTCTTGGATTTCGTTGTCCATGACGTGTCCGTTACTTAACTAAATATCACTATAATATTGACGACTCGGAACACTAAGTTTTTTATAAGTAAAACGTAAAGTTTTACCTTACAGCCTAAACCGGCTTTCACCTATAGAAGGCTTCATCAGAGGTTGTCGTAAGTAGCGCTGTTCGTCTTGTTGTTGGCGACGAGATAGTTTTTCGAAAGATCGAAGCTGTGTGTGTGTGGTGAGATGTGTTCGAATAATGCGTGCGATTTGAATTGTGTCTGTTCATTTAGGATGTCGTTTTTTTTGTTTTTGTGTGTTTGTATATTTCTAATTGTTCTAGAGTGTCTAGTTTTCGGCCTTTTGTGTGTACGTGTAGTATGTTCATGTTATTGTCGATGTTTTTATATGTGTGGTTTGCTTCAATGAGGTGGTTTGCGAAGGTAGATTCTGTAGTGGTGTGGAGTGCTTTTGTGTGTTCAATATATCTCTGTTTGAAGCTACGTCCTGTCTGGCCTATGTAGAATTTATTGCAATTTGAACAATTTAGCTTATATACACTGGGTAGATCGAATTTGTTTTGTGCTTTGGGCATGCGTTTTGATAGTGTGTGTTCTGTTTTGTTAGTAGTTTTGTCACAAACAATGACAGGCACTCACATAAAATACTATATTGGCACAGATACGTTGATGACATTCTAATACTATACAGGGGAAACAAAAGACAATGTGAACAGTTACTAATGCGCACAAACAAAATACATAAAAACATAACCTTCACTGCCGAATACGAACACAACAATACCATAAACTTCTTAGACCTCTCCATCACAAAACTAGAACACAGGCACAAATTCAGTATATATAGAAAACCAACTACAACTGACACACTAATACACAACACCTCCAATCACCCAGTACAACACAAACTAGCTGCTTGTAGAACCATGATACATAGACTTAACAACATCCCCTTAGATGAAATAGACTACAAAGACGAACTAAACACGATAAAATATCTAGCAGAATCTAACGGTTATGACAGAACAATAGTCAGTAAACTCCTACACAAAACAAACAACAGACAAAGACAGAAAACAACAAATTCATAACACTAACATACATCAACAAACAAACAGAAAAAATTGCCCACAAATTCAAAAAAGCAGGATACAGAATCGCTTACAAAACTACTAACAAAACAGAACACACACTATCAAAACGCATGCCCAAAGCACAAAACAAATTCGATCTACCCGGTGTATATAAGCTAAATTGTTCAAATTGCAATAAATTCTACATAGGCCAGACAGGACGTAGCTTCAAACAGAGATACATTGAACACACAAAAGCACTCCACACCACTACAGAATCTACCTTCGCAAACCACCTCATTGAAGCAAACCACACATATAAAAACATCGACAATAACATGAACATACTACATGTACACACAAAAGGCCGAAAACTAGACACTAGAACAATTAGAAATATACAAACACACAAAAACAAATAAAAACGACATCCTAAACGAACGGACACAATTCAAATCGCACGCATTATTCGAACACATCTCACCACACACACACAGCTTCGATCTTTCGAAAAACTATCTCGTCGCCAACAACAAGACGAACAGCGCTACTTACGACAACCTCTGATGAAGCCTTCTATAGGTGAAAGCCGGATTAGGCTGTAAGGTAAAACTTTACGTTTTACTTATAAAAAACTTAGTGTTCCGAGTCGTCAATATTATAGTGATATTTATATTATTTTTATATAATACATTATTTTACCTTTTACATACAAGTTGCTTTTTAGTTATTACATCATAATACTTAATACAATTTACATATTATTTTATCTGAAAAAACTATGAACAATTTTAATACCAAATATTATAGTTATTTGTAATTTGACAAATATTTTGAAATAATTTATTATTTACTGAACATAATCATCTAGGCCTATGTTGACTGATTACATTTTTATATTGGAAGACTCATAATCGATCCTGCTTACACTTGTTTTATATTAATTAATTTCTTTAAATATAAACAAACTATTAATTGACAATTATATTCCAATTACTATAATTCCCTTTAGGGCTTAACTGAATGCACACTTTTAAACCATTGTCTGTGTGATTAATATCTATTAAACTTATATAACTCAAACACTAATAAAGAAAAAACTAAATGTTAATGTCAGTATCATCTGCTACTATGGATTAGTAATTCATTTCATTAAATAATTGTTTATAATTACTACCCACTCACAGTTATTCTTAATTGAATACCAATGTATCTCACATTCTCTTACCCAGTAATTACACTTGACTTATATTACATTTGTATCACATCTTAATTACATTTTACATTTACTTCTAAATTTGTATTGTACTTTATGTGCCTTTCTATTTGATTCATTCATTATTCATTAAATTTATTATCATTATTTATTTGTTTATGGACTACTCCAAATCTAACTGGGTACTGTCTATATAGTATAGTAATCTGTCATAGTAATGTCTGTTGTAGGACTTTTGGTTTTTAAATAGGTTCACACTTTTATTTATTATTGTTTCTTCTTTCAAATTATTTTGATTTTGATTTGTTTAGATAACTTGTTGTTATTGCTTGCTGATGTCTTCAACAGTTGAAGTGTATGATATTATGGTATTAATATTGCTTGGTGATAAGATTGACATTTATTAAACAAATTCTTCATTATTATAGGCAAATTGAAACCTACTTTTCTTGTCAATACCATTTATTTTCTTCTTTATCTCTGGAGTTTGTTTATTTGTATTGGTGGCTTTAACGAATTGTAATTCTTAAATTTTCTCTTGGTTCATTGTATATTTTATTTATATATTCCATTCTTTTATTCACATTGATTCCATACTAATGTTAAACGATTCCCCCTATATTAATATGGTATTATGAATGAATATCGGCGTTGAGTGGCCCTTTTACGTCCAATTGCTCATCCGAACATTCACATACCTGGTACAGTACACTTTGGCTACTGCCTATAAAATAATTCTAGAGTGGTGCCTTAGCTTTCTACACTCTATAAATAAAAATAATTATAAATCTTATATCATTATACATACCATTGGAATCTTTTATCTTCTGAATATTTTTTCTAATTCTACCTTGCCTTCCAATAACTCCATTTATTTATTATATTCAATATTACTGTTGGTATATTTCTTAAGTAGATTTCTTTCTCTTTTATATAACTTCACTTCAGAGTTCAATGATTTATTAGCCTTAATGTCATTCACCTTTGTTATTCAATACCTCTTGTAATATAGTAGTTTTAATTATCCTTCTATTATTCTATCTGTTTTTATCCTGCAACTCTTCTTCAGCAAGTTCATTTTCTAATTGGTTTATTAAATTTCTCTTAGGCCTATTGTCATTAATATTGCGCCCCATTATTATTATTATTATTATATTACTATATGTATTATTTATGCTTGATTTAATAAGATGCGCTTATTTCTTTTAGAATTTTGGTGTCGTTACAACCTTCTACATAGCGAACTTTAATAATCGGGTGAACCCAATACTTCCTATCTACTTTTTGTCTTCTCCGTCTTAAATATAACAAATACAATCTTCTGTTGAATTCAGCCATTTGTATAAACTACACTCACCACGGCCGATATGTAGACATCTGTCGTCTTGAGTGTGAAAGTACCTTCTCGATATCGTGTCGGTGTTGGCTCGGTGTCGTGTAGGTAAGTGTGAAAACGCCCTTTAGTTTCATTTCATTTGAATAAGGACAGCGTAATAGTAATAGACAATGCCTCTTACCACAATGTACAAATAAATCCACCTCCAACATCATTAACAAAAAAAAGGCATACATCATTAACTGGTTAGAGAACCATGACATTCCTTGTATTCCATCTATGTTAAAACCTGACATCTATGCACTAATTAAACAAAATAAACCAACATACAACACTTTTAAAATAGATGCTATTTTGGCAAACCATGGACATTTCGTTTTACGACTTCCACCCTATCACCCGGATTTTAATCCTATGGAACTGATTTGGGCAACCGTAAAGGAGCGTTCAAAGAAAAAACGTGAATATTTCTGTACACAGTGCCATAAACTCTGCGAAAAAGGAATTTTATTGTATTTCTCCCGCAGACTGGAGATCAAGATGTGACGTCATGAAAATTGAAAATGACTATGTGAGATCGGACCAAATAATGGATACTGTAACAGATCGTTTAGAAATTAATATAAGACGGGATACCAGCAGTGAAGACGATTTGAGTGATAGTGATAGTAGTAGGCTAACGGTGATAACAGTGACGGAAACATTAGTAGGATGGAAGAACTGATCTAAATAATTGTAATTGCATGTAGGCCTAAGTAAATGTACCCTATATTACTTAAATAGTTTTAGTATAATTGCTTCATTAATATTGTCTCTCCTGTTCTTTATGGATAGTTTACATCTGCTTGTTTTTTAAACACACACACACAATCATATCACGTGCGAGGCTGTTATTGATGTTACTTATTCAAACAAATTAAGATGCCAGAGCAACGTGGATCATATATTACTACGTTTTTTCATGAATCGTAACATGTACACAAAGTGTAGGCCTACACATCCAAAATATACGATTGTTGATGTCTAGGCTCGACTTTGGAGAAATATTGCAACCGACACAACATGTTAAGTCACTGTTTACAAAATTATGGCAGCATTAAACATTTTATAACTCTGTGAAATCTTTTACATTGTCTCTTACTGTTGTGTCTGACGCCTGTTTCGTCTCACAAAATGTCCACGTTTACTGTCTGGTCGTGTCGTAATCGAAACAAAACTTACCTACAACCAACTTTTTAGTATTTAGTAACTTGGTAAAAAAATAGTGAATTAAATATAAGACGTACTAAACTGTAAAAACTATTAAAAGAATAACAAAATTAGTTTAAAATTTAAGAATAATTAGTAAAAAGTTAGGTAAGTTAGTAAAAAGTAAGTTACATATGTGAGTGAGTGTGTGTGTGTTGGTAGGGCTGTAAAATTTATTTTGGTAAAGTATTTAGTAATATAGTTAAAAATGTAGCTGTTCAAATGTAGAAATCAATAAATACATAAAAAACGTTAAAAAATAAACAATTGAAAACATAAGAATCCATAGACAATAGAAAAATAAGTAAATAAAGTTATAAAAATAAAATAATTGTGAATCAACAAGGCAGTAAAACTGTTTTATTTCAACTGTCATTATAAGCGATATCAGTTTTATAAATTTTAGTACTTTTACAGGGAAAAACGTTAATTTTACTATTTTCTTTCATCTTTAATTAAAGAAGCATAACTTCGGCACTTCAGGTATAAAAAGTTAATCCGTCTCAAAATAGATTACTCAACTCATACGTGCGTTTTATTCGTAATTCAGAGAGTAGGCCAATATTTTCAACTGCGTTAGTAGACATTTTCCTCCCTCGTGGTTCCACTATGTGGCTTCCTCAGTCGCCTTCTCCCCACTATAACCTGCACGCTGCTTCATGTCTGTTTACTTTTACAGTAATTTAATAAGAATGGAGAGCATTAGTTTAAACCGGTGATTATTATTGGTACTCTTTGGGTAGTAAAGGAAACTGATTAGAAGTGGATTCAAACCTGGAAAAACGTATCTTACATCTGCAGATATTTATAGAATAAGTTTATAAACAAATAACATCTTTATTGTATAATTGTAAATACACTCAAATATATAATTAATAACATAACAATTTTTGCAGTATTTGTCTTTATCAAAACAAAAAAACTGTAATAAATACATATCATACATAATTCTGTATTTTGTTTTATACTAAGTAAATAGAAATTAGTTTTATTCGTAGTATTTTGAATGCAGTAATAACTAATAAATTCATTATGTTGCAACAAATTAAAAACCTACAATGGACATATTATTACAATTTTACTTATAACTTTAAGAACCCTCTGCCTAGAGCTTAAGACTAGCTGCACAGTGGAAGAGACAAGACAGCTTGAGACACATTTGTTTCAGAGATCGACTTAGGTATAAAGTAAGCATACACTGTTATGGTCATCAAGTTAACACTGGACGAGACTTCTTTCAAGCAGTCAGAAACTGGTGAAACATAACTATGAAGGTGACTGGAATTTCATTAAATTGCATGGCAAATCGTGCAAATCCAATATGATTCATAAACTTATGAGATTTCCATTATAATTAATGACACACGTCAGACCTTGAGAGACGGACTTTCCATCTAATCATATACTGCTAGAATACAACAGGCATACCTTCATAACATCTTTTGACTCAGTAGAATGGCTTAGTTGTAAGAGATAGTCTTAAGACAAATACAGTATTTTGTTTGCATTTTTGCCTGTGACAATTCAATGCTAAAAGTTTCATCTCTTCCAGTGTGTGTGTGTGTGTGTGTGTGTGTGTGTGTGTGTGTGGCCTAAGAGATTAAAAATCTCTTCTGTATGCAGTGCAGATATCACTTAAATTGGTATAAAAAGGAAATAATTACTTATTTTTTAGTCCAACCTTGATTAATGTTTCTCAGTCACTGAAAAAAGTACAAATAATTCACACTTGCTTGTCCAACATCTCTGTCTATACAAGATGTAGTCAAAATTCTTTTTAACACAATAATTATCACAAGGTGTCTACAATCACTGTTCATGAAGAATTAAAATCATTTATTATACTTTCCTTCATTTAATTTGCAATTCAATCAGTAACAATGATAGATTAACTTATATGGAATAATAATGTGAAAAATAGTAAAATGCAAGAAAAGTCTGAATGTAAAATTAATAATTCAAGGATATGTCAAGAGGGGCTTAGGGAGGCTGCAGGTCTTAGAATGTTACAAAGTCATTTGAGAAGTACAGAAAAAAAATTAATGGGATGTGTTAATTATGATAAATATGTTATGTTAATAAAATTATTATCATCAAAACAAAATTATCCATTTTAATATGTTATGCTTTTGAATAACTAAAACAAACTCATATTTCAATACATAAAAAAAAAATTAGTACACCTAAAAAGTTTGGGACTGCAGTAGATAAAGAATTTAATATCAGTACAATTACTTAATATAAAAAGATACTGAATAAATCAAATTTTTCGAAGTCCAGTAATTCATATAATTTATCCTAAAGTCCGAGTTTTTCCACGTGTCATTATTACTATCGAAACAGTATTTATAACCCCCAAATTATAGTATAAAAAAAATACCGTTAAGCTGTAAATGGCAAAATTAAAATTAATTGTAATAATACAATTCTTGAGCACATTTCATCTTTCTGTAGATTTTAGTTTGAGTAATGTTTTTATTATTAGTGAATAATACAGTGGATTAGTTTATATTGCTTTTGAGTAAATTATAAAACTGAAGAGTAATACATTGAAAATTGTTGTTTTGATGGTTCATCCTCTTCATTCACAGCCCTTAATATTAGTGATTAACTGTACTTTCACTTGTGAAAACTTACGTTTCTTATTGTCCTCGAACGTTTCGGTGTGGTGTACACCTTCCTCAGCGAGGTTTGAATACAGAGTGTCATGAACAATTGTAACGGTTTATTCACAGGTTGGTGGGATGTGTATGGGGGGTTTTTGGTGGGAGGAGGTTGGCGCTGGGATTCAAAGTATAGTTTGGTTCGACACAATCATACACAAACCAAACTATACTTTGAATCCCAGGGCCAACCCCCTCCCACCAAAAACCTCCCATACACATCCCACCAACCTGTGAATAAACCGTTACAATTGTTCACGACACTCTGTATTCAAACCTCGCTGAGGAAGGAGTACACCACACCGAAACGTTCGAGGACAATAAGAAACGTAAGTTTTCACAAGTGAAAGTACAGTTAATCACTAATATTGAAAATTGGTAGTGAATGATTGTATTGAATTATTTTCCACAAACCAATGTGACTACATTGTAAAAGGGATTTTAAAATTGTTGTTTTTGTGCAATTTGTCATGTAAAGGTAAAGTTTATCTATACACAAACATATCTTTGGTTTCAATTATATACGGTACATGCTAATAATAAAACTAATAGTAATGGTGCAATAGTGTTAGACACATTAAAAATAATAGTGATTATGTGCTAGTGATTAAAATGTGAAGTAATTTAAGATAAATATTTTGTCACAAATGTACCAAGTTTTTTCATTCTCTCCAGTCTTTTATCTTATTTTCTATTGTCTTTACCTATAATAATCAAAGTATATACGTTTATAATTATTCAGCCCATAAGTATTAAAATGAATTGAGACATGTTATAAAATTATTGTTACTGCAAACATATGTTGATTGTTTTTATTTACGCTTAAATAAATTATTTATATAATAAATTTAAATACAAAAAGAACACTTTCACACAAAATATTTATATTAACAAAATTGTTTTTGAATATCACAATTATCAAAGATACAAATAAATTATTTTTATTCGTAAATTAAAGTGCCTGTTAAAATTAGCATGCACTGAGCTTTATCATCGTCTATATAATTAACCATTTCTTAATTAGTGACAGATTAAGTTGTACTAGTAATAGTCATATTACAACTTTAATGTGAAGTAATGCTGATATGGATGTACTTGATAGTAGAAACTTATTTCAGATATTGGTAAGTTGGCTTTATGTCAATGCACAGGCACTAGATTTTACAGAATTCATCAAAGCTACAGAGGCAAGCACTACTTTAACTTTGGTGGCTTTTACTTTGTAAGTGGAGAGTCTTCCATCTCAGTATCGTTATTAATTATTAACAATCACTCTGATCACAATTACAAAATCTACTCTTGTAATTGTAACTATCAGGTACAAAACACATGAAAGCTGGACAATGAATTACACATAAAATCATGTACATGGTTATACAAAACTGTTATTATAATTTGTCTTATTGTATTGCAACAATGAAGATTAAATTTGTACATAATTAAAATTTAGGTTAAACAAGGAATGACATAAATTTACTTTTGGTGAGTCTGAACATTAGTATCACAAAACAATTTTAAAGAATCAATGATAGCCAGTTTAATACTTTAGTCATAATTGGCGTGTCAAAACGTATACTACAAGCTAAAACTATATGGTAAAAGTTCTTTGATAGAAGTTACCATGACTTTTTTACAATCTGGTTTAACTAAATATATCCGTATATCTTTTTCTCGGGCAAATTCTGAAATAAACTGTCTGCATCCTCCACAAGGCGAGACAAATATATCATTTGAAAGTTCACCAGAAATTGCAATAGAGTAAAACTTCCTGCTTCCTTCACTCACAGCTTTTACAATAGCAGTACGTTCTGCACAAACAGCAAGGGGATATGCTGCATTTTCAACATTACAACCAGTATACACTGCACCATCAGATGTACGAAGGGCAGCCCCAACACTGAACTGGCTGTAGGGGCAATATGCTTGTTCACGAGCCTTAATACTAGCCAAAACTATCTCTCTTTCTTCTGAACCTATATATAAACATAGCAATTAGTCATTTGCAAGTAGGAAGCTATCTGCGAGTTTTTATTAATATATATGAACATATCCATGAAGAAACGTTTTCCATACATAAAACTGAAAAAAAAAAACATATTCTACATCATAAAATAACACAGCTTCCAAAGTACCTATAAGTGTCTGTATAACTATTTACCCTTTTCAGTCCTTATTTCATAACCTATATTCAAATATGTCAATAATAATATATACTATTATTATTAAAATACTCTACAAGGGCAACAGTAAGATTTTTTAGTTTTATTACTAGAATATCACTTTCAGTTGCATAAATATTTACCTAATGTACAAAAATCAACAACCGTAAATTCATTTCGTCCCGCCTCCATACTTCTCGGTGCCAAAGAGCTAAATGTAAATTTCCTGTGTACAAATAATTCGTCAGCTGTTTTTAATTGTCTACTGCTGTCAATGTGGCACAAACGAGAGAAGGGAAAATATCCCTTTCAGTTAAAATTTATTCTGTGAAAGTGTTGCAGTAAAAAACAAGATTTAGAAAAAATAAACAAATTGACACAGTATATGTGTGTGATTGAAACAGGTAGACAATTTGTTTTATAATTTTCTGTTTTGCTAATACAACATAAGGATACCTCAGTTAATACAAGTAACAGATATATTATACAACAGTTTATACCACGATGCCCGGCATTAACGGAAACACAACCAAATGCCTGGTTTTATTTGATAAACCATAGATTTATGATATGCACTTGTGTAAAATTATTTTCAAAACTTCTTAAAGATTATGTGGATTTTAAATCTAAAATCAAGCGAGATTTTAAATCTAAAGATTTCTTTACAGTTGAAACTATATCGATTATAAATTAATAATCAATCGATTGTATATTTGTGAACAGAAGGACGCCATTTTTGAGTACGGTATTTGAAGTTGCTATATGAAAGTTTCATTTATAAGACATTAAATAATGTGAAAAATGAAATTAAGTCGTAATATGTGTAACTATATGTTGACACAGATCAAGAACGATTGAAGAAATTAATCTTTCTCTTACGGTTAAAAGGCAAGGAAAATATTCGAAGTTATTTTCGAAGTAATTATAGTTAAAATTTTGAAAGATAAATATCTCTAATAAAATAATCAGTCCATATTAATCTCAAAAAATTTTCACCAATTTGTATTGTATTATACGAACATTAGTAAACAAACTCTGAGTTGTAAAAAAATTGAAGGAACTAAATTACACTTAACTAGGTACTTACTAAACATGTGTTTCATAAACACATGTATTACATTACAAAAGTAAGTGTAATATCACTGTTAGAGATGAGCACTACCACTCCTACATAGTCCACATATGCATTAATCAATTGTGTTTAGTGCTACCTATAACCCAACCTAACTTTGCACTGATAAAATGTACTGTAATCATACAAAAGTAAGTTGAAGTCAACTGTAATAATTTCTTAGTATGAATTGTGTTCAGACTATACAATGTAGGTAGGAATAGATCAAGAGGGCTGTTTGTGAGGAGGGGGTAAATGTAGAAAGAAGAAAATGTTTCTTTTTTACATTCTTCCTTTTAAAGCTTCTTTCTGTGAGACATGATTTTTGAATATTTTTAAAGATTTTTTTTAAATATACATTTTGAAATAAACACTAGCCTTATGAGTCAAAAATATAATAACTCAGTTGTTAGGATTGGCAAACATTTTTAAAGAGTTTGAGGAGGTTTCTTAAGAGTTCATTACCAGTGAATTTGGCCTTAATATAGACTTGTTGAAATGTTTGTAGTAATGTTGATCTGTGTAAAACTCAATGGTATACCAACATATAAGTTTTAATGTCAGTACTTTTGGGAATCAAATTGTTGTGTGCACAGTTTGTTAGTGCCCAAAAGATTTATCAATGTATACTCTATTATTATATCACAAGGTTTTACATTAAATAAATTTACAAATTTAACTCCATCCACAATCTGTATAAAACATACATTATATTCACAACTGTACAAACACATATCATAAGAAATTCAGACTGACTAAATACTAATTACTCAGTGAGTGTTGGGTCTGATTATTAACAGACAAGTAGCCCACTATAATTCAGTTTTTTACTTGTTATTAAAGTATTGTCAGAATCAATATTTATCCATTCATTATAGAAAGTTGAAAATTTTGTTGTTGCTAAACGATATAGTGAATTTTCATTAATTATACTAAAATACTATAAGTAACCCTAATTGTTTTTTCTTTTAAATGTGCATGCATTATTTAAGCCATAATCAATGTGTAGTATCAAGTGTTCTGTTTCTTTTGTTATCAGAAAACATTCTTTTGTATCGTCTAAATATCCAATCTACTTGGCCAGGGGCATACCTTGGCCACTGGAGGCCTGAGGCGGATTTCTTTCTGAGCCCCTCCTTCCATAAGACAGGTGTTTATAATCCAATTTATCTTTAAGTAATACATAACAAAAACACTTTACTGTTATATACTTATTGTCTAATTACTGTATTGATACATCTAGTCAGGAAACTTTATAAGAAGCTGTATAATGTTAGAAATAAAAATCCATTTTCTTATTGTAAATACAATGTTTAAAGAAATAAATAGAAGTAGTATTATTTATAAACTGCATTAAATTTATTACAGTACTTTATAATACACAGTAAACGTATATATTGCAAAAGAAATTTATCATTACTGCAAACAATACTTGGCAATTATTTTTCAAGTCAGCAGTCTTAGTGCAAATAAGGTGAACTTTCTAAATTGGCTGTTTTCTAGTTTTGGCCTCAGAAAATTTTCTTATTGTTTGATCAAATCTTATTTTGCTTGCCAACTTGTTTTTGATTGATAAAATTGCTAGTCCATTTAGTCTGATTTAGCTCATAACTGACCACAAATAATTTTTAATGAGTTTCAGTTTAGAGAAGCTCCTTTCACAAGTAGAAACTGAAATACAAATTGTTAAAAACAACTTAAAAGGCAAAGACAGGTTTGGAACCGACTCATGAAAGTCCATCTCAACACTTGAAGAGCTGATCACTTCCTCTGTAATGATTCCTGCTGCTTGAATAGCGTCTCAGCCTTTTTATTTCTGCTGTAATCTCATTTTTAGAAAATTCGTCATAACATTCAGACAGACTAAAAATTTGTTTTCGCAATTTCTCATCATTTGCTTCAACCAAATTAACCGACTGCAAATTTGTTATGTACATCTTCCATTGGGTTTGTTCTTGTTTGGGTTACTTCATACAACCTATCCACACATTTGAACATGCACCTCCTTAATTCTTCTTTTGAAGTCAAACCTTCATCTTTTTCCTTTTCACCAGCATCGTCTTTTTTGACTATCTTCTACCCCTCTTTTCAATAGCTATTTCCATTTCTTCATGTTTCTTTGAAGCGAAATCCAAAGCACCACTAACTAGAGAATCTCTACTTTCTTCAAGAAAAAGTTTCAAACCTTTTAGTTTGTTTCCAGCTTTGTCTAAAGGAATTCCTTTCATTTGCAGGTAGTGTTGAGTGTGGTTGATTTCCTAAAAAAATGTCTGACCACAGATGCAGAAAAGCTGAAAATGTGAACCTCAAATATTCGCCATTACAATCTGAACCAATCCTTTTGTATCCAGGCTTTCAGACTGGTCACACAGCTTCTCCACTGGATCAACCAATTTATCAGAATGGTTCTTGACGGGTTTCACAGCTCCATGCTGTGCGCTCCACCTTGTGTCCGACAATCTTTTTACAGTTACTCCTACTACGGTAACAAGATGAGTTGAACAAGAAAAGAAATTGTAAATATTTTCAAGAGTGCCAAAAAATGTTACACTTGTTGGAAGATGACTCTGTACAGTTGTATGTGCTGCTATCTTCAATGTCACTCACAGTTTTGTTCACTCATGCAATATGTGATGCATTTTTTATGAATTCGTTTGTTTGAGTACTGAGCTGATTTCTACGCTCCGAATTATCCACTGTTTGGTAAAAATTCTGATGAGAGATTTAAATAAATTGTTGGTGTCCTGACATGTTAAATATTGTTCACTGGTGGAATCTCTTTTAGTGTAGGCCTACATGTTATCACCCTGTACTACACTTCGCCATTTACATTTTTGTACTGAGGCCATGGCCTTCTCAAGTTGCTGCCACTGCTGTTGCCATCCATACTGTTCAATTTGCCATCTATACTTAGAGTTCAATTTGTGACTTCCGTCTGTGTGTTGAGGTATTGATGCGAGGTACAACTGACGCTTCTTTTTAGTATGAATATATTTATAATAATAAACTTACCTTTATAAGTTTTTTTTAATGTCTGTAAACACTTTATAAGATAGGGCTGTAAGGTAGATGTAAAAAATAAAGAAAAATCTTTGGAATCAATTGATTAAATCCTGGACCTCTCCAAGCGTTGCATTTCAGGATGTGACAATAGAACATTTGCAAATAAATTAAAAAATTTACCAAAATAACTTAATTTTTCAAATCTGGAGGCCCCCTAGTAATGTGGCTGGGGGGGGGGGGGGGGTCTGCCCCCTCAGCCTCCCTTTAGTCTGGTACTGTACTTGCCCCATTTTGCTTTTGTTGATTATAAACAGCATCTCATCACATTAACATTTAAACCTAGAGCAGCAGTGTTTTGTATTGAATGCCTCCACAATTTATACCATTTGGACAACAAGGTGCTTTACGATTTCTCAAGTCCTTCAATGTCTGTAGTAATTCCTCCAAAGTTATACTGTCTGTTTCATTTGTGACTGATCCTGCATGATTAATGTCTTCTGTTTCACTTTCCTTTTTCTTCCTCAGCACTATACCAAAGTTGGGAATAATAGGCCGTTGGCATACTGTAGGCTCCTCCGCCTCCACACTAGATGCATACCTTTCTGCCGATGTGCACTATCCTCCCAGGCCAAGAAACAGGATACCCCCAGCCTGCTGCCCTGACAGAACCCCCGTCTCTCGTTTGCTTACTGATACACTCCGCCGAAGGGATTGGCTACCACAACCTTGGAATGGATTGCTCGGCATAACATGGCACACCAACGTGTAGGTGAGAGTAAATAACATATGTTGTATAAATATAACTTATGTTGTATTTATTATGTTATTTACTTCAGGCATCCACATATTGTGGATACTCATTTGGCAATCCCGATGTGGCCTAGTTTGATTTTCACTTTGCTTCAACTTGTCTTGGGTGAGATCTCTTCCTTTAGTCTTTTCTGTCTAGTCTCTCTTGACTGCCTCTTGTTCTTTTCTGACCCCGATGCTATTAGAGTAATCAAGGGCTAGGGTGTCTTTTTCAATTTTAATAATAGTGTTCCAAGTCAGTATTATTATACTTAATTAGTTAATCAATGGACACGTCATGGGCAACAAAATCCAAGAAGCTAATTTCTTCATTTTGGGTGGCTTAGGATCTTAGAGTGCTCACTGATGCTGATAGGTGAGCACTGGAAATACTAAGAAACGTTCAGTATCAGAATAACTGATACAAAGCCACCAAATCCTATCTCAGAAAGAGAAGGGGGAGGGTGAATCTCCCCAAAACAGGGGCCTTTCGGCTAAGGTATGGACAAACCTTAACAGAAGAGTATCTGGTCCTCCTGGTAGGGGGTTGTGCAACAGGCCAGTAACCTGTTCATGTAAAACTTTGAAATACTTGTAGTATCCAAAGCAGCGTCAGAGTAAGGTCTGGAAACTACCCACATTGATTTATGCAAGTGAGGCATAGTCATGACAAAAAAGGAAAGCTGCAAGATTCAGAGTGCTGAAATGCAGTTTCTTCTAAATACTTTGAATTATACATTGCAATATAGAATAAGAAATGAAGATATCAGAGCAGAACTCGAAGTAGAGGACATAAATGAAATTATTTCAATTTACAGAAGACAATGGTGGGATCATCTGCAAAGGGTGACAGAGGATCTATTGCCGAAAGCGGCACTAAACTATAAAGCCATTGGTAGAAGATACATGGGTTGTCTGAGGATGAGATGGGTGCTGGAACAGGTTTATGTAACCTAATCCTTGAAGAGGAGAAGAAGAAGACTTATGTTATATGTTTTTTCCGGATATCTGAAAAGTTGCAAGTTCTGCTGGCTCATAATGCCTCCTTGATATATGCTACTCTCCAATTCTGTGTATTGGAATAAATTCCAGATCATCCTAATTCAGTGGTAATTAATTATTAATAAATTATGGTAAAACATTTTTCAGGAAGATTATTGTTTTTGAGAAATTGCATATTCTGCTAGTTCAAATTCGAGCTAGCAGAACAGGCTGTTTCCTCTATATTGTGGTGGTAATAAATTCAAGATTATGGTACTAAATTAGTAATTAATTAGTAATAAATATAATATAGGATAGGTTTTTTTCCGATATCTAAAAGTTGTTCTACTAGCTCGTACTACCTGATTAACTCTATAATCGCATTATCAAGAAATGTTTAAGAATTAACTAACTGTGTTACCAAAATTATTCTATTTAAACTATATACGCAACTAAAACGATCATGTAAATATGTTTATTTAAAGAACATATGTAATAAATTTGTTTATTTACACACTGAGCTCACTAAATTTGTTTTAAATGAAACTGTTATTTTTTATGTGACTTTAAATACTTACCAACTTCTCATTGTAATGCAGGCATCATATTTACATGTTTATAACGTAATAAAAAAATAGAAATTAATGTAACACATTATTTACATTAAAGTGAGTGATATTTAAAAAATAAGTCTTACAAAAAATGAAAAATTTTTATACAGTATGTGGGTAACTCACTGATATCAAATGAGGCGGTAATACCTGAATTAAAAGAGCATAGCAATTGAAGTATTCACTACCAAAGGAAAGTTAAGCACGCAAATGCTCTCAGTTAAGGAGGCATGTACCTTGTTGTTGAAACCACCCGAAATTTTTCACTCAGTTAAAACTTGTATTTTGTCCTTTCATTATCTTTTTAAAATATGTCTAAACACTATTATTATTATTATTATTATTATTATTTATAATAAATAAAATAAAATATATAGAAATAAAATTAATTCAGTTTATCTACACACATATTTTTAGGAGATAGGTAACCATAATAATTATTGCCTCTACTTTTGTTACCCCCTCCCCCCGGAATGAAATTCTGCATACACCGTGCATGGTATATATCGCAAAAACTATTTTTAGTTAAATATATGACCCATTTTCTGCTAAACTATTTTGTTTATCAAACGGAAATTTTTCATAACTATTGCCAAACGTATCAAAATGTGTATGTATTTGTATTTATTTACTGTACTGAACTACGAGTAAATAATCTGAAGTGTACAATAGTGTACTCATAGAATAATTTTGTTATTGTGAAAACTTCTTTACAGTGACTTTTTAAACAAAGCTGTCCAATTTTGTAACAATTTTTCAAACCCGAAAAAATAATAATTTTTCAGATCAGTAAACAATTATATCACTTTCTGTTCGACCAATGAATGTGTCTTAGAACTTTAAAAAGGAGTGTAAAATATCATTTCTCAGTCACATATAGTTATTGAAAAAAATGTATTATATACCCTATAATGTATTGATAATGTGTAATTTATAATGTATGTATATATTGTGACGATACAAATAAATATTTTCGCATAGGATAGTTATGTGTGTATAAATTATGCACAACTCTATATTGGAGGTGTAGAAAAATTATTTATTTATCACACAAGTAAATAATTGTTTATATGATATATTTAAATTGTACAAAATGTCAAGTATAGTATTTCATTTGTTATCAAAGACTTTATATAGTTCAGTTTGGTGGGGTTTACTTGAAACGTAGAATTCCTTTACACTCGGTGTGACGTCACTCGCTCCGTCGCTGTTAACTCCTCTCTGCAAAGATCGCCGGCCGCCTCTCTCACTCTCTCTCTCTCTCTCTCTCTCTCTCTCTCTCTCTCTCTCTCTCTCTCTGCTAGTGTTCGCCGAACAACTGATAACACTGATGCCGATTTTACACATGAATTGTCACTTTCTGAATCGTTTGTTTCCTCGCTCGCAATTGGTTATTATTAATAATTGATACTCAGGGTGATAATGAGTGATATTCTTTAAAAGCAGTATATATTACTTACACCTTCCGGCTATTCTTGAAGTGTTCCGCGTTAATAAGAATTTATCACGGTAGATAAATCTCCCTAAGCAGAAAATCTTCCACTAACACGTAATAGCACTTAAATATAATATAACTAGTAGTGCACCAGCTTGGTTCTAATCGACAAACTCGAAAAGTGTCCCAAGACTTAGAGTTACTCTAGATTAAACCAGTTAGAACAAGAAAAACTCTTGCTGAAGAACACACGTTCACTATGCAACGGCTTCCGATGAACTGCTCCGAAGTACACCTGACAACCTAACGGATCTGACTGAATTTAGGGGCTTCTGATTGGTCAATCAACTGTGTACATGGTAGATTGGAGAAAAGATAGACGCGTTGCAGGCGAATGTTTGTATAAATCTGAGAGTGCCTGTGTAGATTTTATCTAGAAACTTTATTACTCTTCAATTGATAAGCGTGAAAAGTTAAGTTTTCAATTACTACAAAACCACATTTAAAAAATAGCTGAGAACAACAGAGTATATAGAAAATGTAGCCATTTTCATAAATAATTCACTGTCCAAGTCTCATGCCCTCATGCCGATCGGATAACATATGCGGAAGATATAACAACGAAGGTTCACCACGCGCGAACGCGTGCACATATTGTAACGATACAATTAAGCCAAATCCCGTACCAGTGATAAAAAAGATAATTCTTGATATAAAAATACTTCATATAAAATAAAATGTTTAAAAAAAGATTAAAATGTAAATATTTTGACAAGACGTACAACAATATTACCCAACCCAAGTGATTGAGCCAACAACACAAACATAAAGAAGGGAACCACGTAACATACTTAAGAAAAATATGATAGACAAATCAATAATGAACACAGAATTAAAGAAGAACCAGAAGAAGAGAACAGATCCCTACAATTAAACGGAATTTAAACCAGAAGAGAAGAAGAGGAGAACCGAACCAAGATGAAGACTATTGAAGATGAAGACTATTGAAGATGAAGACTATTGGAGATGAAGAAGAGGAAGAATGAAGAGGAGACAGGTTGAACCCAAGGGGAAACTAACACACATATAAAAGGGAAAGATAGTATACTTAAGGATAGAATACGGTCAATAAACCTCGAATAATTATGTATTAATGAAACCAATATTATTGTTATCATTAAATTAACCGATGTACCCATTTTAAAGACAATACAAGTGTAAAGCAATGTAATATAGGAAAAGTACACTAACCCAGTCAGGAAGGTTAGATTTAACAAAATACAACTAACCTAATATTGTTAATAGTAAATATCATACTCAAACAAAATAGTGAGAAATGGTAGGTGAAAATATAGGGATTACCCATTAAATAACACTAAATACAAAACAGTAAACCAAAGTGAAGTGCTTTAGTGAAGTGTAAATACCCTAAAAAATAGTGAAAGTGTATGTGAAACATTCAAAGTAGAATGATAAGTAAGCAGACACTCTGTGAAACATTGATAAACAACGAATGATTGGAGTGATATTATAAACAGTAATATATCTAGAAGTAATTAGAAATAGTAGTCCAAATTAATATAAGGGAAGCTTGTGATATTATTCAGGGAGAAAGCCCAGACAAATAACTTGTGTTAACATGGCATGATAGAATAGAATTAAAGTTTTGTTATTAAAATTAAGATTGCAAAGAATACAACACCCCATGTTGAAAGGGGAATTAACCTTCATAATTTTATGAAAAGTGACAAGGTTTATCACTTTAGTTTGTAACTCAAGAAAGAAATCAATGTTAGTACTAGTAATAACTAATGACTTGTAAAGAATAGTTGGTTCAATGTTAAAGGAGGAATATGGCTGAAAGGAACCTACAGTCCATAAACCTAATTATGATATTTTAAAGGAAGAGTAATGAAAATGTATGTTGAATAGTAGTTAAAACACAAACAAATAAGTGAAGCCCATCAGGCTGAATTCAAAAATAATTTAAAAAGGATATACACTAAAAAACAATCATGGCTGATTTTGGCTATGAAGACATTTAACTGCCAAAGACATTCAAATGTAAATTGTATCAATTTCACAAGAAATCTTACTAATCTAAGACCAGTGAATGGACAGTAATTATATATCAGTTATTTTAACACAGAAATAGCATTGTAATAGTTTAATTTAAGAAAAATATGTTATTTATTAAATGTCAAATAATTAGACTATGGTTAATGTATAACAGAATATGACCTTATGAGGTATCATTGTAAACTTTGAAAGGAAAGGAAAATAATAGTGATGTCATTTATTATCCCAAAGGAATTGTAAAGGAATAAAACCATTAGGAAAATACTTAATAAATTTGAATAAAAATTCAAATATTTTAACAATGTCTTAAAGGAGTAATTAACCAATCATCGAATTATGGTTACTATGACAACGAGACGTTGAGGGCTTATTTTCCGTTAAATTATATAGACTCTGAAAAACGACGCGTGGGTAAGCGGCACGCAAAATTGGAACGATTAAAATTTTAATTTAAACAGTTATAAAAAGTCGAATCAGTGAATCAAGATAACCAAAGACGAACAGATGTCAATCTACGAAGAATTCATGAGGTCCAGGAACCAAATTAACTAAATTAATTAAAGAAAAAACCCAAGACCAGATGAAGAAGATGTTAGAAGTTTAAAACCAGCCCAAATTCGAAAAATATACGACTACCCTGATGACGACATTTCAACGTGAGATGAACTGATAAGTACCGAATGAATTCCTTATTCCCAAAACCCCAAATTACTTAAATTATTTTTCAAACGATAAAATTTCTCACTATTTAAAAAGTAATATTTTCTTTCAAAGGTAATTGCATAATTTACTTACTTAAAAAAACATTATATTAAACTAAATATAACCTTATTTGAGAGCACAATTTTTGTAACAGAAATACGACACTACCGAACAAATTGTATGAACACATTATAATTTCTAAGTACGTATAAGGTATGGTAGTGTACTTTTTTAATGTAACCAACGTTTATGTCTTATTTCATGATCCAAAGAACCCAGATTTTAAAACTGGTAATGTGTTGTATGTAACTGAAGCCATTTTCGGCAATGATAATGTTTTGAAATCATTTTTGCCAACTCTGAGATATTTTATGTTTCAAGCTCTAAGCCGGAGCCTAATGTTATAAAATTATTTATAATTCATTTGTCATATTTATTGATGACCAAATTTGTATTAAAAAACACAGTACAGAACATTACTATCTTGTTATTTCATAGGATTTTGTAGAATATATGTGTGTTAGCGAAGTTTTAAGCAACTGCCAACTAGCGCTCATCACGAGTGGACGAGTCGACAACCTGTTTAGCAGCGGGAACAATTCGAACGCCACAGCTGTCCATGCTAATACCACGTATTATATTAGAAATTAAATACTTTAATTGTTTTAACAGAAACAATTTGGCGCCACCCGGTAATCGTAATCCCTATGAATTAACAGGTAGGTTGTACTGGTAACATTGACAACGCTACGGACTCCAGTAGTGACGTCGATTTATGTAACGACCAGTGTGAGGCAAACACACTACATTCATACTAATACACAAAATAAACAATTGTGATACATTTCAACAGGTACGGTCATAGGTAAGCGTTACAATATTCACCAACAAAGTACATGACATTATAGAGCAAAATTTACAAAGAATTTGGTATAACACAAGTCCTTATCCATCACTAAATACAAAACTTATAGCTAATTGACAAAAATTGCATAAATCAATCTAAAACATGCTAATGTCCGTCATCCATGCTCTGATATAGGCCTACTTATTCTAGATCATCATCCTGTGTTTTGTTGCAATATATAATGTATGACATATTTATGTGTGATACTTAATATTTTCCACATTATGAAAAAATACAACTTTTAGAAATGAGCAATATTCTATTCATGGAAATTTATGTCTACTAGCAACATAGGCACAGCAAGACGGTTAAATTCATCCCCCCCCCCCCCCGAGGGATAAGCAAAAATGATATGTTAAAAATGATAAAACTTGCTAGTGAAAAAGTAGTGTTATAAGTCATCGTATGGGCTGATTAGTTATGTGAGTATGAACATTTTAAATTGCGGTACACTGTAGCTGTCTTGTGTATATTATTAAATACTCTTTATGATGTATCGTTCTGTTTATTTCTGCCACATGTCGTTGGCGTTACTTTAATACAAACTCTACTCTTCTCTTTTAAAACTTTTACTTGTTGTTGAATTTAACACTCGCGTTCATTAAATATTTTCTTCAACTATTTTTTATTTATTTATTTAATGGTTTAATTCGATTTTGATGTTTTTGTTTATTTGTATTTGAGTAATTATTTGGTTGTAGATCCGTTGTTGAATGTAAACAGTTGCGTACGTTAGTTCACTCTCCTGTTGAACAGTGTCGTCTGTGTGTGTCAGTGTATAGTCTTGACAAAGTTATTTTATATAAATTAAACCTTCACGTACCTGTGATGTTGTACTAGACGTTCAGTTGGTCACAGGTGGTTAATAAACTGTCAAGCTTTTGATCAAACAGTATATTAATGCTGTGAAAGCTTTTTGTAAACACTTTTAAATTTTATTTGGGCGCCATATGGGCTTTCGAGAGAAATGTTCCATAAAAAGAATTCTTCTGAATAAATTAATAGTTAATTATGATATTTTATAAATCAATAATTGTTTAAATGGTTAGATCAAGATCATGCATTAAATTTCTGTTTATTTGTTTACTATAAAAATGCAACTCAATAATTAATAATACTGATTAATTATTTGTTGAAATAATTGTTGACAATTGTTGTTACTTTACAATTCAGTTATTTATTACTCGTTCTATAATAAATTTAATTAAATACATTCATTTGAAAATAACAAACGGATCACAGATCATCCGGTTTTTTTACTTTTATCTAGCTCAGTTCAGTTACCATGAAAACTCTAGTTATAATCGATAGATTATTTATAATTGTTATTTGTCTCAAGGGTGACTTCTTTTAAGTTACAGAATAGAATGCCACAGCCTTATTTTACAATGCTATTATGATATATCATATTGTTAGGTTAGACAACTTTAGTTATTGAAAGTTAAAAAAGAAAAGGTCGTTTGTTCTGAATAAATTTTAGGTTAGTTATAAGAACGCTACCACATGAAATCTTACGTCGGAATATGTTAATTCCTCTAAATAACTTTAAAACAGTGTTGCTTACTTATAGTATTATTGTTTCTTGTGTCAGTACACATGTGTATTATTCTATATTGTTATTGGCTAAAATGTAAACAAAGTAAGTATTAGCACTGTACTCCCTGGTGATTAATCGCAATGATTAATTTATTAACACTTCTAATGATCTGATTCAGTGATCGTGTTTACACTTCACTGAATTTCGCACATGAACGGGTTTATTTTCTTCTTGAATAAGCTACTGCTTTGGTTATGTTTGATACTTAACCTCGTTTGTTCACACGCACTTCTTGTAAAAGTTTCACTACTATTGTCGATGCACTGATTAAATTATACTTCTTCCTTCTCGTTGATTATTAAATTTTGGATGATTAGTTGGCCTGGATTTGTTGATGCTGGTTGAGTGAATTTAGACAAAATGCTTCTCTGTTTACAATGACAATCGTTTATATACTGTGCTGAGTCAAATGATTCAGCGCGAGTTTATTGGCATTTTTTGACGGTAAAGACAGTACAAAAGTTATAGTAATAAGGAGTGCTGCTCTCTACCCGCGGATAGGAGAGGCTACCGTTTTCGAATTTTCACTGTTTGATCCGTGTCGCCATCTGCTGAGATTCTGCAGCAGTTTTAAAACAGTGCTGCGTCCTGGTGAGAATTTCCTTACAAACGGACAACGAACGGAAATTTTCTGTTAAGGCTTGTCTCAAAATCGAAGCCTAGCTGAGGACCTCGTAGAAAATCTCTTCGGTGGAGAGAGGTGTGAAAATCTAGCGTCGACTTCTTTTAAATATGAGATAAGTTTCTTAATGACTGCGGTAAGTTTTGATTTCATTATATTAATTATATACTAAATTTTTAAAGGAGAAAATGTTTTTTTAGTAAGCTTGAGTAAGCGTGCCCACTTGTTGAATCATGCATTGTGAGACGTAATTGTTCGTAAAGTTTTTATAAACCAATAAAACTTGAGTATTGAAGTGTCAGAATCTCGGCTTTAATACCTAAAGTACAATAACCACAATATATTTAATTTTACACTTTCATTAACACCGATGTAACGAGATTCGGTTGAGCACTTAACCTGTTACACAATGTGTCGTCATTAAGTGATATAAAGTTTTGCTACAATGACAGTAAAACTTTATACAAATATAAATGGGAACTTACTCAGGCACGTTTTAAACGTAAATCATGTCACATTCAAAGTAATAGTATTCTCAGATTCTATGGAGTAAAAAACTATGTGTTTTAAATAAATTCTGCGCCATGTGGTAACCTCAATTTCACTCAAAGTAATAAGTTCATAAGATGTTACAGAGCCAAGATAGATTATTGTATTGCAAAAGCAACTCACATTCAGTGAGGTTCAAGTTATAAAGCGTTATAAAGAATCATTGTTAGAGAACTTTTTAAGTAAGGCATGTTGGCCAAAATAATGTTACCAAGTTTTATTATGTACAACATAACTAGGTGTTGTTTTTATTTATGTATTTTGGAGGGTGTCCAAACAGTGGGGGCATTTGTGTGTGGTCTCTCACTAAAGATGTAATGTGTGACAATAGGGTTCACTGAACAGAGACAAGTCCTGCTGCCACTGAACGAAATGACATCTTAAAAGCTCCACACTCGACACCGAAGAGAACAACGTCCGCAACAACATGCCAATCATGAGATCGCCACGCTATAAATAAAAGATCATCCTTCTGGGCACATATAAGCAGGTGAAAAATATCCATTTATATTCACACGTAGAATCAACATGGCACCAGTTATAAATAATCATCAGTTTTTACCGTTCAAGTATACATTCATTTGGATCCCCAATTGATGGGACAGTTTAGTGTGAACACTAAGTATTAATTGTAAATTTCAATACATGTATAGTAAATTGTCAGTTCAGAGACTGACATGTCTACAACACAGCATCCAACTTAGATTTCCACTCATTTCTTTATAGTACTTTCGCTACAGATTTAAAGTCAGTTTTGTTATTACCCATTTTCTCAAGTTTAATTTACTATGCATAAAAACATATATTTTCTCTTATTTTTAAAATCTGGTTATGTCATTTGTATAAAAAGATTACTGGGGAGGTAGGTGTTATTTTAAATTAGTTTCAACCAAGCTGTGCATGTCGAAACACTTTTCAACTTGTTTGTCGAAACAAGGTTGTTGAAACAAGGTTGTTGAGACTGGTTATAAATTGAAGAAACATGTCCGTCTCTGACACACAAATGTATTTTTTTATATAAGGTGCTAATATTGTGCAATTTTTCCCTTTCATTAATTGGCCCTATTTTAGTCTATATAAATTCTTTATTTTAATCATGGTAACTGGGGGGCGTTAATTATTTTAAACATTTTTTATTTCTCACCTTAATTAAGTATTTTAGCACTTATCCACTTAGGCACTTGGTTTTAAATTTTAATGTCCTGGGGACATTTGTATGCAATACCTTATGATACACATGACGTGCAAGTAACCCACACCATGGGGGTACATTTATAGAAATAAATCTTTAATCCTAATTGGGATTCCTATAAAGAAGAAGATTAGAATTTATATACACCAGAAGGGTAATATAAACAAGGGCGTGGCAAGAGACCTTTATGTATTTGTATACTATTGTATATGTAATTTGTCTTGTGGAACATGTTATGTCTGTATATTTCTGTGTACATTTTGGGGGATATATATATATATATAAATATTATGCATTGCTGTACTTTTGGTGGGATATAGGGATTTTATTTATTATTAGAATTTATATACACCAGTAGACGAGTATTCTATCTCAATAATCGTGGCTGATCATTTCTTTAAATTAATTATTTTATTTAACAAGTATAGTAAGTGTCACCTTTAAAGTTCATTTAAATTGGATGAATAATTATTTTAATTATTAATAGTAACTGTGAATGAAATTATTTACCTTCATCAATTTATATACTGCATTTTAAAAGAAACTTAAAATATAAATTTTATATTTTAATAAATAGTTTAATGGGAGTTTTATTTTGAGGTTAATGATTATTTTAAGTTTTCAATTCATTGATGGTGACATAGCAATTATTTTCTTGGATTCAGTTTATATTTTTCAGGTGGCCTTGTTGAGAGGGTATACTTCTTTAGTTAACCATTTAAAAGGGGAATTCTAAATCACTGTTGTTTTTTGTTATTAATATTATGAGATAGAATAATAAAACCATTGTTAATTATTTAATTCTTGAGTTTTTATTGCAAGTCCCGTCTTACTGGATCCAGCGCAATTTTTAGCTTCTCTAGGCTTTAGCCTAGTTTTAATTAACTTGTAACCCCTCTGTACAAAAAGAAATATTCTTTTTGTTTCAACTACTCAAAATGAAGTAGGGGTTTCATTTGGTAGCAGAGCGTGGTTACATTTGGTAGCAGAGCGTGGTTACATTTGGTAGCAGAGCGCGGTTACATTTGGTAGCAGAGCGCGCTTACGACAAGGGTCCTGTGGGTGTGACGGGGCTTGCAAACTTAGGAAATATTTTAAAATTTTCACAATGTTTAGTTCTTAAATAGAACTTAGAAAAATTTTCAAGGCCCTATATCCCAAGGTTGAAAATATTTTGTTAGTTTTAAGGTTTGAAACATATGTATATGTACTTGCCCGCCTTGCATAGTGAATAGTGCCACGTGGTAGGAAATTTTAGAAGGGGAAATGCCTGGGCAAGACTTATCGCAGTCGGTGCTTAGTTAGTTTGAGTTTACCTTACCCATGTTTGGGGAGGTG
Organism: Magicicada septendecula; assembly: GCA_034769895.1. NCBI lineage: Eukaryota > Metazoa > Arthropoda > Insecta > Hemiptera > Cicadidae > Magicicada > Magicicada septendecula. The sequence continues at coordinate 420,544,622 of CM068372.1, read as the reverse complement.
TTGCGTTTTTTTTTTGTGATTAGGCGGTATGGCCTGATCGGCAGTCGGTTTCTGCCGATAAATGGTAGCCGGAGGTAACCTAAGAAATGGTTAAAATAAATTTTCGTTGGTCGGTATTTTGTTTTTCGTGTTGTGTGTGTTGTGTGTGTGTCGCGTTCCTTTTGTCTGGTGTAATCGAGTGTGAGCTGTTCAGGTAGTGGGCTAGTTCTCGCATCGTTAGGTGGACCCGCAGTCTACTCTTTGGAAGAACAGTACTTGGGTTTTTCAGATTCTGATTAGTTAGAATAAGTTTTAAAGTTTTGTTAAGTGTGCCGACCGCGAAGTGAGATGACTTCGATAAATCCTGAGTTGTTTGTTAGGGAGGAAATTGAGTTCGAGCTCCGGGCCCGGGGTAAAGAAACCCAAGGCAATGTCCAAACCTTACGGCAGCTGCTCCGTGAAGCGCTGACCGCGGGTGATGCGCTCTCCAGGGTCACTATCACTGACCCCGAGAGTGAGTGGGAGCGGTGTACGGAAAAGTGGGGTGAGCTGAAGGAGTCGGCTCAATCCGTCGAAAGTTTGGAGGAGAGACCGGGATGCTCTCTCGTTGTCCGGCGGATCCGGCAACGTATGCAGCACTTGATTCATCGGCTGCAAAATTTACTGGCACAAGTCAGTGAACCGCCATATATAACACCGCCACCATATAATATAAAAGAGATAATACAGGAGATTACCTCGACCCTCCAAGGGTCACCACCGGTAAGAGCATCTACCCCAATTCCGGTTGTTGAGGAGTCCGTGATCTCAGCGCTGAACACTTCTTCATACAGAGAAGTAGAGCCTGTACGGACTGGTTCGGGGGCGGCAACGTACAACCACCTGCCCAACCCACTTGCCGATATTATTAAACAACTGCCAGTCGTGGACGGACTGGAAGCAGATAAACTACTCCCGTTTTTTAAGATAGTCTTTGAATTGAAGGACTATCCGGGTATGCTGGAGCGAACGGTGCTCGAACTCATCTTCCCCTACTGTCGCGGTACCATGGCTGACAGGGTGGCGGAGGTAATGCGACGTAAGGAAGGTGTGGATGAGTTCCACCGGGTGGTGCTGAGGGCGTTCGTACCCAGTAGAATGATGGAGCAATTGCGCCATCGGCATTTTTATAAAGTACAGGCACGGGGCGAAACATTGGCCCAGTATGTGCTGCGAATGCGCCAGGTAGCGCGTATTCTGGGAATGGGCATGTCGGAGGAAGAGGTGGTCCAACACATCCTCGACGGCGTCTCTGCCGACGACCGTCTGCGACTAGTTTTTGCACAGCGGCCGCAGTGGTTTACCGACCTGGAGCGACTCTGCGTTATGACGGAGACCATGCAGATGACCGACCAGGCGAGCGGAAACAGTAGACGAGCCCAACCAAGACCTCAGACATCGGAAGGGACCAGAGAGCCTACCTTCCCCCGACAGGCCCAGCCAGCTCGAAATCGTCAGCAAGCAAATCCAAATACTGTGATTTGTTATAATTGTAACCGCCCGGGACACGTGGCGAGAAATTGTATGCGAAGGCGCGCGCGACCAGCACCACCTATGTCTAGACCAGCGCCAAAAAACTAAGTAGACAGGGGAAGATATTTCGGAGGATGTCTTCCCCCCGCTTCAATTCTGTTCAACTTCCGTCGACCTCCAGGCAGCCGTTAAAAGCCCCATCTTCAAATATCAAGGTCCAGTCCGCTACCTCGCAACAACTTTCTGTATGCCCCTTTCTGTCGCTGGAGGTAAAGGGGGGTCAGCTCAGAGCCTTAGTTGACTCCGGTTCAGCCCGATCCATCATTTCATCTCGGGTACATGCGGACCTTGAACAACAGGGTTTAATTAAAAGGTCAGAAAAGTCATCTGCTATATGCTGGACGGCATCCCGTGAAATCTTGCCTATCTCCCGGGTTACTTCCTTTAAGATCAAAATTGATGGGTTTTCTTGGGTGTGGTCTTTTCTGGTTTCTCCTGCTCTGGGAGTGGATTGTATCATTGGTGCCGATTTTATCGCAAAAAGTGGTCTCGTGCTGGACATCCAAGCGCACCAATGTTTTTTTAAATTTAATCGGGAGGTTTTAATTCCGTTCCTTGGGTACCAGGGCGCTAAGCCGGGTATCCAAGAAGTAGCTTGTCCCGATTCTGCACGAGACCATCTCACTCCATCCCAGCAGACGGCCTTAGATCATTTGTGTGAGGAATTTCCCGAGGTGTTAACTCCTACTTTGGGACTCACACACCTGCTGGAATATAAAATCAGTCTTACAGATACGAAAATAGTGAGGTCACACCCTTACAAGTTTGCCCCTCCTAAGATGACCACTCTGCGAGCGAAGGTTCAAGAATTATTGGACCAAGGGGTGATTGAACCTTCTCATTCCAGCTATGCCAGTCCAGCATTTTTAGTGCCAAAGCCTGGTGGCAAACAAAGAATGGTAATAGATTACAGGAAGTTGAACGCCAATATCGAGGTGGATTCTGTTCCCCTCCCGGATTTACATTCGGCCTTTGATTGGTTCAGTGGGGCCAGATTTTATACCATTATCGATCTGAACGCGGCCTATCATCAGATACCTCTTGCCAAAGAAAGTAAACTATACACAGCTTTTTGTGTACCCTGGAATTTGTACCAGTACACAAGGGTTCCCATGGGTTTGGCTGTGGGGGCCCAGACACTTACTCGCCTTCTTGACACTGTCTTTCACGACGTCAAATTCCGTTTCATCTATAATTATCTTGACGATCTGTTGGTGTATAGTGAGACTTTCGAGGATCATCTGCGGCATTTGAGAGAGGTGTTGGGTCGTTTAAGAGAGGCTGGCCTCACTGTCAATCCCGAAAAGGTTCGTTTCGCCCAAGAGAGTATTTCTTTCTTGGGCCATTTAATTTCATACAAGGGCGTGACGGTAGACCCAGAGAGGACACAAGGCATCCGTGACTTTCCTCCGCCAAGGGATGCGAAAGGCATAGCGAGATTCGTCGGTATGATAAATTTTTATCGGCGTTTCATACCGAATATCGCTGAAATTGCCGCTCCCTTGAATGAACTGAGGAAGAAGGGGGCAAAGTTTTCATGGGGGGAAAACCAACAGAAGGCTTTTGATACCTTAAAGGAAGCCATCATTTCCCCACCGGTGTTGCGGATGCCCGACTTTTCAAAGCCGTTCATTTTGCAGACGGACGCGAGTTCGGTTGCGCTCGGAGCGGTCCTTTCCCAGGTTATTGACGACGCTAGGCAGCCTGTGGCTTTTATCTCACGCACGTTGACCCAGCAAGAACGTAAATCATCCGTTTATGAGCTAGAGTGTTTAGCTGTTGTATACGCTCTAGATAAGTTCAGGCGTTTCCTGGAACATGCTGAGTTCCTGCTCGAGACCGATAATCAGGCTCTCTCATGGCTTCTAGCTCATCCCCGGCAACTGGGTAAAATTGGTAGATGGGTGGTGAAAATCTCATCCTTTAAGTTCACCGTGCAACACATCAGGGGATCCCAGAATGTGGTTGCAGATGCCTTATCCCGTATGTTTTCCCAACCCAGTGATGCCCAAGCTGAGCAACCCTGTTCCGTTCTTCTCGATTTTCCGTTAGCCTTCACTGATGTGTTACCCCATCAGTTAAACGACGAAGTGCTGGGTCAAGTCATCCAAAATATTAAGCAGGGTAACGTACAGGCCCCTTATTTCTTGTCCAAGGGAGTCCTTTGCTGTCGAGAAAGAAAAGGACGAGCACCTAAAATCGTGCTGCCTAGCAAATTAGTGCCCATGGTCTTCAGTTACTACCATGATTCCCCAATCGGAGGCCACAAGGGAATTTCGAAGACCATTTCCAGTATTAGGAAACATTTTATCTGGAAGGGCATGGATAGAGACATCGCGACGAGAGTAAAAAACTGTCATCTGTGTGGCTTGAGCAAGCCTGCCCAGAACACCAAACTAGGGTTGTTATCTTCTGAGGTGGCGAGCAGACCAATGGAAAAGTTATTTATTGACTACGTGGGGCCGTTCCCCCGTAGCAAGTCAGGTAATGCTTACCTGCTTGTTTGTGTAGATGCTTTTTCAAAGTTTGCCTGGCTACTGCCCTTACGGCAGGCAACCGCTCGTTTGACCATCAACGCTTTACAGAACCACGTTTTTCAGCATTTCGGTCTTCCGACCATCATTGTCTCGGACAATGGCCCGCAATTTATTTCAAATGAATTCAGGCGTATGTGTTTCGCCAGTGGCATCAAACACGTAACCACTTCCCCTTATTATCCACAACCGTCCCATGCGGAGAGATTCAATCGGAATCTCCGGTCCGCCTTGATTGCTTATCACGCTGAGCAACAAACCACCTGGGATCAGAATCTGAAGTGGTTACAATTAGCCTTCAACACGGCCAGACACGACAGTCATCAGGCCGTGCCCTTTGAAATTTTGTTTGGATTCTCGCCCGCACTCCCGTTGACCAACCTATGGGATATCGAAGATCTTCTGCCGCGGGAGCCCAATAATAAAACTGCGGAGAGATGGAAAATGGGTCGGAAGAATTTGCTGCGAGCGCACGAGCGGGTCCGTCGGCGTTATAATCAGGGGCGTATTCCAAACCCCTTCCGGATTGGTGACTGGGTCTATTGCCAAAGCCACCCACTCAGCTCTGCCGCCGACAAACGTGCTGCGAAGCTATGCTACCGTTGGTCGGGGCCATACCGAATCATAGGATTTACGTCACCGGTGACGGCCCGGCTGGGCGTACCGGGAGACAAACAAAAGTTGTTGACAAGCCACATTTCCAAACTTAAACGTTGTCGGGGGCTATCCAAAACGTTCGAAGGGGGATAGTCCCCGTAAAGATAGGACGGAGGTCCATGTTAAATGTGGAAGTCGTGTTCAGGCGAATGGGGCGAGCCTCAGGAGATCGGAGTATCTACGCGTAGGAATCTTTCTTTTGTCTTTAGCTCTCTCTCTTGTGCTGTATGCGGACTCTGATCAGGTCAGCATGCAGCACCCGCACACTTACATAATACATATCTTCTTTCGTCTCTTTCGTTTTCCTTTTGAATTCTGTTCTCCTGAGAGCAAGCTCAGCTGAGCCAACCCAACCACGACGTCCACCGGTATTTTTTTGGGGAGAGGTACACTGCAGGGTACCCTCCTGGCATTTAACGTTAGGGCAACTATGTTGCCCTTTTGGGGTGAGGGTGTGCTGAGTCAAATGATTCAGCGCGAGTTTATTGGCATTTTTTGACGGTAAAGACAGTACAAAAGTTATAGTAATAAGGAGTGCTGCTCTCTACCCGCGGATAGGAGAGGCTACCGTTTTCGAATTTTCACTGTTTGATCCGTGTCGCCATCTGCTGAGATTCTGCAGCAGTTTTAAAACAGTGCTGCGTCCTGGTGAGAATTTCCTTACAAACGGACAACGAACGGAAATTTTCTGTTAAGGCTTGTCTCAAAATCGAAGCCTAGCTGAGGACCTCGTAGAAAATCTCTTCGGTGGAGAGAGGTGTGAAAATCTAGCGTCGACTTCTTTTAAATATGAGATAAGTTTCTTAATGACTGCGGTAAGTTTTGATTTCATTATATTAATTATATACTAAATTTTTAAAGGAGAAAATGTTTTTTTAGTAAGCTTGAGTAAGCGTGCCCACTTGTTGAATCATGCATTGTGAGACGTAATTGTTCGTAAAGTTTTTATAAACCAATAAAACTTGAGTATTGAAGTGTCAGAATCTCGGCTTTAATACCTAAAGTACAATAACCACAATATATTTAATTTTACACTTTCATTAACACCGATGTAACGAGATTCGGTTGAGCACTTAACCTGTTACACAATGTGTCGTCATTAAGTGATATAAAGTTTTGCTACAATGACAGTAAAACTTTATACAAATATAAATGGGAACTTACTCAGGCACGTTTTAAACGTAAATCATGTCACATTCAAAGTAATAGTATTCTCAGATTCTATGGAGTAAAAAACTATGTGTTTTAAATAAATTCTGCGCCACGTGGTAACCTCAATTTCACTCAAAGTAATAAGTTCATAAGATGTTACAGAGCCAAGATAGATTATTGTATTGCAAAAGCAACTCACATTCAGTGAGGTTCAAGTTATAAAGCGTTATAAAGAATCATTGTTAGAGAACTTTTTAAGTAAGGCATGTTGGCCAAAATAATGTTACCAAGTTTTATTATGTACAACATAACTAGGTGTTGTTTTTATTTATGTATTTTGGAGGGTGTCCAAACAGTGGGGGCATTTGTGTGTGGTCTCTCACTAAAGATGTAATGTGTGACAATAGGGTTCACTGAACAGAGACAAGTCCTGCTGCCACTGAACGAAATGACATCTTAAAAGCTCCACACTCGACACCGAAGAGAACAACGTCCGCAACAACATGCCAATCATGAGATCGCCACGCTATAAATAAAAGATCATCCTTCTGGGCACATATAAGCAGGTGAAAAATATCCATTTATATTCACACGTAGAATCAACATGGCACCAGTTATAAATAATCATCAGTTTTTACCGTTCAAGTATACATTCATTTGGATCCCCAATTGATGGGACAGTTTAGTGTGAACACTAAGTATTAATTGTAAATTTCAATACATGTATAGTAAATTGTCAGTTCAGAGACTGACATGTCTACAACACAGCATCCAACTTAGATTTCCACTCATTTCTTTATAGTACTTTCGCTACAGATTTAAAGTCAGTTTTGTTATTACCCATTTTCTCAAGTTTAATTTACTATGCATAAAAACATATATTTTCTCTTATTTTTAAAATCTGGTTATGTCATTTGTATAAAAAGATTACTGGGGAGGTAGGTGTTATTTTAAATTAGTTTCAACCAAGCTGTGCATGTCGAAACACTTTTCAACTTGTTTGTCGAAACAAGGTTGTTGAAACAAGGTTGTTGAGACTGGTTATAAATTGAAGAAACATGTCCGTCTCTGACACACAAATGTATTTTTTTATATAAGGTGCTAATATTGTGCAATTTTTCCCTTTCATTAATTGGCCCTATTTTAGTCTATATAAATTCTTTATTTTAATCATGGTAACTGGGGGGCGTTAATTATTTTAAACATTTTTTATTTCTCACCTTAATTAAGTATTTTAGCACTTATCCACTTAGGCACTTGGTTTTAAATTTTAATGTCCTGGGGACATTTGTATGCAATACCTTATGATACACATGACGTGCAAGTAACCCACACCATGGGGGTACATTTATAGAAATAAATCTTTAATCCTAATTGGGATTCCTATAAAGAAGAAGATTAGAATTTATATACACCAGAAGGGTAATATAAACAAGGGCGTGGCAAGAGACCTTTATGTATTTGTATACTATTGTATATGTAATTTGTCTTGTGGAACATGTTATGTCTGTATATTTCTGTGTACATTTTGGGGGATATATATATATATATATAAATATTATGCATTGCTGTACTTTTGGTGGGATATAGGGATTTTATTTATTATTAGAATTTATATACACCAGTAGACGAGTATTCTATCTCAATAATCGTGGCTGATCATTTCTTTAAATTAATTATTTTATTTAACAAGTATAGTAAGTGTCACCTTTAAAGTTCATTTAAATTGGATGAATAATTATTTTAATTATTAATAGTAACTGTGAATGAAATTATTTACCTTCATCAATTTATATACTGCATTTTAAAAGAAACTTAAAATATAAATTTTATATTTTAATAAATAGTTTAATGGGAGTTTTATTTTGAGGTTAATGATTATTTTAAGTTTTCAATTCATTGATGGTGACATAGCAATTATTTTCTTGGATTCAGTTTATATTTTTCAGGTGGCCTTGTTGAGAGGGTATACTTCTTTAGTTAACCATTTAAAAGGGGAATTCTAAATCACTGTTGTTTTTTGTTATTAATATTATGAGATATAATAATAAAACCATTGTTAATTATTTAATTCTTGAGTTTTTATTGCAAGTCCCGTCTTACTGGATCCAGCGCAATTTTTAGCTTCTCTAGGCTTTAGCCTAGTTTTAATTAACTTGTAACCCCTCTGTACAAAAAGAAATATTCTTTTTGTTTCAACTACTCAAAATGAAGTAGGGGTTTCATTTGGTAGCAGAGCGTGGTTACATTTGGTAGCAGAGCGTGGTTACATTTGGTAGCAGAGCGCGGTTACATTTGGTAGCAGAGCGCGCTTACGACAAGGGTCCTGTGGGTGTGACGGGGCTTGCAAACTTAGGAAATATTTTAAAATTTTCACAATGTTTAGTTCTTAAATAGAACTTAGAAAAATTTTCAAGGCCCTATATCCCAAGGTTGAAAATATTTTGTTAGTTTTAAGGTTTGAAACATATGTATATGTACTTGCCCGCCTTGCATAGTGAATAGTGCCACGTGGTAGGAAATTTTAGAAGGGGAAATCCCTGGGCAAGACTTATCGCAGTCGGTGCTTAGTTAGTTTGAGTTTACCTTACCCATGTTTGGGGAGGTGTTGCGTTTTTTTTTTGTGATTAGGCGGTATGGCCTGATCGGCAGTCGGTTTCTGCCGATAAATGGTAGCCGGAGGTAACCTAAGAAATGGTTAAAATAAATTTTCGTTGGTCGGTATTTTGTTTTTCGTGTTGTGTGTGTTGTGTGTGTGTCGCGTTCCTTTTGTCTGGTGTAATCGAGTGTGAGCTGTTCAGGTAGTGGGCTAGTTCTCGCATCGTTAGGTGGACCCGCAGTCTACTCTTTGGAAGAACAGTACTTGGGTTTTTCAGATTCTGATTAGTTAGAATAAGTTTTAAAGTTTTGTTAAGTGTGCCGACCGCGAAGTGAGATGACTTCGATAAATCCTGAGTTGTTTGTTAGGGAGGAAATTGAGTTCGAGCTCCGGGCCCGGGGTAAAGAAACCCAAGGCAATGTCCAAACCTTACGGCAGCTGCTCCGTGAAGCGCTGACCGCGGGTGATGCGCTCTCCAGGGTCACTATCACTGACCCCGAGAGTGAGTGGGAGCGGTGTACGGAAAAGTGGGGTGAGCTGAAGGAGTCGGCTCAATCCGTCGAAAGTTTGGAGGAGAGACCGGGATGCTCTCTCGTTGTCCGGCGGATCCGGCAACGTATGCAGCACTTGATTCATCGGCTGCAAAATTTACTGGCACAAGTCAGTGAACCGCCATATATAACACCGCCACCATATAATATAAAAGAGATAATACAGGAGATTACCTCGACCCTCCAAGGGTCACCACCGGTAAGAGCATCTACCCCAATTCCGGTTGTTGAGGAGTCCGTGATCTCAGCGCTGAACACTTCTTCATACAGAGAAGTAGAGCCTGTACGGACTGGTTCGGGGGCGGCAACGTACAACCACCTGCCCAACCCACTTGCCGATATTATTAAACAACTGCCAGTCGTGGACGGACTGGAAGCAGATAAACTACTCCCGTTTTTTAAGATAGTCTTTGAATTGAAGGACTATCCGGGTATGCTGGAGCGAACGGTGCTCGAACTCATCTTCCCCTACTGTCGCGGTACCATGGCTGACAGGGTGGCGGAGGTAATGCGACGTAAGGAAGGTGTGGATGAGTTCCACCGGGTGGTGCTGAGGGCGTTCGTACCCAGTAGAATGATGGAGCAATTGCGCCATCGGCATTTTTATAAAGTACAGGCACGGGGCGAAACATTGGAAACATTGGCCCAGTATGTGCTGCGAATGCGCCAGGTAGCGCGTATTCTGGGAATGGGCATGTCGGAGGAAGAGGTGGTCCAACACATCCTCGACGGCGTCTCTGCCGACGACCGTCTGCGACTAGTTTTTGCACAGCGGCCGCAGTGGTTTACCGACCTGGAGCGACTCTGCGTTATGACGGAGACCATGCAGATGACCGACCAGGCGAGCGGAAACAGTAGACGAGCCCAACCAAGACCTCAGACATCGGAAGGGACCAGAGAGCCTACCTTCCCCCGACAGGCCCAGCCAGCTCGAAATCGTCAGCAAGCAAATCCAAATACTGTGATTTGTTATAATTGTAACCGCCCGGGACACGTGGCGAGAAATTGTATGCGAAGGCGCGCGCGACCAGCACCACCTATGTCTAGACCAGCGCCAAAAAACTAAGTAGACAGGGGAAGATATTTCGGAGGATGTCTTCCCCCCGCTTCAATTCTGTTCAACTTCCGTCGACCTCCAGGCAGCCGTTAAAAGCCCCATCTTCAAATATCAAGGTCCAGTCCGCTACCTCGCAACAACTTTCTGTATGCCCCTTTCTGTCGCTGGAGGTAAAGGGGGGTCAGCTCAGAGCCTTAGTTGACTCCGGTTCAGCCCGATCCATCATTTCATCTCGGGTACATGCGGACCTTGAACAACAGGGTTTAATTAAAAGGTCAGAAAAGTCATCTGCTATATGCTGGACGGCATCCCGTGAAATCTTGCCTATCTCCCGGGTTACTTCCTTTAAGATCAAAATTGATGGGTTTTCTTGGGTGTGGTCTTTTCTGGTTTCTCCTGCTCTGGGAGTGGATTGTATCATTGGTGCCGATTTTATCGCAAAAAGTGGTCTCGTGCTGGACATCCAAGCACACCAATGTTTTTTTAAATTTAATCGGGAGGTTTTAATTCCGTTCCTTGGGTACCAGGGCGCTAAGCCGGGTATCCAAGAAGTAGCTTGTCCCGATTCTGCACGAGACCATCTCACTCCATCCCAGCAGACGGCCTTAGATCATTTGTGTGAGGAATTTCCCGAGGTGTTAACTCCTACTTTGGGACTCACACACCTGCTGGAATATAAAATCAGTCTTACAGATACGAAAATAGTGAGGTCACACCCTTACAAGTTTGCCCCTCCTAAGATGACCACTCTGCGAGCGAAGGTTCAAGAATTATTGGACCAAGGGGTGATTGAACCTTCTCATTCCAGCTATGCCAGTCCAGCATTTTTAGTGCCAAAGCCTGGTGGCAAACAAAGAATGGTAATAGATTACAGGAAGTTGAACGCCAATATCGAGGTGGATTCTGTTCCCCTCCCGGATTTACATTCGGCCTTTGATTGGTTCAGTGGGGCCAGATTTTATACCATTATCGATCTGAACGCGGCCTATCATCAGATACCTCTTGCCAAAGAAAGTAAACTATACACAGCTTTTTGTGTACCCTGGAATTTGTACCAGTACACAAGGGTTCCCATGGGTTTGGCTGTGGGGGCCCAGACACTTACTCGCCTTCTTGACACTGTCTTTCACGACGTCAAATTCCGTTTCATCTATAATTATCTTGACGATCTGTTGGTGTATAGTGAGACTTTCGAGGATCATCTGCGGCATTTGAGAGAGGTGTTGGGTCGTTTAAGAGAGGCTGGCCTCACTGTCAATCCCGAAAAGGTTCGTTTCACCCAAGAGAGTATTTCTTTCTTGGGCCATTTAATTTCATACAAGGGCGTGACGGTAGACCCAGAGAGGACACAAGGCATCCGTGACTTTCCTCCGCCAAGGGATGCGAAAGGCATAGCGAGATTCGTCGGTATGATAAATTTTTATCGGCGTTTCATACCGAATATCGCTGAAATTGCCGCTCCCTTGAATGAACTGAGGAAGAAGGGGGCAAAGTTTTCATGGGGGGAAAACCAACAGAAGGCTTTTGATACCTTAAAGGAAGCCATCATTTCCCCACCGGTGTTGCGGATGCCCGACTTTTCAAAGCCGTTCATTTTGCAGACGGACGCGAGTTCGGTTGCGCTCGGAGCGGTCCTTTCCCAGGTTATTGACGACGCTAGGCAGCCTGTGGCTTTTATCTCACGCACGTTGACCCAGCAAGAACGTAAATCATCCGTTTATGAGCTAGAGTGTTTAGCTGTTGTATACGCTCTAGATAAGTTCAGGCGTTTCCTGGAACATGCTGAGTTCCTGCTCGAGACCGATAATCAGGCTCTCTCATGGCTTCTAGCTCATCCCCGGCAACTGGGTAAAATTGGTAGATGGGTGGTGAAAATCTCATCCTTTAAGTTCACCGTGCAACACATCAGGGGATCCCAGAATGTGGTTGCAGATGCCTTATCCCGTATGTTTTCCCAACCCAGTGATGCCCAAGCTGAGCAACCCTGTTCCGTTCTTCTCGATTTTCCGTTAGCCTTCACTGATGTGTTACCCCATCAGTTAAACGACGAAGTGCTGGGTCAAGTCATCCAAAATATTAAGCAGGGTAACGTACAGGCCCCTTATTTCTTGTCCAAGGGAGTCCTTTGCTGTCGAGAAAGAAAAGGACGAGCACCTAAAATCGTGCTGCCTAGCAAATTAGTGCCCATGGTCTTCAGTTACTACCATGATTCCCCAATCGGAGGCCACAAGGGAATTTCGAAGACCATTTCCAGTATTAGGAAACATTTTATCTGGAAGGGCATGGATAGAGACATCGCGACGAGAGTAAAAAACTGTCATCTGTGTGGCTTGAGCAAGCCTGCCCAGAACACCAAACTAGGGTTGTTATCTTCTGAGGTGGCGAGCAGACCAATGGAAAAGTTATTTATTGACTACGTGGGGCCGTTCCCCCGTAGCAAGTCAGGTAATGCTTACCTGCTTGTTTGTGTAGATGCTTTTTCAAAGTTTGCCTGGCTACTGCCCTTACGGCAGGCAACCGCTCGTTTGACCATCAACGCTTTACAGAACCACGTTTTTCAGCATTTCGGTCTTCCGACCATCATTGTCTCGGACAATGGCCCGCAATTTATTTCAAATGAATTCAGGCGTATGTGTTTCGCCAGTGGCATCAAACACGTAACCACTTCCCCTTATTATCCACAACCGTCCCATGCGGAGAGATTCAATCGGAATCTCCGGTCCGCCTTGATTGCTTATCACGCTGAGCAACAAACCACCTGGGATCAGAATCTGAAGTGGTTACAATTAGCCTTCAACACGGCCAGACACGACAGTCATCAGGCCGTGCCCTTTGAAATTTTGTTTGGATTCTCGCCCGCACTCCCGTTGACCAACCTATGGGATATCGAAGATCTTCTGCCGCGGGAGCCCAATAATAAAACTGCGGAGAGATGGAAAATGGGTCGGAAGAATTTGCTGCGAGCGCACGAGCGGGTCCGTCGGCGTTATAATCAGGGGCGTATTCCAAACCCCTTCCGGATTGGTGACTGGGTCTATTGCCAAAGCCACCCACTCAGCTCTGCCGCCGACAAACGTGCTGCGAAGCTATGCTACCGTTGGTCGGGGCCATACCGAATCATAGGATTTACGTCACCGGTGACGGCCCGGCTGGGCGTACCGGGAGACAAACAAAAGTTGTTGACAAGCCACATTTCCAAACTTAAACGTTGTCGGGGGCTATCCAAAACGTTCGAAGGGGGATAGTCCCCGTAAAGATAGGACGGAGGTCCATGTTAAATGTGGAAGTCGTGTTCAGGCGAATGGGGCGAGCCTCAGGAGATCGGAGTATCTACGCGTAGGAATCTTTCTTTTGTCTTTAGCTCTCTCTCTTGTGCTGTATGCGGACTCTGATCAGGTCAGCATGCAGCACCCGCACACTTACATAATACATATCTTCTTTCGTCTCTTTCGTTTTCCTTTTGAATTCTGTTCTCCTGAGAGCAAGCTCAGCTGAGCCAACCCAACCACGACGTCCACCGGTATTTTTTTGGGGAGAGGTACACTGCAGGGTACCCTCCTGGCATTTAACGTTAGGGCAACTATGTTGCCCTTTTGGGGTGAGGGTGTGCTGAGTCAAATGATTCAGCGCGAGTTTATTGGCATTTTTTGACGGTAAAGACAGTACAAAAGTTATAGTAATAAGGAGTGCTGCTCTCTACCCGCGGATAGGAGAGGCTACCGTTTTCGAATTTTCACTGTTTGATCCGTGTCGCCATCTGCTGAGATTCTGCAGCAGTTTTAAAACAGTGCTGCGTCCTGGTGAGAATTTCCTTACAAACGGACAACGAACGGAAATTTTCTGTTAAGGCTTGTCTCAAAATCGAAGCCTAGCTGAGGACCTCGTAGAAAATCTCTTCGGTGGAGAGAGGTGTGAAAATCTAGCGTCGACTTCTTTTAAATATGAGATAAGTTTCTTAATGACTGCGGTAAGTTTTGATTTCATTATATTAATTATATACTAAATTTTTAAAGGAGAAAATGTTTTTTTAGTAAGCTTGAGTAAGCGTGCCCACTTGTTGAATCATGCATTGTGAGACGTAATTGTTCGTAAAGTTTTTATAAACCAATAAAACTTGAGTATTGAAGTGTCAGAATCTCGGCTTTAATACCTAAAGTACAATAACCACAATATATTTAATTTTACACTTTCATTAACACCGATGTAACGAGATTCGGTTGAGCACTTAACCTGTTACACAATGTGTCGTCATTAAGTGATATAAAGTTTTGCTACAATGACAGTAAAACTTTATACAAATATAAATGGGAACTTACTCAGGCACGTTTTAAACGTAAATCATGTCACATTCAAAGTAATAGTATTCTCAGATTCTATGGAGTAAAAAACTATGTGTTTTAAATAAATTCTGCGCCACGTGGTAACCTCAATTTCACTCAAAGTAATAAGTTCATAAGATGTTACAGAGCCAAGATAGATTATTGTATTGCAAAAGCAACTCACATTCAGTGAGGTTCAAGTTATAAAGCGTTATAAAGAATCATTGTTAGAGAACTTTTTAAGTAAGGCATGTTGGCCAAAATAATGTTACCAAGTTTTATTATGTACAACATAACTAGGTGTTGTTTTTATTTATGTATTTTGGAGGGTGTCCAAACAGTGGGGGCATTTGTGTGTGGTCTCTCACTAAAGATGTAATGTGTGACAATAGGGTTCACTGAACAGAGACAAGTCCTGCTGCCACTGAACGAAATGACATCTTAAAAGCTCCACACTCGACACCGAAGAGAACAACGTCCGCAACAACATGCCAATCATGAGATCGCCACGCTATAAATAAAAGATCATCCTTCTGGGCACATATAAGCAGGTGAAAAATATCCATTTATATTCACACGTAGAATCAACATGGCACCAGTTATAAATAATCATCAGTTTTTACCGTTCAAGTATACATTCATTTGGATCCCCAATTGATGGGACAGTTTAGTGTGAACACTAAGTATTAATTGTAAATTTCAATACATGTATAGTAAATTGTCAGTTCAGAGACTGACATGTCTACAACACAGCATCCAACTTAGATTTCCACTCATTTCTTTATAGTACTTTCGCTACAGATTTAAAGTCAGTTTTGTTATTACCCATTTTCTCAAGTTTAATTTACTATGCATAAAAACATATATTTTCTCTTATTTTTAAAATCTGGTTATGTCATTTGTATAAAAAGATTACTGGGGAGGTAGGTGTTATTTTAAATTAGTTTCAACCAAGCTGTGCATGTCGAAACACTTTTCAACTTGTTTGTCGAAACAAGGTTGTTGAAACAAGGTTGTTGAGACTGGTTATAAATTGAAGAAACATGTCCGTCTCTGACACACAAATGTATTTTTTTATATAAGGTGCTAATATTGTGCAATTTTTCCCTTTCATTAATTGGCCCTATTTTAGTCTATATAAATTCTTTATTTTAATCATGGTAACTGGGGGGCGTTAATTATTTTAAACATTTTTTATTTCTCACCTTAATTAAGTATTTTAGCACTTATCCACTTAGGCACTTGGTTTTAAATTTTAATGTCCTGGGGACATTTGTATGCAATACCTTATGATACACATGACGTGCAAGTAACCCACACCATGGGGGTACATTTATAGAAATAAATCTTTAATCCTAATTGGGATTCCTATAAAGAAGAAGATTAGAATTTATATACACCAGAAGGGTAATATAAACAAGGGCGTGGCAAGAGACCTTTATGTATTTGTATACTATTGTATATGTAATTTGTCTTGTGGAACATGTTATGTCTGTATATTTCTGTGTACATTTTGGGGGATATATATATATAAATATTATGCTTTGCTGTACTTTTGGTGGGATATAGGGATTTTATTTATTATTAGAATTTATATACACCAGTAGACGAGTATTCTATCTCAATAATCGTGGCTGATCATTTCTTTAAATTAATTATTTTATTTAACAAGTATAGTAAGTGTCACCTTTAAAGTTCATTTAAATTGGATGAATAATTATTTTAATTATTAATAGTAACTGTGAATGAAATTATTTACCTTCATCAATTTATATACTGCATTTTAAAAGAAACTTAAAATATAAATTTTATATTTTAATAAATAGTTTAATGGGAGTTTTATTTTGAGGTTAATGATTATTTTAAGTTTTCAATTCATTGATGGTGACATAGCAATTATTTTCTTGGATTCAGTTTATATTTTTCAGGTGGCCTTGTTGAGAGGGTATACTTCTTTAGTTAACCATTTAAAAGGGGAATTCTAAATCACTGTTGTTTTTTGTTATTAATATTATGAGATAGAATAATAAAACCATTGTTAATTATTTAATTCTTGAGTTTTTATTGCAAGTCCCGTCTTACTGGATCCAGCGCAATTTTTAGCTTCTCTAGGCCTTAGCCTAGTTTTAATTAACTTGTAACCCCTCTTTACAAAAAGAAATATTCTTTTTGTTTCAACTACTCAAAATGAAGTAGGGGTTTCATTTGGTAGCAGAGCATGGTTACAATACATTTTTCAGAAAGCTGCTTGGCGCTCTAGGAGTGTTTCTAAAGTCGTCCGTGATTGGTCTGAAATTATGTCATGATGACGTAATTCTATTTATAGGCATTACATATTTGTATTTTGATCGTCGGTGTCGTTTGTATTATTATTCCTTGTATTTATTCGAGATTCACCAAATTTATGATGCTAACGTTTATATCTCAATTATTACAATTTCAATTCGGGTTCTATTACTATCATTGTACAGCTTATTTATTTATCTTTATTTTGACATGGCTTGATGCCAGTTTGGTCACAGTTTTCATTAATATTTCTTTATTTTAAACTTACCAGTGCATTGTTTACATTCGTCATCTGCTAAATGTTGCAAATACGACTATTAATTTTTTTTCTAATATTCGTTTAATTGTTCTTAATTTCTAATTTGAACATGATTAATTGATTAAAAAGGATACCTTATTATATATAAATGCTGCATTCAGCTGAACAATATTAATTATCTGTTTACATTTGCTGATTTACTAACATAAACTTCCATATTTTACTATTTTTATTTTAACATGTCCTTCTCATCTCTTATTTTTATAACATCACACAGGCGGTGGTGCTTTACATTCTTTTCATCATTGTCGTGATCCTACTTCATTATGCTTAGTAGGGTTTCTACCTGATTCTTATTTTTTTGATTTAAATTGATCATTCAGGGTCTGTTATCATCATGTTACAATGTTTTGTTCCCTGACTATTATTATATTTCTGTACACATTTTATTTACTTATGAAGTTACCTAAACACATACAGTGTTTACATTTATAGTTATTCTTAATTTATGATAATACATATTTGGCTTTCACATTATCTTTTACAGTTTGTGACTATTCCTAGCATAGTTCTCTATATTTTTCTCTTTTAAATCATTGCTTTGACTTGGATCAGCTAATGCGCTGTTTTTTATTCATAATATATGGTACAATACTATTCAAGTCAGTTGTTATTTTGCTTATTCTATTTGATTCTGTTTATCAAAGGTTTTTTATTGAGCTCACTTGACAGTTTATGTGGGAAACTTGTCTTGTCATTTCGTCTTTGTCATTCTGTTTATTTATGTTGTATTGTCGTTTAGTACATGTAGTGGATTTATCACTGTTTACTTGAATTCCTTCTCTCCTTTCATTCTATATTGGTTTATTATTTTTACTGTTACATTCGTCCTGGTTATTCATTTATAGTTCTTTTAGTATTATTCACCCTTCTGGTGCTCATTATTATTACCGGTATGGAACATTTTGTGATGTTACAATATGAACTCGCTATGTGTAAACATTGTTCAGTTGTCTGGTGGTTAAGGGATAGTTCAAATTGCGGTACACCGTAGCTGTCTTGTGTATATTGTAACAATAACTAACGGGACGTAGATTATTTCGCCGCACGTTGGATACGTCAATTTGTAACAATAACTAATGAGCCGTATATTATATTAATAAATTCGTTTGCGGTCGTTATTCACTATTCCAGCCGTTCGCTCTCGCCTCGGAATCCAACACCAGTGACGTAACGCGGAGCTGCCAACTGTCGCTCCGTCTGCTTTGCTGTTTTGTCATAATTTTTAATTAAAACAGTAATAATAATGCAAAATAAAAACCAAACAGATGTACAGTTTCAATCAACCTTTATTCAATTGAAGGATTGATCAATTACGTTTTCGTTTTTTCTTTATTTTAAATACAAATTGTGACAACTTATGTCGTCTTGTTCATAAGTTGGTAGTAACTAGATTACTGTACGGGAATCAGTCAAAACAATGATGCTTGTTGTTTTATTTCTATTAAATAAAATAATCTCAGGGCGTATTTGGTCCGGATATTATGGTTAAACAATTAATACAACTCTTAAAATCAAAATAAAAACTTTACAAGATAAGGATATAAAAAGGTTTTGATGTTTATAGTGCAAATGGGTAGTCGTGTATGTGTTGTTCACAGTTATAGGTTATGAACAGTTTTAGCTATTTATTAGTTGTCTTTCAGGTTGTATGGTATTCAAAAAGGTGTAATTATCAATTAGTGTTATCTTCAAGTGTTCTTTAGTGTTGGTGTATGCTATAGTGTATGTGATTTTTCTTATTTAGTTTTCTAATTGGTTTGTGTACTCATATGTAATTGTTGTGTTAAACAAGGTTATAAAATGATGCAGATTCACCCAAATCCTCTTCTTTTATTCGTTCAGGACGAAAGTGGGGTCCAAATCTTCTTCAATTCCTCTTCCAGGATGTGTACTCTTCCGAATTGGTGTCTGGTTGTTCTTGGGTTCCTATAATGGTCTTCAATAACTGTCCTGATCCGTTTTACTATGTTTGGTTTAGGTTTACTTTGTTTAAATTATAATTAGTTAAGATGTTTTAAAAACGCGTCTGTCTTCAATGATCGTTGTTAAAGAAGTCCTTATTTTATTTATCTGAATTTTCGGTTGCTAAGGTAAAACTTGAAATCTGGTTGGTTGATTCAGATATACATTGTCATACAAATTCATTGTTTTATTGCATGAACTTGGCCAAAACTTTTAAATTAGTATAACTCTGTTATACTAATTGGGAATTTAAAACTAATAGCATCATTATTTTGGTTTTAACATTTGTGACACATAGACACCAAACATGCCTATTTTTGCTTAAGAAATTCTGATGTTACATTTTTGCTATTTGAATTTTCTTAAATAATTTAAAACTGATTATTTCGATTCCATATTTGCTGTGTATACTATTAATTATAAACCTATCCATATTACAACATTTGTTTTATAAAATTCTAAATGTATTTCCTAAAATTTACAAAATTCCAAAGTTTTTATAGGCCTAGGTCTTGACATGTTAAATTTCTATTTTCTGTTATTGTAACACCTATTAACTTATTAACTATGCAACTACCATCAAAACTACTCCCTATAACTCTATTAGTATTATTATTTAAAATTATAACAATAATTATTACTGGAACATTATCAAAAAAAAACATAATTCACATTTTGTGAATAAACAATCAGTATATGCCTGGTTACATAAATCCTGCATAAGACATATCATCTGTTACGGGACGAACGTCCGTCTAATCTTAAACGTGTATGAGTATAATGGGTGTAACGTGTCTTCTCTATACGTCGTCGCTTTAGAACGTAACTTACGCAGATTTCGTCCGTTGGGAACGTACGAATAACCAGGTCTTGATGTTCTTACCTGTTGTTCACTAGGGGTGTGAAAATCCCGGGTGGCGCCAAATTGTTTTATTAAAACAATTAAAAAAATTTTAAGTTTGTATGACAAGCGCAGCTCGGCGGTGTGAAGAATTCAATTTGTTCCCGCCTCGCCTTGGCCATCTGGATTGGGCCAGTAGGTAGTTGTGTTGGCTGTGCGATTGCTCGTCGTCAATACCTATTTGCTAAAATGTACACAAATTTTTATCCACCTCCTAATGAAATTATAACACATTGGTTACACTCAGTACTTATTTATTTTCGGTTAACGATTAATTATTCAGTTAATACAAATTATGTTTTCTTTGGTAATACATTTGCACTGGTAGATTATATGAGACACATCTCTGGGGTTTGACAAATCGATCTTTGAACTTAACAACAGATATTCAGTAATGGCGTCTGTTGGAATTGTACACAAAATTATTATTGTTCGATCGTCTCGGGTTCTTGAGATTATGTTAAAAGGATTATTAATGATTACAACAATAAAAATACACACCCTTACATCAGTTAAACTTAAATAATATACTGTGTAGTTATAATTTGTTTATTGGAGTGTAGTAAAAGTGTTACAAAATATCGCTAACTAATGACAGGTTAACTTTGCCAGTTGATAAATTTTCAGTGTCTTTTAGTTTTTTAATTTAATCTTTGAAAGTAATTATGTGCAGTTTAGTGAGAGTTCAGCTTTCAGTGAGAAATAATTAACGTGAGTTTATTCGGAAATTTGGGGTAATTTAATAGATACTTAACACTTCAGTAGACTGGATGAACTCAGTTGATCTGGTAATAATGAATTAGGCTGCAATCATATTTAATTTTCAATTGTTTGGGGCTTCGGGCATCCTTTTCAAGTTAATCGGCAATATATTATTTTCTTTTTTCTTTAATTCGGCTTCGACATCAGTTAAATGGTTTCAGCCACCGTCTGCTTCCTTGGTGTTCACTTGTTAGTAATTTCGTTTGATATTTTGATGTTTTAATTAACAATTTTGATCGTTCAAGAAATGGCGTCTATTCAACAAGAGCGTCATATTACGAGTAAAGAAATCTAACGGTAAATTAGTAACCAAACGACTGTTGTCATAGTAACCAATCAATCCTGATTGGTTAATTCTGAATTATGACTATTGTTATCAAATTTGAATTTTTATTCAAAATAGCTGTATATCTTCTTATTGATTATATTCTTCTGTCATCTTCCCTACATATTAAATATTATCACCACTGTTATTATTTCCTTTCAAAGATTAATTTGGTACCACATAATGTATGGTTTTATGAAATATCAATGTTTGTACATTTATGTTAATATTTGGTATTTACATTTCTCCTTTAAATTAAGTTCTAATTCTAATATTTTTCCTTTAAACTGATTTACAAATTATTCTCAGGTATTTACTCGCCTTGAATTTATTAACTTCCTGGTTGTTTTTATACAATTTGCAATTATTTGTTATTGACAGTTATACATTTCCTAGGCCTAAGTAGCCATTGATTATTTTTACTTATTATATTCTAATTATATTTCATTTTATTACAGAGTGTTTTGTTCTGTTGTTATAATTGATTCGTTTAGTGGTTGTTGTGTCTTGAATTTGTTTGTGTTCTGATTATGTGTCAAGATTACTTTCTGTATCTTAATACCTAAAATATAACAATTAGGCCTATGGACTGTAAGCTTCCTTCAGCCATATCCTATCCATAAAATTAAAATGAACAATTCTTTACAAGTTATTAGTTACTGTTGGTTTAACATACATTTCATTCTTTTACTATTATTTTGAGTGAGAAACATCATCAATTCCTTCAAACTTACTTAATTTATTTTCCCTTATAACATAGGGTGTTTATTAATTACATTCTTAAATTCTTAATTCTTTACTAATCCCTTTCTCCATTCCATGTTAACACAAACTGTTTATCTTACATGGGCTTTCTCCCCTGAATAACATCGTATCCTTTATCTATCTCTACTCTAAATACTATTTCTAATTACCCTTAACTATATAATTTTTATAAGCTCACTCTTAAATCATTTATTGTTTCATCATTGATTTATTAAGTGTTTTCTTATCTATTACTATCTTTTTAATCATACTATCATTTACAATATCTTTTTTTCACCCATCACTTTCACCTTTAATTAATTGGTGTTTATCACTGATATACTCATTATTTTGGGGTATTTACACCTTCACTATTATCACTTGTTAAACTTTTTATTTTAAGCGTTTATTGGTGGGTAATCCCTATTATTATTTTTCTTTGTCACTTAGTTACTTTCATTATATTTCTCACTATCTCACTATCTTTACAAATTTTATTTATATCTAATAAGTTCATGTCTTTTTTTAGATTTCTTATTTACATATACTACTAATTCGTGGGTTAGTGTATTTTTATTTAACGGTGTTTTGTTTATTATGAATTACATTTGTCACTTAGACAATACTAATATTTCTTTTTTATATTTGTTATTCATTGGTTTCGTTTCCTTTATGATATTTGATGGTATCATCTCCCCCTTCCCTATTCTACACTATTTGTCTGTGTTTTATCACCTTGGTTCACTTTATTTTCTTTATAGTTGGTTTGTTCCATTTTTAATTTCATTTTTCTTCTCCTTCACTTCCATCTTGTTTCACTTTATTTTGGTTATTATCTGGCCAATCTCTGGGGTTGGGTCAATGTCATTTGTCTGTCAGTCTAGTTTGTATTTTTTATTTAATAATCACCTTTGGTTTACTATTCTTCCTCCTTCACTCTTAATTACATTTACTATTGTTATTCTCTTTATTATTTATTTATTAAAATATATTATTTCTTAGCATTTCTTACATACTAATAGATATCAAATATGATCTGAATTTGGCGATGTTATACATCCACTCATTACTTAACAAAACTATAAATAATATAAACACAATTTTATTCTTACTTTGAACATTTAAATAAAAAGTTTAATCATTTAATAATGATTTTCTATTTTTTTTACATTTTTCTTAGGTAGTTCTGCCATTGCTGTACTATGTACTTCTACTGTTTTTTCATCTCATATACATTTGATAATTATTATTTGATTGTACAGTTTTTATCTTATAACATTAGGTCCACCATTATTCACACTATTAATTGTATGTTTCCATGTATCTATAATGATTGTGTTCTTGCATTATTCAATTATATTGGTTACTTAACATTTTGTTATTATATTATTTTACATTCTAATGTATTTGGGCCTATTATCCCTTAATTTGTATTTTGATTATTATTATATTATATGATACTTTTAACAAAACAATTTGTTTACTGATGGTAATGGTCCATAATGCTTTCTGGCTTTGTAAGTATTATAATTGTAATTATTTGAATTTTATGTCATCATCACTTTACCTAAACATTAATTTGGGTACGGTCAGTTATAGTCTAAGTCAGTTTAAATTTGTCATTTGTTCATCTTCACTATCATTTTTAAAAGATATGTTTCTTCTTGTTAAGTTTCTTATCCATGATCTTCATTAAATCTGGTACGATATTAAGCTATGCCAAATGTAATGTTACAATATGAACTCGCTATGTGTAAACATTGTTCAGTTGTCTGGTGGTTAAGGGATAGTTCAAATTGCGGTACACCGTAGCTGTCTTGTGTATATGAACTCGCTATGTGTAAACATTGTTCAGTTGTCTGGTGGTTAAGGGATAGTTCAAATTTGTATCCTTGTCTTTGAGGTTACGTCCTCTTGGTGAGTAGGAAACAAGTAGACTCTGATTTTTATTCAGCCCACAGTGCATCCAACTCAGATTGTAATATTTATAGTGCAGTAATTCATTCCACAGGAATTTAAAGTATTTCTATGTTAGTTTTCTGCTTGTTATTTGAATCTTATACAGATGTGCCTAATGTTGTACTTGGGTTTTCAATCTGCTTGTAATGTTTCCGTATGTTTTAATTTAGTGCTGCCTTATTACCATTTTGAAAGCAAATCAACAGGAAAAAGCTTAAAGTCTATTCATTTATTCCTCACATATACAGAGCACAGGTTCCTCACAGAACCTAAGACAGAGCCCAGTGCTAGGGATGCTGCACCATTTACAAGCGTTGTTCTACTGGTGAATTGATCTGTAAGTGAACCTCAACAAAATATGCAGCTGAACACATATTTATATATCCTGTAATGTGACTTTGAAATATATGTTTTTTAGGAGCTGTAGTGATGTATTTTATGAAAATCTTTGATCAATTTCTGTGGCAAATGAGTAGGAAGATTTAAATCCGTTAGCTGCAGATGCTTATAGACATGTTAAAACTATCTGTATCTGAAGAAGATGGGAGAAAATCTGTGCCAGATTACTGTTATCACTTATTTTATTTATATAAAAATGTAAGGTGTCATTTGATTAAATTTTATGTATGTATGAACGTGACCCTTGTGTTTCACACTTATCTTTTTTGTTACAACAAAATAGAGATCTTTTTCTGTTAATTTTTATAGTTTTATTCGTAAAAATCTAACCTCTCTCAGAACTTCCTCCAGAAATAAATCTTAGCTGCGCTCTTCCCCCCCCCCCATGCACATACAAATAAACAGCTTATTATAACCCAATTAGTTCAAAACTATCCTGGATTATTTTCTATACTTTTTCATTTCTCCCCCTTTTTAATTTCTGTGCCTCTTTCTTATGCTTTTTTGCACTCTTGAAAGGCACTCATATTGTTTTCTTGGAATTCTTTAAATGTATTTGAACCATAATCAATTCCTATTGTTTGAAATACAAGAGTTATCCATGTTATCTACTAAAACTTTCAGGTTTGTTGGCCATGGTTGAATATTAAAAATAGTCTTTCTGCTATATTTGGCAGCTCCTGCAATTGCCATCATCAGAGAAGAGACATATGGAAAGATGTAGTCTGAATGTTCCAAAGACTGGTTAACAAAAATTGCTTAACTTGGAAGACAAAATCTCTTCATACATTTTGTATCAACTAGGCCTACCTCAGATCTAATAAGGACCAGTCAAGCTCATCATAGTGTGTGCGAAATGGCCTAATCAGATGTGAGGTTGTTTTAACAGAAGTTACATAGGCAAGATTGTCTGTGGAGTTCAACCATCTTTGTGGGACATGTGTACCATCTTTCCTTCTTTCCTACTTAGCAGAGCATGGCAAGCAAATTTAAAAGTTTTGGCGACGGTATCGACTTTTGAAATATCGATATTGTGTGTGTGGAATTGTATAATGCATGTGATTTGAATTGTGTCTGTTCGTTTAGGATGTTGTTTTTATGTGTTTTCATGTGTTTGTATATTTCCAGTTGTTCTAGAGTGTCTAGTTTTCAGCCTTTTGTGTGTACATGTAGAATGTCCATGTTATTGTCGATGTTTTTGTATGTGTGGTTTGCTTCAATAAGGTGGTTTGCAAAGTGGATTCTGTTGTGGAGTGTAGTGCCTTTGTGTATTCAATGTGTCTTTGTTTGAAGCTACGTCCTGTCTGGCCTATGTAGAATTTGTTGCAATCTGAGCAATTTAGTTTGTAAACACCAGGTAGATCGAATTTGTTTATGCTTTATGTGTGTGTTTTGATAGTGTGTGTTCTGTTTTGTTAGTAGTTTTGTGTGATTCTGTATCCTGCTTTTTTGAATTTGTGGGCTATTTTTTCAGTTTGGTTGTTGATGTATGTTAGTGTTATGAATTTGTTGTTTTCTGTCTTTGTCTGTTGTTTGTTTTGTGTTTTGTGTAGGAGTTTATTGACTATTGTTCTGTCGTATCCGTTGGATTCTGCTAGATATTTTGTTGTGTTTAGTTCGTCTTTGTAGTCTTTTTCATCTAGTGGGATGTTGTTAAGTCTGTGTATCATAGTTCTGAAGGCAGCTAGTTTGTGTTGTATTGGGTGATTGGAGGAGTTGTGTATTAGTGTGTCAGTTGTAATCGGTTTTCTGTATATATTGAATTTGTGCCTGTGTTCAAGTTTTGTGATGGAGAGGTCTAAGAAGTTTATGCTATTGTTGTGTTCGTATTCGGCAGTAGAAGTTATGTTTTTGTGTATTTTGTTTATGTGCGTTAGTAATTGTTCACATTGTCTTTAGTTTCCCCTGTGTAGTATTATAATGTCATCAATGTATCTGTGCCAATATATTATTTTATGTGAGTGTCTGTCATTTGATTTTTCTAAGAGTTGGAGGAAGATTTCTGCTAGAATGCTGGACATGGGTAAGCGCATGGGTAGACAATCATTCTGTGTGTACAATTTATTGTTATATGTGAAGTAGTTTTTTTTTATGACAAGAAAGATAAGGACGTGGGGGGGAATAAAGGGAGTGATGTGGGAGGCTAAAGTAAGGAATGAGAAAGTGCTGCAAACAATTGATGAGTGTATTAAGCACTAACAGTCTGTCATGTGAGTTCTGCAAGGGAAGAGAATAACACGTTGATACCAAGGGGGCCTTGACTATACACCTACATATTTTGTGTTTGGAATTTTTAAATCCTTTTAATGGTAGATAGTTTGGGATTTCCCGGATGTATATTCTTTGTGTTCATATGGGTTTTATACACCTTATGTGTCCATATGTAATTAATTATGGATTTTTTAGTTAAGAACTGTATCCTAACATCCAATACATTATCCAGACTTTTTGTATGAGTTCTCTATATTTATTTTAACACGTTCCTTCCATCAGAGCTTAGCATTGAGGGCCAGGCTATATTTCTGTATGGGATTGTTGATCCATTAATTGTTACTGGAGTTCTTATTGATGTAATTTTGATCACGTCGATTTATGTTGATTATTGTTACGACCGTCTACTGATCACCGTATGGTACAGTAAAAAAAAAATACAAGACACCAGTTAAGTCACTAATCACCAGCTTTAATTATCACAATTAAACAGTTTGTAATCAACAAGATAGTCTCTTACAACAAATCAAATAAAAATTGTTCACATGCAATAATAATGTAAACTAATATAAAACACAATTTTATTACAATTGTCCCACACAATTGTAAAACACATAACACTTTGCCACAATACTTTGAACTGCACTGTGTAAATTGCCCACCAATAACTCAAACCAAGCGTTGCTGAAGTCTTGTATTTATACCCCCTGAGATACCAGAATATTCCATACTACGCATCAAGAACACTACTAGAAAACACCAGAACATAATTGATTGCGGCCTTGCACACAGCGCGCGCGGACTGGTGAAATCTGGGTCAGTCTCGGGTGCCTGACAAGTGTCACGTAATTAGTAGCAGCAATACGTACGCACACACAATATTACTGCCGGATTCCACTGGAACATCCGAGAAACATGTAGAGTGTTTTATAATGGTGTAACACTTTTTCTGCATTATGTAACAGTATGTTATGTTTATATCTGTTTATCCAGTAGTTGAAGTTATGCACTGTCTTTCAGTCTCTCTTTGTGGAAGGTTTTTTTTTGTACTGAAAGTTGCTACAACTGTAACAAAGTTGTTGTTACAAAGGTTTGTGGAGTGTCAAGTGTGTATGTACAAAAAGCTTTTGTTTTTTATTTTACTGCTCCCTCTGTCTGATGTAAACATGAGTATGTGTGTGTGTGTGTTTTCAATCAATAACTGATTTTGCCTACAAGTTTACATGATTCTGCAGCATTAAAGTCTACACAGTAAAAATGAAATGTATTAGTCAATAACAGATAGACAGTAATAAATAGTTAATTTGTATTTTGAGTTAAATGTAGAGCATAAATTAGATGGAAAACAGTCATCCTGAAGATAAGTTATTCTGGCAGTAGGCCTATTTGAACTAGGCCACCAGACTCTTTCAAATGAAGAAATTATAGAACAGGTTCAAAACGTTGCTTTAGTGGAAGAAGAAGAGGAAATAATGTAGGTGGCAACATGGACTGGCCAATGATGAAGTGTTTCACTGTCTTGATAGGGCAATGAAGTGTCTTGAGTGCCAGAAACAGTTATATGCAACTTAGTTATATTCTTTAAAGAGACTGTGTGACTTATTGCTAGAAAATTACTACTGGGCTGTCAGAAGAAAATTTATGACTTCTTTGTTAAAAAAACTCTGTAATTTAAGTGTGAGATTAAAACTGAGTACGTAAGTGGTATGTTACATAACCATGTGCTTTTAGTGGCAAAACAGTTTTGAGTGTTGTATTGGTGTTGTTTTATTGATTTGAAACCATCTGAAATTGATGTAGCCAACATATACACAGTACAACAAGGGTATTTCTAATGGCACTGTAGTTATCAGTTATCTGGAAAATTGATTTTCAAGACATCCTGATCTCCCAGTTGATCCAGATGATTACTGGTCTACTGTATTTCAGTTGCTGTAATGTTCTTTATGTAACAGGTGTTTTGATGATTATATTGAAAATGTTTATTGTTTGTGTTTTTATTTATTAGAATTATTCTTAATAAATGTTAAAAAATTTTAATAACTCATCTTGCTTGTATTTTATTAGACTTTGTTATTTATCTAGTGTATTATTATTATTATTATTATTGTTATTATCATTTCTTTATACACATGTACACTTTGTTGTTCAACATCATCAGAGTAACATAAAATGTTTATTTGTAATGTAAAATCTGTACATAATATGTAAATAAACACTTTAGTTATTCTGATGATACTGAACAACAATGCTCAGCTAAATATATATAAGTAACATATGTAAAGTAAAATAAATACCGTAGTTGGATAGAATAATAATATTATAATACAATAAAATATTTATGTAGGCTATATGCAAGAAAAGTCAAGTAATTATTATATACATGTGCTTGTGTGCACATGTGTGTGTGTGACATTACTTAGACTTTTGTGGGTATGTTATGATGTATCCTCTTTTGGGTTGAGTACCATGTCAAGTTTTGTTGTTCTTCCCCTAAGGGGTTTCAACAATGTTTTGATAGATTAATCTTTGCCTGTCATGGGGCTGCTGATACCTTCTTGATGTCCTTAGCCGGAATGAGGAAATTTTTATATAAATGAATTTTGTATCTTTTTCATCGATTTTTTTGTTACTTAAGATTTTGAATATCTGCAAATTGAAGTTTATAATTTAGAAAGTGTGTGGCTAAATTAGGTTTATAGATGTGTGGCTTCAGAGAAGCATTTCTGAAGATACCATGTGTGTAAACTTAATTTCAATTATTAAATTTTATTAAGGTGACATCGTACTCTCTATACTGGCAAAGTTCATGTACCTTTTTCTCAAGAACTATAAAAGATAAAAGTCTGAAATTTTTACAAAATTTTCTTAGTTAGCTTCTATAACTACTAAAGCAAAATTAACATTGAAAGAAATTTTTGTTGTACTAAACCTATTTTTTGAAAAATGTTCCAAAAAACTTTATTTTGTTTATATAAAATATGTTTGTATTTATTTTTTCAGTACTCGCATTTAAGTAATTTTGCCTCAGCATATGTATGTAGGTATCCGCCAACTACAGTAAAAATTTTAAGTGAATATCTCATGTACGTTTTGAGATAAAGGTACATTTGTAGTAAATAAGGTAATTTTTCAGGAAACTCATTTTAATTTAAAATATACCTTTATTCATGAATAATCAACAAAATTACATTGAAACATGCCTGATTCATAGTCTTTTGTTTCTTCACTTTCTTCCTTCTTCCTTTTTTCATGTCTCTGCTTCTCTCTCTTAGTTTTTTCGAGTTCTGTACATTTTTTTTCAGCTTCTCGTATTCTTTTCATATCTATTTGCTGTAGCCGCACCTTGCAGTTATCACTGTATTTAAGTCCAAGTGCCTTCAAGACATCAACCTTACTCAGTGCACCTTTATTAAATGATAGCACAGCATCATACACCCCTATGTTTAGTGTAACTATCCCAACAAAAACAGTTTTGGTATTCTCTTCCAAATCAATCCATTGAAGGACTCGTTTGGGTTTTGTGTTTTCCCCAAACAGCACCGATGCAGAAGAGTTTCATTGGATAGGTCTTCGAAAATTGGTCTTATTTTCTCTAATACTGACATTGGAAGAGAATGTTTGTGAGTGTAGTTTTCTTTTGTAATAAGTGCTCTGTTATAACCGCACCATGAGTCCTCGCCTTTTGGACACAGGCTGTGGATTGGCTTTTCGTCTGTAGACATCTTATGTTAGTAAATAGCCCATATAGCTTTCTTCATTTGACCAAAATCTTGATAATTTTCACGAATACCTGTACCATAGTAAACTTGAAGATTGTTAATTTCGGAATCTGTTAGCCTTCCTTTTCCGCGAAGAGGCTTGCCGTCACCAAGTTTTTCTCCTTTTTTTACAGTTTTACAAAGCTTACGCAATCTAGAACCCATCCTCTTTTGTATATGACCAATACACTCAGTTTTATCAATTTCAACATCAGGACCATAGGGTTCATCTTCACACACACCTGCATATCCCTTAGAATCACCGTCACCGAGATAAGTAAGACAGCGTAAACCCCTCGTCATCATCGACCGAGAAAAAATGGCCCGTTCTCCTTCAGTCTCCATTCCTCCACTGTTTCCAGTATAGTTGAGTTCACAGTAATATTCATGCTTTTCTTTCAGGTGCTCTTTAGCTAATTGGCATCCTTGGCAGTATTTAGACAGAGCATGTACATCTAATACTTTGCCAGTTTCGATTGAAGTTGCAGTAACAACTCCATTCAGAGAGGTATGGCCTCTTTATTGCCATGAACCGTCGATGGCTACTGTGAGATCGCTGTTTTCTGTTTTATCTACAACCTCTTGTACAGCTTCAATCATACTTTTTTCAGCAACCTTTTTTATTGTCGTTGCTATAATTCTATTGTACTTCATAAACCTAGTTGGGGCACCAGGAATATCAAGTAGTGTACATATCATTTTGGCGTCATCGTGTCCTTTTCCTACAGATCTTAGTGCGTATACAAGCCTCATATTGAAATAAAACACCTCTTTCTTTACTTTTAAATTGTGTAGTCTTATATTATGTTCTTACAGGGTTTAATTAAGCTCCACGTTGATATGCCAATTTGAAATAAATCTTATCACTTGGTGTTATTTAATTATATTCGAGTATGTTTGAAAGCCCCACTGTTGGGTTCGCCAATTTGAAATAAAACGGGTTTATTGTGTTTAATCAATCTGTTATTTATAAATATTATTTATGTTATTAATTATGTAGTCGTACAGTTGACCTCCTGTAATTCAAATTTAATAGGCAAATATATTTGTGATTATGTTATTTTAACTTTTAATTGTACTATAATACAGGTTTAACTAAGTATTCAATAGTTATGCAATATTAACGATATACGTCATGTATTGACTGAATGTATTAAGGATTCTTGTCAACCCTAGTCCCTCTATATTAGATAATTCAATTCAAATTTGGTACAGAAAACACGCTAGTTCGGCAATCTCCCGTTCCACCAGCTGTTGACAATTAGCGCTGTTATTTGTAATAAGCTTGCGTCTAGGTTAACCGTTCATCGGATTTTATTCACCCTTTTCCTGTAACTTACTCCACCCACAACATATAATACCTATTCTGCAATAACATAAAACATTATCTTATACAAGAAAGATTCTTTATTAATTTTGTGCGTTATTTCACATTAACAGTTCTCTTCAAAATAATAATATCACTAAATCGATTGTACAATGGTATATCGATCGTCAATTGACCAAGTTCCTTCTGACTTATACAAATTAAATATAACAATAAATATTTTTTATCCCAGGGTTCATAAGATTCTTTTAACCATTAGTAAGGCCAGGTAATGTAAAATTAAGGTTACTCAAGTATTACAGAAGGTTATTAACTCTAAATATATTGAAATTAAAAATAAGTTGTTTTTTTACCGGATTGGCGGAACTCAAACTGGCATTGGACGTCTGTAAACAGTTGAAGATGATCTGCTTAGATTACGTTCATCCAGGAAAAAGTGTTCTGGTCCTTAATAAAATTGATGGTGTAGTATACAGGGAAGCTCCCAGGAACTCTTCTGACTGCCGTTCTTCTCTTACGATCTTGATAGTTGTCAGTCACGGTGGAATGGAAATAGTATTCTAGCTTCTTCTTGAAGGTGAAGGTTAATTCTGCAAAAACGAGGTCTTCGTATATCTTCTCAATAATTCCGTTAGTTTCGGCCTTTACTTCCCTCAATTAGTCTTCTGATTACATAGGAAATCGGTTTAATACCGAATCCAGCAGAATTATCCTGGTGAATGAAGTGAGGAATTCTCGACTCTTTTAGAGGTATTTGGTTATAATTTGGAAATCTAATTGGTTTTATTATTCATCAGTAGTATTATAGAATTAGGTTTCAAATAGGATTTATTAATTTAGATTCATATTTTTTCAAATTTTATCATTCTTAACTTAATAGCATATAACAATCGAAACGAATGAAACGAAAATCAACAACATTGTACCTTTTAGTTGCCCTAACAACCATTATTTTCTGTCTCTCTCTCCTATGGCGCTACAGCCCAAGTCGGGCCCTGGCCTCCACCAATCTCCGCCTCCAATCCACTCTATCCACTGCAACCCTCCTCCAGTTTCTTATCCCCATGTCTCTCGCGTCCTCTGCAACGCCATCTTCCCACCTCTTCCTCGGTCTACCTCTAGGTCTCGTTCCCTCTCATGTACCCAGCAAAGCCCTCTTAGGGTTCCTGCCACCCTCCATTCTCATAACATGTCCGGCCCAACGCAATCTTTGAATTCTTATAAATTTTGAGACTGGTATCTCTTTATATATTTGATACAGTTCGTTGTTGTATCTCAGTCTCCATGAGCCATTTTCTTGTATTGGGCCTATAATGCGTCTGAGGATTTTCCTTTCAAAGGTGTCTACTATGTCGACTGTTTTCTGTGTGATTGCCCATGCCTCACACCCGTAGCATAGCACCGGTCTGATGACAGTCCTATATATTTTCATTTTTGTTTCCCTGTGCACATCCCCAGACCTAAATGATGGCAGCAATGCGAAGTACGCCTTGTTAGCCATGGTGGTCCGTCTTTGGATCTCCGGCTCCTCTGATCCAGTCTTTGCTAGATTCACTCCGAGATACGTGAAATTGTCCACCACCTCAATTGTGTCCTCCTCTATCTCGATGTTGTTATGAACCTGGTCCCTTCTTGTTTGGATAAGCATTTTTGTTTTATCCATATTTATGGCTAGCCCAACTTCCTTGGCTTTGTTTTTAAGCTCTATAAATATTTCTTTAGCTGCCGTGATCCGTCTTGACATGATGTTAATGTCATCTGCATATGCGGCTATCTGTACAGTTTTATTTATTAACAGATTGGAGCTATTTATTGATAAGCCTCTAATTACATATTCCAGCAATATTAAATAGTGTTGGGGCCAGCCCATCTCCCTGCTTTAGTCCCCGTGTAATATTTATGGGTTCAGTTAGTTGGCTATCCACCTTTACTTGGGCTTCAGTCTGCTGCATAGTAACTTGGGTTAATCTTACCAGCTTGCCTGGTATTCCAAATTCATGCATTATGGTGTAGAGTTTGTCTCTATTAATAGAGTCATACGCTTGCCTGAAGTCCACAAAGATCTGGTACACATCAATATCACGTTCCCATCCGCATCTTAGTATCTGTTTTACCGAGAAGAGTTGGTCGATTGTAGACCTTCCAGGTTGGAATCCAGCTTGGTATTCCCGTATTATATTTTCTGTGAGGGATCTCAGCCTTTGGTTCAAGATGTACGCAAAAACCTTGTAGGAGGTGCACAGCAACGAGATGCCTCTGTAATTTCTACATTGAAGTTTGTCGCCTTTTTTATAAATGGGGCATATAATGCACTTATTCCATTCCATGGGGATTCGTTCCGTTTGCCATATGTCCACGATTAAGGAGTGCAGTGCGACCGCCACATCAGCACCTCCAGCTTTAAGCAGTTCTGCAGGAATCAAGTCTGTACCTGGTGCCTTGTTGTTCCTGAGGGCACTAATAGCTTCTTCTATTTCCTGAATTGATGGTGGGTCAGATTCCATCCCCCCAATGTTTGCATTCCGCGGAGTGTGAGCAACAATTTCTCCTCCCTGTAGCATACCACCAAGGAGGCCATCGAAGTACTCTCGCCAGATAGTTTTAATTTTCTCTAGATCACTGACAATTCTATTCTCTCTGTCTCTACATAGTGTTGTAGATGGTTTATAACCTTCCCTGAGATGCTTAAGATATTTATAAGCATTCCTTATTCTTCCATCTGCAAAGTCCTGCTCCATTTTGAGAAGCAGCCCGTTTTCAAAAGTTCTTTTCTTTTTTCTACATACTTTATTTGCCAGTCTTCTATTCTCTTCATATTCTTGCTTCCTTTCTCTAGTCCTACACTGAGAATACTTCCTGTGAGCCTCATTCCTCCGTGCAACACTCTCCCTGCATTCCTCATCAAACCAGTCCTCCCGCCTCCGTCTCTCCTCTATTCCTAGTACCTCTCTGGCG
Organism: Magicicada septendecula; assembly: GCA_034769895.1. Lineage (NCBI taxonomy): Eukaryota > Metazoa > Arthropoda > Insecta > Hemiptera > Cicadidae > Magicicada > Magicicada septendecula. The sequence continues at coordinate 420,510,288 of CM068372.1, read as the reverse complement.
GTTTCCAGGAGTGCGCACTTAAGGCTCTGCTATTTCTCTTCCACCGTTCCTGCGACTGACTCGTTCAATCTATTCCTCACTTTCCCAGCATATTCCTGTACCCTTTCTGGGTCCTTTAAACTCACTGTGTTAACCTTTTCCTGTCTTCTGAGTCTGTCCTTCCTATATACAGCCACCCTGCATCTAAACTTCATCTGCACCATATAGTGATCAGAACCAACTGACGCTCCTCTCCGGGTTTTGACATCAATGATACTTGTAGCTGCTCTTTTATCTATGATCACATGATCTATCTGGTTGACTGTTTTCCCATCTGGGGCTACCCACGTTCCCTTATGGATATCCCGGTGTGGGAACTGAGTTGAGCTGATAACCATATTCCTGCTTGTAGCGAAGTCGATAAGCAGTTCCCCATTTCTGTTGGATTCATTGTGTAAACTGTGCCTACCTATGGTGCCAAGGTATACATCTTCTTTCCCAATTTTCGCATTCATGTCCCCCATAATTAGTTTAATGTCATTCTTAGGGGCGGTGTCATATATTTTTTCCAGCAATTGGTAAAATTCTACTTTTATGTCCTCATCCTTCTCATCAGTCGGGCAGCGTACGTTTATGATTGACAGATTGAAGACTTTAGTAGCCAATCTTATTCTACATATTCTCTCGTTGACTGGATGGAAGTCTACTATGAGGTGTTTTAAGTTTCTGTCAACTACAAATGCCACTCCCAGTTCTCTTTTCCCCTTCTCTCTTCCGCTGTATAATACTGTATGAGTTTTAATATCTCTTACTCCATTTCCCAGCCATCTTGTTTCCTGCACTGCTGCTACACCAATTTTATATCTTTTCAGCTCTTCAAATAGTTCCCTTTGTGCCCCCGGCCTGTACAACGTCCTAACATTCCACGTTCCAAAAGACAAGTCCATATTCCATTGCCTGAGTCGTTTCCGATAATACCGTCCTTTCCGAGGCTTATTTGGTAGTTTCGTAACATCTGGTTTTCCGGGAATGGGTTGTTAGCCCATAGCCCAACCTCCAACCTGGAGGGCCAGGATTGTGATCGAGGTTTTCTCCTCTAGGTAGGTTGCTTTCACTACAGCTATCGAGTCTCACCTACCCCCTCAGTCGCAGTACTACAGCCGGATGGGTCAAATTATTTTCTGTCATTGGATGAAATTTGATATCCTAGAGCCACAATTATAAATTATTACTACTCTTCTTTAATAAAATACTCCATGCTTGGAATGATACTGAATTACTTAAAACTTTCACCCAACCTACCTTATTATACCGTATATAATTTACTACGGTTTCATTGGACTGGACCCATTAAAAAGGTATTAATTTCCTTTTACAAATATTAAATTTAGGCCTATAGGTTTTCTTACAACTGTTATCATATTGTTTGGTTTTTTAACTTAATTTTCTTTACCTGACCTACTGTACAATTAGTTACTGGTTCATGGTTATTTACATTAATTTTAATTTCCTGGTTTTACTTTATTACATTAACTAATTCGTCCTGGAACCTTTCATTAGTTTACAACATAATTATCAGAACTACTTGTCAACTTTTAAACACTTATTACCATCCTGGCCAAGTTTATAAACATTAATTCAAAATAACTGTGAGCCGCTCATCACCCATGACGTCACAACAAAATTTTAAACTTTCCAAGTTTGACATCCTAAAAAAAATTTCAAAAAAAAAATCTACAACTTACCTTGATGACACTCGACCAAGGAGAGGCCTCCTAGTGGAAGAATGTCGACCTTGGCCAATTCCTAACACATTTTCTTAAGTTTTCTTTTTTTTTTTCTTTTTTTTTGTAGGTAAAAAAAAGTTTTGCACATAAAATACACTGTCACCGCAAACAGCGGCGAAGCTACTCATCATTAGAGAGAAATATCAGAAGCGATTCAAGTTCTGCAGAAACCTGCATGTTAGATTACAAGTGTACCGTAAAGTGACAAAACTCCAGAATTAAGAAACTATTGTCCCTTTTTTTTGTTGTGTTAAAAAAAATCAGACAGACCCCACTTGACTCCAAAACAAGCAGCGCTAAGCGCATCCCCGGCAAAAGTTAATAATTTTGACTCTTCATACCTGTTTAATGGTGCAAGCGCACGTGGTGTACGAGTTCCCTAATACTTACGCACACATCTTGGTCTTTTCATACGGGGGCGTCCGCCAGGACGAGGGACCCCGTCGGCACACCTTTTATTTAGCCTGCCATAGCTAATTTAACAACCCCGACATAAAAACTTAAACAAAAACTTGTCAAACGCGGACCTCTCAGATCGCACGTGGCGAGAGCAGCTCCTGATCAGAACAGCAGGCTCACCTGTCTCCCCACACGTGGTGTCGTCAACAGCTGACCAACCCAAAAGCCAGCTGACCTCTCCCCACAGCTGATAACCAAGCAACCAATTTCCAAAGGCACACTACACACCACGACGAAGTACAGCAGGCTCACTCTAGCAGCGGGGCCGAAAAGTTAAGTTGTGCGAAGTCTGACAGATGGCGACCGTGTTCACAATCCAATGACGGCATCTATGCCGCGATTCAATAATGACAATATCGTGACTTGCCGTAACGTCTCATAGATGGCGGGAGTGTCCACTGTCCAAGGCGAACTACACAAATGCATGAAAATATCGTCCAGATTCAATATAACCAAACTTGCCGTACTCCTAGATACGGCACACCCCCACAACAAAAGGAGTCCAACGGGTTGGACGACACCGGGACCGCCACCACTGGAGGAAAAGCGGGGGCTGACTAAAAACCAATAAAAAGATAAAACCAGGCGGAAGTTGAAAACGAAAGGACACCATAAGGAAGGACAAGGTGTGTGTGTGTGTGTGTGTGGCTGGGTGTGTGTAAGTATAGAAGATACGGGGAGTGTAAGCGGTCGCGACCTAAAGCTAAGGAAAGAAGAAAGGAAAGGAGAGGAGCCAAAATACCGATAAAACTTTAAAACAATAAAACGCTAAAAGGTAAAACCATAAAACACAATCCCTCCAGCGAAGCCCCCCGAAAACCAACCGAGGACCCTAACTACTCCTAACTGGGGTAAACAATACCAATTCACCTCTCACGGAAGCTCCATCTGCGCACACGCCTTCAACTGTGACACATGGGCCACCCTCACCTTCATCCCATTCTCCGGACCCACCAGGCTGGCAGTGACGGGCGAGACAAACTCAGAAATCCGGAACGGTCCCAACCATCTATAGCAGAGCTTGGCAGCGCGACCCTCCACCTTAGAGCTGAGCGGGTGGCTCCTGCAATAAACCAACTGGCCCACCTTAAAAGGGTTGGGGACTCTTCCAGCGTTATAGCGACGCCGCACGCGCTCGTGCGATCGGAGCAGGGCTCTCCTCACATCTTTCCACCTGTGAGCGACCCCCTCATTCGGCGAATCCGGGAGAAGATCCTCCAGTTTCCACAAATTACCCAGGGGATGAGCGGGGGAGAAACCAAACATGACCTCAAAAGGCACGGCACGATGGCTTTCATGAAGGGACGAATTGAACGCCATCTGTAACAACTGGAGATTCTGGTCCCACGTATTCTGCTGCTCCGCGTGATAGGCGATAAGAGCGGATCTCAGGTTGCGATTGAATCGCTCAGCGTGGGAAGGTTGCGGGTGGTAAGGGGAAGTGGTTACATGCCGAATGCCGTGCCTGAAACACATGTTCCGGAATTGCCTCGAGATGAATTGAGGGCCATTGTCTGAGACAATGATGGAGGGAAGCCCGAAATGCTGAAAAATACTGGTCTGAAGGGCTACGATGGTATTGGCAGTACTAGCCTGACGCAAGGGAAGTAGCCAGACATACTTGGAGAAGGCGTCCACACAAACAAGGAGGAACGAATTCCCGGCCTTGCTACGCGGGAAAGGACCCACGTAGTCGATGAAAACCTTCTCCATCGGTCTGCCAGCCACCTCAGAAGACAGCAACCCCAACTTAGTGTTCTGAGCGGGCTTGCTCAGACTGCACAGATGACAACACTTCACCCGGGTGGCGATGTCCCGGTCCATGCCTTTCCAGATGAAGTTTTTTCTGATCGCGGCGATGGTCTTTGAAACACCCAAATGGCCTCCAACCGGGGAATCATGATAATATTGGAAGACCATGGGCACCAACTTGCTCGGCAGCACTATCTTAGGGACCCGTCCTCTACGTTCCCTGCAGCAGAAGACGCCCTTGGACAGATGATATGGAGCCTTCATCTCGCCTGATTTGATTTTATCGATGATAGGACCCAACACCTCATCATCAAGCTGATGAGGGATAACTTCCGTGAAGGCGAGGGGGAACTCCAGGAGTACGGCGCAGGGTTCATTTATTGGCTCCGCACTGGGTAGGTGATACATACGGGACAGAGCGTCGGCAACAACATTTTGGGTCCCCCTTATATGTTGCGCCCGAAACTTAAAAGAAGAGATCTTGACCACCCAGCGGCCAAGTTTACCCAGTTGACGGGGGTGCGCCAGAAGCCACGAGAGAGCCTGATTGTCCGTCTCTAATAGGAACTCAGCGTGTTCCAAATACCTCCTAAACTTGTCAAGGGCGAAGACTACCGCCAAACACTCTAACTCGTACACCGAGGATTTCTTTTCAGGGTTGGTAAGGGTCCTGGATACAAATGCAACTGGCTGCCGAGCACCATCCACCTCCTGAGAGAGCACGGCCCCGATCGCCACAGAGCTGGCGTCGGATTGCACAATGAAAGGCTTCGTGAAATCGGGCATCCGAAGCACGGGCGGCGACAAAATTGACTCCTTTAGGGACTCGAAGGCACGTTGCTGCGCGTCTCCCCACACGAATTTGGCCCCTTTTTTCCTTAAGGAATTTAGGGGAGCCGCAATCTCAGCAGCCCCCGGGATGAACCGCCGGTAAAAATTCACCATACCCACGAAGCGGGCCACCCCTTTAGCATCCCGAGGAGGAGGAAAATCCCGGATTGCCTGCGTCCTCTCTGGATCAACCGTGACCCCTTTATGAGAGACAAGGTGACCGAGGAAAGAAATTTCCTCCTGGGCAAATTTCACCTTGTCGGGATTCACCGTAAGCCCCGCGCGCCTCAAGCGACACAACACCTCACGGAGATGGTTCATGTGTTCTTCTAGAGTGGAGCTGTAAATGAGCAGATCGTCCAGATAATTAAACACATACTGGAATTTAATGTCGTGGAACACAGAGTCTAGTAGACGGGTTAACGTCTGAGCACCAACCGCCAGTCCCATGGGGACTCTCTTGTATTGGTACAAGTTCCACGGCACGCAAAAGGCCGTGTACGGCCGAGAATCCTTGTGAAAGGGTATCTGGTGGTATGCTGAATTCAGGTCGAAAATGGTGAAATATCGGGCCTGCGAAAACCAATCAAAGGCTGAATGCAGGTCCGGGAGGGGCACCGACTCAACTTCAATATTTTGGTTCAATTTTCGACAATCAATGACCAGCCTATGCTTCCCTCCCGGTTTAGGCACCAGGAATGCTGGACTGGCATAGGCCGACGTGGAAGGTTCAATAACCCCCTCAAGGAATTTGACAAGCTGGTCAAGGTCCAAACCGTCGACCACTGGAAGCCGACGGAGGAGGTCATAAATGGGGTTCGGCAACGATTCATACTTAACACTGGCAAGGGCTGTACCCAACCCTCGAGGGACTTCCACATGATCCCCCTGAAATCCCTGGGGGCGACTGCCCACCGAAATAGTCGGACGGTCCTCCACCAGAGCACTACAAGCCTCCCCCAGGAGACCCACCCGCTCAGTGGCCACGGTCTGGCGCGTGGGCATCTCCTTAAGGTTACTAGGACTTTCGGGAGCCTCTCCAGGTAGACCGATCTTTGACTGCAGGGCCTACGCCGTCCGCCTACCCTCCTCCTCCAGATCATCCTGCAACAGCAAATTATTCAGGCGAGCGGACAAGTGGTTCATCCTTTGGGTCACCCGCTGCCAAACACGGGTGGAACTCCCCATATATTCCGAGTCCTCCATCAAGGTGGAGAACTCGGTCCACTTGTCCGCACACAAGGCCAGCTCCTCCTCCAAATCCTCAATTTCGACTCTCCGGGTGGGAGCGTCCCCCACCAGCAGTTCCCGCAGTTGACGCCGCAAGGACGCCACATCCCTCTGGGGAACCCCACCCCGCAAACGTATCTCGAACTGGAGTTCGTCCTTCGTGAAATATTCGGGCACCAGACCGCGGCCTTCACGCCGACTCCTACTCTGCCCCTGCTCTGCCATAGTATCAAACAACAAGAGACTGAGAGACTGAATACAACAAGTGCTGACAATCAAGGTGCCTCAGGGTCCCCGACCCGACACCGGACCAACAACCAAGACCAAGATGAAGTGCTAAGAGACAACAATGACACACAAGAACACAAACCAACAGATAAACACTTAACAACACCCCCAAGATACAATCAGAAATCACCAGGCTGTGCGCAACCCCCCCAGGGGTCCCGGCCCGGCAACCGCACCCAAAGACCAAGATTTACAACACTAATAACACATCACACTTGACAGAACCTGTCCAACTAAGATATAGAGGTCACCTCATCCATTTCCAAATTTCGGTTCAGAGGTGGCCAGGACTACGTCTAACCACGCTCTGCTACCATTTGTGAGCCGCTCATCACCCATGACGTCACAACAAAATTTTAAACTTTCCAAGTTTGACATCCTAAAAAAAAATTTCAAAAAAAAAAATCTACAACTTACCTTGATGACCGGCTCACTTGTTCACTTGAACTAGGAGAGGCCTCCTAGTGGAAGAATGTCGACATGCTGGGTAACCATTGGGGAATTGGACGAATGAGGTGACCTCAATTTTAAAATTTCGAAAATAACAAGTTTATTGAGGCTATCATATTTTGTTTAGTTACAATGAAATTTCATAAAAATCAGGCTGTAAGGTATTCCATTAGAATATATAAGTATGTGAAATATTCACTATATTACATGACATTCAAAATTTAAAATTCCAAAATATTCAAAATTTAATATTTAAAAGTATTCCATGAGAAATCGATAAATCTGTAAAATATCTGCAAATTACATGTTTTTCTTACAATGATTCATAGTGTCCAGACTGAAAGTATTCTATTAGAATTATAGAAAATATGTAAATATTTAAAAATCTATGACAGGGTATCCAGAATTTAAAAATTCAAAATATTCAAAATTTAATATTTAAGAAATATTCCATGAAAATTATATAAAATATATAAAACATTTAAAATCTCTTACATGGCATACAAATCACCATTGACATGCAGCTTTCAATAATATAAACAACTTTATAAACCATTTCACAAGCAATTCTATCATACAACAATCATTAAAGCCACAACAATTTAAACAATTATATTACATAACAACATGCGCCCTCTGAAATCTAAATCAACACTAGAAAGGAGAATCATTTAATTAATAAAGTATCATGCAACATAAGATAGATAATTATATACTTGTGTGGAACTCACAAGTGCAGGTGCTCAATTTGCCCTAAACTTGTATAAACTGGTGTAGCACCAAGGCTTGCAGATTTCAGAGTGCACAATTATAAAAAAACTATCAGATAATCAGTTACATATATCTCTCAGAAGTTAAAAATATGTTGTGCATAAAATTATGAGCATATACATCTACAAATATTATAAATATATAAATAGTGAAAATTTCCTCTTGTACAACAGTTCAGTCATTTTTATTTAATAGGCTGAATACTTCGGAATTACTGTTCTAGTACAAGGTAATGTATTGTTACAACTGTAGGTGGTCTGCAACTCTTTTCATAATAAGATTCACAAGTTCCAATAAAGGCTGCCACAATATAAGTTCCACACAGATTATAGTAAAAAAATGTACTGGACATTACATGCTTTGGCAATTCAACACAAGGCAATTATCACACAGAATCATTCAAAGAGCAATTAAGGAACTCAACTGAATTTTGCTTCACTAGGCCAAATGAACACCTTAGCCAATTCCTAACACATTTTCTTAAGTTTTATTTTTTTGTTTTCTTTCTTTTTTGTAGGTAAAAAAAAGTTTTGCACATAAAATACACTGTCACCGCAAACAGCGGCGAAGCTACTCATCATTAGAGAGGAATATCAGAAGCGATTCAAGTTCTGCAGAAACCTGCATGTTAGATTACAAGTGTACCGTGAAGTGACAAAACTCCAGAATTAAGAAACTATTGACCCTTTTTTTTTGTTGTGTTAAAAAAAATCAGCCAGACCCCACTTGACTCCAAAACAAGCAGCGCTAAGCGCATTACTGGCAAAAGTTAATAATTTTCACTCTTCATACCTGTTTAATGGTGCAAGCGCACGTGGTGTACGAGTTCCCTAATACTTACGCACACATCTTGGTCTTTTCATACGGGGGCGTCCGCCAGGACGAGGGACCCCGTCGGCACACCTTTTATTTAGCCTGCCATAGCTAATTTAACAACCCCGGCATAAAAACTTAAACAAAAACTTGTCAAACGCGGACCTCTCAGATCGCACGTGGCGAGAGCAGCTCCTGATCAGAACAGCAGACTCACCTGTCTCCCCACACGTGGTGTCGTCAACAGCTGACCAACCCAAAAGCCAGCTGACCTCTCCCCACAGCTGATAACCAAGCAACCGATTTCCAAAGGCACACTACACACCACGATGAAGTACAGCAGGCTCACTCTAGCAACGGGACCGAAAAGTTAAGTTGTGCGAAGTCTCTGACATATGGCGACCATGTTCACAATCCAATGACGGCATCTATGCCGCGATTCAATAATGACAATATCGTGACTTGCCGTAACGTCTCATAGATGGCGGGAGTGTCCACTGTCCAAGGCGAACTACACAAATGCATGAAAATATCGTCCAGATTCAATATAACCAAACTTGCCGTACTCCTAGATACGGCACACAACTTCATTATCCAATTTTAGTCACTACATATAACATAGTATAATGCCTAACACAGGTAATTATACTCAATTGTCTAAAGACAATTTTAACATAAATAAAAACATTACCACTGATTAAGTATTCCTATAAAACAACAGTTCACTCTTACTATACTCAAAACATAAAATAAATATTCTGTGAACACTAACATGCTACAGTATAAAAAACAAGTACAATTTATTATATTAACCATTAATTGGTATAGTATTTTATATTCAACGTTATTTATTACATCTTTTGACTTGAGGTACATCTCAGATGTACTAATTACTGAGCAACCTTAATATCGGGGTATGGTCCTTGACCATAGTTAATTCATTTTTTTTATGTAACGTTGGGGACCTCAATTCTGTTACGTTAGAATATTGATATCATATTGTCCTGTATTTGTCTTGTCACTACTCATGAAACCCTGATTTACAGCACAATTGTCACATAAAAACAAAAGTTGACTTGCACAACCCATCCTCTAATCTAAGTCTTCCTTCAATGTAACATTTCCAACACCACAGTGTTTACAAACAACAAAAGATTTCAATTGATTGCATAAGATGTCAATATCTAAAACCAAATAAGTTGAAGGTTTATTAATATTGTAACGTCCCACGGTTTATGTCTCTCAGAGCCTCTGAGTACCTTTTGCGATCGTCACTATAATATTTCTTTATTTTATAAGCCCCACTGTTGGGTTCGCCATTCTGTAACGTCCCGCGGTTTAAACGGAGAGTATCGTTTATTAATTAATTATTGTTTATAGTTGCGAATGTTCAATGTCGGTTAAAATTTATATTTACCGAAATAAAACAAAAACTGAAATTGAGGGTGTGTGATTTGAGAGAATTCAATGAAATAGTTTGACCGTAGTTAGGAGAGAGAGGACCAAGGATATTATCTCCGGAGTATACAATTCCTTAATTTAAATATTCGCCGCTCATGAGACCAGCTGATTTTGACGTCTGCGTCCCAATTAGAGGTTAAAAAAAAACACCAATTGTCGGTAATATTTTCCCGGCGGTTCGTCCTCTTCTTGGTTTCCTGAAACTCTGTAACAACTACCCTCTACAAGAAATAATACACATTTTATTTATAACAAATTATTCAGGGTATTTATTTATATACACTGGTTTTTTATCTTCTCCCAATACAAACAAATTATAATCGATTCTCCCTGTCAACACCACATTGGTTCGATCCTATTTGGTAAACATATGAATTATAACAAAATATTTTTTATCCTTGATAAAATATTAAAACAATAAAGAATTAATTTATTAATTTCCCCAGGGTTAAGGGTAAGTTCTTTGTGTTATGAGACGGTCAGAAATGAATAATAAAATACTACGCTTTACAAAGAAAAATAGATTATATTTGTTTTTCTGTAGGATGTAGTTCCGGGTTTATCCGCTAGAGTACAGGTTATGTTATTTACTACCAACACGAAATCATTCAATGAATACTGAAACTGCACAAAGATTCGTTATGAAGGTTTTTTGGTTAACAAAAATTAATAAAGTTTGTTTCACCTCTTTTCTTGAAGTGTTTACTTGTATGGTGCTGTTTCTAGTGTTGAAGTTATAGTTGTTTTGTAATTTAGTTAAATTTTTCTAAGATACAATCTCACCAAAAATCTCGAAGTGCCGTCAAACTAGGCCTGACCTGGTAGTTGGGTTATTTCAAATTTTCATCGAATAAAGAACGTGAACGTTGATACTTGAAGAAGTTCTAACATAAGGTGGACACTACTCGTTAATTTTATTAAATTTCGCACTATTTCCAAAAGTATTCATTACGTTTTTTTTTCAAATTTTAGTAGGCATTACACTTTGTCCAAACGTACGTTTTTCAATCATTTTAACAATTAATTTTATATCTTGTTAGTTGGTTACTGTTAGTAACCAAGAATTTTTATATCATTTTTTTATTGGTGCATCTATATACTTTTGAGTATATAGGCTGTTTTTAATTATTATAAATTTATTTCTTATTTATATAAAAATAATCCTTTTTAACTTTTGTTTATTATCCAATTTAATTTATATAAGGTTTTTCCTTCTATTTCCTCTTAACTTTATACATAGGTCTTTAATATTTTTATTTCCTTTAATAGTAATTATTTATTATTTATTATTTGCTTATAGTATCCTTACACTAAACTATTTTCTTCTGCCATTTTACTCATACAGTATTATTTTATTTTATTATTATTTTATATCTAACCCTGGGTTATCTTATATTCAAACACAATTATTATATTAAACATAAAATTATAACTAGGTACAAAAACTTTGTGGCCTACACAATACAAATTATACAAATTTCAAACAAAATACAGAATTTGTCAGTAGTAATATAGTCTACTGCTACAATTAATTGTATCTCCATCTACAGCATAAGTCTGTGAGATGCTCCTTTTAAAACCACTTACTTTATCACTGTGTACACTACATCTCACTTGGTACCCTTTATATCACTTAATTATAGTTTATAGTGTTTTGTAATACAAAGTAATCTATAGCAATGTATATTATACCCATTTCTGACCTTTATAGTGGGGTGATTAGGTTATCATTTTTGGGACTGTGTTATGTAACGTTACATAAAGCCCCCCCACTAGAACAGATTTATTTTCGTTTTACTTGTTTCAAAATAAATTGTTGACTTCTTCAATCTTCATATTCTTGTTTATATCTTCATAATATCTTCCATTTCGGACTGGTTATATACTCCTGTTATTCGGTTAATGGTAATAAGCTGGGTTTTATATTCAACTCTCTTTCTCTCTCTCTCTCTTGGAGGCAAATTAATGATTTAATTTCTCTGGGTATTGGTCCTTCCACATATTACTTGATAAGGGCTGGTCACACTAATCATAAAAAACTTGTTTTAACACTTATATTTCTATTCACTTCTATAAATTCGCTTTCTCAATTAAGCTTCTGTCTGCTACCTTCCTTCTATTTCTACATTCATACTTCTGGAATCTAATATCACTCTTTTCAGCTATTTTATAATTATCCCTTAAATATTCAATTTCCCTAACATTTTTCCCTATCCTGTGCGGTGGTTCAGTTCGGGTGGCCACTTTGGGTCCATTACTCCGCTGTCCATCCTTACACCTTCTGAGACCAGGGGAACATCATCCCTGCTCAGGAAAATTATTGCCGGAACATTTCTACGGTCAATTCATTATAATAAGAAACTTATAAGTAGTCGATTATCGACTAATACTAAACACTTTTGGGATTCTTCATACTGTTGCTGTTTGCATTAAATTATATATTTCCTTTTCTTCTTGATTCCTTCTTCTTTTTCATTAACTAATAGCATATTACATTATTGATGGGCATTATTTTAAAATCCTTTTAACTTTCCTTCTTGTGACATATTTTCTCCTTATCATTTCTTCTTATATTATTTTCAATTCCGAGAAATTCTAAATTATTGTTGTATTAATTATTATCCTCCTTCAGCTTCATTGTAGTCATTAAATTATTCATTATTCTTCTTATTTGAGCACATTACCATCAAAAAATATTATTTTTTCTATCATTCCATTTTAAATCAGTTCTTTATAAATATTATTTAATCATCTGTTCTCCTTTTCTTGGTGGTTTGTTGTTTGTTAAATCAAATGGTTGTAAAATATTTTAAGTAAGTTGTACTTACATAGTTTTTATTAAATCATATTGTTCCTGAATAAATTAAGTAAGTTGTCCTTACAGGCTTTTTGAATTTTGTGGTCTTTTTATTTTCCAATGGGTTGCTTGGTCGGTTTTCAAAAAATCAGTCCCCTTTTTCTGGTTGGTTATCGTTTAGTTTAACCATGGTCCATTAACTCAGGTACTCCCTTTTTTCGGATTACTGGGGTGTTCGGAATTAATTCTCTCCTTGATAATCTCCTTACCATCCAGCTTTCCCACTTTGCTGCTATGAACCTTTCACTTAAGTACCGGTCTTCCGTCATTGATCGTTCCTTTTTAACTAATAGGTATTGCACCTCCTCTGACATAACATATTCACTCATTTTTAATAGCATTCCATTCTCTCTTTTCTCTGGATGATTTTCCAAAATGCTTAATGATATATTCCGTCTTGATGATCTGACTAATATCTTCTGATGCACTTCAATCGTCGACACATTTAACTGGGATGTAAACTTAATTAACTCCCCCTGTTTGTTAATTGGAAGGTTGAATACATTAATTAATCCACCTGTAATCATCTCCCATTCTTCCTTTGTATTTATTATTTTCTTTCTACATGTTTTTCTTATTTTCTTGGTCTTCTTTTCCACAGTTTGAATACCCTTTTTGTGGTGGTTATTTTTATTTTCAGAGAATATTACACCTTGGTATTCTGTAATTTCTATTTCCTTCCTGCTCTCTTCTATATTCAGACTTACTTTAATACCTTCTGAAATGCTGTCTAATGTTTCATCCAAATTCTTGAAACCTTCATCCATTTTCTTATTTGTCTCCCCCTTGTATGTATCTGCTTTTTGGCTAAGTGTGTTACTGATCATGTCAATCTTTTCATGAATTTGTTTTATATTTTTATTACTTTCTTCAAATTTAGTGTTCATATATTCCCTTTGTCCGTTAATAATTTCTTTCAATTGGTGGTGTTGTTCATTCATGGTTTCTCTGATATCTCCATGAATGGTCTCAATTTTTTCATTGAATTGTTTTACTAGACTTTCCTGAATACTATCTATTTTCTCATTGGTTTGTTTGTTTTGTTCCTTCAAAGTTTCGTTTTGTTTCTTTGAAGTTTCCTCCTGTTTCCTAAAATTTTCATTATTTTCTTCTTTCATCTGTCTTATTAAGTTTTCATTATTTTGTCTGCTTTGTTCTGCCATAAATTTCATTATTTCCTGCCAATTTGGTTCTTCTCTGGCTACCGCTTTATCTGGTTGGTCCCCTTGGGCATCCTCTTCAACTCTTTCCTTTTCCGTGTTTGTGACTACTTCGGTTTCTTCTTTATCACCCGTTGGTTGTTCCATTTCACTGTCCGTGACTACTTCTATCTCTCGTTCCTGTCCACCTTCTTCCTTCTCCTTGTCTTCTGCCCTCTTCTTCGATCTGCCTCTGGTATTATGCATTTCTTGTTTTCTCATAACTGCCGACGATAATTAGGTTTTTTGTTATATTATTTTGTCGAGTATCTCAAAATTTCTTTCCTAATTAAAGCCCTTTTATGTTGAGCGCCATTCTGTAACGTCCCGCGGTTTATGTCTCTCAGAGCCTCTGAGTACCTTTTGCGATCGTCACTATAATATTTCTTTATTTTATAAACCCCACTGTTGGGTTCGCCATTCTGTAACGTCCCGCGGTTTAAACGGAGAGTATCGTTTATTAATTAATTATTGTTTATAGTTGCGAATGTTCAATGTCGGTTAAAATTTATATTTACCGAAATAAAACAAAAACTGAAATTGAGGGTGTGTGATTTGAGAGAATTCAATGAAGTAGTTTGACCGTAGTTAGGAGAGAGAGGACCAAGGATATTATCTCCGGAGTATACAATTCCTTAATTTAAATATTCGCCGCTCATGAGACCAGTTGATTTTGACGTCTGCGTCCCAATTTGAGGTTAAAAAAAACACCAATTGTCGGTAATATTTTCCCGGCGGTTCGTCCTCCTCTTGGTTTCCTGAAACTCTGTAACAACTACCCTCTACAAGAAATAATACACATTTTATTTATAACAAATTATTCAGGGTATTTATTTATATACACTGATTTTTTATCTTCTCCCAATACAAACAAATTATAATCGATTCTCCCTGTCAACACCACATTGGTTCGATCCTATTTGGTAAACATATGAATTATAACAAAATATTTTTTATCCTTGATAAAATATTAAAACAATAAAGAATTAATTTATTAATTTCCCCAGGGTTAAGGGTAAGTTCTTTGTGTTATGAGACGGTCAGAAATGAATAATAAAATACTACGCTTTACAAAGAAAAATAGATTATATTTGTTTTTCTGTAGGATGTAGTTCCGGGTTTATCCGCTAGAGTACAGGTTATGTTATTTACTACCAACACGAAATCATTCAATGAATACTGAAACTGCACAAAGATTCGTTATGAAGGTTTTTTGGTTAACAAAAATTAATAAAGTTTGTTTCACCTCTTTTCTTGAAGTGTTTACTTGTATGGTGCTGTTTCTAGTGTTGAAGTTATAGTTGTTTTGTAATTTAGTTAAATTTTTCTAAGATACAATCTCACCAAAAATCTCGAAGTGCCGTCAAACTAGGCCTGACCTGGTAGTTGGGTTATTTCAAATTTTCATCGAATAAAGAACGTGAACGTTGATACTTGAAGAAGTTCTAACATAAGGTGGACACTACTCGTTAATTTTTATTAAATTTCGCACTATTTCCAAAAGTATTCATTACGTTTTTTTTTCAAATTTTAGTAGGCATTACACTTTGTCCAAACGTACGTTTTTCAATCATTTTAACAATTAATTTTATATCTTGTTAGTTGGTTACTGTTAGTAACCAAGAATTTTTATATCATTTTTTTATTGGTGCATCTATATACTTTTGAGTATATAGGCTGTTTTTAATTATTATAAATTTATTTCTTATTTATATAAAAATAATCCTTTTTAACTTTTGTTTATTATCCAATTTAATTTATATAAGGTTTTTCCTTCTATTTCCTCTTAACTTTATACATAGGTCTTTAATATTTTTATTTCCTTTAATAGTAATTATTTATTATTTATTATTTGCTTATAGTATCCTTACACTAAACTATTTTCTTCTGCCATTTTACTCATACAGTATTATTTTATTTTATTATTATTTTATATCTAACCCTGGGTTATCTTATATTCAAACACAATTATTATATTAAACATAAAATTATAACTAGGTACAAAAACTTTGTGGCCTACACAATACAAATTATACAAATTTCAAACAAAATACAGAATTTGTCAGTAGTAATATAGTCTACTGCTACAATTAATTGTATCTCCATCTACAGCATAAGTCTGTGAGATGCTCCTTTTAAAACCACTTACTTTATCACTGTGTACACTACATCTCACTTGGTACCCTTTATATCACTTAATTATAGTTTATAGTGTTTTGTAATACAAAGTAATCTATAGCAATGTATATTATACCCATTTCTGACCTTTATAGTGGGGTGATTAGGTTATCATTTTTGGGACTGTGTTATGTAACGTTACATAAAGCCCCCCCACTAGAACAGATTTATTTTCGTTTTACTTGTTTCAAAATAAATTGTTGACTTCTTCAATCTTCATATTCTTGTTTATATCTTCATAATATCTTCCATTTCGGACTGGTTATATACTCCTGTTATTCGGTTAATGGTAATAAGCTGGGTTTTATATTCAACTCTCTTTCTCTCTCTCTCTCTTGGAGGCAAATTAATGATTTAATTTCTCTGGGTATTGGTCCTTCCACATATTACTTGATAAGGGCTGGTCACACTAATCATAAAAAACTTGTTTTAACACTTATATTTCTATTCACTTCTATAAATTCGCTTTCTCAATTAAGCTTCTGTCTGCTACCTTCCTTCTATTTCTACATTCATACTTCTGGAATCTAATATCACTCTTTTCAGCTATTTTATAATTATCCCTTAAATATTCAATTTCCCTAACATTTTTCCCTATCCTGTGCGGTGGTTCAGTTCGGGTGGCCACTTTGGGTCCATTACTCCGCTGTCCATCCTTACACCTTCTGAGACCAGGGGAACATCATCCCTGCTCAGGAAAATTATTGCCGGAACATTTCTACGGTCAATTCATTATAATAAGAAACTTATAAGTAGTCGATTATCGACTAATACTAAACACTTTTGGGATTCTTCATACTGTTGCTGTTTGCATTAAATTATATATTTCCTTTTCTTCTTGATTCCTTCTTCTTTTTCATTAACTAATAGCATATTACATTATTGATGGGCATTATTTTAAAATCCTTTTAACTTTCCTTCTTGTGACATATTTTCTCCTTATCATTTCTTCTTATATTATTTTCAATTCCGAGAAATTCTAAATTATTGTTGTATTAATTATTATCCTCCTTCAGCTTCATTGTAGTCATTAAATTATTCATTATTCTTCTTATTTGAGCACATTACCATCAAAAAATATTATTTTTTCTATCATTCCATTTTAAATCAGTTCTTTATAAATATTATTTAATCATCTGTTCTCCTTTTCTTGGTGGTTTGTTGTTTGTTAAATCAAATGGTTGTAAAATATTTTAAGTAAGTTGTACTTACATAGTTTTTATTAAATCATATTGTTCCTGAATAAATTAAGTAAGTTGTCCTTACAGGCTTTTTGAATTTTGTGGTCTTTTTATTTTCCAATGGGTTGCTTGGTCGGTTTTCAAAAAATCAGTCCCCTTTTTCTGGTTGGTTATCGTTTAGTTTAACCATGGTCCATTAACTCAGGTACTCCCTTTTTTCGGATTACTGGGGTGTTCGGAATTAATTCTCTCCTTGATAATCTCCTTACCATCCAGCTTTCCCACTTTGCTGCTATGAACCTTTCACTTAAGTACCGGTCTTCCGTCATTGATCGTTCCTTTTTAACTAATAGGTATTGCACCTCCTCTGACATAACATATTCACTCATTTTTAATAGCATTCCATTCTCTCTTTTCTCTGGATGATTTTCCAAAATGCTTAATGATATATTCCGTCTTGATGATCTGACTAATATCTTCTGATGCACTTCAATCGTCGACACATTTAACTGGGATGTAAACTTAATTAACTCCCCCTGTTTGTTAATTGGAAGGTTGAATACATTAATTAATCCACCTGTAATCATCTCCCATTCTTCCTTTGTATTTATTATTTTCTTTCTACATGTTTTTCTTATTTTCTTGGTCTTCTTTTCCACAGTTTGAATACCCTTTTTGTGGTGGTTATTTTTATTTTCAGAGAATATTACACCTTGGTATTCTGTAATTTCTATTTCCTTCCTGCTCTCTTCTATATTCAGACTTACTTTAATACCTTCTGAAATGCTGTCTAATGTTTCATCCAAATTCTTGAAACCTTCATCCATTTTCTTATTTGTCTCCCCCTTGTATGTATCTGCTTTTTGGCTAAGTGTGTTACTGATCATGTCAATCTTTTCATGAATTTGTTTTATATTTTTATTACTTTCTTCAAATTTAGTGTTCATATATTCCCTTTGTCCGTTAATAATTTCTTTCAATTGGTGGTGTTGTTCATTCATGGTTTCTCTGATATCTCCATGAATGGTCTCAATTTTTTCATTGAATTGTTTTACTAGACTTTCCTGAATACTATCTATTTTCTCATTGGTTTGTTTGTTTTGTTCCTTCAAAGTTTCGTTTTGTTTCTTTGAAGTTTCCTCCTGTTTCCTAAAATTTTCATTATTTTCTTCTTTCATCTGTCTTATTAAGTTTTCATTATTTTGTCTGCTTTGTTCTGCCATAAATTTCATTATTTCCTGCCAATTTGGTTCTTCTCTGGCTACCGCTTTATCTGGTTGGTCCCCTTGGGCATCCTCTTCAACTCTTTCCTTTTCCGTGTTTGTGACTACTTCGGTTTCTTCTTTATCACCCGTTGGTTGTTCCATTTCACTGTCCGTGACTACTTCTATCTCTCGTTCCTGTCCACCTTCTTCCTTCTCCTTGTCTTCTGCCCTCTTCTTCGATCTGCCTCTGGTATTATGCATTTCTTGTTTTCTCATAACTGCCGACGATAATTAGGTTTTTTGTTATATTATTTTGTCGAGTATCTCAAAATTTCTTTCCTAATTAAAGCCCTTTTATGTTGAGCGCCATTCTGTAACGTCCCGCGGTTTATGTCTCTCAGAGCCTCTGAGTACCTTTTGCGATCGTCACTATAATATTTCTTTATTTTATAAACCCCACTGTTGGGTTCGCCATTCTGTAACGTCCCGCGGTTTAAACGGAGAGTATCGTTTATTAATTAATTATTGTTTATAGTTGCGAATGTTCAATGTCGGTTAAAATTTATATTTACCGAAATAAAACAAAAACTGAAATTGAGGGTGTGTGATTTGAGAGAATTCAATGAAGTAGTTTGACCGTAGTTAGGAGAGAGAGGACCAAGGATATTATCTCCGGAGTATACAATTCCTTAATTTAAATATTCGCCGCTCATGAGACCAGTTGATTTTGACGTCTGCGTCCCAATTTGAGGTTAAAAAAAACACCAATTGTCGGTAATATTTTCCCGGCGGTTCGTCCTCCTCTTGGTTTCCTGAAACTCTGTAACAACTACCCTCTACAAGAAATAATACACATTTTATTTATAACAAATTATTCAGGGTATTTATTTATATACACTGATTTTTTATCTTCTCCCAATACAAACAAATTATAATCGATTCTCCCTGTCAACACCACATTGGTTCGATCCTATTTGGTAAACATATGAATTATAACAAAATATTTTTTATCCTTGATAAAATATTAAAACAATAAAGAATTAATTTATTAATTTCCCCAGGGTTAAGGGTAAGTTCTTTGTGTTATGAGACGGTCAGAAATGAATAATAAAATACTACGCTTTACAAAGAAAAATAGATTATATTTGTTTTTCTGTAGGATGTAGTTCCGGGTTTATCCGCTAGAGTACAGGTTATGTTATTTACTACCAACACGAAATCATTCAATGAATACTGAAACTGCACAAAGATTCGTTATGAAGGTTTTTTGGTTAACAAAAATTAATAAAGTTTGTTTCACCTCTTTTCTTGAAGTGTTTACTTGTATGGTGCTGTTTCTAGTGTTGAAGTTATAGTTGTTTTGTAATTTAGTTAAATTTTTCTAAGATACAATCTCACCAAAAATCTCGAAGTGCCGTCAAACTAGGCCTGACCTGGTAGTTGGGTTATTTCAAATTTTCATCGAATAAAGAACGTGAACGTTGATACTTGAAGAAGTTCTAACATAAGGTGGACACTACTCGTTAATTTTTATTAAATTTCGCACTATTTCCAAAAGTATTCATTACGTTTTTTTTTCAAATTTTAGTAGGCATTACACTTTGTCCAAACGTACGTTTTTCAATCATTTTAACAATTAATTTTATATCTTGTTAGTTGGTTACTGTTAGTAACCAAGAATTTTTATATCATTTTTTTATTGGTGCATCTATATACTTTTGAGTATATAGGCTGTTTTTAATTATTATAAATTTATTTCTTATTTATATAAAAATAATCCTTTTTAACTTTTGTTTATTATCCAATTTAATTTATATAAGGTTTTTCCTTCTATTTCCTCTTAACTTTATACATAGGTCTTTAATATTTTTATTTCCTTTAATAGTAATTATTTATTATTTATTATTTGCTTATAGTATCCTTACACTAAACTATTTTCTTCTGCCATTTTACTCATACAGTATTATTTTATTTTATTATTATTTTATATCTAACCCTGGGTTATCTTATATTCAAACACAATTATTATATTAAACATAAAATTATAACTAGGTACAAAAACTTTGTGGCCTACACAATACAAATTATACAAATTTCAAACAAAATACAGAATTTGTCAGTAGTAATATAGTCTACTGCTACAATTAATTGTATCTCCATCTACAGCATAAGTCTGTGAGATGCTCCTTTTAAAACCACTTACTTTATCACTGTGTACACTACATCTCACTTGGTACCCTTTATATCACTTAATTATAGTTTATAGTGTTTTGTAATACAAAGTAATCTATAGCAATGTATATTATACCCATTTCTGACCTTTATAGTGGGGTGATTAGGTTATCATTTTTGGGACTGTGTTATGTAACGTTACATAAAGCCCCCCCACTAGAACAGATTTATTTTCGTTTTACTTGTTTCAAAATAAATTGTTGACTTCTTCAATCTTCATATTCTTGTTTATATCTTCATAATATCTTCCATTTCGGACTGGTTATATACTCCTGTTATTCGGTTAATGGTAATAAGCTGGGTTTTATATTCAACTCTCTTTCTCTCTCTCTCTCTTGGAGGCAAATTAATGATTTAATTTCTCTGGGTATTGGTCCTTCCACATATTACTTGATAAGGGCTGGTCACACTAATCATAAAAAACTTGTTTTAACACTTATATTTCTATTCACTTCTATAAATTCGCTTTCTCAATTAAGCTTCTGTCTGCTACCTTCCTTCTATTTCTACATTCATACTTCTGGAATCTAATATCACTCTTTTCAGCTATTTTATAATTATCCCTTAAATATTCAATTTCCCTAACATTTTTCCCTATCCTGTGCGGTGGTTCAGTTCGGGTGGCCACTTTGGGTCCATTACTCCGCTGTCCATCCTTACACCTTCTGAGACCAGGGGAACATCATCCCTGCTCAGGAAAATTATTGCCGGAACATTTCTACGGTCAATTCATTATAATAAGAAACTTATAAGTAGTCGATTATCGACTAATACTAAACACTTTTGGGATTCTTCATACTGTTGCTGTTTGCATTAAATTATATATTTCCTTTTCTTCTTGATTCCTTCTTCTTTTTCATTAACTAATAGCATATTACATTATTGATGGGCATTATTTTAAAATCCTTTTAACTTTCCTTCTTGTGACATATTTTCTCCTTATCATTTCTTCTTATATTATTTTCAATTCCGAGAAATTCTAAATTATTGTTGTATTAATTATTATCCTCCTTCAGCTTCATTGTAGTCATTAAATTATTCATTATTCTTCTTATTTGAGCACATTACCATCAAAAAATATTATTTTTTCTATCATTCCATTTTAAATCAGTTCTTTATAAATATTATTTAATCATCTGTTCTCCTTTTCTTGGTGGTTTGTTGTTTGTTAAATCAAATGGTTGTAAAATATTTTAAGTAAGTTGTACTTACATAGTTTTTATTAAATCATATTGTTCCTGAATAAATTAAGTAAGTTGTCCTTACAGGCTTTTTGAATTTTGTGGTCTTTTTATTTTCCAATGGGTTGCTTGGTCGGTTTTCAAAAAATCAGTCCCCTTTTTCTGGTTGGTTATCGTTTAGTTTAACCATGGTCCATTAACTCAGGTACTCCCTTTTTTCGGATTACTGGGGTGTTCGGAATTAATTCTCTCCTTGATAATCTCCTTACCATCCAGCTTTCCCACTTTGCTGCTATGAACCTTTCACTTAAGTACCGGTCTTCCGTCATTGATCGTTCCTTTTTAACTAATAGGTATTGCACCTCCTCTGACATAACATATTCACTCATTTTTAATAGCATTCCATTCTCTCTTTTCTCTGGATGATTTTCCAAAATGCTTAATGATATATTCCGTCTTGATGATCTGACTAATATCTTCTGATGCACTTCAATCGTCGACACATTTAACTGGGATGTAAACTTAATTAACTCCCCCTGTTTGTTAATTGGAAGGTTGAATACATTAATTAATCCACCTGTAATCATCTCCCATTCTTCCTTTGTATTTATTATTTTCTTTCTACATGTTTTTCTTATTTTCTTGGTCTTCTTTTCCACAGTTTGAATACCCTTTTTGTGGTGGTTATTTTTATTTTCAGAGAATATTACACCTTGGTATTCTGTAATTTCTATTTCCTTCCTGCTCTCTTCTATATTCAGACTTACTTTAATACCTTCTGAAATGCTGTCTAATGTTTCATCCAAATTCTTGAAACCTTCATCCATTTTCTTATTTGTCTCCCCCTTGTATGTATCTGCTTTTTGGCTAAGTGTGTTACTGATCATGTCAATCTTTTCATGAATTTGTTTTATATTTTTATTACTTTCTTCAAATTTAGTGTTCATATATTCCCTTTGTCCGTTAATAATTTCTTTCAATTGGTGGTGTTGTTCATTCATGGTTTCTCTGATATCTCCATGAATGGTCTCAATTTTTTCATTGAATTGTTTTACTAGACTTTCCTGAATACTATCTATTTTCTCATTGGTTTGTTTGTTTTGTTCCTTCAAAGTTTCGTTTTGTTTCTTTGAAGTTTCCTCCTGTTTCCTAAAATTTTCATTATTTTCTTCTTTCATCTGTCTTATTAAGTTTTCATTATTTTGTCTGCTTTGTTCTGCCATAAATTTCATTATTTCCTGCCAATTTGGTTCTTCTCTGGCTACCGCTTTATCTGGTTGGTCCCCTTGGGCATCCTCTTCAACTCTTTCCTTTTCCGTGTTTGTGACTACTTCGGTTTCTTCTTTATCACCCGTTGGTTGTTCCATTTCACTGTCCGTGACTACTTCTATCTCTCGTTCCTGTCCACCTTCTTCCTTCTCCTTGTCTTCTGCCCTCTTCTTCGATCTGCCTCTGGTATTATGCATTTCTTGTTTTCTCATAACTGCCGACGATAATTAGGTTTTTTGTTATATTATTTTGTCGAGTATCTCAAAATTTCTTTCCTAATTAAAGCCCTTTTATGTTGAGCGCCATTCTGTAACGTCCCGCGGTTTATGTCTCTCAGAGCCTCTGAGTACCTTTTGCGATCGTCACTATAATATTTCTTTATTTTATAAACCCCACTGTTGGGTTCGCCATTCTGTAACGTCCCGCGGTTTAAACGGAGAGTATCGTTTATTAATTAATTATTGTTTATAGTTGCGAATGTTCAATGTCGGTTAAAATTTATATTTACCGAAATAAAACAAAAACTGAAATTGAGGGTGTGTGATTTGAGAGAATTCAATGAAGTAGTTTGACCGTAGTTAGGAGAGAGAGGACCAAGGATATTATCTCCGGAGTATACAATTCCTTAATTTAAATATTCGCCGCTCATGAGACCAGTTGATTTTGACGTCTGCGTCCCAATTTGAGGTTAAAAAAAACACCAATTGTCAGTAATATTTTCCCGGCGGTTCGTCCTCCTCTTGGTTTCCTGAAACTCTGTAACAACTACCCTCTACAAGAAATAATACACATTTTATTTATAACAAATTATTCAGGGTATTTATTTATATACACTGATTTTTTATCTTCTCCCAATACAAACAAATTATAATCGATTCTCCCTGTCAACACCACATTGGTTCGATCCTATTTGGTAAACATATGAATTATAACAAAATATTTTTTATCCTTGATAAAATATTAAAACAATAAAGAATTAATTTATTAATTTCCCCAGGGTTAAGGGTAAGTTCTTTGTGTTATGAGACGGTCAGAAATGAATAATAAAATACTACGCTTTACAAAGAAAAATAGATTATATTTGTTTTTCTGTAGGATGTAGTTCCGGGTTTATCCGCTAGAGTACAGGTTATGTTATTTACTACCAACACGAAATCATTCAATGAATACTGAAACTGCACAAAGATTCGTTATGAAGGTTTTTTGGTTAACAAAAATTAATAAAGTTTGTTTCACCTCTTTTCTTGAAGTGTTTACTTGTATGGTGCTGTTTCTAGTGTTGAAGTTATAGTTGTTTTGTAATTTAGTTAAATTTTTCTAAGATACAATCTCACCAAAAATCTCGAAGTGCCGTCAAACTAGGCCTGACCTGGTAGTTGGGTTATTTCAAATTTTCATCGAATAAAGAACGTGAACGTTGATACTTGAAGAAGTTCTAACATAAGGTGGACACTACTCGTTAATTTTTATTAAATTTCGCACTATTTCCAAAAGTATTCATTACGTTTTTTTTTCAAATTTTAGTAGGCATTACACTTTGTCCAAACGTACGTTTTTCAATCATTTTAACAATTAATTTTATATCTTGTTAGTTGGTTACTGTTAGTAACCAAGAATTTTTATATCATTTTTTTATTGGTGCATCTATATACTTTTGAGTATATAGGCTGTTTTTAATTATTATAAATTTATTTCTTATTTATATAAAAATAATCCTTTTTAACTTTTGTTTATTATCCAATTTAATTTATATAAGGTTTTTCCTTCTATTTCCTCTTAACTTTATACATAGGTCTTTAATATTTTTATTTCCTTTAATAGTAATTATTTATTATTTATTATTTGCTTATAGTATCCTTACACTAAACTATTTTCTTCTGCCATTTTACTCATACAGTATTATTTTATTTTATTATTATTTTATATCTAACCCTGGGTTATCTTATATTCAAACACAATTATTATATTAAACATAAAATTATAACTAGGTACAAAAACTTTGTGGCCTACACAATACAAATTATACAAATTTCAAACAAAATACAGAATTTGTCAGTAGTAATATAGTCTACTGCTACAATTAATTGTATCTCCATCTACAGCATAAGTCTGTGAGATGCTCCTTTTAAAACCACTTACTTTATCACTGTGTACACTACATCTCACTTGGTACCCTTTATATCACTTAATTATAGTTTATAGTGTTTTGTAATACAAAGTAATCTATAGCAATGTATATTATACCCATTTCTGACCTTTATAGTGGGGTGATTAGGTTATCATTTTTGGGACTGTGTTATGTAACGTTACATAAAGCCCCCCCACTAGAACAGATTTATTTTCGTTTTACTTGTTTCAAAATAAATTGTTGACTTCTTCAATCTTCATATTCTTGTTTATATCTTCATAATATCTTCCATTTCGGACTGGTTATATACTCCTGTTATTCGGTTAATGGTAATAAGCTGGGTTTTATATTCAACTCTCTTTCTCTCTCTCTCTCTTGGAGGCAAATTAATGATTTAATTTCTCTGGGTATTGGTCCTTCCACATATTACTTGATAAGGGCTGGTCACACTAATCATAAAAAACTTGTTTTAACACTTATATTTCTATTCACTTCTATAAATTCGCTTTCTCAATTAAGCTTCTGTCTGCTACCTTCCTTCTATTTCTACATTCATACTTCTGGAATCTAATATCACTCTTTTCAGCTATTTTATAATTATCCCTTAAATATTCAATTTCCCTAACATTTTTCCCTATCCTGTGCGGTGGTTCAGTTCGGGTGGCCACTTTGGGTCCATTACTCCGCTGTCCATCCTTACACCTTCTGAGACCAGGGGAACATCATCCCTGCTCAGGAAAATTATTGCCGGAACATTTCTACGGTCAATTCATTATAATAAGAAACTTATAAGTAGTCGATTATCGACTAATACTAAACACTTTTGGGATTCTTCATACTGTTGCTGTTTGCATTAAATTATATATTTCCTTTTCTTCTTGATTCCTTCTTCTTTTTCATTAACTAATAGCATATTACATTATTGATGGGCATTATTTTAAAATCCTTTTAACTTTCCTTCTTGTGACATATTTTCTCCTTATCATTTCTTCTTATATTATTTTCAATTCCGAGAAATTCTAAATTATTGTTGTATTAATTATTATCCTCCTTCAGCTTCATTGTAGTCATTAAATTATTCATTATTCTTCTTATTTGAGCACATTACCATCAAAAAATATTATTTTTTCTATCATTCCATTTTAAATCAGTTCTTTATAAATATTATTTAATCATCTGTTCTCCTTTTCTTGGTGGTTTGTTGTTTGTTAAATCAAATGGTTGTAAAATATTTTAAGTAAGTTGTACTTACATAGTTTTTATTAAATCATATTGTTCCTGAATAAATTAAGTAAGTTGTCCTTACAGGCTTTTTGAATTTTGTGGTCTTTTTATTTTCCAATGGGTTGCTTGGTCGGTTTTCAAAAAATCAGTCCCCTTTTTCTGGTTGGTTATCGTTTAGTTTAACCATGGTCCATTAACTCAGGTACTCCCTTTTTTCGGATTACTGGGGTGTTCGGAATTAATTCTCTCCTTGATAATCTCCTTACCATCCAGCTTTCCCACTTTGCTGCTATGAACCTTTCACTTAAGTACCGGTCTTCCGTCATTGATCGTTCCTTTTTAACTAATAGGTATTGCACCTCCTCTGACATAACATATTCACTCATTTTTAATAGCATTCCATTCTCTCTTTTCTCTGGATGATTTTCCAAAATGCTTAATGATATATTCCGTCTTGATGATCTGACTAATATCTTCTGATGCACTTCAATCGTCGACACATTTAACTGGGATGTAAACTTAATTAACTCCCCCTGTTTGTTAATTGGAAGGTTGAATACATTAATTAATCCACCTGTAATCATCTCCCATTCTTCCTTTGTATTTATTATTTTCTTTCTACATGTTTTTCTTATTTTCTTGGTCTTCTTTTCCACAGTTTGAATACCCTTTTTGTGGTGGTTATTTTTATTTTCAGAGAATATTACACCTTGGTATTCTGTAATTTCTATTTCCTTCCTGCTCTCTTCTATATTCAGACTTACTTTAATACCTTCTGAAATGCTGTCTAATGTTTCATCCAAATTCTTGAAACCTTCATCCATTTTCTTATTTGTCTCCCCCTTGTATGTATCTGCTTTTTGGCTAAGTGTGTTACTGATCATGTCAATCTTTTCATGAATTTGTTTTATATTTTTATTACTTTCTTCAAATTTAGTGTTCATATATTCCCTTTGTCCGTTAATAATTTCTTTCAATTGGTGGTGTTGTTCATTCATGGTTTCTCTGATATCTCCATGAATGGTCTCAATTTTTTCATTGAATTGTTTTACTAGACTTTCCTGAATACTATCTATTTTCTCATTGGTTTGTTTGTTTTGTTCCTTCAAAGTTTCGTTTTGTTTCTTTGAAGTTTCCTCCTGTTTCCTAAAATTTTCATTATTTTCTTCTTTCATCTGTCTTATTAAGTTTTCATTATTTTGTCTGCTTTGTTCTGCCATAAATTTCATTATTTCCTGCCAATTTGGTTCTTCTCTGGCTACCGCTTTATCTGGTTGGTCCCCTTGGGCATCCTCTTCAACTCTTTCCTTTTCCGTGTTTGTGACTACTTCGGTTTCTTCTTTATCACCCGTTGGTTGTTCCATTTCACTGTCCGTGACTACTTCTATCTCTCGTTCCTGTCCACCTTCTTCCTTCTCCTTGTCTTCTGCCCTCTTCTTCGATCTGCCTCTGGTATTATGCATTTCTTGTTTTCTCATAACTGCCGACGATAATTAGGTTTTTTGTTATATTATTTTGTCGAGTATCTCAAAATTTCTTTCCTAATTAAAGCCCTTTTATGTTGAGCGCCATTCTGTAACGTCCCGCGGTTTATGTCTCTCAGAGCCTCTGAGTACCTTTTGCGATCGTCACTATAATATTTCTTTATTTTATAAACCCCACTGTTGGGTTCGCCATTCTGTAACGTCCCGCGGTTTAAACGGAGAGTATCGTTTATTAATTAATTATTGTTTATAGTTGCGAATGTTCAATGTCGGTTAAAATTTATATTTACCGAAATAAAACAAAAACTGAAATTGAGGGTGTGTGATTTGAGAGAATTCAATGAAGTAGTTTGACCGTAGTTAGGAGAGAGAGGACCAAGGATATTATCTCCGGAGTATACAATTCCTTAATTTAAATATTCGCCGCTCATGAGACCAGTTGATTTTGACGTCTGCGTCCCAATTTGAGGTTAAAAAAAACACCAATTGTCGGTAATATTTTCCCGGCGGTTCGTCCTCCTCTTGGTTTCCTGAAACTCTGTAACAACTACCCTCTACAAGAAATAATACACATTTTATTTATAACAAATTATTCAGGGTATTTATTTATATACACTGATTTTTTATCTTCTCCCAATACAAACAAATTATAATCGATTCTCCCTGTCAACACCACATTGGTTCGATCCTATTTGGTAAACATATGAATTATAACAAAATATTTTTTATCCTTGATAAAATATTAAAACAATAAAGAATTAATTTATTAATTTCCCCAGGGTTAAGGGTAAGTTCTTTGTGTTATGAGACGGTCAGAAATGAATAATAAAATACTACGCTTTACAAAGAAAAATAGATTATATTTGTTTTTCTGTAGGATGTAGTTCCGGGTTTATCCGCTAGAGTACAGGTTATGTTATTTACTACCAACACGAAATCATTCAATGAATACTGAAACTGCACAAAGATTCGTTATGAAGGTTTTTTGGTTAACAAAAATTAATAAAGTTTGTTTCACCTCTTTTCTTGAAGTGTTTACTTGTATGGTGCTGTTTCTAGTGTTGAAGTTATAGTTGTTTTGTAATTTAGTTAAATTTTTCTAAGATACAATCTCACCAAAAATCTCGAAGTGCCGTCAAACTAGGCCTGACCTGGTAGTTGGGTTATTTCAAATTTTCATCGAATAAAGAACGTGAACGTTGATACTTGAAGAAGTTCTAACATAAGGTGGACACTACTCGTTAATTTTTATTAAATTTCGCACTATTTCCAAAAGTATTCATTACGTTTTTTTTTCAAATTTTAGTAGGCATTACACTTTGTCCAAACGTACGTTTTTCAATCATTTTAACAATTAATTTTATATCTTGTTAGTTGGTTACTGTTAGTAACCAAGAATTTTTATATCATTTTTTTATTGGTGCATCTATATACTTTTGAGTATATAGGCTGTTTTTAATTATTATAAATTTATTTCTTATTTATATAAAAATAATCCTTTTTAACTTTTGTTTATTATCCAATTTAATTTATATAAGGTTTTTCCTTCTATTTCCTCTTAACTTTATACATAGGTCTTTAATATTTTTATTTCCTTTAATAGTATTTATTTATTATTTATTATTTGCTTATAGTATCCTTACACTAAACTATTTTCTTCTGCCATTTTACTCATACAGTATTATTTTATTTTATTATTATTTTATATCTAACCCTGGGTTATTTTATATTCAAACACAATTATTATATTAAACATAAAATTATAACTAGGTACAAAATCTTTGTGGCCTACACAATACAAATTATACAAATTTCAAACAAAATACAGAATTTGTCAGTAGTAATATAGTCTACTGCTACAATTAATTGTATCTCCATCTACAGCATAAGTCTGTGAGATTCTCCTTTTAAAACCACTTACTTTATCACTGTGTACACTACATCTCACTTGGTACCCTTTATATCACGTAATTATAGTTTATAGTGTTTTGTAATACAAAGTAATCTATAGCAATGTATATTATACCCATTTCTGACCTTTATAGCGGGGTGATTACGTTATCATTTTTGGGACTGGGTTATGTAACGTTACAATATGCAGAAATTCTTCATTGATACCATAGTTTAACTTTGTAAAAGATGCACAATGAGCTTTCTTTTCACTTTGAAGGCTAGGACTAGATGCTTCTAGGTTAGGTCTACTTGAATAAGTTTGCGATACATGCACTGCCTTTTTATACTGGTTACCAGTAAATATTCTTTTCTTGAACAATTTAGTGGACCTTCCCATTATGTGAAGAACATGGAACCACTTATATCAACCAAAAATAACTTTTACTACAGACTTATATCAAAACACAATAGCACATTCAGTACAAACAGAACAGATGTTTTGTTGTTTTGATTTGTATCAGCTGACTTGAATCAGTGTTAGCCAACATGTAAAATGAAATTTTTAGCAAAATGTAAACTGCGTACTACTATAATAAATAAATAAACATCCAAAGAATGTTGAGGGAAACATGGTACAAAACTGGGAGTTGCATAGCGATTTTACCACTTTCAGCATTGTAATATCGGATTACCATGAATGATAAACCATTTTGTTCAGAAAAACATGTAGAATAATAATAAAAAATTGTCAAACAAATTATTTTTGGGTGTACGATGTAACCTTAACACACGTACCTGTACTTCGTATGCACAATCAGCTGTTCGTATATACATATCATAGGTGTTGCCATCTTACCAACACTCTCCCCACTTCCGGATGCTCAGTAATTACAAAATGGTTTCCCCAGGGGTCATTAGAAGTAATTTTTAAATCAGGAACAGAATTAGGTTTTTATCAATGATGGTCATTTATAAAAAATGTTTTTACTTTTCTTTATTTTATATTCTTAATCTGCTTCTATACCCGTACAATTAACAAGTTGATCTTAATACATTTCATAACATTTAATTATACCCATCATTAATTGAACATGCCTTTGTTTAGAACATTGTGTAATTAATACATATCATTTGACCCCCCAAAATATTAAAGATAGCCTACTGTGTTCTAATCTATATTTTCATTTTTGCAAACCAACGCTTTTTTTGTAAATTTTTAATTTCTTACTCTCCCTGCCACACACACATACTGGCCAAACTTTTACATTGATTTTACATGTAGATTGAGCTCAAAAAATTTATTTATTTTTATATCAGATTGAATTTATGGTGTTAGTTCCGATGTCTACTTATCTGGCCATTCTCGGTCGTCCGTAGTACTCATGTTGAATGTCGGTCACATTGTTCAAAATTTACGTCCGGACCCGAACTTTACGTACTGTTTTCAGTCTCACTGAATTTACACTGTCATATTTTTACTGTTAGAACTTCCTGGTTGTTACAGAATGACTAAAAATTTTGATTACTATTGCATTTTTTAACTTTGTTAGAAACTTTTGTCTCGGGCTAACGCCCGCACCAAGAAAGCGTCCGCTCGGTTTTATGTTAGTATGACGACTGAGAGCGCGACAGTATATGCATTTCAGTACCACTCCTCTGTGCCTGGAATTCCTACATCATCAGTTTCCATGACTACGGATTTTGCTTTGTCCAAAATCATGGGTTTGGTGTCTGTTTATAGCGGTGATGAAACAAATTCGTATAAAAACGGTACAAAATGTAAGTCTTCTAGTGACCTTGTCTCAAACCTGGATATTCATCATACTTTATTTAGCAGGAGATGACCTGTAACATTACAAAACCCCCTTTCAATGAGAGACTTTATGCCCTAAAGACTTTATGCTCATTGAAACATTCACACCATGCTAAGAGGATCAGCCCAGGTATGGCGCCACAACCCCCGTAAAAATTTAAAATTCGGGTTACTCACCCCCTGATTCGATGCATGCAGCCGCACCTG
Organism: Magicicada septendecula; assembly: GCA_034769895.1. Lineage (NCBI taxonomy): Eukaryota > Metazoa > Arthropoda > Insecta > Hemiptera > Cicadidae > Magicicada > Magicicada septendecula. The sequence goes on along the minus strand of CM068372.1, from coordinate 420,478,416 downwards.
AATGTTCTTGCTGGACTTCCCTTTCGAGATCCCAACACCACAAGCCCACTCAGGCACTTAACGTTCCTGCTCTGATCCACAGGCCACTGCCCTGGAATCTTGGTAAACACTCTTCGAAACTTCTCTATCACCTGCCACAACAACTCACGTTGATCACCCCCTACAACATCACCCTCACTTAGAAATTTATCAGCCCTATCTTCCCACATTCTCTCACTACTTTCATCCATCTCTCTTTCAAAACTCTCTGCATACTCTCTCTCTCTCTCTCTCTCTCTACATGAATTTACTTTTGCTTCAGTGTCACTCTCGCCTACCCGTTTCTGTAATATTTTTACTTTCATCCATCTCTCTTTCAAAACTCTCTGTATACTCTCTCTCTCTACATGAATTTACCTTTGCTTCAGTGTCACTCTCGCCTACCCGTTTCTGTAATATTTTTACCCCTGATACTCTAACCTTATCTAACACATGCTCAAAACTAACCCTGACCGGTCGATCATCCCCATTGAACTCTACTATTTTCTCGTTAAAATCGATTACAGCTTTATTTCTTTGTAAAAAGTCATTACCCAAAATTATATCTAGACTTAGTCCCTTTACAACTAAAAATGTATTCTCAAATTCCGTATTGTTGATAAAGAAATTTAAATGTATCTGTTTGGTTACTCTTTTGCTACGTACTCCGGTGACTCCCACTACTGTAACCCCTGCTACTGGTAATATTGGAATATTTTTGTTTGTTTCCCTCAATTCCCCCAAAACATTTTCAGCAATTACAGAAATTTCGCTGCCTGTATCTATAAGTGTTTTATAATCCTTATCTGCTATTGTTACCTTTACTTCCGTTAATCCGGTCTTCAGTCCTATTGTTTCATGATTATTCTCCTCCAATAGATCTTTTACAATGTCAGTTTTTATGACGTTGCTCTGGAAATCATCGGTTGGTTGGACCTCATTCGCTTCCCTTGACAATGGTATGGTCCTCTCTACCACTGTCGGCTCTAGTTTTCCATTCGGTTGGCATGAGTACTTTTAGTAGGTCCATTCTGATTCCTCGGCGGCCCACTGTTACTTCCAGATGTTCCACTATTATTTGGTGTTCCTCTTGGCTGCTGACCATGATGAGTTGGTCCCACTCTCCTTGGTTGATTATCTTTAGCTTGGCTGCACCTGTAACAGTTTCGCCTACTCGCATAATTTTCAAATCTACATTTCGAACATCCCAACCCTCGTTGTTATTGTAACTATTTGCTCGTGTTCCTCCATATCCACTTGTGTTAACCCTTGTTGTGTTATTATGTTCGTAATTATAAGTTGGCGGTGGTTAGTGTCGCCTACCCACTTCCCTATCTCTAATACTCTGCAAAACGTCTAATATTCTTTCTAATTCATTCATGTCATTAATATCTTTTGTCATCAAAGTAATTTGGACCTCCCGCGGCAGATGTTTACTCACGTGTCTCACAAATGATTTGAAAGGTAGCGGCGGCTCTAAATATTTTGGTTCATTGTATAATCGGGTTACATATATAGTTATGTTATTATTATGACTGCCTCCAAAGTTCCCTGATCCCATTATGCGGCTACGCAAAAATTCTTGGTCTTCTTCTGCCCAATACTTCCCTTTAAATGCCCTCTCAAAATCTTCATAACATCCCCATTCTACGCGATGTGCTTCGGCCCATATTGTGGAACTCCCCTTGAAACATTTTAAAATCTTTAGCAGTTGCACCTCCCAATTACTGCTACTAAAACGGTTATATTCTCTAGCTTGGTTAAGAAATTGCATCGGGTGTACCGCCTGGTTCTCGCAACTAAACGTCTCTAACTCAACTTCATTGTGTAAATCGCGAGTTATTAATATCCTTTCTGACCCCTGTCAGTTTATTAATTCCCCCCCCCCAATTCATATTTTACACAGTTTAAACTCGATTAAAGTACATTTATTATATACGTCACTATTAGTTTGAATATTACAATCACTTATTTCTTTGATTTTATTTTGTATAGTAATTATTTCATTACTAGTATTAACTTCATGCTCTTTGATGGCTTTATCATCATATCATATCATCATCATAATATTGTTTCAATATTATTTGTTATGTTAGTCATACTAGATTCACATTTATCTATTTGATTTTTTAAAATCTCTGTTTTAACGTTTATCTATTTATCAATCTCAATTTTTGTTTTAATTTCTATTTGTCTGTCAACTGTATTTAAAAATTTACTTTCTATTTCTTTACTCTGCATTATAATTTGGCTTTGAACTTTCTCAACTATTGCTTCATCTACTTTAATCATTCTGCTTTCTAAACTGTCTATTTGCATACTAAACTTCTTATTGACCGATTCTAATATTTTATCAGTTATTGTTACAAATTTTTCATCAATTTTTTTGAATTTACCGTTAAAATCAGTTTTGATTTCACTTATAGTTTGAACATTTTTTGTTTTAATTTCATTTTTTATTTCACTTTTGAAATTATTAAAATTTTCATTCTGTTTGTCACATTTACTGTCGATCTTTAATAGCAACTGCATCATTGCCGTTATGTCATCTGTTTTATTTTCATAACGAGTGGAGATGGGTGTTAATTGAACCGTATTTAATTCAACTGATTCGGTAGCGCTAGGCGCTCACCGATCTGGCTAATTGGGGTTGAGTGAACGCCCATCTCACTCGTAAATGTGTCGTCAGTTAAGCTGACTTCCCCGTTCTCATCTGCCATCTCAATTTTTTTTTTTTTTTTTACTACAATATTAATCTATTCTGCATATATCTTTACTGTATTATCAGATCATTCATCGACATCTTGAATACACATTATAATTTGATGTACACATATATACTTATCATGATCATTCTTATTATTTATTGATCTTATTGATCATTCGTATCAATGTAAACAAATAATTTATAAATTCAATTTTCAAAATATTAATATACTTTCTCTTCCTTTGTTTTATTTAATATCATCATTACCAGCATGTAACTATACTTAGTATGCATTACTTGCATATCTAATTAGTCCTAACCTTTTAATGTAAACCAATACAACAGACCATTCTTTTATAATTTACGTCACCTATTCTGTTCCTGACAATTAGATCTAGAGTTAATTAAATCTATAATTAAATCGTCCCTGTTCGGGCGCCAATGTAAACTTAATTTCAATTATTAAATTTTATTAACACACATACCTGTACTTCATATGCACAATCAGCTGTTCGTATATATATATTGTAATATACTCTCTACAACTTTATAGATGTATGTATGTATGGTTGTAAATTACTTGGTTTAATTTTATTTTGATTAGTATGTTTTATTAACTAGTGGTGTTGCAGTTGTTGTTGTAAACTCTCACGTTGTCATATGGTTTGTTTAATATTTAGTATAACTAATCAGCAATGGGTGATTGGAAGTTAAAGTTTGTGTTTAAAAGAGTATTAAAATCACTAATAATTCGCTGTATTCACCTCCCCACTTACCATCCGTGAATATCTTCAATCTTCTCGATGGGCGACTTTCTCCCACTGTAAATACATTTACAACACACAGATATTCCGTTTGAATATCGAAAAATGCACATTAAATAAAACAATTCAGATATTCAATTGTGAATTGAATAATACAATATCAATAATTTGAATATTGCCGCCACCTTGTGAAATAATTGTTTCTAAAAAATAAGCTATTTACTTCTATTTTATAGAAATGAAGACTCTATATCCACTGGTAATAAATTGAGGATTTTATTGACAGTAGTGAAATTTAGCAAAACTCCTTTAAAACAATTAATATTGATATCTTTAAAACAACAACAAATTAAATAAATATTGAGATTTCTTCAGCTCAAGGCTGGTAACACTGTTACAATGTACGATAATATGGTGAACTAGGTTATGTTCACTTTGGTCATTTGTATTACCAATTTTCGTGAATTCTTTTAAGATACATGATACAAGATATAAAGATGTGTTAATAAATAACAGTGTTTACTTATTTATTATGCTTAAAAAGAACAAAATTTAAAATTATTAATCTCAGTACGATAGTCAATACTATCGTACGGTATTCTGATGTCTAGTGAAGCTAATATTGTAAACACGTGCTTGTAACGTTGCACTATTAAAATATTATTATTAATTTATTAGTTATTACTACTATGAACTGGAAAGAGAAAAAAATTGAAAAAAAACTCTTATTATCGATTTCATTTATAAAAATCATTTTAGGACAGAAGTGTTTCTCTGTGACAAAATATACGTTTTGGTTCTAGGTTAGTTTATCTAGATGAGAGTAAGTTATTACGTATAATAAGTAATGTCATATAAAATTCTTAATACTATTTTTACAAACGCTTTATTTATTATTAATATGATGTAGAATTATCAGTAATGATAGTATCCACAAAAGAAAATTATTATTCATCAAGACTAAATTCATAGTCAATTAAGCGACTATATTTACAGGTAATTGTGAGCGGTATTTAAAATTAATTCCGCCGTTATCAATTATTCTTTAAATATAAAATACATCCTTTAATTAATTATCGCCATCACAATGGACTATAACTTTGTTCATTAAATTCTGATAATTATTCATCGTTATCGGTTAATGCACTCAAGCGTTTACTTGACTAGTGCAGTCAAACAATAATTTTCGTTTAACCAACGAGAATTATTCCATTAGTATTTTTTTTTTTTAATTGTTAAAATATTATACTCCCTGTTTCCTTTCACTTGACATGACCCTTATTATACACTGGTCATGTCTTTTTTTCACTATTCACTTATTACACTGTCACTCGATAATGGGGTGTTCAGCATAGGTTTATGTTTGACCACGTTACTGGGGTGACGCGCACATTTTAAAATATGTCTTGACGACTGTGACAAGTTCCTCTCGCCTCGAGTGTTGGAAAACAATTAACAATCTCGCTAAAGCGTCTCTTTTCGTCTGGTGAAATTAAGTCATTTGATTGGTTTAGAAAGTTATACTCTCTACCCCAAACGCTTTGGTTAAATAAATAATTTACTTTTTGGCGTTACTAGCTTCGGGTTAGAGGCTATCTCTGACGTATACATGGACATTCGAAAATGATCGAAAAACTTATAATGGCTATAAGTTTCTTATTTTTTGTCATATCGTCATTTGGATAGTGGCATTAAATCGCGGACACTTGCGTCTTTATTTTAAGTCCAAACAAGCAATAATTCCGTCCATTAATAATTCACTTGACCTTCTTCAAAAGTCATATAGCGGTTCTTAACACAAATACGTTCTTTTCACTATATTTTGTTGTAATTATATCTTAATACTTATTACTAAACATTTTGAGTCCATTTCTCCTTCATGCTAATACATAATATTGCTATATTTATAGTTTAAACAAAATTTGCTAATGGCGTATAAGCCAACTATGTCCGATTGTTTACATTTACTTATATCGCTATTATCCCTTATTCTACTACATATTTTTTGTATCATAACATTAATAGGTATATTTATATACATTTGTTCATACTTTATTTTGGTAAAATGTTATTTTGTGTACACATATAGTATGATTCAAAATACGTTATGCTCTCATCTCGCCATTTTGTCACACTTATTTAGTTATTTTAGTACACATTGGATATATTGTTAACAATTAAAATTGTATACCATTGTTGTACATGGTTAGTTTAGTGTATTCACTAACTTTTTGTTATCTGAACTCTCTCTAAGTTATTGTATGGTGGTTATTTACACCTAGTTCTATGATTGCAGTTAGTTAGTTTATTAAATTTCAATTATTAAATTATTAGTATAATATTTGTGAGATGTTCTCATAGTAGTATTGAACATTTCTCTAACTACTGGTAACATTTTTTACATTCTCTTTATAAGTTTTGATAATGTTTTTTGTTCTTGGATTTCGTTGTCCATGACGTGTCCGTTACTTAACTAAATATCACTAAATTATTGACGACTCGGAACACTGAGTTTTTTATAAGTAAAAACGTAAAGTTTTACCTTACAGCCTAAACCGGCTTTCACCTTTAGAAGGCTTCATCAGAGGCACTTCATCAAAGTGTTCCGAGTCGTCAATAATTTAGTGATATTTAATGTTTTTTGACTAACTCTCTTGTCACATTGGGGTTCTGTCTATTTAGTTTATTGTTATTGTACTTAATCTGATTCATTTGTTGTGTCCTTCAGTTCATATGGTATTCATTATTTTGTATTTTTATTCTTATTTAGTCTCTGTTTGAAACAATTATGGGTAATTACTTTGTTTAATTAATGTATATGATTTTATGTTGTAGGTCCAATTCATGTGAGGTTATGTGTCATTTGTTTGACAAGAATGTGCTTCATCGTTTTTTACAGTATTCACCTCAACTATTGCCATCTCATTATGGCATGCTACTACAATGGTTTATTATTATTTTTTACACATTTTGTACACATTTTTACATTATCTGTTGAAACAATAATACTGGTTTTCTTAGTCTAATTATGTTACCTATTTTGGTGGATTGTATCTAGGCTTTGGTACATCGACTTGTTTATACTCAACAAATTAGTTTATTCACTACTATTTGTCTTGACATTCATCTACATTTTGTCCTGTGTTGCTATGACATTCAGGCACATTTCACATCAAGGATTATAAAGCTTTTATTGTTGATCTCTATGAACAATTAATTCACTTTTCTGTATCATATTTTTGGTGGTCTTATTGATTATCTCTGTGGTTTTACAATCTTGGATTAAACTTGGTACACTAATTGTTTGTGCATTTCACTTGTTAATCGTTGATTCTTTCACTTACAAATGGTTAATCACTTCCCTCCGTTATAAACACTTTCACTGATATTGTTTGTGCTGTTTACTTGGGGTAAAATGTTATTATATCACATGTTGTTACACTTATACTAAGTATTCACTGTCATTGTTTGTGATCACTTATTGATGCTCAACACTTGGTTTCTTTATTATTGGTATTCCAATAATCATTACACTTATTCTGGTCACTACATTGATTTTGATTCTTTCCATATCTTGTGAATGTTGATGTCTTGTACTGGTCATACATAATCTTCATTCTTCATGGTACATTTCTTTTCCTCTTCTTCTTCTTTTTCTTCTTCTGGTTAGTTGTTTGTCACTTTTGGTGCTTTCCTTGGTTACACATTATTTGTAATAATTCATGTTCACTGAATATAGTGATATTCTTCCATATTTTCATTCATTATTATGATAGTCATTGTCCTATATTTATTTCACTCTTATAACAAATTAGTTTGTTTTTTCACTATGGTGATTGTATTTGATTCGTCTCCTTCTTACGATAATAATTATTTTCGGCATATCCCCTCACTATTTTGATCTATTGGGCCTGGATGCTAACGTATTATATTGACTCATGGTATTTTCTCTTTCTTTTTTATACTCGATGATATTCTTATTACTCTTCCTTCTTCTTCGTTGGGTAGTTTCAATATTATTTATTCGTAGATACACATTTTATTTTTATTCTCCTGTTCCTTCTTCTATGCTTGATGAAATATTTTCATGTTATTCTTCTATTTGACGTATTAGACATTTTTTTATGTAACTGCTATTTTGGTACGTTACAATATATATATATATATATATATATATATATATATATATATATCATAGGTGTTGCCATCTTACCAACACTCTCCCCACTTCCGGATGCTCAGTAATTACAAAATGGTTTCCCCAGGGTTCATTAGAAGTAATTTTTAAATCAGGAACAGAATTAGGTTTTTATCAATGATGGTCATTTATAAAAAATGAATTTACTTTTCTTTATTTTATATTCTTAATCTGTTACTATACCCGTACAATTAACAAGTTGATCTTAATACATTTCATAACATTTAATTATACCCATCATTAACTGAACATGCCTTTGTTTAGAACATTGTGTAATTAATACATATCATTTGACCCCCCAAAATATTAAAGATATACTGTGTTCTAAACTATATTTTCATTTTCGCAAACCAACGCTTTTTTTGTAAATTTTTAATTTCTTACTCTCCCTGCCACACACACACACACACACACACACACACACACACACACACACACACACACACACACACACACACACACACACACACACACACACACACACACACACACACACACACACACACACACACACACACACACACACACACACACACACACACACACACCACACACACACACACACACACACGCACGCGCACACACACACACACACACACACACACACACACATACTGGCCAAACTTTTACATTGATTTTACATTTAGATTGAGCTCAAAAAATTTATTTATTTTTATATCAGATTGAATTTATAGTGTTAGTTCCGATGTCTACGTATCTGGCCATTCTCGGTCGTCCGTAGTACTCATGTTGAATGTTGGTCACATTGTTCAAAATTTACGTCCGGACCTGAACTTTACGTACTGTTTTGAGTCTCACTGAATTTACACTGTCATATTTTTACTGTTAGAACTTCCTGGTTGTTACAGAATGACTAAAAATTTTGATTACTATTGCATTTTTTAACTTTGTTAGAAACTTTTGTCTCGGGCTAACGCCCGCACCAAGAAAGCGTCCGCTCGGTTTTATGTTAGTATGACGACTGAGAGCGCGACAGTATATGCATTTCAGTACCACTCCTCTGTGCCTGGAATTCCTACATCATCAGTTTCCATGACTACGGATTTTGCTTTGTCCAAAATCATGGGTTTGGTGTCTGTTTATAGCGGTGATGAAACAAATTCGTATAAAAACGGTACAAAATGTAAGTCTTCTAGTGACCTTGTCTCAAACCTGGATATTCATCATAATCAACTAAACACTATGCAACTCACCGTCTGTGGCTTAAGTAAATGTCTTTATACAATTGACATGTTTCGGGACACTTGTCCTATCCTCAGAATATACAAGTGTCCCGAAACATGTCAATTGTATAAAGAGATTTACTTAAGCCACAGACGGTGAGTTGCATAGCGTTTAGTTGATTATAAAATACGTGGCTTGGACTATAAGCGGATTTATTCCATTAACAATATTCATCATACTTTATTTAGCGGGAGATGACCCGTAACATTACATGTGGTTGTTTTTCTTTGCCTTCTTATATAAAATTTATTACATTAAGAGTGTTCTATTTTGGATACTTTTCTATTTTTATTGTGAATAACCGATTTAGGTCTTATTGTATAAAAACCATGTTGTAAGATATTTTTAGGTTTGTATCATTCAATATTTAGTTCCTTTTGTTCTATGTCTACAGTAAGTAAACTTTGGTATAATTTAATTTGAACTGTTGAGATTTTTTATATTTTGGAACAAATCTGCAAATACACCTTTATCCTCTGAAGGTTTACTAAGTGGGTTTTCCGTGCCCTTGTCTGGTAGCAGACCACGCCAAAAAACTCAAAAGATTTTGATGCTTCTCCCCACAGCAGCAGCTCATCTGAAATTCGGAACATGGTGTAATCACAAGCAAATGACTCGAACATCAACTTGAACAGAACTTGTCATCATACTCACAGCAATGTTCTTGAAGTTAATTTATTGTTGTTTTTTTTTAGTTTATTTGCTGCAGTTGTTTCTAAATCCTGTGTGATTAGCAATTACTGTCAAGTTATTTATTAGACTACTTACTATTTAATATTAGCTCTCCTGTTTAATATTATTAACATCTTTGTGGTTATTTGTATATACTTATATGTACACAGAGGCGCAACCAGGGGAGGGTTTGGGGGTTAGAACCCTCCCGAAAATATGAAAAATCAAATTTTGTAATCAATGAACGTACAAATATACAAATAGTAAGCTGTATTAACGATCTCTGTAGGCTACATGACGAAACACTTTTACGTCATTTAGCGTCGGTAGTTCGAAATCTTTCGGTACGAGCTCTCCGTACAACGCGTTAATTTCTTCTATTTTCAGTGTACCTTGTGACCTTGCGTGTTGTTTATAGATACGTATTTCACTGTTAAGTGTATCATTAAAGATCGCTGTGATTTCATCCCTGTTTCTTCACTCATTTGAACAGATCAACATTACAAGATCAACAGAACTGCAGCACTACAGAATATGTCAAAACATCAGCTTGATTTACTAGACTTTTTTTCCAAACGGCCGAAGCCAGGAACTAGTAAACATGAAAGTAAGCAGCAACACAACTATATTGATGTAAATGCCTTTTGTTTTTAAATTAGTTGAAGGAATTATTTTGTTACAAAGAACGGTAGGCCTACTTGTCCGTTAGTCAAACGAACGACATCATATTTTACAATTAATATTAACCTAAAATGTAACTGTATTCACGTTCTGTCATATGGCAAAAACGAGGTTAACAATCGAACCGATTGTTTTGTTTAATCAGCGTAAATGCAACAAAAAGATACCAGTAATCAAAATGTTCTAACATTTACAAACGTATGTAAAAGATTTAAAGCTTTGTAGGCTTACTATATTCGAGTGCTTTTTTGTGCGGCTGTTTGTGTTGGCAGTGGTTTGTCTGTTTTACGATTGGAGTGCATTTTCTAAGTAAAAATTATTTAATTATGGAAAATACATTTTATTGACACACGCGATTTCATTTAAGTTATTATTTCATATTCGTTTTCTCTTTTTTGTCTAGGGAACATATTTAATTTATCTCTTGGAAAATGAACACCGTATTTTTTTACGTGAGTCATAAATGTATAGACCTATTAAGTTATATACAGTACTCAACTAAACGGATTAACCGAATCAAACAGCCTGATCACGCATACATGTAAACTGTATCCCTTTACAGCAGCCAAATTCTGTCAGTCTATCGAAACTCATATTACAAATATAAGAAAAGAACTTACAAATCATATTATACCAAACCAAAATTAACATAACGTTGTCTGAGTCTGAACATTATTTTTCTGCTCCAAAACCCCGTTAATACCTATATCGTATCGTAATTCATATTAGCCCAACTGAAAAAATAGATCGTTTCATTTTGTAATTTTATAAATGAAATAATTCTTATGTTTTGTACAGTAAAGTAGTAAGTAATTAGTGTATAGTATACCACTTTAAATTTGGATTACTATTAGTGAATTATGATCTTGTTTAGGTACCTGGCTACCTAACATGGGCGTAACTTGGGGCCTAACTTGGGGGGGGGGTAAGGCTTCATAAATTCAAGTGTGTAGTGAGACCATCTATATTATAAAATTAATAAAATGTATTATATTATTACAAAAGAGACGATGTAAAAATAGCAAATTCCTAGAAATACAGCTGCGCTTATTACTTCATTATGATGTGTTCCAAAACAAATCTTTGTTTGTGTAAAAGACACGCATTGTATTCCAGTTAATTAAGTCTCTAGGGTTTTTTTTCGAACAGAAATATTATTTTGACGTATATCATTCAAATCTGTCAAACATTCTCCTTACAAGTTTCTTCAAAAGAAATAGGAATAATAAACTTATACTGTGCTTGCAAGTTTAAAAACTGTCTCCTGTTTGACTATTTGTTAGTTTTTATTTATAACAACTGGAAACAAAATTTTATAATCCTCGGAACATTGAGGGGGCGAGTGCCCCCCTTGCCCCTCCCAAGTTACGCCTGTTCTACCTAGCTTGTCTGAGAACAGCTCACGATATCACCTCTGCAAGATTATAATGCAGCTCTTACTCTATTACTTTTAACAGTTTGCAAATGCCTTTATATGTGTAATTAACCCTTTGTAATTGCAAACTATTATCTCAATGTAAAACCTAATTCATCTGAAAAAGGTCTAACTGTGTGATTCAAGAAAGGAAACAATAATAAAATCTTTGCTTGTGAGTTTGACTCACAGTGATACTGCTGTAATCCCTGAATAAAATGATCAGGAATCGGATGAGTGTGTATTAAATAATAGTAGAGACTTAATGGAATCGAATGTAATGGAATAGAGAATAATGGATAATTAATGATTGCATTTATTTCAGACTCCCATCAAGAGAAAACAATTGCTGGGGAGACTGAACAAATCGAGATGAGATCCGTGGGTGAAGAAGACAAGGAACCACAGCGGCAGTGGGACGCATATGACATCGCTAATTTTGTTGACAATGAACTGTCAAATAGTGAGAAAAATGAAGTCTTGACAAAACTGTGGTCACCACCAGAAACTTTTATTTACCCATCATCAGGAAAAAGAAATTTAAAATTTCAAGGAAAATGGTTGATTGAATGGAAGTGGCTAAGCTACTCAAAGAAAGTTGATGGAGCACTTTGCAAGTTTTGTGTATTGTTCAACAAAGATTTTGTTGGTAAAGGAAGCCACCAGAAAATGGGCCAGTTATGTTCTGAAAATTTTTGTAATTGGAAAAAAGCAAAAGAACGTTTCAGTGAGCACCAGCAAAGTTCGTATCACTGAAACAATGTTGAGGTCGCTCACATTATAATGAAAATTGAAACAAAACAGCAAGACTCAATTGACTTGCAACTAGATGAAGAAAGAAAAAAGCAAATTATGGACAACAGAAACAAATTAGTACCAATCATTGAGACTGTGCTTTTTTGTGGGAAACAAGGTTTAAGTTTAAGGGGTCATAGAGATACCGGCAGAGTTGGCGAAGATGCAGAGGAGAATGAGGGAAATTTCTGAGAGCTTTTACGGTACCGGGCAAAGTATGATGATAACCTACAAAAGTCGTTATCTAATAGCAAAAGTAATGCATTATACACTAGTTGGAAAATACAAAACGAAATTCTCGAAATAAGCAATGCCCTAATTCTTTATGGACTGCTGGCAAAGATAAATTCATCATCATATTTTTCTGTGCTCGTTGATGAAACAACTGATATTGCTGGTATACAGCAAATGTCGCTTTGCATTCGTTGTACCGATTTCTCGATATCAAATGTGGAGGAACTTTTTTTGCAGTTTGTACCACTCCATGATGTTACAGGCAAGGGAATTGCAGTTACAATTATTGACAAACTGAAGGATCTTGGAATAGATATGACCAAGTTGCGCGGGCAAGGGTATGATGGAGCCTCTACTCTTAGCGGAAAATTTAATGGCGTACAAGCCCATGTTCAAGCTTTGTTTCCAAAAGCATTATATGTTCATTGTGCTGCACATTCGTTAAACTTAGCTGTATCAAATTCTTGTGAAGTTCCCTCAATTAGGAACTGTTTAGGTACAATTGGAAAATTGTATGACTTTTTTCATACTCCAAAAAGACAGTCTGCCTTGGAGCAATGTTTAGAACAAGCAGAAATTCGTTCAACCCACGGAAAACTAAAACAACTTTGTGCCACTAGGTGGGTGGAAAGATACACTTCTGTTGCTATTTTTCTTGAATTGTACGATGGTATAGTTTTGGCTTTAGACAGGATTGCTGAATGGCCAGATAAAGATTCTGCTAATGCTGCACACCAGTTAAACTGTACAGTAAAAAGAGCAGATTTTGTTATTGCTCTATATGTTATAAATCAAATCTTTTCCTACAGTAGCATTTTATGTAAATCACTGCAACAAAGAAGTATTGACCTGAAAAAGGCATGTGATCTTGCTGAAGACACAGCGCTGGAGATAAGAATGCTAATGAAAAATACTAACTCAGAGTTCACTAAATTATTTTTAAGTGCTAAAATGAAAGGTGAAAAATTTGATTTCCCACTGAACATACCAAGAATTGCTAACAAACAAACATTAAGATGTAATGTGGATGCTGCTAGTTCAGAAGATTATTATCGAGTGTCAGTATACATCCCATTTTTAGATGCCTTTTTAAATAATTTGGAACAAAGATTTTCAAAACACAAGTCTATTTTGACAGGATTCCAATCACTCTTGCCAGCAGATCCTAACAGACTTTCCGAGGAAACTTTAAATGAGTTTCAATCTTTGGTTTCATTCTACAACAGTGACTTAAACGGGATAGTTGATGAACTAAAAATAGAGTTAAGTTTTGGTACAGAGCCATTGCTAGGCTGAAGAAGGATGACTGGCCAAAGGATGCTTTAAGGCACTGCGAAGAAAATATTCTTTCAAACATTAAAACATTGTTGCACATATTAGCAGTTCTACCTGTGTCCACTTCTGAAAATGAAAGGACATTTTCAACTTTGCACAGACTAAAGAATTATTTAAGAAATTCTACTTCTGAGACTAGGTTAAATGGGCTAGCTCTTCTACACTTATATCGACAAATGACTCCATCAACTGAATCCATTTTAGATAAAATGGCAGAAAAGACACGAAAAATTGACATTAGTTTGAAATAGTGAATGATTGTGTTCCAACTACAAAAGAGTTGGTTCTGACTAGTTATGTTGTTTTTATAAATAACTGACTATATCCTCACAAATAAATGACTGTATTTACTGTTACTAAAGGATAAACTATAAACTAAAAACAATTATTTCAATAAATTCAGTATCTACGGATTAAGTAACTGAAATTATTTAGTATGCTTATATGCTTACATAATTTTTACTCACAACTGCCCTGCTTTTAGAGAAAAAAATGAAGTTTTTGAAACCCCCCCCCCAAAAAAAAAACATCCTGGGTGCGCCACTGTATGTACAGTCATGTACTGTATATGCAAATATAGAATATGGTGGATGATAAAAAGTTTTGTATCAATGGAATTTCTGTACAACTATTGTTGTTTTACAAGTGGTACTAAATGAGGAAAGAATAGGTTTGAACAAAGTAACATATATAAGTGATTGAAAGATAAGTTATTTAGAAAGACAAAATAACAGATGCAGTCACCAGGCATTGCTGTTATACATAAGATAAAATTTTAAGGGCATTGAACTCATGATGTGCATTTTTTGCTTGTAAAATATCTTTTTGAGTTAATTCACAACCTCTTAAACAAATTCAACTGAAGGAATCTTTAATGTGTTTTATAATTTTACACAAGTTAATGTGCTCTTTATAACTTGAAAACTTTTATACTCTTCATTTGTTTATCGCCAGTTTAATGTAATTAAAAATTCCAAGCTTTGTGTGAGTTGCTTTACTGCCACATTTGTGTGCTCAAATTAAGAACTATCACCTATAAAATATTACTGCCAGTAAAGTGTCTACAAGGGCCTTTTGGCACCGCAGTCAGAAAGAAAAATTTTAGTTGAAACATAAATTAAAATTTATAACATATTTTAGTGTGTTTCATCATGGCTTCAAAGCAAACATGAGGGTTTTTAAAGCTGTAGTAGGCCATATGGGTTTTAATTTCTACTGGGATACTGTTTATTATGCATGGATAATTAAACCTAAAATATAACCAAACAACACGCACACACACAAAAACTGATACATATATTTATATACGCATAGCTTATTCCATTCATACACTATCTCCCTATCTTTTGTTTAATCATGATTATTTATGTCATTAGATGCAATACTAGTTAACACATTTGAAGTATAAGAGTGGGTCAATAATAATCAACAAGTAATTACAATTATTTTGAAAATAGAGAATTTAACTTAATTTTTCAATACAGTTCCTTGCTTTGATCGTACCTGTTCTTGTGGGATTAACACACAAACGTCCATTTGCCTCAGAAAAAAGTGATTTCAGCTGAGCATAAATCCACACGTACATGTTTTTTTTTTAACAGTTTTGTTCTTGGTTTGGGGTTGTAAACTTTATGAAATCTAAATCTGTTTTGAATTATTTACGGCAGAATCATGTCAATGTCAATGTGGTTATCAGTTGTGAGACTTGACAGGGTCAGCTCTTTCTTCATATATCACACTTGTGTGATTTTTTGAACTTTTCAGTCCACTTTTACATACTCTACGGAGACAAAATACTGTTCATATGATGAAAGTCTTTGATGGATTCTAGCTCCTGATTCAGATCACAATGATTGATCACTGAATAGTGATTTTCTGTGGTGTCAATAAAAGTGGAGAGGCTATGGTTAAACATCATGGCAGCAACAATTGAACCGATTGATCTGATTTTGTAAACTGTATAGTAGTTTGTTTAAACCATGCAATATACACAAATAGGTTAGCATTGGCAACAAAAAACAAATGCTATTTTGTTTTTGTAGTGCCAATTATTATTAACACATTCCAGGGCAAGTTTTAAAATAGTAGTAAGTGTAATCAATGAATGACTTGTAAAGCTGGCTGATTGTTCATTTTCTGTGACACCTATTCCAAACTTCCAGCACTTAATAATTCATAATTTGTTTCAGTATTTTATTTGAAGGCATGCACATAAATGAACAGTTCTTTTGTATCAGCGAGTCATGGTGGCAATTCTTGAACTTCTAATATTACTCATCTACCATTGACCATGACACATATTATCATGCTTTGATCTACTTCTTAAACAAACTATGAGCATTTTTGTTCCCTGCAAGACTCTTAAACCAGTTTCTCTTAGTACTTACTTTTCTGAAGCTTCAATAGCGTGAAGAATATCATCATTTATAAAATTTGATTTACACCTTCTTTAAAGGACATGCAAGGAAGCTGTGAAAAACAGCTGTAGAATGAAATTAGTTCCAATGTTAACTTCAGTCCTTTACTGTGCTGTCATAGTCAAGGGAATTACTTGAAGGGGGTGTCTAACAGGTGAGAACTGCAAGCATGGTGTACCAGTTACTAGTAGCCTTTTGTAATATATACAGTACTCTGTTACCACTGAAACTCCTGCTACCATCGTCACTTCACCATTTACTTATCATCATTCACTTGATACCATGTAAAACTCCTGACTCCACCACTGCTCCTTTGCTCAACAAAAACAGGACAGCAAATTAAAACGATTATCTACAAAGGAATAGTGGGATCAATAGTGACCTATTGGTCAGAAAGTTAGACAATCACAGAGAAAAATCAAAAAAGAATAGAAGCAGTAAAAATAGAGTTTCTCAGACTTATATTCAGGGTCCTCAGTTTAGAACATGTAAGCTATAAAGACATTAGACAACAAAGTAGAAAGGAAGAAAGAATTGCCCAAAACATAAAAAGATAACAGTTTCTGTGGTATGGACACATGTTAAGAATGGAGGAACAAAGATGAGCTATTAAATTATCAACCAGACATTAAAAAAAGAGGACGCTAAAAAATTATTCACAAGTAGAAAATCAGTATGCTATTATTATTTCAAAACTTACCTACATCTAGTTACTGATGAGACACATGAATGTAGAATCCTACCGAATACTTTCTATACACATAAATGTAGTTCTCTGTCACCCCCTCACTAAGAAAAATATGTAAAATATGTAGATTTTATAATTATGGGTAAATAATCATATAACAAGAAGTTAATACCATAGCTTCTTCAACTACGTATATCAATGGTGACCACCAGTGGTACATGTGACATTTAAGTGATATGAGGTAACACAACAAGATTTTTTTAGTCAAATTTCTTGAATTTTACGTTTTTCTGAACTTTATTTAGTAAAAGTAAACAAAATACTTGTTTGAATACTGTTTATTAGCTTAAGCCTCATGACAAAATTATAATATCATATTAGGTTTTTGCAGGGCAAAGATAAAGGATAAAGATAATGAAAGACTCTTTACACTTCTCTTACATACAGGTCACCAGACAGGTCGAACCCTGAGATAAAGAAGAAGAATACTGAAAAATCTTAAAAGTAGCCTGAAGTTAACTATATAGATTACTACCGACTCGGATCACAAATTATTATTGATAAAAACTATGAATTTTTACCTTATGGCCTAAACTAGCTTTCGCTTCGTCAGAGCCTGAAAGTATTCCATAAATCATAAATGCAGGAGTTAATATTTAGAATAAAGTATACAGTGTTTATAAGAAATTCATGTGGCACTCACTGGCTCTGCAAACCTTGGTAGAACTTGGTTCCTATTACAGTAAACCGCCAGCCATCTCTGTGCATCACCACCATAATCCTGGAACCTATCTTCATCAAAATGTTCGAAATATCATCCATCAATCTCTTCCTTGCTTGTCCTCTTTGTCTTCAGCAATAAAGTCTCCTCACCATCATTTTAGGCATCCATTCTCAGTACATGCTCCGGCCATCAAATTCTCTCGAATAATTAACAAATTTAACCGCACCCTTTCTCTATATTAGATTTTCCAATTCGAAACCTCATCATTCTGTATCGTTTCCCTCGTTTACTGGTCAATTATGTTTCTAAGAAGCTTAATTTCTAAAGCTCTCAGTAACTTTCATCAGTTTTTAATAACTTTTAGTAAAATAAAAGAGATAGGCCTACCTGTTACATCCATAACGATGGAGTGACGCTTCTTCGGTAGTCTGTAGATTGTCACCGCCTGACTGATCGCCTAAGTGGTAAATGTGTCACGTGGTAAAAACGAGTGGAAGTGGAGCGAGAGAATGACAGGAGAAATGAAGCTGACTACAGAAAATTATTGCTTATCTTGATAATTTTATTAACAAAATTCACTTATATATTTTTTCCTTTGACTGTCTACAAGTTTTAAAGATGTTAGAAGTTATTAAGGATGTTTTTTACATTATAATCAGCTGATTCTTTATTGGTTGCATGTCGGATTGATAAGAGCATCAAGTCCGTCGCCGTCGAATTCCTTTTGAGGCACAAGTGTTAAGGTGGGAACCTGTAAAACGAGCATCACAATCTGTAAGTCATATGCAGTGACGTAGGCCTAATTAAGGATGTGCGGCATCCCTCCGCAGTATTCCCTCGTATATCACGAGGGATACGTTCCCATAAATACCGCAGAATACGCGATTGGCGAAATTAACTTACGATGTAAGGTTAGAGAATCTGAACAAATCCGTAAAGCTAAGATTTTACGGCGTAAAATTATTAATAATTATATCAGTGGCGGCTGGTGGTTCCAAATTTTGAGGTAGGAGTAGTTGGTTGAGTCGGTGGAAGAGGGGTTAAAAGACATTAAACTATCATAATCACAGTTATACAAAATTATTACTATAATTTTATAAACCTCAAACAACGGATAACATTTACTTTAAACCAACGTAAACACTAAACCTGACATAACTTATAAATCAAGAAGGGAGTGTTGATTTCATGACACAAAGTTGCGCTACAGCGGTACTAGTGGAGCGTTGCAGAAACTTTGCAACCGCCAAGCTTATATTGGCAACATAGGGCAATTGTGAAGAGTAGCGCACGTCCTCCCATATGTTTGTGCAGTAAGCTCTGCCATTTACTGTTCAAGTTGCAAGCGGCCTACAACCACCAGCCTGCGCGCCACATTTGAATTGTACGTCAACATTGCCGCGTAGAACCTAATACGCTCTCCGTTGAAATTTATGACACTTTTAGCTGCTTAATGTTTTCGTATATTATTTTATAGTTTAGTTATTCTATATTGGTGGTTGTGCAACGCTGCAACCGTAACACCAGCAGCCACTGGATTATACTGCTACGGACACCGGCCGTCTGAAGATAACTTAGAAAAATACGTAGACCCCTAACGTTTCGATCACTAACAATCTGTGAGTGTGTTCCGGTGAGCTAATAAAATTAAATAGTAGTACAAACTGCCTGTCAAAAGCAAGATACTGTCCAAGCATTTAACCTAAAATGATCAAATGAAAAATTGGGAATCAACTTAAAATGTAATTTTGAATGTTCATCTTCCTCATTCACAGCACTTATATTAATGAATATTAATTCTTGGATTTCGTTGTCCATGACGTGTCCGTTACTTAACTAAATACAACTATTATATTAACGACTCGGAACACAAAGTTTTTTAAAAGTAAAAACATAAAGTTTTACCTTACAGCCTGAACCGGTTTTCACCTTTAAAAGACTTCTTCAGAGGCTGCCGCTGGTAGCGCTGTCCGTCCTGTTGTGGGCGACGGAATCTTTTGAAATTACAAAAAAACAATTTTTGAGTCTACTGAGCACACTAAACGAGCGTTCTGCCTGTGCTACCGAAACGGGCAGGGTGCAAAATATACGGAGTGCTATACACACATTTGGAAATAAACTAGTAATTTTTAACGCTGATAGTTTGTTCAGCAGCTTCAGAGGTGGCAGTGGGGTGTCCGAGATGTTGCTCTTTGTAATTGATTTTAAATATTTGACATCCTCCGTGAATTCGGGGCTGACATCCACTGCGTATTCATTTGAGAATCCACCACATACTTCTTCAATTTCACGTCATTCATTTCTTGATATTTCCACAAGAATGAGAATTTTTCTGTATTTCTTGTAGGGCCGTAAATCTGGATGTCAAATTGGCCACTAGGACGTCAATTAATTTGTAGAATACTTCGATTCTAAACCGTTCTTCGGGTTCAAACCTGGGTTGGTCAGATTCTGTCTCTCCGTGAAAACTTTTCACCCTTCTTGCACGGACAGCTGGAAACTCCGCTTTTATTTCATATGCAGCTGCAACCAGTTTTGCTTCTGACAGAATTTTTTCAAAGTTGTTCCGTAATGAAAGTAAATCACCAATAAGACTCTCAATATTGTAAACCTCAACATCTAACGTTGCATTTATAGATTGTAACAACTGACTTCTGTAATTGATCGGGGTTAAAATCTTTACCCAAACAGATGCCATGATGATACACTGAAACGACTGGAGGTATTGTAACAATCCGTTGATTGTTGCTCTGGTTTCTACGGGGATATTTAGCTTCAGTAAAGATGAGACAGCCTCCGCGACCTTACCAGTGTGTGCTGCTATTGGTTTCACACAATCAACCCTAGCACTCCATCGTGTCTCCGATAATGAATGCAAAGAGGAACCCACCAGACCTTTCAAAATTTCCCATCTCTTAGGACTACAACTGAAGAGATTATATACATGATGAACCATTCCAAAGAATGTCTGTACTTCACTACAACATTCTGCAGCACTTACACCACATTAGTTCAGGCTGTGGCATCCGCAGGGAGAGTATTTAGCCAGAGGATTCAATTTTAAAATAAGAGCCTGCACACCTTGATAAGCCCCACTCATGTTACTGCCATTATCATAGCCTTGGCCTCTGCACTCCTCTGTTGGAATATTGCTCTTTTCAAGAACTGATTTGATTAAATTTGCAATATCTTGCCCTGTTTTTTCATTACAATCAGTAAATTCCAAAAATCTTTCCTGTATTTCATATTCATTTGAAATATCATTTAAACCAACGTATCTAAATTACAAATGATGTCTGTTCTACATGGCTTGAATCTGGTGTAGCATCCACAATAATCGAATAGTATTTTGAATTCTTCAACTCGCCTAGGATGATTTGCCTTACATGATCAGCGCAACAGGATATGAATTCATTTTGAATTTCCCAGGATAAATAATGAGCTTGTAGCTTTTTTTGTGACTTGTAGGACTGTTGGACTCGTTCTAGATGTGTTGCCAAAACAGGATCGTAATGACTTAAAAGTTCAAGCAATTCCAAAAAAAAGCCATTATTTGAATCCCCAACCTTATTTGACACACCTCTAAATGGCAGGCCCCGCTCACTCAAAAACAACGTTACATCAAGAAGCCGATTTAAAATTTGTTTCAAGTTAGAGATTTCATCATTAATTTGTGTTTCCAAGCTTTGGAAAATTGTACCTCTATTCTCAAACAATGTTTCCATATTTTTCCATTTTAAATAACATTCTTTGTGGCCAGAGCTATTTTGGTGTTCAGGGATTTTATCATAGAGCTTTTTCCATTTTAAATCTTTTGAGTATCCATTTATTGAAGCAAATCGAGAACAAACGGATTCTGGCTGAAGAGAAAACAATCTACATGGAAAGCAAAATAACGCTTGCCTATTATTACTCCAAACTAGCCATTCCCTGGGTATTACTTCATTATTAGTCATTCTGCAGCTCAGCAATGATGTCGGGAATAATCGCCCAGTAGAGTCAGAAGAAAATTTGTTGGGTGTAGCTCTGGTCCCGAAACCACAGCACTTTCTAAATCTTTTTTATTGGGTTGTAAACTAGTTAGACTTCCGATGTCAAGTTTTGTATGCATACACTTGGACGTATCTGACGACGCAATATCACAACTACCAACGGCATCTTCTGTATCTGTATGAACTGTTGCGATATCATAGCAAGTTTGTTTACCGTTCCTGTTAAGAATTAATGTTTGTAAATTAATATTTTAGTAGAATTAAGTTTGCCAGGATGAAGAAAATAATGATGAGCGAGTGGACTGTAGTTTAATACATTTATTAGGTATAAATGTTACAATTTAATTTTGAATTCGGAAGGTTAGCTAAGCCTTGTACGCATTAAGAAATTTGAAAGATCAAGTTCGGTTACATTATAAAGGTGAGGCGCAATTACGCAACACTCGAATCTACATAAATGAAATGTTGTAGGGCCTAAGGCCTACATAATTTGTCGCGACAATAAAGAAAATGACAGCCGAAGCAACAAGCGTAACTCACGTCTGCTGCATTCGGACGCTCGAAGCACTGTAACGACATGCTTGCCGACGCGAGCATGGCCGGGCCATGATCAGATTACCCAACCTTTCGATTGTACAATTCCCACATTACTGTCCATAACTGCCCGCAAATATCGAACGATTTTTTTATAATACATTTTTAATAATTTATATTATAAAGAAAAACAACATGTACGTTCTTAATAATAGATATCAACCATCAGTAGGTTGTCTTGATCATCGACATTGAATGTTAGATAACAATATTATAACATTAAACTACTCAGAGATAAACCTCAATAATAATGATAAGGTTGAACAGGCCACAGTTGGCTTGCAAACTGATTTATACATGAGTATAAATGTGCATGAATTAGCAGAGATGTATACCATACAATACAATACAAAACATGAATAATGAATAATCTGATAATGCTTGATGATGAATAATTGGTGACTCATCACATGATAGGTCCGATACAAATTGTAAATATTTTATGCAAGTCATGATTGAGAGTCTAAGCCAGTCAAGGCCAGCTGATTTATGCATAACAGTATTGAATATAAAATGAATAGACAAGATTATTACAAAGTTATATGCATGTAAAAACATAGATTTAGCATAACGCTGTAATATAATAATTAAATAGTGCATGCTACACCCAAGAATTGCAAGAATGCACAATAAATTGACATGTGAAAATAGATTATACATTGTTGAATAGTTACAAGTATATAAACGTAATGACATGTATGTCATAATCACAAACATGAATAATAATATATGTGGAATACATGATCGTAAAATACAAATACAAAATATGTGTAAAAATATATGCGTAGTGCATAATCATAGACAATAGATGCGGGTACAATAATATGTTTTACATAGATACAAAGTACATGATAAAATATAATAGAAATATGTGTGTTGCATAATTACAAAATACACGAATACGAGGCATGATAGTATATAATAGTATAAACGACAAGTACAGTAAATGTGTTCACACAAAAATGTAATGCATGTGTTGAGCAATTACAAGTAACACATAAAATTCATAGAATAGTGAAATAGCAATGCACAAATATTAACAAAAAATGTGCAGCAAATATGCATACATGGTTTGTATAGCTCCAAATCCATGTGAATATTATATAACAAAATGTATAACATAAGAACAAATACCACCAATAGACATTACACATAAACCACTACCAATAGCAAATATAAGTATATAAAGGACATAGTATGTGTCTTAAAAAATTATCAATACATGTAAATACAAGAATAAGTAAAGAATACCACCATGACAATATAAAATTTATAATAACATAGTGCATGTTTGTACAATTACAAGATACATGCGAATTTGATATATGAGACACGCTATAATGCGATATCAACATAAAAATGGTTGTGACAGCACATATCACCATAATTGAAGTCGGCCAAATTACCAAACAATTAAGTAATGAAGGCTCATGGCCAGGTAAAACATAACATTGTGCTAAGTAGTTACATTGACATCGTGTCTAGGCCTCGTCCCGCGCCGGCATCAAACATAACTTGTGAATTGGTCTACGAAAGGTGCCAACAGGCGTGCGAACGTCAACTACTCTGATTAAATTGTCTGGTCCGGGAAATGTGGCTGTGATTACCCCAAATTTCCATGCTAATGGAGGCGAGTTATCCTCGATCAGCAGAACCAGGTCACCAATGGAAACGTTTTCCTTTGCGAACTTCCATTTGTGACGCTGTTGCAATTGGTGTAGGTAGTCGCGCGACCATGATTTCCAAATAGCTTGGACAAACTTCTGGAGAAGTTGCCAACGGCCGAGACGAGAGATGGGAACGTGTGACAAGTCAGGATCGGGTATTGCCGTTAATGGTGCACAGATTAAAAAATGGCCAGGGGTAAGTGGCACTGGATCGTTTACATCCGATGAAACGGCAAATAATGGACGTGAGTTTAGACAGGCCTCTACCTGTGACAAAACCGTAGTAAACTCCTCGAATGTGAGTATGGACTTGCCGACAACGCGGCGCAAATGATACTTCAAACTTTTTATACCGCTCTCCCAAAGACCACCAAAATGAGGTGACGATGGAGGAATGAATGACCACTTAATACCATGAGAAGTTGCAAATGATTGGATTGTTAAGGTGGCATATCTATTATGCCAGAGCATGTAAAGGTCATGCAAAACGTTGCGGGCCTTCCTAAAGTTCGTGCCATTGTCAGAATATAACTGGCTAGGTATGCCCCTACGGGCCATGAAGCGACGTAAAGCAGCTATAAACGCATTGGCCGTAAGGTCGGAAACCAATTCCAAATGAATGGCCCTGGTGGCTAAGCAAATGAATAAAGGCACATAAGACTTGGACAGAGTCCTAGATCTCTGCCCGCCGTGACGGATCATGAAGGGACCACCATAATCCACTGCACAGAATAAAAACGGCCGGGAAGGAGTAACCCTGGGAGATGGCAAAACACCAAGCCTTTGAACTCGATATTTGGTATTAAATCTGAGACATTTGACGCATCTACGAATGATGGAACGAATGACTATCTTGGCGTTAATGATCCACCAGCGTTGACGAAGTGAATGATGGACAAGTTGAGCACCAACGTGGAGGAGTCGAATATGCTCACTCTCGATTATAAGGCGAGTGATGTGAGCCGATGGATGCAAGACAGTAGGATGCTTATTATCGACTACTGTAGGTAGGTAGTTGCGACTGCTGTAGACGTCCGCCGACACGTATGATGCCAAACTCATCAAGAAATGGGTCCAGAGAAGACAGTTTACTCCTAATAGAGACAGAAGCCCCATTTCGAAGGCAATTAAGCTCAGTAGCGAAGTGGATCGACTGGGATTGCTTTATGAAAAAGTTAAGAGTAGAATGAATTTCGGTAGGGGTAAGAACTCCCGAGATTTTCTCTGCCCTTGAGGGTCTAGTATTTTTGATAAATCGAAAGCAATAAGTGTACACGCGGGTCAGTCGGTGCAACGAGGAAAAGTCCTTAGAGAGATCAATAGGTAGGGTAGAAATTAGAGAAAGTTTGGGGGTTTGTTTCTCCTCAACGGAGCATTCAGGAAGCGACACATTAGAAGGTGAAAAAAGATTGGGTTCAGAAGATTGAGACAGACAAGCGGGACCATGCCACCAAAGCGGACAATCGCGCAAAACGTCAGGGTGACATCCTCTAGAAATACTTGACTCAACTGGAAATGACGATGTCAAACAAGAACGAATCTGTAGAGTTGTTCCAAAGAATGCCCAAAGTACGCACATTGCCTTGTTTGTTTAATGGAAGTGATAAATTATTATGCTCAGTGACCACATTTGGTTCATTTGATGCCCATTTATGCAGAGTAAAGCCATATTGACTCAACAACGTACTTAAGTCAGATTTTAACTTGATTAGATTAGAAATGGTGTCTGCACCGGTCAACAAATCATCGACATAAAAATCATTAATTATAGCTGAAGCAGCATCAGGAAAAGAAACTTCATTATCCTTACCAATCTGAATAAGGCAGCGAGTTGCCAAAAACGAAGCGCAAGCAGTACCGTATGTTACAGTTCGCAGCACGAAATGTTTAAACTGTTCAAGCGGAGAATTACGCCACAGAATACGTTGGTAATGACAATCGTTATCAGACACTAGAATCTGTCGATACGTCTTCTCGATGTCAGCGATCAGAACATAGTTGTGTATACGAAATCGCAAAAGAATAGAGAAAAGATCTTGTTGGACATTTGGGCCCACTAACAAAATATCATTGAGAGAAAGACCATTGGTAGTTTTAGCCGAACCATCAAAAACGACGCGAAGCTTCGTCGTGGAACTAGAATGTTTGAAAACGGCATGATGGGGTAAATAGTAGGTATTTGAAACCTTGGAATTAACAGAACAATCGTCAACCAGCGCCATGTGGCCAAAATCCCTATATTCCTGAATAAAATTTGCATATTCACGCGCAAGCTCAGAATCACGCTTGAACCTGCGTTCTAAATCTCGCTTCAGCGGTAGCATAGGACTCACCCAACTGGGGATTATCAGACCCGAATGGTAATGAGACGACAAACCTACCTTCATCATTACGATGAGTGGACTTAACAAAATGTTCTTCGCAAACTGAATCGTTAATAATGGGTGCATTATCAAGGACGGTTTCAGACTCCCAAAACTTCTCAAGAGACGCTAGAATTTGATCATCGTTGTTTCTTGCCAAGAACGAAACAGCAGGACCCTTAGAATGACAATGCTTAGGCAAATTGCCTGCTGGAATGTAGCCTAACTTAGTTTCTTGTATAACAGGAAAGTTAGGACCACGAACATATTTGTTAGCTTGAATCAAGTCTAAATAAAACTGCGCCCCTAACAGTATGTCTATGCTGATACATTAAAATGCGGGTCAGCAAGGAAAATATTATCTGGGATATTAAAATGCTTTATGTCAAAAGATTGTGCTGGAAGTTTGTGGGTTAACGTAGATAAGACTGCACACGGAGCATTAAAAGTGAACCTTTGATAACGAGAAACAATACGAACTGATACCAAATTAGTAGCGCAACATGTCGCATTATTAATACATGAGATTGGTATATTAGATTTAGTTAAGTTAAGTTGAAATTTTTTTGCAAATGATGCAGTACAAAAGTTTACCTGGGACCCTGCATCTAACAAAACTCGTGCAAGTTGCCTGTTGCCAGCACGGTCGATGACGAACACGTCGGCTGTAGATAAAATAACATTGTTTGCTGATTGAAGCTTAAATGAACAATAATTACTACTGCTGGCAGAACCCTGTTTTGACCCATTATTTATATGAAGCAATGTATGGTGTCGTCTGGAACAGATCTTACATGATTGTTTGACCTTGCAATTAGGTGAAAAATGATCTGGTCTTAAACAATTAGTGCAGCATTTATGCTTTAATATAAATTGCCCTCGTTCCGATATGCTTAAATCGCGAAATTTGTCACACATATAAATTGGGTGACTTGCCTTGCAGCATGGGCATGAATAATTATTTGAAATCGAATGATAACTTTTAAATGCAGTGCTGCCAGCAGAGTTTCGTAACTTATGTTTTTCAGACTTATTATTAAATTTTAAAATTGGTTTGTTAAGCTGCTGTCCAGCCTCTATCGGTAACGTGTTTTCTAATAATTGTCTACGGGCGTTTAAAAACTGTATAAAACTCTGAAAATTAGGAAGATTTTCAGAATCTATAGATTCTTTCCATAATTTGAATGTGGAATGGTCAAGTTTTGCTGAGAATAGCTGTACAGTAATGAGTTCAAATGAATCCACTGACAATTGCATAGCTGTCAGCGAATTGGCAGAAGACGTTATTGTATTTATAAATTCTGCTAAGCTCTGTACAGAGTCCTTGGTTGTAGACTTCACTTCTAGTAAATTTTGAATGTAATATTTAGCTAATATGAATTTATTGTCATATCTAGCGGACAGCAAACTTAACGCTATTGAATAGTTTTCATTACAAATAGGCAAAGCCTTGATTAGATCTAGTGGTTCATTTTTGAGAGATGAGTATAAGTAATGTAGTTTTTGCACTGAAGTTAAGTCAGATCTGGCATGTACCAAGTCTAGGAATATTGAGTAAAAGTGCTGCCATTCTAGAATGTTGCCTGTGAAGCAGGGCAAACTTATAGGTTTTAATTGAATGTTACTGCTTAATGTTTGAGATGCAGTCTGGATGTTGAAAGTGTCTATTAATTGTAAGATGTTAGTCTCGGTTGAATATAAAAGTTCTTCAACCTCGACTCTGTCCTCTTGGGCAGCATTTATGTCTTTAGAAATTAATTCTATCTCAGACTGTACCTCATCATATTTTATTGCTAAACTCTTTAAACTTTCTACTCACAGTTAAAAAATGTTACATTATAAAGGTGAGGCGCAATTACGCAACACTCGAATCTACATAAATGAAATGTTGTAGGGCCTAAGGCCTACATAATTTGTCGCGACAATAAAGAAAATGACAGCCGAAGCAACAAGCGTAACTCACGTCTGCTGCATTCGGACGCTCGAAGCACTGTAACGACATGCTTGCCGACGCGAGCATGGCCGGGCCATGATCAGATTAGCCAACCTTTCGATTGTACAATTCCCACATTACTGTCCAGTTCCTAAAATTGGATGTTGACGGCTCACAATCAACAGCTAACACATCTTTGGTAGGGGTTTGTGGTATACCGGACTCAATCTCATAGTTTTCTAAATCTTCATTGCCTTCTTCAACACCAATATCTTTCTTTGAAGAAAAAAAACCCAGTAAGTTTTTTTGACCTTTGCTGGCTTTTTCATATTTCTCCCGTTTCTCTTTTCGTTTCAGAGCCCCAGAATTGTGACGATATTCCATTCTATGTCATAAAAAAAAAAACCATAAGGTTGATTCAAACCCAAGTCCAAGTGTCCAAGTCAAATTAAATATTTCAAGATTTCAACGGCCATAAGTAAATTTGATCATCCGGACCAATTAATTATAGCATAAAACTGAAAGACTGAATGAATGAAAAGAAATAATAACACTGATATGGTAAAATTTTCGATTCCATGGATTCCAGCCTAATCAGAATTTATTTTTTTCCTAAAGCTCAGTAGTAGTTCAGTTTCAGTATTTATCATCCATCTGAGATAATTGAAAAACAGTGAAATGGGTGATTCGTTGGTGGTAATATACTTTCTGCTACGCGGTTTTTCCGCTCAGTAGACTTTCTTTGGAAGTTTAGAAGAAGTATAAAAAAATAATAATCCTTTAAAAATAATTGTCATTAAAGAAAGTAGAGAAAAAAATAAATTCTGATTAGGCTGAACTGCTGAACGATACAAATTCAATATTTCTCTTCAAACGTTCAATAATGTTGTCAAAATGAAGTACTGACAATATTTATTTAATGAATCGGTTGTCTGAGATAGCTATAATTATATGATAAAATGCATTATTTGTTAAAGTGAAATTAAATGAGGAAGTGATATCTACAATTTACGTTCTTAACAGCAGTCCGCAATAAAACATAATTTAATACGGGAGGGTCTACTTTAAAATTCCTAAATGATATAAATTAATTCATGTTCCTAGAATTGAATAAGGAAAATTCTGTCTCGTATCTTTATTTAAATTAAAGTAAAATCAAATGCACCAATAGCTTTAAACAAACTCACCTTAATTGAACTTCGTTAAAAGATATTTCACTTCTGGGCCGCCACACAAATTCACATTCACTATTCACACAATTGATTAATAATAAATAATTCACTAGTCCACTTCTAGAAAAATGACCTGTTACATTCAACACTTTGAACAGCACAAAAGGAACTGAGAAGGATTGTTTGTGTAGGGTAGTAGACTACTAGACTTGTAGAGAGAAGAGAGAGACTGACAGCGTTGGCACTGAACATAAACACGAAATATTTCGTAGCGCCCGGCGTAAACACATTTTTCGTGTTTATATTCAGTGCCAACAGTTGAATTCACCGGAAAAATCGGTGATAGCGTTAGCAACGTCGCAGACATCGTTTCTTGCTTCTTACCACGAGAGGCTCACTTGTATTTACAGTGCTCCGGGTTTTCCGTGTATGATTAAATTACGTGATATTATTCATTATAGATTGAAATGATTTTTTTATTTGCATATATTTGTTCAACAAACGTTTTTACTGTATACATTTTTTTAGTCAACTGTTATTTAAATCGGGCCCCCCGGAAGGCCGGGCCCCGGGGATTTTGTCCCCCCCCCCCGAGGGCGGGCCTGGCAGCTGGACATATGCCCCAATGGTCGCATGGCCGGACGAGCCGGATGACTGCCTGCCGCTTTGTCTTATCATGGACAGCGAACATTGGAACGGGAACATCATTTTTTATTTATTGCGGAGGGTTGGAAGGCTGTATTTTTTCCCGATTCGCAACGGCTGTAACGGGGAAGCCTTTGGAAACCTTTCGTTTGGGAAGACAAGATTAGCTCGCCCACAACGGGTATCAGCCGCTGCTTTGCTTCATATAATGGGGTATCTTTGCGCCCGTGGCTTGATTTCAGCGTCCGGGATGTACCAGGTGACTGCCAGACGAATCCAATGCTGGTATTTCTGAAAGGGTACCTAGAATGGGAAGGGACAAGTCATCTGGTTATCTGCTAGACGGTGCATACATTTTTGTTTCTGAATGATCAGTTTTAATGCTTTTGTAGCACTGCTTCTGGTGGCTATTCGGGTGGAAGATGCCGCCCGTCTCCGCGAGGCATAGAGCCTCTGTGCCGGTGGTAAAATGTAACAGTGCCAAGACGTGTGCTAGAAACAAGCTTGGGGAAGGAGTTTCCTGAGAAGATAGGGTTAGACAGAGACGAAAGGAAGTTCCTCGGAGTTATTCAGAAATAGCTGAGCGAGCTGATAAGAATCTCCCGACGGCGTTTGACCCTGATTGGAGGTAGAGGTCCAGACGTACGGATTGTTGGCAGGTAAGGGATGGAAGAAGTTGCTGCCGAAGCAAAGAGGGTTTCGGTGAGCGACCGGACAAATGCAGAAAGAGTAGGAATTCGAATACCTACACGAATTACATGATTTCTAACAGATCATTGAGATCCCGAGAAGGAACGTAGAGTTTTGGATTGGAAATGTTTCAACTTACACTTGTTGGTGGTCGACAAGAGTGACCAACAGGCGAGTTAAGCATAGGTCAGTGCTGACCGAAGAAACAAAAGATTGATAGTAATTAGCCGGTGCATTGCATTATGTGTGCGCTGTGTCTTTCCACCCGAGGCAGGATTGCAGCATCTGGAACGTGCGCAACGGCTGTCAGAAGATAAACATGGTACTGGTTCAGTCGAGATGACCTAAAAACTGGAAGGGAAACCGCCAACACGGTTGTCGGCTAGATGGCGGGGGAGAAAGAGAACTTGATGGCAATGGCACTGGCACCGGAACTGAACAGGTGTTGCCTGTCTCAAGCTCAGCAAGCAGACGCCGTAAGGCACAGCCTCCGTGCCGGTGACCAAGGTAACAGGAACAAGCAGCTGATACAGAGTGTTAGGAGACGGGTGAGAATGGAAAGAAGGACAGTTTTCAGAGGTAAACTCTGGGGCTGTGGACAGAAGTTACTGCGAAGATGGCTTTACGGCGGGTCATCAAGAATCGTCCGAGGGCGTTTGGTCCGAATCGGAGGGGAGCTTCTGAGGTGCTGATGGTTTGCAGGTAAGTGAAGATGAGGTCGCAGCTGCAGCAAAGAGAGTTACAGCTAACGTCCGGACAAAAGCAGACAATGTAGGAACTCGAAGACCTCTTCGGATTACGTCATTTCTGATCAGCCGGTGGTACGTGTTTCCTCCTTATATAGGCGGGCACTGTGAGGTACCAGCGCTAACTACAGTACAGTATAACTAACGCCTACTTCAACAGCGGGATAACGTGCCTACTCCAATTATTTGCACATGATTGTACGCCACCTTTTTACCTTCATTTTATTATGTAGTCTCATGTAAATACATTTAATAACACTGAGCAGAACGTAAGTGGTACAAAAAAGAAAATACATATCATCCTCTCTTACTCTAATAAAAAAAGTCTTTTTTGTATGCCCGTTTGCTTAACCGTTCGGTCTCTCCTGTGTCATCATTGCCATCTCGTTGGGGTGCTCTGTTGTTCTATTTCTGAACCTTGCAAGAAATAGGTTTTAATTTCTTCTTAAACAGAAGTATCTTAAAGTGTTTTACGGTTTGGCACATACCACGAGTCACTGGCCACTGCCCTAAGAACCATGTTTTCGAAGCGCTGAAAGATCTCGACGTTCGAATTTTTATCGATGCTGTCCACTGCCTATCGTAGGCGAGTGCCGTGTACCATACTGGTTTGACGATTGTCTTGTGGAGGAGGAGTTTACTCTTCTTCTGAGAAACCACTACCTATGCCTTAAGTTATATCGAAATTACTCATATTTTGTTATTATGTGTTTCTGTCATGTAAATCTCTTTCCCAAATTCATTCAAGCTATTTGACATCAGATTGTGGCAGCTGAGCACTAATTAGTGCTATATTTTTTATAGGCGAACAGTTACTTCGTTTCAAACTAAATGTTACATGAGTTGTGTTCATTTAGAGTTATTTGCTTTTATTTACCATCTATTTAACCATTTCTGTATTTTGTTTAGGTTGTTTTTATAGATTTTTCGAAGCAGTGGGCCAGGATGGGAATGTCGCCATTACAGTTGATCTAACTGTTGGTATATCCGCAGTAGCCTATATGCGTCTAGCGAGAGTAGGGACCTGGTATGCTTCTTTGCGGAATTCCTGAATTACATATTCATTTTTGGTGCAAAACAAAAAATATCTATCTTGTAAGTACGATTTAGAATGAAGTAATGGAGGTGTGGCAGACGCTTCTCCAATTTATACAGTAAGTCCGTACGCCAAGGCTGACTTAGGCTGATGTCCAAAAACGCTGGAGAGCAGTACTCGAAGTCACTGTAATTTTGTTGATTATACGCTTCGTTTATTCTACAGTTCTATAATTTTTCTAAAATTCAAACTGGTATTTAATAGGGGATTGTATTCTAAAGGTGCTTAGGCCTGAATTCTTTTGAGTAGCATCTTTCCAAAGGCTCACCAGAAAGCCAACAGGACTACATGAAGGTATTTCGCGAACTGGGTTTTCTCAGTTTAGGCAACATTACTATTTCCACTGGTATGGGTAAAACCGATTCTGCGTATTGCACTTCAAAATAACAGGTTGCTACCTAGTATTTTTTGATTTTTTTTTTGTAGCACTATGCCAATGCTAGCCGGGCGCTTTCTTACGGTTTATTTCTTAAATTTTTACTTCCTTTAGATTAAAATTTGGGATTGGTAGTAACACTGGAAAGGATCTTGAGAATGGAAAGATTGAAATAGGCTTACACTGTGTCCGGATGATGTGAATGGGAATTGTGTGATCAGTGACGCACCCAGGATTTTTTTTGGGGCGGGGGGGGGGGGGGGGTTGAAAATTTAGAAATAAGGTGCATAATTTTGGTTTTCCTCATTCTTTTCTTTACAAGGAGGGCTTTTTCCTGGAGAAACGACAATACGCAACTTATAAGGAACCAATGTCGCTAGAACAGGTAAAAATTTACTTTGCTTCATAGAATTTTACTCATGTACGTTCCACCTATAATGCTGCAAAGGCATACTGGACGTGTAAGAATCATACACACAATGTTTGTAAGAATTATGTGTTAAAATCATGTTAAGCACAGGCTTACTAATTTGCATATGCTTATTGAATAATTTAAATTACTTAATCAGTAGACGCCAACTGTATTGAAATAATAACACAATATAGTTAAAATAATCAGACATAAAGCAGTTGCGCACTTTGTAGTGGGGATAAGGCGGGAAGTATGTTATACACGTCAGCCTTTTGAAAATATTAGCCTTCTCCCTGAATGACGAGTCTACGTACGGAGGTTTTGATTTCGATTTCTATTTCGACAGTACTAAACAGTACATATGGACGTTTTGTAAGACGAAACAAGCAACAGATACAACAGAGGTACCATACAAAGATTTCACGAGTTAGAAAATGTTTAACATTTAGTAGGCCTACTGCAATTATTTTGTAAACAGTGATTTGGCACGTTGTGTCTATTGCAGTCTTTCTCCATATCTTCTAGTCGAGCCTAGACATTAACAAACATTGTATATTTTGAAGAACATAATAGTTTGTGTACATGTTACGATTCAGGAAAAAACGTAGTAATATCGGTAAAAATGAGCCGCATTTTTACCGTCTGACGACTGCATTTTTCGTCTGACGAAGCTGACGAAAACTAGTTCAAGGTACAAGGTGAAAGTTTAACATTTTTACCAATAAAAAATTAGTGCTCCGAGTCAGTAGTTATATATTTATAATTAGTTAATCAACGGACACGTCATGGACAACAAAATCCAGGAATATAGTCAAACATTACCCTGGCAACTTAATTTGTTTGAATAAGTAACATTAATAACAGGCTCGAATGTGAAATGACTGTGTTTTAAAAAAACAACAGATGTAAATTGTCCATAAAGAACAGGAGAAATTAATGAAAAAATTATACCAAAATTGTTTAAGTAATATAGCATTTAATTACTTACAACCAATTACAAATATTTAGCTCAATTCTTCCATCCCACTAATGTTTCCTTCGCTGTTATTGTAACTCAAATCGTCTTCACTGCTGCTATCTCGTTATTTATTAATTTTGAAACGAACTGTCACATTATACACTCTTTGGTCTGACCTCACGTAATCTTTTCAATTTTCATGACATGGTCACATCTTGATGTGCAATCTATGAAAGAAATACACTCAAATTCCTTTTTTGCTAAGTTTCTAACACTGTCTATGGAAAATGCACGTTTTTAAGCACGTTTCTTCACGATTGCCTAAATCAGTTTCAGGATTATGTTCAGGAAGTCAGGATGATAGAGTGGAAGTCGTAAAATGTAATGCCCATGGTTTGCCAAAACAGTGGTTATTATAAGAGTTCTGTATGTTGGTTTACTTTGTTTAATTAGTGAATAGAACTCAGGTTAAGATAAATGGACTAAAGAAATCCCATTATTCACTAATCGTGTTTGTCGTTAATGATGTTGCAGGTGGATTTATTTATTCATTGAAATTTTCAGCCACATTTGTCGGTGAAAACGTGCCAAAAGCAATAGGAAAGTTTTAATAGAATAACACAATAGAAAGTTAAGAGAAAATATATAAGAAAATTACGGGAATTCAGAGCAGAACGGCGTCTATCCACGTTTATTTTAACTGACGTTGAATTCAGTTTCGTCTATGCAAACTATAGGCCGCCGTTCTTCTCTGAATTGCCGTAATTTTCTTATATATTTTCTCTTAACTTTCTAATGAGTTATTCTATTAAAAATTTCCTATTGCTATTGGCACGTTTTCATCAAAATCTCATTTGACGAATAATGTGGCTCAGACTAGATGTACTACCATTATAATTAATTTATCTTTTAAAAATTGTTTAAATTATTTTGAATGTTGGTGTTACCCCTTCTATGAATTGATATTCGTAAATAATTAATCGAATAGTACACTTGTCAAAATCGTCTAAATCAGTTTTTATGGGAAGTACTGAAAGATTTTATGTCACCCATATACGCGGATGCTTCTTTAATAATTCTAAAAACACTACTTACTATGCATGACTTTCCTTTGCACTGAAATGACAGGCCACCCAGATTGATCTAGTTCACTCTCCAAAACCGGAAAATATGGCAATAAACTAAACGCTACGCTTTTTTGAAAAGTACGAACACAATTACAATATGCGCCGTTGGCAAAAGAACAATTTATTCACTTCTGGTAAACTTACCTATGCTGCATTTTAGTTTATTATTTAGTAATAGTAAAAAGGTTACTTTGTAAGAATATAGTAATTAAAATATAAATAAGATACTTTATTTATTATGTTCTTACTGTTTGTACATACGTGAGTACAACATTTTTTCCAGACTTTCGGGGGGGGGTTCTAACCCCCAAAACCCCCCCTTGGTTGCGCCACTGGGTGTGATGGAAGTTCTTAGCGTTATTATCACTTCCGGCTAACACTGTTACTTAGTGTTAAAAAATAATGTTCAGCTTGTTTTGCGTTAAGAATGACAAGAGATTCTTAATGTTCCAGTTCTATCTTCGATATTGACGATTGTTGCCTGTAGATGTTTTGTTATATATTTTTCAGTTTCTTGGTTATTTATGTTGTTCTTAATTAGGCCTGTCAGTGCTGTTCCTTCATGCGCCTTCAGCTGGGGTAATTTTCCTCAGGCCCCACTTTCTAGGGGCCCCAAAGAGGAAAAAAGAAACACACGGAAAAATTCTGGCCAAGAGCTGGCCTCCCTGGCTTAAGTGTTTATCATTTCACTAAATACTGAATTTTTATATTCCCACTTTTATGGGGCCTCCTTTCCCTGTCGTAAACAGTAACGATGCGTAGGAACGGCTATAAATATATTCTACTGTATTCTACCCCACAGAGGCTAAAAATATATTCTACTGTATTCTACCTCACAGAGGTTAGTTAATATCAATTTCTTCCTTTTCGTCCCCCTCTGAATTCTTATGGAAAAATATAAAATAGGAATGAAAAAATTACGTTTCAAGGCAAGAAAAATAAATATGTAAACTAACCTTTGTAAACTAAGAAAGGGCAACAAATCATTTTTAAAATACCTTAAGTTAAAAAAAGTAAATGTTATGAGAGTAGTTTAATTATGTTATGAAGAAAATTGGTTAGTTAACATAATTAACTTTAGTTTGCTTAAGCAAATGATGTAAGAACTGCAGTAAGGTAGGCCTATCTCTTATGTATAGAATTTCAATCAACTGTTTATTACTATAATGCGTTTCGTCATTGATTTGATCATAAATAAAACATTACTGTATTTGCTTATCTTAAATATTGAATAGAATACTTAATAAATAAACGAATTGTCTGATTCGTCTGAATATCGTGTGTTTAATTTTTCTCTTATTTTCCTTCCTGATGGGCGAAGGTGTGGCCTCATCGTGGCTTTTGATGGTGGGTTGGGCGGGGGGTAAAGACCTGACCGAGGGGACCCCCGAAAGAGCTTTTGCCCCAGGCCCCCAAATGTCTCTGGACGGCCTTGACTGTAGTTCGTACATTTAGGTATTTTAGTGTAACTTTTGTCGGTGAAATGTGTTTCTGAGGCGAGCGTGACCTCAGTGTCGTGTATCTGTAAAAAGGTTCTAACTTCATTATTTCCACCAAAGTTTCCACCATTTTTTCTGTCATGTAGTACGTATATCAATCTGTTTGTTGTAATACGGATGTAAAAATAGATAAGTTGTCGATTGTAGTGGTTGCGATTGCCGTTAACGTTTTTGTGCGTAAGTTAGAGAGTCCCATCAGGGTACGTTCGATTGTGTAGGTAATGTTTTTACACTGATGATGGAACGATGTTGGAAGTGTTACAACTTTTGTAGTTTACCGGATGATTTAACAACAACCGGTAAGAGAAGGAAGAAGTCGCAGTCAGATGAAGGATATCAGGAAGCAGTGACAGTTTGCCAGTAGACCTACCCTCCTTTCGTGAAACTTAACATATTCAGTAAAGGTTCGTTGGATATTGTCGTTGAGTAGCGTGTTGTCGCGCCGCTGAACA
Organism: Magicicada septendecula; assembly: GCA_034769895.1. Classification (NCBI taxonomy): domain Eukaryota; kingdom Metazoa; phylum Arthropoda; class Insecta; order Hemiptera; family Cicadidae; genus Magicicada; species Magicicada septendecula. The sequence continues at coordinate 420,440,802 of CM068372.1, read as the reverse complement.
TGTTTGCACATTTGACGTTGTTATCTCCTGTGTTTTCTGACACAGTCTTTTGTGATGTGTGTTCCAGACGCAGTGGATTCCTGCAACAAATACTGACGTTGTTTCGGGACACCTGGTATCATTAGATTGATTTTCTGGGTCCACGTTTCCGAGTTCCCGTCTTCAAATGCATACTCAGCTTCCCCGAGTAACATGTAGCCTATGCTTACGGCGTTGTATAAACAATAATTGACTGGTCTAATGCTTTTACTGGTTTAATTTTCTTTAACCAAACTGAGAATACATTTTTTCTTATGCGGTACTTGCTAGTAATTGTTTGTATACATGGCAAAGGCAAAAGCGGGAACTTCATTTACGGAGGGCATTTGGGTGTGTTGAACTCTGTCAGCTGTTCAACAGTTACCGTTGGCTCTTTTTTTGTCGATGCTAATAATTTACGTTGAGTGCTGTATTAAGTAGTGAGTTTTGTACAAAGTACGCTAGCTGTGTATTGAGGTTTGTGGAACAGTCACAAATCTTTACATTGTGTTGGTTGATTATCTGTAGGCTATGCCATTGTAAACTGGGTATTTGCACACTTGCACAGCCTCACTTACACACAGCACACGCACGCGCACGGGCAAATATTCGAAACAGTCTCGGAGTCTAAACGTCAGATAATTTACCGTATATCACTTCTGGATTTAATGTGGGTCATTAAGAACGCATGTTTCATCATGTACTCACTAGTTTCTTAGCTGAAAACACTTCTACTTATCTGTACTGATAAGGGGAGATGTAAACACAACTGCTAACCTTACTACTCTCCAGATAATGAAAACCAGATTACCTTCGTATCTTTCATATTTGTAAAAATACATTTGTGTTTGTTAGTGTAGTGATTTATTAGTACAGTATTTCGAAAAAATTTAGTAATTAAATTCTTTATAAAGTGTCCGTTATTTGAGCGTGTTCGTGTTCGTGCGCGTCGCTTACAAACGCTATCAGTGGATAGATGTGTGTGGTAACTCTTAACACAATTTACGGGGTTACTACTATTTGTGTACCCGTAGCGCGATTTTCAAACGTCTGTTCCTAAGGAGCAGAACATTACCATTTTATGAAAATTTCTGATTAGTTTCTGCGGCAAAACGAGCAAACTGATTTAATTCCATGCGCTGCCAATATTTACAGACATATACCAGGGCGAAGTTTAAAAAAAATTCTTCCTAATCATTTAACATTATCAGGATCTGCAGAAGATGGGAGAAAATTTGTGACAGTTTTCTAGCGTCGTTTGTCGTATTTAATCATGGTTTTGTTAAATTTTAGATACTGTAGGCCTAACTATTCATGTAAGCATTGTTTCCTCACCTACTTTTTTCATTATAACAAAATAAATAGCAAATAACGAGTTCTTTTTCTTTTAATTTTTGTAGTTTTATTCAAAAAAATTTAATCCCTTTCCCAGAAGGAAATCTTTATTGCTCCCTTGTTGCTACGCAAAGTAACGAAAACCTCTTAACTCGTCTGGTTCGGACAGTTGTCATCATTAGCGTGAAAAGATGCCTGTTTGAACCGACTTCGATTATTTCTACGTTCTAACTTATAATCTTCCTTCCTTAACGTGGTCAGATGTGTCCAAGATAACTTCTTTTAAATTCTTCTAGTATTCAGACAGACTGACTACCAGCTGTCTGGTGATTCACCACAGGCAACCGACAAAAACGGTCGCAAGGAAGACTAATATTACATTTTTTGATTCCAGGTGTAACTGAGGTGTAGATATAGGCCCAAAATATATATTTTTTACAGTTTTTCACGAGTAGAAGGCAGTTCGCAGTCCTGATTTTTCTCAGAGGTACCCTTGGTATACCGCTTATCACCGTCTCTTTGATGACAAGGCTAAAGAACTTATTTTGCTTTTTCCCTGTTTTAGAAATACCGAAGACTGGACTCGTTACACGAAAATAATGAATATTGTTTTCAATTTCTTTTTTAAATACAATTCAGTGGAATATGCGTTTAGTTAGAGCATATAAAGTTTCAGTAATATGGTGCGCTAAGAATCTGAATGACCTGAATCTTTGTCATTATACAGTCCCTCGTGGGGCGATTTGTAGAATACAGTTGTATTGACACTGAAATCGCCGCGTATTACAATTCGTCTACAAAAAAAGTCAGAATTATTATCTTCTATTTCTAATGATGGTACCTGGGTGCTAACATGATGGAAAAACTTATTTAGCTCATTTTTTTGTGTTTTCCCAAATTACAGAGGTGACATCGGCATACCACAACCAAAAGTTTAAGTATGTTTATGTTTCAGCTAAACAATTTCTCTTCTAACGAATATGTTAGCCAACGATGGCGATAAAGATGATCCCATTTACAGTTCCAGTTCCACTCTCTGAGAATAATACAGTATTTATCTTTATACTGCAGGTATATTGTACTGATTCCAAAACAACTCTAGTACAGTAGTTCCAAAAGTCGTTGGAACTCACTATCGCTATCACTATCGGATTACCTGACAGTGATGAATCTCCCTCCAAACGTTTCTTTACACTATCAAGCATTAATTTAACAAATATCCTAGCAAAGAAATTCACTACGTCGAACCTTATCATGGTGTCCATCTTGATATCCTTGACGATTTTCGCAAAGTCTTCTGAATCTTTCACAGTCATTTGCAACTCTATCTCAAAGTAGAGGCTTAGATACTTTGTATACCGATCCGAACGTAGTGTTCACATGTGGGGGGAAGCGAGCCTGTAAGTCTCTCTTGACGAACCTTTAGTAATCCGTAGATATACAGTCCATTCGAATTATGCGGCGTTAAACGAGTTCTTAATTTGTGAGGAGTCAGATGTATATATTTCACAAAATTATTTTATACACTCCTCTCATTCTGAAATGTGAGACTTAATATATATTCAGTAAAGGTTATTAGCTTGAGTAGAGCGTTGTGAAACCAGTGGGTCTTGATGTTCTGTGTATGAATGTCCATGTCACTGGAGCATACAGAGTTCAGCGCACGTTAACTCGCAAATGAGTGTAATCTTTACTTTGTAGAGTTCTTAATTTGTGAGGAGTCAGATGTATATGTTTCACAAAATTATTTTATACCCTCCTCTCATTCTGAGATGTGAGACTTAATATATATTCAGTAAAGGTTATTCGCTTGAGTAGAGCGTTGTGTGTCTTCCAGTCGCTGACAGTGGCGTATCTAGAATTTGGCCTTGGGAGGGTCCGGTCGAGTCGGCTTCATACAAAAGAAAAAACAAGTGAAGACTAATCATCATTACTATCTTCAAAGTGGTTGAAAAACGTATGATAACATTCTAAAATAAATTCAATTAAAGTAAACGGTAATAACACAATAAAAATACGCGTTATTGAAACATTGTTCAGAGGATACTTCTTGACTGAATTGAATTTTCTATATTTCATATTTCGAAAGTTTACGCAAATACTGTGTAATGAACCTGTCTGTATACTTAAAAAAGAGTTACTACTATAAATATTAGCGTACAAAGCTAAAAAAATAATAAAATAGTCTTAAAATTAAGAGATTACAAAAATTCGTCTACTTTTTCGACTCTGTGGGGGAGGTCCGGTCCCGTTCGCCCCCCCGTAAATACGCCCGTGGTCGCTGAACATGTTTTTCTCGGGCGGTTGAATTCACTGTGTTGTTCGGTGTAGCTCCTTCTCATCGTTAGTAACGTTATACGAGCGATTCGGCTCCTTTTTGCTATTTATTCGGCTTAATTGACTAATTATTCTTGATGCTGAGATATTTTTGAGGGGAGTTTTACAAAATCTTTCCATGCGTCCTGCCTTAGCTGCTCGAATTGGTCGTGTATATGTTATAGGCTGAATATCTTCGTTCAAAAAAAAAAAAAAGAAAAAAGAGCGGCTCTTAAATGTCAAGGATGTTTCATGTATACGTTTTGGGTATACAGATTAGTATAGTATATAGTATATTAGATATAGTATTCTTCGTACTAGAGTTGAAATTTCGACTGTGACATCTAGGTGTCATGTATATTTTTACCTTTCAGTTCTACAACCGGTAAGATCCGGATTTCAGTATTGTTTGTTAGTGTAATGTAATTTGGTCAGTTACTTACATGAACCTGCTGCCTGAGTGACAGCGCAAAGACTATACCGTGGGCGATGTCCGACGGCAGCAAGGCAGTCTCCATGAAAGCTTCGGGCATGCCGGTGGTCGCTTCCGTCCTCACTACTCCCGGGTGAACAGCCTGCAAACGACCAAATTGTGGTAAGACGGTTATGTCCACATTGTCATGTGCTACCACTACGACCGATCTGGTTTCATGAGTTTTGTGACAAAAGAGTACGGTAGTTTTCCATTAGCTTCGAAGCAATACAATTTTACAACACACACACATTAAAACATTTGCTGATACAGGTCTTTTCACGACATGTAAACGACTTAAAACAATATTAGTTTACAATCAAGAAGGAACATTTTTCGAGCATTAAGCAGTATGCTTGTCGTCAACCGTGTTGGTTTTTAGTCTGGAAAGAAAAAACATCTTCATTGAAAATTAATATTGTATTAAGCAATGTTATATTATCAAATAATAAATTACTTCTGTAAGTGTAGTTATTTATTCTTTGTTACTATATACAGGCTTACACCTGACATACGTTTCACAGATGCAATCTGTATCCCCAGAGGTTTCAATATAAATAAAAGTATAAATATAATCTAAAGATACAGGTAATATATGACAAATGTATGTGAGGTAGGGCTATATGTATACTGTATATTGCAACGTTACAAGTATTATTAAAATGAATACACTTCTGTCCATGTACCTAACGTAACTATATAGTGTTAAACACCGGCTGGGTCGTAGGATTTTTGTAAGTTCCTTGCGTTAAGTAGCCTATATGTGGTTGCACAATAAACGTATTTTTAAAAAGAGGAGTGACACGTTGATGACATGAAATAACTAATTAAAAACATATTAAAATAATCAACCAACGGTTTATTAAATATTGCAAAGAAATTACTTGATTATTAAAATTTGAAATTAGAAAATTAAAAATATTCCCTTTTATAAGTTTACAGTCTGAAAACAAAACATATCTTTGCTACTGAGCACACATTAATAACCTATAGTCATAAATATCTAAACATATATGATGAACAAATTATACACTTATTTTATATAGCATGGGTGTCTGTGTGTGCGCCTCCTGAATGATGACTGATGACAATGACGACGATGATGATGCTGATGCGTCTTCGGTAGTCTATAGCCTGTTGTTGATGATGGTCCTGTGTTCCTCCGTCTATCACATTTCGCCACACGTGTCACTAATATCTAAATGCCGACGGTACGATACGGGTCGGCTTTATTGAAACTAATAAGCTGCAGCTACCGAATAACACACTGTCACCCTACAGCACGCACAAGGCCATGTATTATGTTGAATTGATATTATTCATTAGCCATAACTAATGAGCGCGGGGAGCCGACACGTCGTATGCGTGAGTAAATTGCCAACAAGTGCGAGTAGCCGCGGTAACAAACGCTACTAAGAAACATCACTGACATTACACGAAATGCTTTTTTTCTAGGGTTTGCACTCGCTATAGGATGGTTACACTTCTCTTTTGAATACATGTACAATAATTTACGAATTTTCTTTTCCCATCTTAATATTAAAACAATTGTTCCTTAAACATGGCCGTGTCACATGTTGTGAATTGTTCCAGTTTCTCTGTCATGTTCCTAACTCCCAGTTCTCATCGACAGTCATCGGGCACGATCCGGAAGCTGGTATCAAGCCACGGGTACAAAAGCGGCCGCTCCACTATTATAGCACAACGCAACGCCATAAATTCTTCTTGATATCAGAGTTCTTTTTCTGATCACACAACCTGAACCCAGTCAGTGGTCTTAAAAGACTCTTTACTCTGTCAGTAATACAAACAACGTAGTAAAGATATTGCTTATCACACAGCGAGCTATGGAAATACAACTCGCTTTGGGATCACTTTGAGAGATAAGAAAACAAATATCAGGAAGACGCGAAACTTGTTCCAGTAAAACGGAGCTAGACTGGAAATCTAATTCGTGAGGAGGGAGGAGGGACCAACAGGATAGAACTCTACCAGCCAAGAACCATAACAAGATGTTCAATGACTTAAGCGTGATCATGGATAGTTGTTGAAGCAAGATGACTGCCGTTGCCAAACTTTAGCTACTCGAAGTTAAATATCCATAAAAAACCAACAGTAGATTAGTTCCTATGTAAGCTACACCAAATTCTAACTGCTTTATTAGCGCGTTCAGGAGTGTTATTTACAAATTTCTAACTTTTTCATATTTTTGTCATTGTATCATAGTCGTTATAAAATGATCACAAGTTTGCCTTTGTCCATGTTATCTGTGACGAGAAAATTTGTTTTACAAAAAAGGTAACTTTTTTGTTTAATAAAGATAAATGTTTGTACCTTTAGATTAGTGCTCGGAACGCTGAAAGAATCACTGGTTAAAAAAGTTTTTTTTTTATTGGACACCATTTGTAAGTTGAGATTTCTCAAAGAAACAGGCACTTATTTTTTCTGCCTGTTGTATGAGATTTCTCAAAGAAACAAGCACTTATTGTTTCTGCCTGTTGTATGGGAATGAGGCTACACTGTCTGGTGTCTGGCTTCCATTTTAGTGTGCCTTTCCAGTCTTGCTCATGTAGGTAACCACGTTTTGGTCTTTGTTTTAATCATTAACAAACAGTGATGAAAATATTTTTAAAAATATTGATTTTACAAAATGGCTAAACAAACAATAAAAGTATTTTAGTCTAGACTAAGTAACACTTCAACTGGTCTATCCGTTAGTTTTTTGTGGATGTCCGTACAAAGGAGGAATATGTAAAACATATACTTACAGTAACTCTGATGTTGGATTTCTGTGCGGACAGCTGTTTGCGTAGGGCTTTAGTCAACGCTGTAACGGCGTGTTTGGACGCTGTGTACATTGGCGATGAGTAGAGCATTACGTCCAGGCCTAGTATACTGAAAACAAAAACAAATAATGCCGTTTCTGTTACTATGTTACTGCTGTATTTGGCGACCTACAGCTGTGCACATGTACTATTCGCCCTTTACTTCTTCCCTTTATCCGCTTAAAAAAATATAATATGTTTTTAATTTAGAATGCCATTTTAAAATGAAAGTTTAAAAAAAAAAGGTACGAACTGAAGACGCTGAACTGTAGTGTCAAGGAAGCAGCATCAGCGGCTGAGTTATCTAGACTGTAGAGCGTCCGAGCGTCAAAGGAGACACGAACCAAGAGTCCGAGAACCTCCTACAAGAGGAGGAAGCGGGTGCGGCCCCAAAACTCCGTATGGATCACAGAACACACACACCCGTACTCACAGAAAGACCAGTTTTTCACAGCCACCAGGAAACCTTTCCTCAACGCGTGAACACCGGGGGGTCAGGTTCACGATTCCGTGGTACCACTTTTGCGTACGTCGCTGATTACACGACGACCCCCGAAGCCAAAAATGGTCGCGAATCCGACGTCCAGGGTCGATCCACAGGATCTCTCTCGGAGGTCTACGGCTTTTCCTCCACCTTCTGGCAGGGGTATGGGAAGACTACCCAACCAGGCAGGTTGCCGTGTCCTCCCCCTCTCGCTCGGTTCAATTTAGACTCCACTCCGCCGACCCAACGGACGCCCATCCGCCGTTGAGGGAAAAATAAGCAGCCCGAGGCCGATGCTACTAGGGTTCATCTGTGTACTTAACGGACATCACTAACAGGCGAGAGAGGTCCGACACAGCTACTGACCAGGGACTGTGAGTTATCTAGACTATAAGTTGCGCCCCTCATCCCTTCGCCTAGCTGGATGTGCAAAGGTACGCTCCGCCTTATTAAAAGGCAAGACTTTTAATAATTGTTTACTTAAATATCTGTGTTATATAGAACGTTAATTCCACAACGGTGTACCGAGCCACTTTGTTTTGCCGCGAAATTTTCAGTTCAAGTGGAAACATTATAAATAAAAATATTTGCAGTAAAATATCATGCACGTTTTACAATCTATAACTTTTGAATGAATTGATGTGTGTACGTAGGCGCATACGCAGAGACATCCTGAACTTTTAGTTATTGGCAAACTTTGTTGTAATATAATTAAAATAAGGAACTTTGTTGTATTAACATAAAATGACACTATTGTTAGAAACCTGACGATATAAACTGAACAGTGGCTTAGAGATGCGCACTGTACAGACACCTCGTTGCGAGGCTAACAAAATTTTCAGTCATTTCGCACATGCGCATAACAGTATTATTGTACAATGTTTCATAGTGTGAACATCGGCTGCAACAAGACTGGCGAGAACAATGGAAGCAAGTGTGTGACAGAGACAGAGGTGAGTGAGACGGTGTACTGTTATCGCGTTGTCTTCCCTCTCTCCTCTCAAGACTATACTTGTTAGTGGGGGGTAATTCACGCATTGGGTCGGTGCAATGACTGTTCAGGAAACACTGTCGGGCCTATACCAGCAAGGGAGCCACAATAGTTTCACGGGGTTGTCGGTACTGGATGGGGCCGTAGCCGTCCGCCATCAAGAAAGGTTATTTTAATGGCCATTAAAAAGGTACACCTATTGTTAAAAGGGTTTTACAGTATTGTTACTGGAGCGGCCCTATTCAGCGGATTAAGTGGCATTTTAGTGTGTAGCATGTAAATTTAGTTGGTTCAGAAACTTTTATTTTATTATTGTACGAAATGATAACAGCGCAACGATTATATAATGATAATAACATTATAATTTAATGTTAATATTACTGTGATGTAATAATAATAATAATAATAATAAATTATGAATGATGATTATTACTTACTTTTGGGCCTAATTTAGCACTAAAATAATTATTTTGTTTTTTTATAAGTGAAATTTAATTTTTTTCATATAACATTAGTGAACAAATAAGTTACATAGACTGGGACATCCTTGAAAAGAAACTCACCGGCATCTTTCCTACCTGTCGCCTCATGTCTTTTTTCATTTTTGACCAGTGGGTCTTGATGTTCTGTGTATGGATGTCCATGTCACTGGAGCATACAGAGTTCAGCGCACGTTAACTCGCAAATGACTGTAATCTTTACTTTGTAGAGACACAAGAAGTACAACTCTTCAGTTACTGTTACGCTGGTTGTATTTTGCATGTGACACTGATTAATTTTAATCAATCGTCTTCTTAGTTATATATACACGCGAATAATAAAAAAATATATGATATAAAGTAATATAAGTCTAAATATTATTATTATTATAACATTAATAATAATGACACCAATAATTTAATACACCGGTATGTGTAATATAATTAATAACAATAACAGAAATATTATTCGTCTTAACCATCAACTCATCTCTTTCTCCAGTTTACCACCAGTTGATGCATTGGTGGGGCTCAGGAATCTGCATATGACGTTCCAATTCTCAAAGCTAATCAGTCCTAAAGTAACTAGTTCTGGATAACTAATAATGATATAATAATAATAATAGCGATGACAACGACGACGATGATATGAGTTCTGGAGAATAGTAATGATGATGATAATAATAATAATAGGCTAATAATGTGTTAACTATAGACATTTACTAGTTAGATAGAACTCTTACTCTTACATGTAAAACGTTCAAGACTTTATGGCCATAATTTGATCAGTTTTGGTCAACGGACAATAATAAAAATAAATTTTTACTACACCGGAATAAATTTTTGACTTTTAGTCCTAATGTATTTTGCGTAGAACGTTTAGAGCCAGTTGCGAAAAATTATCAGGTAACTTTCTTTTTTTGCAAGGAGGTAAAAACCATGAACCTTGAAAATAGCATAACTCGACCACTTTTTAATGTAGCCTACACTGATGTGAAACAGCCAAACATATAAGCTTTAAAAATGTGTTACACATTTTTGCAAAAACTTTATTTTGCAAAATCTTTGCATAAAATCTGTGACTTTTCCTTGCCTATCCCACACTCTCGTGAAAATTGAGAGGTAGACATTTTTGAAGATATGCAAGTAATTTTGTCGTCTTCGAATTTCATTCCTTTAAAACAAAATTTTACTGCACTTTTAGAAACATTAGTGGAGGTGAGTATAATTTATATAAACTAATAGGTAATTATTAACACTTATAAACCTGTCAATGTTGAAGACATGGCCTTCGTCAAAACCATAGGCTCGCATAGATTTGATCGCCTCACGGGTGCACACTGACAGAGCTAGCACGTTGGTTTCCAGCCCGCGACGCCAGTTCTCTGTGTCTCCATCTGTAACACACAGTAAACTGAAAAACGTTACGCGTATATCATCTTTTATCCGATTACAGTACAAAACAAAATCATAATCAATCATTAAAGTTCGTAAGAATTAATCATCACACATTTAAATATCATATGCATTCAACTGGATGTAACACGATTTAATTCAAGATGAAATGATTATTGTAGTTCCAACAGGTCATTTACGTACTTCATTAGGGTCAATTAAAGAAGGGACGCAATTTTCATCTAACTTATTTTAATGCTTCTTTGTCAATTATTTAGGACGGACAAAATTCAAGTAGCTAGAATCGAATTTTGCAGTTGTATACAAAAGCTGAATTAGGCCTATAGAATTGTCTACTATGTATACTTTTGTATTCATATAAAACAGTCCAAGAATAAAAAGTATCAATGATATAACTCAGACGTAGGCTATATAATTACGTCTCAACTTCACATGTTGCCAATTTTTGTGTGTGTGTGCGCGCGCAAGCATGCGCGTATCTGTGTATGTGGTGGTTCTGGACTCTAAAGGTTTCTGTCTACGAAAAAGAATTGATAAAGATGTTGGTAAACTGGAACCAACTTAAATCAACGTATAGCCTACTATTTAGTTTGTCTGATTAATTATTGTACTTTAAAATCTATTCTACACGATACAAAGATTCAGGTCAGCTAATTCACGTTTAAGTTCTGCTTTGCAGAAACTTCACACGTATGTCCTTGAGAAATACATCTTATGAGTGTGGGTGTGGCAAACCTGAGGTAGAATTTTGCTCCATGTCTTGTGTGAGGTACCTTGCTCACCCTGACGCTATGTGAGCATTTGAAGAATGGGGTCGCTTTTTTCATCAATATCTTTTTGATTTGAAGGAATGGAAATAGGTATTACGGATTTGTAGACTGACTTGTGTATTCACAGCGATAAAACCCATTGCTGTTTTGCTTTGCCATCAAATCGTATTCCCACTTAAAAAAAAGGAATCACGTGATCGCTGGACAATGCATGACGTCCAATGTAGTGGGTCGTGTAGAGCACAGTGGAACTTGTCTAATCTGGAAGGGGAAGCTGATTTATAGTGAATAAGATCCCATCTTGACAGAGTGTCAAAAGGCCTTTTCCACGTTTAGTAAGAGTCCGACTGCTATGCCTTCCACCAGTAGTGGAATGGCCCGAGCGCATGCTAGTTATCTACTTCGCTTTCGACAACTAAAATTCAAATATCGGTATGGAGAATCATACATGACTTCCATATTCTAAGATTTATATTTAAAATAATTTTCAAAATAAAATATTTCCATAAAAACTACTTCTTTCTTCAGCCTTAACCAAAGTACTGTGGTCACTAACGTATACCACCTCACGATAGTGTACTCGATTTTCACTAATGATGGCAGTCGATGGCACTGCCGAAACGTCTGGTTTTGCAGAAATCATTGGACCACGGCCGAACAGCCCGGGAAGGAATTTTAACAACAAACTACATCTTTGTTGCCGATCACCTAGTACACGTATAAAAAATTATCTCCTCCACCTTCAAATATAATTTTTATTTATAGAAAATTACCCCCTCCCCTTCAACTACCCTTTTCATTTATAGATATTTCATCTATCTTTCTACAGTGGATTGTTATGACCTTCTTTTCAGGATATTTTATTTATCAAAATTAAGTACTTTACTCTTGTTAAAAAATAAAACGTTGGAAATAAACTACCCCTTCCCCTTAACCGATCTCCACCAAAATCAATAGGCCTCGAGTCCTCTACAATTCAGGAACGTGTGCAACAAATTGTTTGATTCTGTTTGAATTTGCGGCAGTTATTGTTCGCCATAGAAAAAAATCCACACACACACACACACACACACACATTTCAAAAAATGACTTTTCTTCATGTTTTGAGGGTAGTACACTCAGAATCAGCTCTTATCTCGAACATGATTTTTTCCGCCATCACCATACTTCCATTTCCTTATGGAACATGGAAGTAAAAACACGACTGCCGACAACATTTGATCGGTTGAGCTTGCTAAAAGTAAGTTTGAATAGACAGAGGCAGAGAGAGATAGCGTGTTTAATTTTTTTATTGGACATATAATTCGCCTTATTAAGTTCAGTTTCATGTTAATTTAATGCCCACAATGGATGCGTTTCTTTAAAGGTGACAGAACCGAATCTGTTCCAATGTCAACAAGTAAGAACTGAAGCTAAGGGGACGTCCATTAATTACGTGAGCTCAAAATGGGGGGGAGTCCGGCAAAATCTCACCAAATCTCATTTAAAGGGAGGGGGGCCAATGAAAATCTCACGTCAACTTTTTAATTTAGAGAATATACATTATTATAACGCACCTTACACGTAGTTATCATTTTCACCTCTAATTTCACAGAAAAAATGTAGTACATAGAAGATATGCTTTAGGTATTTTTAGTGGTATGAAGCAAAAACATGAACATATCAAATAAATTTAATTATTTAAAAATTATAGGGTAAACCACACGTGAGGGGGAGGGGGGTCCCACCACATCTCACCAAAGGGGGAGGGGGTCCAAATTAGAAAAAAAAGCCTCACGTAATTAATGGACATCCCCTAATACGATAACAGGTTTCACACATTCATTCTAACTATTATAATATTTCTGTATCTTTTGGAGCATCGAATGGTAGCTTAAAATAAGTAATATATTTCACATACAGAGTACCAATCTGGTGCCGAGTAGACAAATATTAAGAATCCATTTTTAAATTGAGTTTTAGGCCTATAAGGAAATGATCGGGAAAATGGAAGATGAAATATAAAAATTATATAAACTACAACAAATATGTAACAGACAAACGTTGTAAACTTCATTAATAAAACAAAATGATATCACGACGTGAAACCGATAAGGTCAAGATTGTCGTAGCAGAAAGAATTTTGGGAGAAATAATGAACTTTAAGTGTGTTAGGTTGCTGAAGGGAAGATTATATACTATATATATTATATACGTAGAAGATTATATATTATAGACGTAGAGGCAGACCAAGCATGAGATGGTTGGATGGCGTAACAGAAGATCTTGCTAGCATGGGAATTAGAGGGTGGAGAGGAAGGACGGAGAACAGGGAAGCATAGAGGAGTATTGTTGAGGAGGCTGAAGACCACAAAAAGCTGTAACGTCAGATAATAATAATAATAATAACAAGAAGAAGAAGTGTGTTAGATAATCTCCTTGGATAATCTAATCACGACCTAGATCAAAACAATTGAGCGTTTTAATAATTATTATTAGGCCTATCGTATTTGTATTATATTATAATATTGTATTGTAATGTAGTATATCACATTTTATTTTAATATATGTGGCTGTGTCAGCCGATGTTTAAAGCAAGGAAAGCTACAACATTGGCAGTACTCGTGTGCTGCAGTGAGAATTGGGTTACGACAGAAGTAGGCCTACAAGCAAGACGGCTCCAAGACATGCAAACCAACCAATCGAAGAGACGCAGTAAGAAACGAGACCATAAGATAATGCTATGAATTTGAATGGAAAGATTAATCCGAACTGTATGAAATGTCTTTTAACACCTAGAGAGAAAGAAAGAAACTAGGTTTCCGCTTAAGTCAAGTAAATATGGATAAGGAAGAAACTTAAGGAAAGTTAGGAAAGATGGGAATTTTTCAAGCAAATGCTACAACATGTAATCAGGTGAGTACTTGGTTGTAGACTTATTTTTTTTTGCCTGTGTAATAACTCTGTGGGTAAAGTGGAGTGCATTATATTCGGGAGCTCATACGATGGCGAAATGTGAAAGTACATTGCCCAGAGAGAGAGAGAGAGAGAGAGAGAGAGAGAGAGAGAGAGAGAGAGAGAGAGAGAGAGAGAGAGAGAGAAGAGAGAGAATGTGATTCATTGCACTCATGTAAGCAAAACGATTGACTGGCTCTTGTTAGCTGACGCATCACGTGATAAGCCTTCTACAAGCGTCTACGCTTCAGAATAGCTTTATTATCAAGCCGTAAATCTGGCATGGTGGGAGTGAGAGAGAGAGAGTCGCGAGCGGAGCAGGCGTATGGTAATCTTAATCTATAGGCCTACTCCTACTATCATAAACAAGCAAAGTTTGTTTCATTGCCCGAGATAACTTCAGAAACATGCTGACACGATTTTTTAAATTGTTTCACCACCGTGTTCCTTGAAGTTTGAGGATGGTTTTATACATAAATTTTAACCGATAATTTTAACAAGTTTCAAAAACAGCCTCACGAAGTTTCTTATTTAATTTGGGTGTAGTGAAAGTTTCGGGATGCGACAAACTTTCCTTTTTATGGGAGATAGCTATATGGTGTCAGCAAGTGAAATTTAGAGAAAATTCCAAATTTTATTTTGGTTTTTGTTTCAATAAAATCCTCCTTTTCATTTTCAAGATATTGGCGGTTTTGTAAGAAATTTGGTTAGTTGGCACGTGCAGCAAAGCGCACGAGTGGTGCTAGTACAGTATAAACTATTTCTTATCATCATAACGATTTTACTTAATATTTAGTAAAACTTAATGTAATCATATTTTAATATTTATTATATTATTACATTTAATAGTAATAATTTTAATTTTAAGTAATACCTAAATATGCTAATCCAGTTGTGATGAAAGCTAGTCCAAGGCGATTGCCTGGATGTCTTGTGGAGTGTACTAACCAATTATTCTTATAATTTTAAATTGTTTTGTTATTTTAAATTATTTTTGTTTTTTATTTTTATATTACATTTTATTTTTAATTAACTAATTTTTACTACTACTACTAAGTCACTTACTAAATTACATTTATTATTGTGTGTGTGTGTGTGTGTGTGTGTGTGCGAGAGAGAGAGAGAGAGAGAGAGAGAGAGAGTGTGAGTGAGAGGGTGTATAAGGGGGGAGAGCGAGAGAGAGGGAGGGTAGCCCGCGTTTGCTACGTATTTGTACGTATGCTAAAACTATAGGGGAGGTGGTGGTAATATGGACCGGTATTTTGTTTTGGGCAAAATACTCGATTTTGAATGTAGCTATTTCATCATTAATCATCACTACAATTAACAAAATATCGGTATGGAGAACCATACATAACTTGCATGTTCTAAGATTTATATTTTAAATCATTTTCGAAATGAAATATTACCATAGAAACGACTTCTTTCTACTTACTGCTTCAGCCTTAACCACAGTACTGTGGTCACTAACGTATACCACCTCACGTTATCGCACTCGATTTTCACTGATGATGGAAGTCGATGGCATTGCCGAAACGTCTGGTTTTGTAGAAAACATTGGACTACGGCCAAACATCCCGGGAAGGAATTTTAACAAAAACTACTTCTTTGTTGCCGATAACGTTGTACACACACACACACACACACACACACACACACACACACACACACACACACACACACACACACACACACACACACACACACACACACACACACACACACACACACACACACACACACACACACACACACACACACACACACACACACACACACACACACACACACACACACACACACACACACACACACACACACACACACACACACACACACACACACACACACACACACACACACACACAACTAGATGACCCGGTGAACTTCGTACCACCTAAAATTGATTTGATTGTAACTCTTCATAAGCGATTATCAATCCTAATCAACCTTCCAACTCCAATTCATTGAGATCGATAATATTAGCCGCATCGTGTACGGTTTGAGTTTTGTTTGGTTATTAAATGAAACTCGTTTGTAATTCAAATGAATTCAATGTCTTTTATTTACATGAAAGATAAATGCAGTTAACATTCAATGCAAAGCTTTCTGGTAAACTACGTTTTTCGTTTTGTTTTCCGGTGCGTAAATAACCAAAGATGATGGCTTTCCGACACGCGAACACGCGACATACAGTTGTCCATGCGCGAAACACGGAAACTCCAAGTTAATTCCGCAAACTTCCAACGACTGGCCTTGTGATTTGTTGATGGTCATCGCGAAGGCCAGACGCACGGGGAATTGCAGCCGTTTAAATTCGAATGGCAAGTCCGTTGGAATCATCGGGATGCGCGGAATCAAAACATCCTCTTCTTTGTACTTTCCCTTGATAATCGTCGCCTCGATGTCGTTGTTCATAAGCATTTTCACAGCCAGTCTCGTTCCATTGCATAGTCGAGGTTGATTGATGTTACGCAACATGATGATGACTGAGCCTACTTTCAATTGCAAATTGTGAGGTGGTAATCCAGGCAATTCCAGCGAATTCAAAAATTCTGTGGGATAGTTGACTACCTCATCCTGGTTGATAACTGTGTCAACCGATTTGAAGGAAAACAACTGTCCCGGAATGAAATTTTGAATGGACGCGTTGAGATCATCGACATCTTTGTTTTTCGCTGCCAATATGGCTCGTTCGCTCAGCCAATTATGGTTTTTGAAGTTCTGCGCTACGTTCGGAAAAACACGCCCAATGAGCTCCTCCTTCGATTCGGTCAACTGACAGAAATCAGTGGGCAATGTGATGAATCCGGTCGAGATGTCAACTGCGATTTTCCCATTACCAATGTCCAACAATTGCTTCGAAAACACATCTGCATTTCGATCTTGTTGCAAAAACACTCGCATGTTAGTCGTCAATCGGAGTGTCTTCACATGCCGCCACAAATTTGATGATTTTAAGCACGCGTTTAGTTCGTCAGCTACAGTTGATCGTGGAATAACTGGAAGAGTCTGACGGAAATCACCGGACAACAGAATAATGGCTCCACCAAAAATGTTTTTATTGTCACGAAGATCTTTCAACGTTCTGTCCAGCGCCTCCAGTGACCTCTTGTGGGCCATCGTGCATTCGTCCCAAACGATCAATTTGCATATCTGTAGAATCTTCGCCATTGCGCTGTTTTTGGCGATGTTGCAAGCTGGTGTCTCGTTGATTTGCATGTTCAGTGGCAATTTCAAGGCAGAATGTGGAGTTCGTCCGCCTTCTAACAAAGTCGCTGCTATTCCAGATGAAGCTAATGCTAGGGCAACTTCATTCTGCGTTCGAATCCTCGCCAAAAGCAATGAAATTAGGAACGTTTTTCCAGTCCCTCCGGGAGCATCCAGGAAGTAAATTCCACCAGTTTCATTGTCACAGCTTCTATCAAAGAGTCGTACGCAGTCTTTTGTTGTTGATTCAATTGCGAAACATTTGTACGAACTGCTTCGGCTAATGCTTCGGTGTCGTATTGTTGTTCTCTTTGTAACTCGTGGTTAAATGCATCGTGCATTGGACGATTGGGTGATATCATGCCCAAATAGGACAACACTTTATTCGCCATCAATAAACACATGTCTTCTATCATGATCAATGTCTCATTGTGAATTTCTGCAGTCATTTGCAATGTCGGATTTAAAGTTTGGCGACGCACACGATGCAAAACATCTTCAGACATGTCGTCCTTATATTTGACCCACAAATCGTTCGGATTCGAAGGGAAACATGTGGATATGATAATCGCAAACAATGTGCGAATTTGATGCGGTGATGAAGATATGACGGAATCTTTGAGCGTATTGTCCCAATGCGAATCGTTCTCGAGCAAGTGTAAGAGTTGACACGCCTCACGGTTAGTCGCACACAGATGCCCATTAACGGTTCTCAGTTGTTGAAACGACGTCGGACCACGAACATTCACCAACAACAATCGAAGATAGTAACATTCGTCGTTATTTGGATGCACCGTGTAGATGCGACCCAGAGCGTCTGAGGCAAATACATTTGGATGTCCTTCAACTGGTGTTGATTGTTTCCGACGCTGAAACGATTTCGATGATGCGTTCCATGTGTAGTAGGGTGGCATTTCAGCATACAGCAAAGTGCGAGCAAAAGCATCTGCTTGACAAACCGAGAAGAAGCTTGTCAATGTTGTCGACGGTGGCCGTGCCGCTCTGTCCGCTGCGTTCTCTGGATTGAAATACACTCGTTGTCCGTTTTCCAGATGTACTGCCAAATGTACAACTGTAGGGTGTCTTTCGTGGATCGCAAAGGAAAAGATGCGCCAAATCGCCTCGTTGCTGCTGACATAGCGACCCATCTGATACTGAGACACTTCGTCGTTTGCATTTGTCACAGCGAAAAGAGCCATATCGCTGCCTTTGTTCACATATTTGCGTATGTACTTGATCGACTTGACGGAGTTACAGTATTCCACATTGATGTGAGCCTCAAAAGCCTTGGACAATATCGGCGAATATGGCACAATCCAACGATTGTCCACATTAACATCTTGTCCTTTGACCTTCAGAACTGCAGATCGCCCATTGTCCGCAACTGATCGCCGACGATACAATGGGTATCCGTCATTGCCTGTGATGGTGTCAGCAATCAGGTCTCTCGGGTATCGCTTGGAACACTTACCATCGATCATACAGGGCGAGTCGTTGTTGAAAACTCCGCAAGGTCCATGGATCATATTCTTAGTCACCACTGCATGCAATTTCGGATCAACAGCTTCATCCGCGATTTCGGCTGAGATGATTGAATCGATTTCATCCGGCCTGATTTTGTCAACTAACCAAACCAAAATGTGCGCATGAGGCAGACCACGCTTTTGCCATTCAACGGAGTACATCCAACAACGAACTTGGCCATACACACGGTGCTTTATGATGAAATCCATCAGAGATTTTAATTTTTGTTTAAAAACTCTGGCAGTGATGTCATGTCTGTCAACTGGTGTTTGGCTGGGTAGCAGTTCCTTCTTGATTTCGATCCATTGAGGGTTACAGGTGAATGTTATGAATAGGTCTGGGCGGCCATATTGTCTAACATACGACATCGCATCTTGCGCGTACTCGTGCATGTGGCGGGGGCTTCCAATGTAAGTGGCCGGCAAAATTGTCATTCTTCCCACGTTGTTTGCATCGCCGTCGGCATTAATCGCATCGCGGAGATGAATGTATTCTTCAGATCGGAGCTGCTTTTGGTTCAAACGAATATATGTCAATCGCTCAGTCTCAATTTTGACATAAAGTATATGTCAACCGCGAACTGATGGAAAAGACGGCGACACTTCAAAATGTGATTTATTTCACCTTCACGGATCATAAGTCTGTATGAATAAAAATTCATAGCACTTACTTTTTATTGGTTTCAGCGCCTGTTAGTTGATTAACCATTTTGATGTTGAAATGGTACCCGTCCTCGCCCTGCCAAAAGATCAATGGATATTGTAGCGCATCGTAAGTCCTGTGCGTTTCGGACACGCGTTTCAATTCATTGTTCCGACGATGAAGCACGATGTCTCTAGATTGCAAATTTTCTCCGACAATAACAACAGCCACTTCGTCGATTGTCGGCGAATTGAACCTTCTTGGGTGCTCACCCGCAGGCGTTTTGTCAGCCCTGATGACGATATTATGGCTGTCGGATGGCATCCGATCCAACGCAATTTTGAACAATTTGATCAATTCGTTGTTCTGATGAAGAAACGTTTGCAATTCTCTGACAATGGCTCGCTTCGTTATCGGATTGTGAGCACAATGCTGATTAACTTCCGCATCCGAATTGCCCATGAAATAAATTTGTAAGAATTGATGGTCCGCATCCGGTGGCGGTAACAGCGCTCCTACTAAATGATATATTTGCCCTTGAATTTTGAAAGTGGGCATGAAATTGTCCCGTACAATATGCGTTGCGTCAAACGACGTCATTTGGAAACAACTGTTGTATTTTTGGATGTTGGCCAGGAAATGGGTAGAATCACTTCCCGTTCCAGACACTAATGAGCGTAATGGCTCTGGTGGCGGGACCAATTGTGGCAATTTCACTTTTCCACCCTCACAACACAACCCAGGAGATTCACCGCTGAATTTCAACGCCTTACAATGCGGACAAACGACTGACATTTCTCCAATCGTTACTGATCTGTCCGCACCGTAATCGATTTCCGGATCGTAATGGAATGCCGCTGGTTCCAGGTTCACAGGAGCACCGCGTCAGCGCAATCGGTCGTGTTCATTGTGTCGTGCTCGCTGGCGTTGTGTTTGATGTGCACGAACTCGTTGCATTCTGAATCTATTCGCTTGTCGTTCATTTTCAGTCGCTCTCGAGCGTAATTCGGACATGCCAATACGACTATTTTCATATCCGTCGCTCGCTGGTCATCAGCGCGGTTTGCACGTGAAGTAGCTCGCCGCGCATTTGACTGACTTCGACGACCTATGTCACCTCGTCCTCTCCTTGGCATTGTAATAAACACTGTAAAACGACAGGGAATTGTTTTCACAGTCACTCTGTCGAACTTACCTTGAGAACTTTACAATATTGAAATCCTCAAACTAATTCCTCGAGTCTCGCTAAAACACATTTGAATGAATTTGTGGTTATGTCTAAGCCTGCAAAGTCAATTTATTGTAATGAACACTGTAAAACGACACGGAATTGTTTTCACGGTCACTCAAATCTGTCGAACTTACCTTGAGAACTTTACAATATTGAAATCCTCAAACTAATTCCTCGAGTCTCGCTAAAACACATTTGAATGAATTTGTGCATGGCGCAGCTGTAAAACAATAGGTCCGCCACGAACGCCATCTATTGAAAGTAATCGACAAACTAATTCCTCGAGTCTCGTTAAAACACATTTGAATGAATTTGTGGTTATGTATAAGCCTGCAAAGTCAATTTATTGTAATGAACACTGTAAAATGACACGGAATTGTTTTCACAGTCACTCAAATCTGTCGAACTTACCTTGAGAACTTTACAATATTGAAATCCTCAAACTAATTCCTCGAGTCTCGCTAAAACACATCTGAATGAATTTGTGGTTATGTATAAGCCTGCAAAGTCAATTTACCTTAATAGAATGGCTGATCAAAATGAATGTTCGCAAAATGTAATTAAATTCGCTTTAACCAAATCTATTCTCAAAATCCACTACCTTTCTTTTACGAAAAAACGATTTGGAATGTAATAGATTTCACACAACCGCACGGAATGAATAACAGTTATGCATAGATTATGCATGGCGCAGCTGTAAAACAATAGGTCCGCCACGAACGCCATCTACTGAACGTAATCCGAAGTGGCAATTACCAATTTCGATTTTTTCTATTTTTCGGCTGTTCCTTTGGGGTTTTCCTAATGTTTTTTTTCCTAAACCACCCCAGTATTGAGGCGAACAAAACAAAACAAAAATTATTCAAATCGGTCGAGCCATTTTCGAGTTTTTGCGAGACTAACGCACGGCAATTGATTTATATATATATATATATATATATATATATATATAGATAGAAGATATGCATAAAATTAATGGCTTGTATAAGTTAATGTTTGATCTCCATTAAGTAGTGCTCAAGTTTCCAAAGTTTTAATATTATGATGTCCGTAATTAAAACATCAGAGCAGGTTTAATGTGTATGAGGGTACACCGTGGACAAAAATTTTCAACATTTCCTATTGACCGTTGCTTAGAGTAAAGCTGCGAATCTACAGTGTACGTTTCACAGAACAAACACGCGGAAAAGAAGGAGCGCTCCGAAGTCACTCATGGACCCTCAGCATCTTGCAGAGGGTTCATTCCCTAAAGACGAAAATTCTGTCTATGAATAGTTCCTCTGTAAACACGTGCAGTCACACTGCCCAGCGATCCACAGGAAACAAATCGCTATCCACGCTGGACAATTTTTCGGCTTGCACGCGTTATGTTGGTGTGGGTTTCGGCACTTTCCATTTAAAAAGCGTGCAAATGTAAGAAAATAAACATGAGTGAGGCCAGAAATAACGCGAATTTTGTGTGTGTGTGTGTTGTGTTCCCTGCCTTTTTATTACGGTAGTCATAATAATAAAATGGAAACGTAAACATTACATAATTGAGATATGCTTGCCTGCCACGAACGATATATTTTCTCTCATACATGATTTACATTAAAATGAAAAAATTATAATTTTATTGCCTGACAACAAAATTATTTTATTTTTAACAATTACCATTGTTTGAAAAAGTTTAAATGAATTTTCAAGTACTTTACTGTTGTTAAAACGTAAAAGGTTGCAGGTAAACTACCCCTTCCCCTTAACCGATCTTCACCAAAATCAAAAGGCCATGAGATCTCTACAATTTAGGGACGTATACAAGAAATTACTTGATTCTGTTTGAATTTGCGGCTGTTATCGTTTGCCATAGAAAATTACCCTTGATAAAAAAACGTTGCAGGTAAACTACCCCTTTCCCTTAACCGATCTTCACAAAAAACAATAGGTCTTGAGTACTCTACAAATCAGCGCTCTATGCAAAAAATTATTTGATTCTGTTTGAATTTGCGGCTGTTATCGTTTGCCATAGAAAATACCTTTGTTAAAACATAAAACGTTACCGGTAAACTACCCCTTTCCCTTAACCGATCTTCACCAAAAACAATAGGTCTTGAGAACTCTACAATTCAGGGCTGTGTGCGAAACATTATTTGATTCTGTTTGAAATTGCGGCTGTTATCGTTTGCCAAAATAAATTACCCTTGATAAAAAAAAACCGTTGCAGGTAAACTACCCCTTTCCCTCAAACCGATCTTCACCAAAAACAATAGGTCGTGAGTACTCTACAAATCAGGGCTGTACGCAAAAAATTATTTGATTCTGTTTGAATTTGCGGCAGTTATCGTTTGCCATAGAAAAAAAATCTACAGATAGACACATAAACAGACAGACAGACAGACACACACACACAGACACTTTTCGAAAACGACTTTTTTCATGTTTTGAGTGTAGTACAATCAGAATCTGCAATAATCTCGAACACGATTTTTTTCGCCATCACCATACTTCCATTTCCTTAAGGAACATGAAAGTAATACGTTCCTTGTAATGTATTATGAGTAGCTATGGACAAAAATTAAACTGTTCCATAGTAAATTATTATTACTTCCATATTCCTTATGGAATGGAAGTATGGTGATGGCAAAAAAAATCGTGTTCGAGATTATTGCATATTCTGATTCTACTACACTCAAAACATGAAAAAAAGTCGTTTTCCGAAAAGTGTCTGTGTGTCTATCTGTCTGTCTATCTGTCTGTCTGTCTGTCTATCCTAGATTTTTTTCTATGGCAAACGATAACTGCCGCAAATTCAAACAGAATCAAATAATTTTTTGCATACAGCCCTGATTTGCAGAGTACTCGCGACCTATTGTTTTTGGTGAAGATCGGTTGAGGGAAAGGGGTAGTTTACCTGCAACGGTTTTTTTTTAGCAAGGGTAATTTTGTTTGTTTGGCAAACGATAACAGCCGCAAATTCAAACAGAATCAAATAATGTTCCGCATACAGCCCTGAATTGTAGAGTTCTCAAGATCTGTTGATTTTGGTGAAGATCGGTTAAGGGGAAGGGGTAGTTTACCTGTAACGTTTTTTTATCAAGCGTATTTTCTATGGCAAACGATAACAGCCGCAACTTCAAACAGAATCAAATAATTTTTTGCATACGTCCCTGAATTGTAGAGGTCTCAATGACTTTCGATTTTGGTGAAGATCGGTTAAGGGGAAGGGGTAGTTTACCTGCAACCTTTTACGTTTTAACAAGAGTAAAGTACTTGAAAATTTATTTAAACTTTTTGAAACAATGGTAATTGTTAAAAATAAAATAATTTTGTTGCCAGGCAATAAAATTATAATTTTTTTCATTTTAATGTAATATAATATTTTTCATTTAATACAGCAATAAAAAGGCAGGTAAGACACAGCCTGGCTGTTTGGCTGAAAATGATTTTAAATATAAATCTTAGAATATGGAAGTCATGTATGGTTCTCCATACAGATATTTTTTAAACAGACAGCAAAATATGGGTTTTGAAGAGCAAGGTGGTAATATGAAACAAGTATAAGAATAAATTCAAAATGTTTTATTTTAATATTGTGAGTACTTTATTACTTTTATTATTACAGTAATGCCCTATTTTATTCTCTTAAACGTAAAAAAAACAAATTATACTTTTAGATGCTAATAAAACTTTTTGAACATAGGAAAAAACTGAGACAAATTGGACAAAGTTCTTTACGAACAGAAGTCGCAAATAAAAACATAATTTTCACACGCACTGCACAACATATGAGCCCATTTCTGGCTCATCACACATTGAACCCAAAGTTCTGCAGATTTTGATTTCTTGAATGTCTCGCCACAAAATAGACAATCTGCATCATCTTCCGCTGGAACTTCCTGCCCAATAGGTTCTGATATGTTTGCGCTTCTGGTTTGAGACCCTCCCGTCTCATCCTCATCGCTAGAAGTTCCATCTTCATTTCTCCTTCTCTTGGAAAATAGATTTCTTCTTCCTTCTTTTTTTTATTCTGGGATGTTCCTTTGCTAGTTCCGGGTTGACTCATTTGGTTTTTATATCTGACAGCTGCTTTGTGAGTTCTTTGAGTTCAGTTTAGTTGCTTTTTTATCAAGTGACGATTTTAAAGCGTCCTTATATGGAGAAATAGTTATAATAGTGGCAGAAAGTGCTTTCCGACCTCTGTTTGATGTTGGCAGAAAGTGCTTTCCGACCTCTGTTTGATGTTATCTTCTTCTTTGCACTTAGAATTGGAGAGATGTCTTGTGGAGTGACGTGGCTTATAGGTGTCGATGAGGAGCCTCCAGCTTCCTCTAGTGTTTCTCGTTGCCGTTCCTCAAGACAGCACTCCTTTCTGATCCAGAAGGATGCAGATCATCATCACCATCCTCGTCGCCGGCTTCATGAAGTTCACTGTTGTCAGCCACATTTTCTGCTTCATGTTGAGCCGCAATGAAGTCAGTCTCGGAGAAGACGTTCCTGTTTAGTGGATATATCCCGGTGCACTTAAAACCACTGACTGCTATTATCCCCGTTTGAACCTTGAGATATGCATTTGCAAACTTCTCAGCAATGTCATATGTGTCCATCCCGCCTGTTCTCAGTGCCTGCCTAACCTCTTCGCTATAATAAGTCTTTAGGGGACCCATGAATGTTCGGTCCAAAGGCTGAAGTCTATGAGTTGTGTGAGGCGGCAAGCACAGGATCGTTACATGGTTGTCTTTTGCCTTTAAGATAACATCAAGGTTCCTTGTATGGGAAAAGTGTCCATCCAGTATAAGTAAAACTGGAGATTCAGATGTAGGCTTCGTATGTTCAATGAAATGGGAAAACCATTCGGTGAAAAGGTAGGACTGCACCCAGCCTGATGGATGACATTTCCCTATAGCTCCTGGGGGTGCCCCCTTCATCAATCGGTCTGTCCAGTTCGTGCGTGGAAAAATCATCATTGGAGGGACGAAATTTCCTCCTGCACTCATGGAAGCGATGATCGTTACAAGACTTCCCCTATCTGCTGCAGTAAGAGATCCTATCTGCTTTTTACCTTTCATTCCAATCACATGCGGAAGTTTCGTCTGCACTACACTCAGACCAGATTCGTCCACATTAAAAATTCGATCTGGAGGATAACGATGCTTCGGGTATTCCATTTCCAGAAGGTCGAAAACATTCATGACACTCTCCTTGTTAAAGCCAATGGCTCCGGCAAGTGATGTCCCTTCAGGTTTTCTAATTGACAACAGATGTTTGTGTCGATTCATAAAATGGTCAAACCAGGCCCTCCCAGCCATGTCGTCATTAAAGTTATTGCTGATCCCATTTCTAGCTGCCAGCTGATAAGGCATTCGCCTGATATCATTTCGAGTAAGCCCATAAAACTTCCTTTCCATCAATAAACAATACTCCACCAGTTCCTTCTCAATTTGTAGGGGAAGAATAGGCTTTCTTCCTAATTTTTCATTAACCAAAATCTGTGGATCAACATCTCTTTTAGCCACCTTTCTAGAAAGTGTAGCTTTGGGTACATTGAAACAACATGCTACTTCGTTTAAAGTTTTAGTTTTCTCTCGTACTGCTGATATTGCATTTAACATATCTGCTGGTCGCCATTTCTGCCTTAGCCCCTTTTTTCTGGCCCTTTTTTCTTGGCATAGGGACACCTAAAAAAAAGAAGGGTTGTATTATGGAACAGTCTGTTTCATATTACCACCCTACGGCATTTTCTAATCTAACCTGTTAATCATAGTGTATAAAATATTATTTCAAATAACTATCCATGGCATTTTAAAGTTAAATCGTATTACTGTCTGATACTCTAATAATAGTATACTTCATTTATTAATATAGGTACGAAAAAAATAGAGAATCTTACCCTGTGAAAAGTTTTGAACGTTAGAAAACAAAATACATGTATTTAAGACTGCAAACAACACCATACTGAAGTCAGCAGCCTCTGGAGACCAATACGGAAACTAAATGTTATAATTACAACAATTGCCGATAGATGGGTGCACTTCCTGGACAAATACTGTGCTGTTTCATATTACAACCCCGTTTCATAATACCACCACCTCCTCTACTATCAATAACAAATTTTATCCTCAAAATAATTATTTCTACTGGAATTTTAAAATCGATTTTAACATTGAAAATGTTTATAAGGACGTGTCGCACATTTGCGGCCGATCGTTGTTGCGTGATCGAAAATGGGAACCGGTGAATTTCCATAAAAACTACTTCTTTGTTGTCAATAACGTAGTACACATATAAAACTTCGCTTATGAATGCGACTACATTTAACTTATAATCTGTACATTGGTAAATGAAGAATGAATTCATCGATTGGTGAATGAACATAAATATATATATGTTTTAGATTTATTGAAGCATTTTCAATGCCCTTCTCTGTGCATTGCATTTGTGCAATGCCTGTAAATTTTTTGGACGATCACAATAATCTTTTTATAAACATCGTTTGGTGAGACAAGGTAAAAAAAAAAAAAAAACAGTATGCATTTCTGAAATATATTTTGTGCGTATTTTTCTAAGGATCGCTTCGCCTGATACACCTTTTTTATTTTATATAAATATTTTATAACTTAAGTAACTTTTTTCTTTATAATCTGAAAAGGTAGGAAAATAAGTTCCTAACTTACGATAACTTTACCATTAATAGTCCAGTGGACACGTGCTGTAATTAATAGACTTTCGCGCTATTTTGAATAATTTAGAATATCTACCTATGTTTGAATATCATTTAATTTGTACATAAATTTAACGCCAAATTTATTATATTAATACATTCTAATAAAAAGCCTACACACAGTACTTTAGGCTATAATAAGCGAGGTAAAATGTTCGGACGTCTTCGTTAGAATTCGTCAGCTAAGCTCCCCACCATGCCAGATTTACGGCTTGGTCATAAAGCTATTCTCAGTAAGCATTTTTTGCCTCTGCACAGCTGACAGATCTCGCCTTCGTATGTACTCCCGAGTATAGTAGGCCTAAATATGCTACTGTACAGTGCGTACTCGGCCACTCCACTATTCGCTTATCCGCTCTGCTCATGCAAACAGGATAGTCTCAGTCACTTTGTTAATGGTTATCTAAACAGTTGTATCAAAACGAACTGGTCGAAAGTGAAGACGTGCAAACTAGTTGGCATTTGTCAGAAATGTGAATGCTGGTGGAATAGTAGTAGTGTTAACTATAGTAGTAGGAACATGAACAATTCTGAGAAAGTATAGTACGTAAGCAGTGGCGGTGATAAGGCCCCCGCAGACCCCGCGGCACGGGGGGGCCCCGCCCCCTGGCCCCTAGAAAAAAATATGAAACGAGCTATAATAGGAAAACAAGTTTTAATGGGATTCGACTACCGGCAAATTTGTATTTAGAATACGAAATATACGTTTTATTTAAGTGTATAGACAATAGACATGCAAAAAAAACTACGTTTTCCAAAATGACATTACTGTTTGTAGTTTGTAAGCGAAGCTTATCTTATCTCTTGTGGTGCCCGTACGTTCGGTGCGATGAGTCACTCGGCACTGAGGAGACGTAAACAAACACAACACAATGTAGTTCAGTACTCAGTAGTGCGTCGCATCTCCTGCGCGATAGTACTGTATTGCATTCATTTCGTAATTTAGTGCCGTTTTAAGTTTAATGACAACATTTGATTTCAGTTTTTGTATTTTGTGTAGAGTTACAGTGTTAGAGACAGAGTTTATAAAATGGAAAGTAAGCGTGAATATTTAAGTGGTGCTAAGAAAAGGAAACTGCAAAAACAACGAGAAGAATCTAAAAGTAAACTTTCAAAACTCGACCAGTTTTTAAAAAAAAATCATCAAAATGTGAAGTTGAACAACCCAAACCCGGGCCAAGTGCAAGTAAAGAAAAAGAAACAAAAATCGGAATTGAAGTTGATTGTGACAGTGACAATAAACCTGATTTAAACATTAGTCCGTCGGATACAAGTGATACAACTACGGAAACAAATAAGCAACTGCAACATGAACAAGAAGAACAACTGCTAGGCATTGAATGTGTTCGCCAGTCCGAAGACATACCTGGACCAGAAAATCAGTTTGAACCAACTGAAGTTGTAAGTAATCATGCAAATAAAACTAGTTTAGCAGGCCCTTCCGATCCAAACTGCCAAAGTTTTGAGACAGATATTGCATTCTATAAAAATCAAGCTACAATGACAGACGAGGTGAAAAAGTTAATAACGTTAAATGAACCTTGTCAACCAAAGGGTCCTTTCCCGAAGGATTCCGTTTCTAAGCGGTCTTTCAGTACAGCATATTATTCTTTCAAAACTGCAGCAGGCCAAATTGTTCACAGGTTTTGGCTTTGTTACTCTCGTAATCTAGATGGAGTCTATTGTTTACCATGTTGGCTTTTCAGCCAAAGTGCTGATGCCCAAAGCTGGCGTGAAGGCGATATTAGAGATTGGAAAGGTCTCAGTAAAAAAATTAAAGTTCGTGAAAGTAGCAATGCTCATTTACAATCTTGTCTCACGTATGCCACTTGGAAAAAGAGTAAAACGGTAACTGATCAAATTTCCGATGAGCGGAAAAAATGGAAAGATATTTTCATACGGATTGTGGATGTCATTCGAACCATGGCACTGTGTTCATTGCCGTTTCGTGGCCATAGAGAATCATTACATGAAATAAATCCTGAAAGTGGAAATTTTTTGAACATACTATCTTTAGTTTCTCGCTACGATTCTCTCCTTAGTGCACACTTAGAAAATGAAAAAACCAGATCAAAATACCTCCACCATAACACTCAAAATGAAATCATTAACTTTCTAGGAAAATCAGTATTGACTGCCTTACTAAAACAGATTCACTCGTCTCCTTTTTTTCTATAATTGTTGATAGTACACAAGACATTTCTAAGATTGACCAAATGAGTGTTGTAATCAGATAGGCCTACATTAACATAGTAGAAGAATCTCCTGGCAATTATAAAACTGTGATTAGTGAGTCCTTTTTGGGATTTCAAGAAATAAAGGATCCCAACAGTGAGGGGTTTCAAAGTAAGATTTTAGACTTTTTGAAAACAAATGAAATTGACATTAGTAAGTGTAGAGGTCAAGGTTATGACGGTGCAGCAACAATGAGCGGGAAATACTCTGGGTTACAGAAAAGAATTATAGATATAGTCCCAAACGCGGATTACGTACACTGAGCTGCACATAACCTGAACTTGGTGATAAATGATTCGGTATCAAATATTTCTGAAATAAGACAATTTTATGACAGTTCAGAAAACTTATGTGTTTTTCAGTGAAAGCTTACATAGATGGCAAGAACTTAACACTGCCGTTAAAGAAGACAGCTCTGCCAAAAATCTAACTTTAAAAAAGCTATGTCCAACAAGGTGGTCTTCTAGACACGACTGTCTGTTAGCTTTAAGAAATGATTTCAAAAATGTGATTAAGTGTTTGACAGAAATTATTCTGTACAGCTCAAAAAAACCCGAGGCAGAAGAAGCATTAGCAATTAGAAACCACCTGGAAAACTTTGAATTTATTCTTGTGCTCTGCCTTGAAACTAAGAGTTTAGAGAATGTAAATATAACTTCAAAAGCACTACAGAGGCCAACTGTTGACCTAGGCAGAGCGTGGCAGTTTCTAAGCCGCGCTTGTGATGAGTTAAAAGTTTTAAGAAAGGACTTTGCCGGCTTTCTTGCTGGTGCTAAACAGTTGGCCCAGTCATGGGACATAATAAAATGTCAATAACATGAAAAATAAGCGTAAGCGAGTTGTAAAACGCTTCTTTGTTGAATTATCAGTTGACCATAGAATTGACGACCCAGTGAAATCATTTGAAGTAAAAGTTTTCAATGCAACACTAGATATTGTAATAGCTCAGCTACAAATGAGATTCGAAGGATTGCGCTGCATTGATGATAGGTTTTCATTCCTGACGCCTCAGAATTTAGTAAACTTCTCACAAGAGACAATAGTGGAGAAAAGTAAGGCTCTGGTAAATGTGTATCCTGGTGACCTTTCCACATCACTGCCTGACCAAGTAATATCCTTCAAAGCTCTGATGGCCAAAGAAATTGTACACAAGAAAAGCATTCGAGAAATGATGAATTTACTGGTTGAAGAAAACAGCTGCCTTATGAGTTGCCTCCCAGACTTAACTACAGCTTTGCAGCTTTATTTAACCATACCTGTCACAACAGCTACAGCGGAAAGAAGCTTTTCAAAACTTAAATTAATTAAGTCATACTTAAGAAGTACCATGGCCAAAACTCGGTTGAGTGACTTGGCACTGTTAAGCATTGAGCATGAAGAGACACAGAAAACTAATATCAACGAAGTGGTTGAAAAGTTCTTAGCTATTAAAGAAAGAAGACTAGGCTTAGGAAAACAGTGAACTTTGGTTGATCCTCATCTGTAAATATTGTACATTACTGGAGTTCGAGTGTTATTGAATTGGATTAGACTTAAGGAGAACTTGTGTAGAGTATATTCAAGAATTTTACAAATTCAGTTACAAACTAATTTAAATGTTTGAAAAAAGCTAGAATGTTACTTTGATATTCGTTTTTAAATAATAAATTTTTAACACTCTGTGTGCGGTACTGTTTCATAGTCTGAATTTAGATCTTTGACGTAAAAATAAATCATTCTTTTTATTTTGGGTTTTTTATAGTTTGTATAGAACTTTGTCTATTTAGCAACAATGAATTTTAAGAGTTTGTACACGTGTAAAACGTCCTTTGCAAATTTCAAACGCTTTGTGATAGACGAGAAAGTATTCACAAAACATTGTTGTGAAACACACGTAAATAGAAACTCATTTGAGTGTTTTCCCCTATTACGTATACAAAATTTAACCATTTTTATAGGCCCCCCTAATTAGGTTCGCGGGGGGGGGCCCGTTTCGTTAGCGCCGCCACTGTACGTAAGAAGGAAGATGGTATTGCGTAGTTCGAGCAAAAGTAAAGAACCTCAGATAACATTTAAAATGTTCTAAGATTATAAAACCAAAGAAGTCGGACACATGTCACACCTAGGCTATGTAAACAGCCAACCTGACTAATGCGACAAGATTAGCCCTGCTGACTACTAGCTGTTAAGAATACTTTGATATGCAGTATACAAACTGAGCAAGGTGTCTGGGACTCCGTAGTATGCGTTGTTGACGAGAACATGTACCGGACAGTTGAGAGTCTTGTGGATCCATGCAATTGCGGATGTGATGTCTTGCTCTTTGGTGACGTCTCCTCTAAACGCGTACAGTTTGCCCTTCTCCTCAGACAGTAGCTTGGACAACTCCTGCAACACCACTTAACCCTTACGTTACGTCTTTGTAAAATTGTTTAATCGTTAAGGTAATGTTTTTCATTAACTTACTGTCTATTGTAAAATAAAATTAGTTTAGATGTAACAATAATATACGAGGATATTGCAACAGTACACAGGATATGAAGTTCACTTAAGTGGAATACTAATGCCATATAACATTTTCTGATGGCCATATACATGTTTTACACCAACCACCCACGCCACTGCTGGTCAATCCCGTTAAGGGAATCACAAAACCGCACCCGAGATCTGGGGCCAGACCTATGGAAACAAAAAACGCAGTTGCTCTCTTTTTTTTAATTCATCGTGTAAAAGGGACGTGTATAGAAGTGGGACCCTAGCTTCCTAGTGCTGCTAACACATGGCCACGCTGTGTCGACTGAGACTGGCTTTATCGGGCTGCGACCCAAGACGGTAAGACGTCCCGCACAATTCTGTCTGTCTTTTTTAGTAACAGATGCACTTGTCAATTTGCAACCCGCGGGGATGTAGTGGAAAAAGTGGGGAACATTTACCGCTTATGACTGCTACTACGTGTGGGCGCCGCAGCAATCGTCCCGACAATTGTTCCGGAACTCACTTCCTCAGCTAAGAACTATGTTTAATTGTCGTTTGAGTTTCGTCACTCTTAAATGCCAGTCAGATGTTCGCCCGATTTTCAAATGGCTTACACATTTTCCTGACTTAAAAAATACGTAATAAAAAGTAAACACTGCTGCCATCAAAATATCGTACAAATGACAATTATTGTGTTTCAGTCCGTTAGGCCTTTGGCATCTGTTCAGTGGGACCATATAGCGATATTCTGTTTTACTGATACGAGTACGCCCCTGATTTCTACGTGTTAAACTTGGCGGTGACAAAAGATTCCAAGTTTTACCGCCCTTGGTATACACTGAAAGGTACCCATTTAACTGAAGAAAAAATATCTTACTTTTCTGTAAATGAATATTTTATGTAGAAACTTAAATTTCTGTACTGGAAGTCAATCGAAAGAATTATTTTATACATAAGAAACCTTTACCTCGTGTCTTTATGTCAAGAAATAAAAAGAAACCGAGTCGTATAAAATGCTGATACGCCGTCGTGTAATTTGTATGGCAGCTTAGACTTGGCTCTTATCAGTGATCGAAATATCACAAAGTTTTTAAGGAAAGTACTTAGAAGAATTTATGGACCAGTGTACGAACGAATAACCGCCAAGAAACATCAGGACATTGAGACTCCGTTGAAAAATTAAGAACAATGAAGTACACGAAATCTGTGAGAATAATTTGTTAGGTAAAGTCAACCGATTGCATCAGAGTAAAGTATCCAAGAGAACGGTGAATGCAGTGTTTTTTGGTTCTTTAAAAGACCAAGGAAGTTGTTGTCATCTTAAAACGAATCCTTTTAAGATGGTCTTGAAAACTATTCATCATGAAGCAATAAAAATGATGGAGATGAAATATGAGATTGATTGAATTATGATTGTTGAGGAAGTGTACAGTACTAGACGTAGCACTTACCTCGACATTTTGCGACCGCCTGGCCAAACCGACAACGAGCATTCCATGTTTCACAAGACTCTCGGCAATGGCAGCGCCAATACCCGAACTGGCTCCTGTCACTAGAGCAACACGACCATGCCAACGTTCCATTCTCCTTATTCAACTGATAATGAGTTACAATACACGCGTATTTCTAGCTCGATATCTCTTGTCAGTTTAATCAAAATATTTACATTTCAAAGTACAATATTAACAAGTGCTATCTATATTTGCTGACCTTCATTTATCCTCTTCAATCGCTACATTAGTTTATAATAATATCTGTGTGACTTCTTCCCCTCTTCTCTCGCTCTCTCTCTCTCTCACACTCACACACGCGCAAAAAGTTCTTTCGGCAGTAAATAATGCCTTTTCATAGAAACCCACTTATTTATTACTTCCCTGCTAACTCAGACTTTACTGTCCTCGTTACCATACGTTGTTATTTCCTTCACTTCTCAGTAATTATAAAGTTATTTTTACAATTTGTTTCGTAACTTTTCATAATTTTCATAACGTTTTGTACTTTCCATAACTTTTAGAAATTAATATGAATTCCTAACTTGTCAATTTTGGATATACTTTTTATTTGGTTAATGTTATAAAATAATACTGTCTGTTTATTTACCTCAGCCTTCGACAGCTCAAAATCCTTAAGATCTTGTCTTTACCCGTTGTCAAGATTACGCTGGGACGACGTTGAGCTTTATATTAAGTACTAGGCCTACGCTAATGTCAGTGCACAAAAAACAATTTGACTCATTTACAGGCGCCTGCGATTAAAACATTCAACAGTAAAGGTACATCGGGCGAGTAAAACAATATTTAAAATATCGGTATGGAGAACCATACATGACTTCCATGTTCTAACATTTATATTTAAAATTATTTACTTGAATTCGGTTCGATAATTTCTAAAAAAAATATTCCCCACCCTCAAACTATTTTCACTATTTATAGATATTTTTGTAATTATGGGATAGTCGTTTAATATAATGTTATTTTCGAGTCACTTTATCTATAAAAATTAGGTACTTTATTCTTATAAAGAATCTGAACTTCGCAGATAATCATCCCTCCTCTCAACCGATCCCCACCAATAATGATATTTACACTTTCATAAAGTAACAATTTTATCATATGTAATTGCTAAGGTATCTTATTCTTCAAAATTAAATACTCGTACTTTACTTTGTATCAGCAAAGAAATTTTCAAAAAATCACTCCCTCCCCATTCAACTACCCTCTTTATTTATGGATATTTCATTTCATCTACCTTTTTACAGTGGATTATTATGATCCTCTTTTCAGGATACTTTACTTATAAAATGAAGTACTTTACTCTTGTCAAAAAAGTTGCCTGTAAACTACCCCTCCCCCTTAACTGAAAGACCCCACTTTTAATTTTTTCACTTTTGTTAAGTAATAGTTTCATTATATGTAATTAATAAGGTATCTTATCCTTCAAAATGAAGTAGCTTATTAGTTAGGTAGTTATCAAAAAATAACCCCCTTCCACTTCAACTACACTTTTTATTTATAGACATTTCCTCCACCTTTCTACAGTGGATTATGGGGAGACCAAAAAAAGACCAAACAGCTTATAGGGATAAGCGATCAATAGGCAGTTTAATGAGTTATCTTCAGGAATAACAACATTCCGTGGCCCGCGAGATTGCTAGCGTGCCATATTTATTCTACTGGAGATATTTTGAGAGTAATGTGTACTACAATGATCCACCCCCATGAAATATCGAGACACTCATAGTTGGTGTAACTTCTGTTCACGTGTTACACCGTGTAATGGAAAACGTAAAAACTCGACTTCAAAAATGTGTGAGTTGAAATTGTCGCCACATTTGGGGCGTAATGTTCAAAAACTTGTAGTTTCTGCGTCTAGTTAAATGCTATTATGTATTGCAACAGTACAACCATTTACGGTACTGTGCATTGCCAAAATAATTTAAATAAATAATAAAAATAAATATGGATTAATACACATGATTCAGATTGCAAGCTGGATCGTATTTAAAAAAGGGACGCAGAATTCCTGCATGGACACGCATCTGGCCTACCTGTCGCTAGCGTTGTGTACACGTGTATTTTGTTTGTGTGTATGAAGCCTGTCCGTTCCTGAACTGTAACCAACCCTTTTCAAGTATTGATAGATTTTATGTTTTATTTTAATTATAAGAAAAATATGTACGATATTGTAAAACGAAAGACACCAGAGGGTGTAGAAAATAAAGGTGAATAAATGGTTAAAAGGCCGTGCCAAAGTGACGGAAAGTGCAATTGCTATAAATAAAAAGTGAATAGCTCTTTTTGTAATTACAATAAAGAAGTGTAATTTACGTATAGTAAACATAATAAAAATTAGCGATCGATTGAGCATCGAGTAGTGTGAAACAGACTTCGTAAGTCGCGAAGATAGGCGAAATTAGTGAATTGAACCAGTGTGGGGGTAAAGACGCTTCGACAAACTCTGACAAGATGACAATTGTACAGACCTGAGCTTTTGCACGACCTGGCTATAAATACTAGGTCGCGCTAATAAAGTTCCTTCTTCTATTGTCAACCGTTGCCGTAGGAGTCTATGTCAGTCGACGATGCTATTTTAAATCTACAGTGAGAGTCACGGGACGAACTGGGAGTCTAACCAGAACAGCAGAGCACCTATGAAGAGGTTCGATGGACTCACGTACGATCCATGAGAGGATACGAGACAACTAGAAACAGCACTAGCAGTGGAATCCTGGAACAGGACCAGAGGACCAGAAGAACGAGAAGGACACAGATCGAGGACCCGAGGAGGACACACTGATAGTATCGCATCAAATGAGGTGATGAAAAACCATTTTTGTTAATTACAGACAATTGAAAGACTCTAATTAACATAGAATGAAAAACATTGGAACAGTTAATCAATCATAAAGAAATGTACATAAATGTAAAAGCAGATTGTAATATAGAATAATAATTCATGTATAGGAATTAGTAGTTGAATCAAACATAAATACTAAGAGAAAGATATTTGAGTTTAAATTAAAATCAATTAAAGTATTGAGAAAGGTTTGTTTGATATGATTTTAAATAAAAAGAAATAAGAGTAATTGATAAAGTCTTTGTTTGATAAAGTAAAATGCATATGCAATAGTAAATAATGAAAGTAAAATAAGATTAAATAAATTAAAAATAACAGTAAGTTTAGAATTACAGAAAATAATATGAGATTGCAAAGATAACCACACAATGAGTAAGCCGAGAGCAAAAATATTTAATTAATTAAGATTAGATGTTAAGGTTTATGCATACTATGTTATATATAATTTGTTAGCCATAAGTCATGTGAGAATGGTTCATACAAACGAGTAATAATGAGGATTATTTCAATATGCGAAATGAAAGAATTTTGTTTAATAAAAAATAAATAATGAAAAAATTAAAAAAAAACTTATATAACGCATCATCTTATTACGATTACACCCATGAAATCAAATTTGTGTTGTTATGTTATATAATTTGGCGCTCCAAAAGCGTGTGAACTCAATCAATTTGTGTTGGTATAGTATACTACACAATACAATTTTGTGTACACAGGTTGTAAATACAAATTGTTTTGTGTTTGAGGAGCCCCACGTTCTTGGGACGCCAAAATTGTAACAATACAAATTACCAATTTAAATGTATTTTAAATTGTATAGCCCCACGCTTTTGGGAGACAAAATTATACAACAACACGAATTTATTATTTAATGTAATTTAATTTGTGCTGTGCTAACATGTATCAAAAATTACTGTTAGAATGCACCAATTACTGGGGTTTGGGTGTAATAGTAATAAGAGTAGTCACTAATTGAATTGTACGTGTTTTCATTAATTTATTCAAAAAAAAAATCTCAATTGTTTTTAAAATCGCATTTACTTCTCCATAAAATATTCATTATTGTTTGTTTAAACGTTTCTTTGTTGCAATACATTCATCATAAAATAAATCTTATATCCTATATTAACAAAAGTATATGCTAAACATTTATTTGTTAATCTAAAATTTCTCGACCGCTCAGTCTGACTGTGTGCTTTATTGCATTTTTGTTTTCTTTGCTTTATATATTTTTTTATTACATTACTTTATGCATTGCATACATCTTAAGGTTTTATAAAAATTTAAATTGACTAAGAGAATTGTTATTCTCTTTCTATAACTTCCCAACTTCTTTACTTTCTGTATTGCGTGTAATATTATTCATTGATTACTTTATAAGCTTTAAATAAAAATTTACATTTACTAAATTACTTGTTAATCATCCAAGCAATGATTTAATTTTACTTGAAATTAATTGTTCATCATCAAAGAAAATTCTTATTGACTTTAAATTATATTCTCTTATCTCTATCTACATCTAACATAACTTTTATTTATTCTTTAAAATTTTAAAATGTCTTTTCAATGTCTTTATTCTCTCATTTACAAATTATAAATTGGTTATTTGTCACCTCGATTCTGTAGATCGTACCCATGTCCTCCGTTGATCTGTAGGTTCCCTTCTAATGGAGTTCCCTGCACATTCTCCGGTTCCATTTGTCGTCCTCCAGTTACTCGTCCCTCATGGTCCCATCTGGTTGCTGTAGTGTAGAGTGATATGTTGCTCTGCATCAGCTGCTGTTGTCTTAGCAGACGCCTCTATTGCTCTGCAATAGCGTTCCTCTGCCTTATGTGACTCGTCGGTTGTCTAGAGTGCTGAACGTTTGTGGTTGTAGACTTGTAGAGTATGTTCGATAATCGTATGTAAAAAAAATCAAACTAAGAGTTACTGTTTGATACTTGGATGAACGTATTGTCCATCCGACTTACAGTTTATTTAAAAAAAAACCGCGTCGATACTGAACATAGCGTCCCGCCGCTTCTAAAGACTGATTGAGAGTATTAAAAAGTCGCGTCGCCAACGGACATAGCGTACCACCGCGACTGAAGACTGCTTGAGAGTAAAATTGGCTCTCCTGGCCCCGTATTTATATTCAATCAAGAAACCACACCTGTCGGAACAGAATTCTGCTTGTCAGAAACTGTTCGTGGCGTCAGTTCCCCCACTATCGTCCAATTTCATATTTTTGCACATTTCTGCCAATTGCAACTTCTGATGCGGATTTCAAGGTGTTCTAACATTGTCTGATTTAATTACACATATTCTTTGTAATTACTATTGGACTTGCATAATTAGTGTAATTACTACGCTCTTAAAATCGCACAGAATTCGAATTGAACGTCCTAATCACACCGTTTTCGCACTGCACATGTGTATTATTTTTATGCATATTTAGAAGTATTTGCAATTTTTCTAACATTTACGGTTTGCTTATAATTAAATAAAACTATAATTTAGCATCTACTTGGGGTGAGATTGCAAACTTTCAGGCTTGAACAGGCTTCACGGACACACTGTATTTACTAGTGTACACACTCTCAGCGGCAATCGCGTGATCGTGCCTGTTGATTCCTGTGTATAAACTCAGCTTTCAATTTCACACCAGCTTATCTATTACATATTAATCAAATTAATCTAAATATTTATTTTATTTAATAAATGCACAGTACAGCCTATGCTTGTAATGTCGCAATACTTTCAAAAATGTGTGAGTTGAAATTGTCGCCACATTTGGGGCGTAGTGTTCAAAAACTTGTAGTTTCTGCTTCTAGTTAAATGCTATTATGTATACTTTCAATTTAGTGTAAATGTTAATTTTACTATCCATAAATAAAAACACAACTGAATTTTGAAAGTCACCCGTATCATTGACTAACCCTGTGTTTTAAGAATTATTTTTTACAAATGTTTAAAGGAATTACATCATAGTGGACATCGTAGTATGTTATATTTCATAAAAACCCAAATTACAGCACTAATTCTCACCATTGGTATAATAGTATAAAGCATTTAGAAAATAAAAAATAAAAAACTTTTCATTGTTGTAATTGTTAATAACAATAAGTTGTTCGTTTCTAAGCAATTGAGAGTAATTAAGTGAAATTATTGGGTTTAATTCAAACGGGCAACGACAACAGATGTGTCCTGTCGATGTCTCTGTAGATAAATTCAGCTTTTGGCTCCTTTACCCACTGTGAAATACTCCAGGTAATGGAATTTTTGCTACTCTGACTGTTACGATTAGGACACGGGCATTACACTCACACACACCCGTTTGGCGGACACATGTCCTGCGTTGCAGTCTGCGTGTTGGGGGCAGTGCGAGCGCGCGCGGCTTGCATTGACTTAAACACACACTCTGGCAAGCGCACACGTGTGTTGCCCACGCGTACAGACTCACACCGCACCGCTGAGCCGACACATGTACTGCGATGCAGTCTGCGTGTTGGGGATCAGTGCAAGCGCGCGCCTTGCAGTGACTCCAGCACGCACTTTGGTACGTTGCACGCATGTGCGCTCGCGGTGTACACACATGCTTCGTTGTTTTAGTCGTGGCAATCATAGCAGTAAAATTTTGCAACTGGAGTATGCTCGCAATGGGCAAATTCAGCCAGGGTTGAATTTATTGTAGAGACAACATACAAAACACGTTACATGTTCTGGACTACGATTCGATAAAATAAATACATATTCATTTCTGCTGGATGATCACGTACACCATGTTGGACATAATAAATATATTAACAGAAACTACAAATTTTAAGTTTTCTTGTTACTTCATTTAACGTATTTGTGTAATTAATAGTTTCCATATTCTTTAATAAATGTTTAAAAACTCGTTAATATTGTTACGAGAAGCGTACCGAACAATCCAGAACATTCTCCACTCACCCCGTCCAGTGTGGCAGCTGTTGCGTCATTCACGTATGTGCTTCTAGTGAAGTAGTATTGTGTTAATAATTGTGTGAAACTCTATTAATAAACATTGTTATTGCGTGTGGACAAATCTAACTGGAAATATTGTACGAGTTAATTATAAACTGTTTAATTGTGATAATTAAAGCTGGTGATTATTGATTTAATTGGTGTCTTGTATCTTGTTTTCCACTGTATCATACGACGATCAGTAGACCGTCGTAACAGTGGTGTCGGAACTGGGATAGAACGGTTAACAGTGGAAACAGAGGAGACTTCGTAGAAGAGTGGTGTTAGTGCTAGTTCATAAAAATAAAATGGATAACAGTCAGATGATAGAATCATTCAAAGCAATGCTACTGCAGATCGAGGAACAACGCTGACAGGAGGTAGAGGAAGCAGAGAAAAGACGCCGACAAGAGGCGGCAGAAGAACAAAATATCGGTATGGAGAACCATACATGACTTCCATATTCTAAGATTTATATTTAAAATCATTTTCAGCCAAACAGCCAGGGAAGGAATTTTAACAAAAAAATACTTCTTTCTTGCCAATAACGTAGTACACATATAAAAAATATTATCCCCTCCCCCTTCAACTATAATTTTGATTTATAGAAAATTACCCCCAGCCCGTTCAACTAGCCTCTTCATTTATAGATATTTCATCTACGTTTCTACAGTGGATTATTAAGATCTTATCAGGATACTTTATCAAAATTAAGTACTTTACTCATGTTACAACAAAAAATGTTTCAGGTAAACTGCCCTTTCCCCGTAACCGATCTTCACCAAAATCAACAGACATTGAGTTCTCTATAGCTCAGGCACATATGTAAAAAATTATTTGATTCTGTTTGAATTTACGGCAGTTATGGTTCGTCATATAAAAAATTACCCATGTTAAAACATAAAACATGAGATTTATAAAACATATCTAAGATTTATATTTAAAATCATTTTTGAAATAAAATATTTTCATAGAACCTACTAACGCTGGGGAAATCTGAGGAGCCAATCAGAGTTGGGCCTACCTGTCACTCTGCTGAATTTGGTGGAAAGCCCTGTCACTGTCGTCAAAGTATCAGCCTTGACAGGGTCCTCTTTTTCTGCAAAATGGGAGAGGAGGCTTGAGATGGAGTGAGTGACATGGTCCCCACCTCAATGAAGAACCCATTGTTTTATTAAAATATATTTAAATTTTGAAAAGTGAAAATTCTTTTCTTGTTGTAAATATTTATATTTTATAATCAAAATGACTTTATCAAAAAACAAACATTATTTTTTTATAATAAGTACTTACATATGTTTCTTAATATGCTTACTTTTTCTTCAATGCTGATGATCATTTCCAAACATTCTGACAAAATTGTATCTACAGAACAGTTAACATTCCCCAGGTTTCCATTTCTGCTAATTTCTCATTACACCTTCCACTGACGTATTATTAACCATTTCATAAACTATCGTATAATCTTTTCAGATTTTGTGGTACAAAATCTGAAATTTTCAGATTGCCTGGCAACAAAATTATTTTATTTTCAACAATTACCATTGTTTGAAAAAGTTTAAATGAATTTTCAAGTACTTTACTCTTGTTAAAACGTAAAAGGTTGCAGGTAAACTACCCCTTCCCCTTAACTGATCTTCACCAAAATCTAAAGGCCTTGAGTCCTCTACAATTCACTGATGTATGCAAAAAATTATTTGATTCTGTTTGAATTTGCGGCAGTTATCGTTTGCCATAGAAAATACGCTTGATAAAAAACGTTGCAGGTAAACTACCCCTTCCCCTCAACCGATCTTCACCAAAAACAATAGGTCTTGAGTACTCTACAAATCAGGGCTGTATGCAGAAAATTATTTGATTCTGTTTGAATTTGCGGCTGTTATCGTTTGCCATAGAAAATACCCTTGTTAAAAAAACGTTGTAGGTAAACTACCCCTTTCCCTTAACCGATCTTCACCAAAAACAATAGGTCTTGAGAACTCTACAATTCAGGCTGTATGCGAAACATTATTTGATTCTGTTTGAATTTGCGGCTGTTATCGTTTGCCAAAAAAAAAAAATTTCCCTTGATAAAAAAACCGTTGCAGGTAAACTACCCCTTCCCCTCAACCGATCTTCACCAAAAACAATAGGTCGCGAGTACTCTACAAATCAGGGCTGTATGCAGAAAATTATTTGATTCTGTTTGAATTTGCGGCTGTTATCGTTTGCCATAGAAAATACCCTTGTTAAAAAAACGTTGTAGGTAAACTACCCCTTTCCCTTAACCGATCTTCACCAAAAAAAGTAGGTCTTGAGAACTCTACAATTTAGGGCTGTATGCAAATAATCTTTTGATTCTGTTTGAATTTGCGGCTGTTATCGTTTCCCATAGGAAATACCCTTGTTAAAACATAAAACGTTACAGGTAAACTACCCCTTTCCCTTAACCGATC
Organism: Magicicada septendecula; assembly: GCA_034769895.1. Taxonomy (NCBI): domain Eukaryota; kingdom Metazoa; phylum Arthropoda; class Insecta; order Hemiptera; family Cicadidae; genus Magicicada; species Magicicada septendecula. The sequence goes on along the minus strand of CM068372.1, from coordinate 420,398,011 downwards.
TTCACCAAAAACAATAGGTCGTGAGTCCTCTACAAATCAGGGCTGTATGCAAAAAATTATTTGATTCTGTTTGAATTTGCGGCAGTTATCGTTTGCCATAGAAAAAAAATCTATAGACACACAGACAGACACACAGACAGACACACACACAGACACACACACAGACACTTTTCGGAAAACGACTTTTTTTCATGTTTTGAGTGTAGTAGAATCAGAATCTGCAATAATCTCGAACACGATTTTTTTTGCTATCACCATACTTCCATTCCTTAAGGAATATGGAAGTAAAACGACATGATGAGAAACGCAGACAGGAAAGAGAAACGGCAGATGAACGACAGAAAGCACTAATGGAAGAACGACTAAAAGAAAACCGTAAGCGTGAAAATGAAACACTAGAAAGACGACAAAAAGAAGAATTTAGTCGTCAAGCAGACGAAGTTAAGGCGTTCGTACAAGATGATATCACTGGAAAATTCGTGCAGTTACGAGGTGAGCTGAACAAACAAATTGACAGAATATCTGAAATACAAAAATCTATGAAAACAAATATTTCAAGTTCAGAAGTTTCATTACAAATTTATTAAAACAAATTAAAAAGGAAGTCGAACATTTAGTAAAAGAAATAGTTGATAAAGATAGACCATTAATAAATCCTGATGAAGATTCAAAATATCAGAGAAATCAAACTGTAGTAGGGCCAGTTTTCGCAAAGGCCCCAACGGTTGATGGGGGCACTCATTGGGCAACATATGTTTGCCAATTTGAAGCTGCCGCTCGATTAAATAAATAGACGGAAGAAGAGAAAGGTCTTTCACTAATTCTTGCTTTAAAAGGGCATGCCGCAGAACTAATACAGAAAGTGCCACCTGACAGCCAGAACATCTATGCCGAATTAAAAAAAGCTCTGCAATTACGGTACAGTGACCAGCATTTGTGCGAAGTGTACCGTGTTCAACTTAATGCGAGGCGACAGCGTTCAGGGGAGAGCCTTCAAGAATTTGAAGCGAATGTCGACCGACTGACGAGATTGGCTTATCCCGAAGAATCGGAGGACTTTCGGAAGTGGATTTCTCTCATTACGTTTATTGACGGTATCAGAGATAATAAATTACAACAAGAGTTAAGAATGGCACGGCATGATAATAAATCAGACGCTCTTGTTCATGCTCTCCGTTTTGAATCTGCCAAGTCGGGGACCTACATTAATCAAAATATGCCATCACGTTGTAACCAAACGGATCCTATATCCCAGTATCGTCATAACAGACAGAATAAAGAGACAATTCAAGAACAACAGTTTAAGAAGTCAGCAGCGCCACAACGATCTTTCGAACCAAAGGACAAAGGCAGAAGACCGAAGTGTTGCAACTGTGGGAAACGTGGTCATCTACAGGTAGACTGTTGGGAGAAGAAAATACCGAGAAAAGAGAGTGATCGCACCAATTGGAGAAGTAAAGCCCCAGAACAGCACACAGTTTCCACGCTTCATAAAACCACGGGTAACCTGATTGTCAAAGGATTCATTAAAGACAAACCTGCAGCATTTACAGTTGACACGAGCGCCACAGTGTCCATCGTGCGCCCTGATTTAGTCAGCAACCGCCAGCCTCAATTTAGATCTTGTACAATACAGACTGTGACTAGAAGCCTCGTCAAAGTATGAGGTCAAATAGACGTATGTGTACGCCTGGGTTTCCTCGAGTTTAGCCACCAAATGCTCGTTGCAGACATTGTCGATGAGGTGATTTGGCACGGACATTCCTTGTGGATTCGTTGTGAACTTGCGAGAGAATGTCCTGAAGTTTGGCCAAGAGAAGATAAAGCTTTGCATGGCTAAAATGGCAAGGTCTACCAACCATTCGATTAAGCAAGTGGCATTGGCCGAAGAAGAAGTCAACAGGTCTGGTCAAGAGAAACCTTTCCTATTCCAGGCGGAAATGGAAGAAGAAGTAGCAGAGGAATTACAAATACGTGAAACGGTAAAAGAAGTTACTGGGAAGTCAACTATGGGTGTCAAGGAAAATCCCTTGTTTGTTCGTGAGTTAACAGAAACGCCCGGGGGAAAAGTTGCTGAAGATGAAGTTACGAGAATAGGTTGTTGACGAGAACTAAACAGACTTGGATCAGCCAGTGGTGTTTAGGTCATCAATACATGACGCAACGGGAGTGATTCCAAAACTAGACTCGTATTCCTGGGAACTTGATGTTTGGATCACACGAGACCGAATTCGAAGGACGGGAGAATTATCTTTCACAAGGACGTCCACCTAGATCGCCTGGCCAAGTATTATTTCAGAGACGGTTTGCCAGTTCGGGACGAACAGGCTTAAGGAGGGCGAAGTGTTACGAGAAGCGTACCGACAATCCAGAACATTCTCCACTCCCCACCGTCCAGCGTGGCAGCCGTTGCGTCATTCAAGTACGTCGTTCTAGTGAGTTCCAGGAACACTTGAGATAAGCCGTCGGCGTGCAGTTAAGGAGGGAAAGCTGTACTGGACCTCAGCGATGCGTATATAAAGCCATAGCATTCGGGTTGTCAGTGAGTTACGTGAGCGATTTTCGCTAGCGCGGATTGAGTGTTTGACGAAGTGAACTAGTATTGTGTTAATAATTGTTGCGACAGTACAACCATATACGGTACTGTGCATTGCCAAAATAATTAATAAAAATAAATAAATATATGGTTGATAAACATGATTCAGATTGCAAGCTGGATTGTTTAAAATATAGGGAGCAACACAGTTCATGCATGGACACGCATATCTGGCCACCTGTCGCTAGCTATGTGTACATATGTATTTAATATGTGTGTGTGAAACCTGTCCGTTCCTGGACAGTAACAACCTCTATTCAAATGATGTTAGATTTTAAGTATTATTTTAATTATAAGAAAAATATATACAATAATGTAAAACAAAATACACCAAAGTATGTAGGAAATAAAGATGCACAAAGGGTTATAAAAACCGTGAGAAAGTGACGTAAAGTGAAATTACAATGAACTAAAAAGTGAATAACTCTCTGAATAATTACAATAAAGAAGTGTATAAAGTTTTTTATATATAATAATAAAGAAGTGTAAGTTACATATAATAAACATATGAAAATTAGCGATCGATTGAGTATCGTGTAGTGTAAAACAGACTTCGCAATTCGCGAAGATAGGCGAAATTAATGAATCGAACAAGAGTGGGAGTAAGGACGCTTTCGACAAACTCTGACAAGACAAATATTGTTCAGACAGGAGCTTTTGCACGATGTGGCTATAAATACCAGGTCGCGATAATCAGCTCCCTTCTTCTTCATTCAACCGTTGCCGCAGGAGGCTATGTCAGTCAGAAACGCTGTCTCGAATCTACAGTAAGCGTCACAGGATAGACTGGAAGTCAAAGCAAAGGTTCTATGGACACACTTACAGCCCATGATGTGAGGAGAGACAACAATTAAGGAGTACGTGGAGTGGAATCCTGTAAGAGGACCCGAGGACCCGAAGGACACGGACCGAGGACCGAAGGAGGACACGGCGATAATGTACCACATCAAACGAGGTGATAAAAAGCCATATAATTACCTACAATTGAAAGACAATAATTAAAAACTATAGGCCTAATGAGAGACATTCGAACTGTTGCTATAAGTAATTAAATTGTACATAGTAGTGTAAAGACAGATTGTTAATTTAGAATAATATTTCATTTATGTCAATTAGGATTTGAATATAACGTAAATGCTAAAAGATCAATATTTGATTTGAAATTGAAATTATTTAAAGTAATTAATAAAATCTTTATTTGGTAAAACAAAATGTATATGCAGTAGAAAAGAATCAAAGCAAAAATAAGATTAAAGAAATAGAAATAAAAGTAAATTCATCGTTGAAATAAATTGGTAAGCAATTGCAAAGATAACCACACTGAATGAGTAAGCCGAGAGAAAAATATTTGATAGTTAAGATTAGATAATAAGATTTCTGTATACCATGTTTAATGTAAATTGTCAACCAGAAGTCGAAGTCATATGCAAAAGATTCGCACAAGCGAAGAATAATGAGTTTTTCTATTGCCGAAATAAGTAAAGATGTTGTTCAATAAATAATATAAATATTTAAAAACGTATTACACACTCTTGTTATTACGATTACATCTAACATCATTGTTATGTTATATATGACACATGCAAATAAAATAAAATAAATTTTTTATGTTATTTTGGCGCTCCAAAGCGTGGAGCTCCCCAAATTAAATTATATTGCATTGTTATGTTATACTCTATTAACAGACATTGTTATTGCGTGTGGACAAATCTAACTGGAAATATTGTACGAGTTAATTATAAACTGTTTAATTGTAACAATTAAAGCTGGTGATTAGTGACTTAATTGGTGTCTTGTACTTTGTTTTCCACTGTACCATACGACGATCAGTAGACCGTCGTAACAGTGTGTTGGTTTAATGTTCTGTTGCTCCTATCGTAGAAGGTGGTGTCGTACAATGTAGGTTGTACTTTGTTTTCCACTGTACCATACGACGATCAGTAGACCGTCGTAACAGTGTGTTGGTTTAATGTTCTGTTGCTCCTATCGTAGAAGGTGGTGTCGTACAATGTAGGTTGTACTTTGCTTTCCACTGTACCATACGACGATCAGTAGACCGTCGTAACAGTGTGTTGGTTTAATGTTCTGTTGCTCCTATCGTAGAAGGTGGTGTCGTACAATGTAGGTTGTACTTTGCTTTCCACTGTACCATACGACGATCAGTAGACCGTCGTAACAGTGTGTTGGTTTAATGTTCTGTTGCTCCTATCGTAGAAGGTGGTGTCGTACACTGTAGGTTGTACTTTGTTTTCCACTGTACCATACGACGATCAGTAGACCGTCGTAACAGTGTGTTGGTTTAATGTTCTGTTGCTCCTATCGTAGAAGGTGGTGTCGTACAATGTAGGTTGTACTTTGCTTTCCACTGTACCATACGACGATCAGTAGACCGTCGTAACAGTGTGTTGGTTTAATGTTCTGTTGCTCCTATCGTAGAAGGTGGTGTCGTACAATGTAGGTTGTACTTTGCTTTCCACTGTACCATACGACGATCAGTAGACCGTCGTAACAGTGTGTTGGTTTAATGTTCTGTTGCTCCTATCGTAGAAGGTGGTGTCGTACAATGTAGGTTGTACTTTGTTTTCCACTGTACCATACGACGATCAGTAGACCGTCGTAACAGTGTGTTGGTTTAATGTTCTGTTGCTCCTATCGTAGAAGGTGGTGTCGTACAATGTAGGTTGTACTTTGCTTTCCACTGTACCATACGACGATCAGTAGACCGTCGTAACAGTGTGTTGGTTTAATGTTCTGTTGCTCCTATCGTAGAAGGTGGTGTCGTACAATGTAGGTTGTACTTTGCTTTCCACTGTACCATACGACGATCAGTAGACCGTCGTAACAGTGTGTTGGTTTAATGTTCTGTTGCTCCTATCGTAGAAGGTGGTGTCGTACAATGTAGGTTGTACTTTGCTTTCCACTGTACCATACGACGATCAGTAGACCGTCGTAACAGTGTGTTGGTTTAATGTTCTGTTGCTCCTATCGTAGAAGGTGGTGTCGTACAATGTAGGTTGTACTTTGCTTTCCACTGTACCATACGACGATCAGTAGACCGTCGTAACAGTGTGTTGGTTTAATGTTCTGTTGCTCCTATCGTAGAAGGTGGTGTCGTACAATGTAGGTTGTACTTTGCTTTCCACTGTACCATACGACGATCAGTAGACCGTCGTAACAGTGTGTTGGTTTAATGTTCTGTTGCTCCTATCGTAGAAGGTGGTGTCGTACAATGTAGGTTGTACTTTGCTTTCCACTGTACCATACGACGATCAGTAGACCGTCGTAACAGTGTGTTGGTTTAATGTTCTGTTGCTCCTATCGTAGAAGGTGGTGTCGTACAATGTAGGTTGTACTTTGCTTTCCACTGTACCATACGACGATCAGTAGACCGTCGTAACAGTGTGTTGGTTTAATGTTCTGTTGCTCCTATCGTAGAAGGTGGTGTCGTACAATGTAGGTTGTACTTTGCTTTCCACTGTACCATACGACGATCAGTAGACCGTCGTAACAGTGTGTTGGTTTAATGTTCTGTTGCTCCTAACGTAGAAGGTGGTGTCGTACACTGTAGGTTGTACTTTGTTTTCCACTGTACCATACGACGATCAGTAGACCGTCGTAACAGTGTGTTGGTTTAATGTTCTGTTGCTCCTATCGTAGAAGGTGGTGTCGTACACTGTAGGTTGTACTTTGTTTTCCACTGTACCATACGACGATCAGTAGACCGTCGTAACAGTGTGTTGGTTTAATGTTCTGTTGCTCCTATCGTAGAAGGTGGTGTCGTACAATGTAGGTTGTACTTTGCTTTCCACTGTACCATACGACGATCAGTAGACCGTCGTAACAGTGTGTTGGTTTAATGTTCTGTTGCTCCTATCGTAGAAGGTGGTGTCGTACAATGTAGGTTGTACTTTGCTTTCCACTGTACCATACGACGATCAGTAGACCGTCGTAACAGTGTGTTGGTTTAATGTTCTGTTGCTCCTATCGTAGAAGGTGGTGTCGTACAATGTAGGTTGTACTTTGCTTTCCACTGTACCATACGACGATCAGTAGACCGTCGTAACAGTGTGTTGGTTTAATGTTCTGTTGCTCCTAACGTAGAAGGTGGTGTCGTACACTGTAGGTTGTACTTTGTTTTCCACTGTACCATACGACGATCAGTAGACCGTCGTAACAGTGTGTTGGTTTAATGTTCTGTTGCTCCTATCGTAGAAGGTGGTGTCGTACACTGTAGGTTGTACTTTGTTTTCCACTGTACCATACGACGATCAGTAGACCGTCGTAACAGTGTGTTGGTTTAATGTTCTGTTGCTCCTATCGTAGAAGGTGGTGTCGTACACTGTAGGTTGTACTTTGTTTTCCACTGTACCATACGACGATCAGTAGACCGTCGTAACAGTGTGTTGGTTTAATGTTCTGTTGCTCCTATCGTAGAAGGTGGTGTCGTACACTGTAGGTTGTACTTTGTTTTCCACTGTACCATACGACGATCAGTAGACCGTCGTAACAGTGTGTTGGTTTAATGTTCTGTTGCTCCTATCGTAGAAGGTGGTGTCGTACACTGTAGGTTGTACTTTGTTTTCCACTGTACCATACGACGATCAGTAGACCGTCGTAACAGTGTGTTGGTTTAATGTTCTGTTGCTCCTATCGTAGAAGGTGGTGTCGTACAATGTAGGTTGTACTTTGCTTTCCACTGTACCATACGACGATCAGTAGACCGTCGTAACAGTGTGTTGGTTTAATGTTCTGTTGCTCCTATCGTAGAAGGTGGTGTCGTACAATGTAGGTTGTACTTTGCTTTCCACTGTACCATACGACGATCAGTAGACCGTCGTAACAGTGTGTTGGTTTAATGTTCTGTTGCTCCTATCGTAGAAGGTGGTGTCGTACAATGTAGGTTGTACTTTGCTTTCCACTGTACCATACGACGATCAGTAGACCGTCGTAACAGTGTGTTGGTTTAATGTTCTGTTGCTCCTAACGTAGAAGGTGGTGTCGTACACTGTAGGTTGTACTTTGTTTTCCACTGTACCATACGACGATCAGTAGACCGTCGTAACAGTGTGTTGGTTTAATGTTCTGTTGCTCCTATCGTAGAAGGTGGTGTCGTACACTGTAGGTTGTACTTTGTTTTCCACTGTACCATACGACGATCAGTAGACCGTCGTAACAGTGTGTTGGTTTAATGTTCTGTTGCTCCTATCGTAGAAGGTGGTGTCGTACACTGTAGGTTGTACTTTGTTTTCCACTGTACCATACGACGATCAGTAGACCGTCGTAACAGTGTGTTGGTTTAATGTTCTGTTGCTCCTATCGTAGAAGGTGGTGTCGTACAATGTAGGTTGTACTTTGCTTTCCACTGTACCATACGACGATCAGTAGACCGTCGTAACAGTGTGTTGGTTTAATGTTCTGTTGCTCCTATCGTAGAAGGTGGTGTCGTACAATGTAGGTTGTACTTTGCTTTCCACTGTACCATACGACGATCAGTAGACCGTCGTAACAGTGTGTTGGTTTAATGTTCTGTTGCTCCTATCGTAGAAGGTGGTGTCGTACAATGTAGGTTGTACTTTGCTTTCCACTGTACCATACGACGATCAGTAGACCGTCGTAACAGTGTGTTGGTTTAATGTTCTGTTGCTCCTAACGTAGAAGGTGGTGTCGTACACTGTAGGTTGTACTTTGTTTTCCACTGTACCATACGACGATCAGTAGACCGTCGTAACAGTGTGTTGGTTTAATGTTCTGTTGCTCCTATCGTAGAAGGTGGTGTCGTACACTGTAGGTTGTACTTTGCTTTCCACTGTACCATACGACGATCAGTAGACCGTCGTAACAGTGTGTTGGTTTAATGTTCTGTTGCTCCTATCGTAGAAGGTGGTGTCGTACAATGTAGGTTGTACTTTGCTTTCCACTGTACCATACGACGATCAGTAGACCGTCGTAACAGTGTGTTGGTTTAATGTTCTGTTGCTCCTATCGTAGAAGGTGGTGTCGTACAATGTAGGTTGTACTTTGCTTTCCACTGTACCATACGACGATCAGTAGACCGTCGTAACAGTGTGTTGGTTTAATGTTCTGTTGCTCCTATCGTAGAAGGTGGTGTCGTACAATGTAGGTTGTACTTTGCTTTCCACTGTACCATACGACGATCAGTAGACCGTCGTAACAGTGTGTTGGTTTAATGTTCTGTTGCTCCTATCGTAGAAGGTGGTGTCGTACAATGTAGGTTGTACTTTGTTTTCCACTGTACCATACAACGATCAGTAGACCGTCGTAACAGTGTGTTGGTTTAATGTTCTGTTGCTCCTATCGTAGAAGGTGGTGTCGTACAATGTAGGTTGTACTTTGCTTTCCACTGTACCATACGACGATCAGTAGACCGTCGTAACAGTGTGTTGGTTTAATGTTCTGTTGCTCCTATCGTAGAAGGTGGTGTCGTACAATGTAGGTTGTACTTTGCTTTCCACTGTACCATACGACGATCAGTAGACCGTCGTAACAGTGTGTTGGTTTAATGTTCTGTTGCTCCTATCGTAGAAGGTGGTGTCGTACAATGTAGGTTGTACTTTGCTTTCCACTGTACCATACGACGATCAGTAGACCGTCGTAACAGTGTGTTGGTTTAATGTTCTGTTGCTCCTATCGTAGAAGGTGGTGTCGTACAATGTAGGTTGTACTTTGCTTTCCACTGTACCATACGACGATCAGTAGACCGTCGTAACAGTGTGTTGGTTTAATGTTCTGTTGCTCCTATCGTAGAAGGTGGTGTCGTACAATGTAGGTTGTACTTTGCTTTCCACTGTACCATACGACGATCAGTAGACCGTCGTAACAGTGTGTTGGTTTAATGTTCTGTTGCTCCTATCGTAGAAGGTGGTGTCGTACACTGTAGGTTGTACTTTGTTTTCCACTGTACCATACGACGATCAGTAGACCGTCGTAACAGTGTGTTGGTTTAATGTTCTGTTGCTCCTATCGTAGAAGGTGGTGTCGTACACTGTAGGTTGTACTTTGTTTTCCACTGTACCATACGACGATCAGTAGACCGTCGTAACAGTGTGTTGGTTTAATGTTCTGTTGCTCCTAACGTAGAAGGTGGTGTCGTACACTGTAGGTTGTACTTTGTTTTCCACTGTACCATACGACGATCAGTAGACCGTCGTAACAGTGTGTTGGTTTAATGTTCTGTTGCTCCTATCGTAGAAGGTGGTGTCGTACACTGTAGGTTGTACTTTGTTTTCCACTGTACCATACGACGATCAGTAGACCGTCGTAACAGTGTGTTGGTTTAATGTTCTGTTGCTCCTATCGTAGAAGGTGGTGTCGTACACTGTAGGTTGTACTTTGTTTTCCACTGTACCATACGACGATCAGTAGACCGTCGTGACAGTGTGTTGGTTTAATGTTCTGTTGCTCCTATCGCAGAAGGTGGTGTCGTACAATGTAGGTTGTACTTTGTTTTCCACTGTACCATACGACGATCAGTAGACCGTCGTAACAGTGTGTTGGTTTAATGTTCTGTTGCTCCTATCGTAGAAGGTGGTGTCGTACACTGTAGGTTGTACTTTGTGAAAGGCTTAACTTTAACACTTGAAAGTTAACTTTAACGTAAAAGTTAAATTACTTATTTCTAGTTTTCTTCTTATTATTCTCCTCAACCCAGAGGTTAGTGGGCTTGCAATTTCTTCCTTTACGTAGACAGCCTCTTGATCACCATATACCTTCTTCCTTTTCTTACCCGAACCGTGTAGTCCTACCTGGGCCTTCGCCTTCCCCTCCCACTACTCCCTCGATCGGGGCGGCCAACCAGTTTGAATGGCATTGCAGGTGCCTATCCAACTTTTCCTTTCCAAATTTGATCCAATCAACATTTTTTTTTTAGTTTTATAAGCACACGAATGCATAGAAGTCTCCTTTCTGTACTGATTTTAATACAGTCTTCGAATTTCAACATGGGTCTGCCTCCTTTCCTTTCCTGACTTTGCATCCCACGCTCTTCTAGGGTGTCTTCGATTTTCTATTCTACAGGCGAGGATAAACTGTCTCAATTGTGAGCTTTGTATCGTATCAATTAGAGGGATCATCTCAACGTTCTTGTTGATAGTAAGGCTTCGTATTATATCTGTTACTATTTTAACAAAACATTTAATTTCATTCGCACACTTATACCGACTGTCACTTGGTGGAGCCTTATTAACAATTTTTTCCACATTTATTGTGAAGAAACCTTTATGCCTTCCAGAATGAGTTCGTCAAACGTGCTATCCACCTCGACTGGATTTTCACTGAACAACTCCAAATCTTATCAGATGCATTACCATCTGTATATTCTGAGGGGCTGTATATTCTGTTTATACAGGGGGTAATGTCAGACGTCATACCTCAAAGAACTACTATCGTTAGAATTGATCACACAACATTTCGACTACTGTCATTGTCTTCAAGTGTAAGGTAAACTAGTACATTAAATACAAACTTTAGCCTACTCGAGATTCGTTCACTAACAAACGTGGACTGCAAAAAAAAAACCACCATCTTCTACAAAATAAAATACAACTACAGAAAAACTATATAAAAAGAACGTTACTTACCCTCTAAGTCCGCGGGACACTCCCGGGAAGCACCACCACACTGATGCAACTGTACACAACGAACAGCCTTGATGGAAACCTTGCTTCTCGGTTCTGTCCAGCGGGCTTAAAGGGTAAGTACCCATATGTAGGTAGGACTTATTTGTGGTAAATTCTAATGATGGTACTTGTCCGATCTAACCCTGCTTTCCAATTTGAGAATTATACTCTAACTATTCTAAGCCAATTCTTTCTCATTCTAATGTCTGTTAACCTCCAGTAATATTGGAAATACATTAGGTCGTTCTCTGTCTTACCCCTTTCTGTATTTGACAATATGTACATTTTGATTTTACGTGTTGTTATTTTATTGTCTACGAAATACAATAAACTTATTTATGAAATGAAAGGCAATTTAGCATACATGATTTCAGTGATATCCAATTTACTTGAATGAATAGATAAACTAACATTTTCAATCCGCCTTGTGACTTCTTGTTTACAATTGATGACGCACCTCAAAGCATATGCTTCAGGTGTAGCATATATATTTAACTAGTAGCGTGCTCACTGCGTCTAATCCTGAAGTAGGCCTACTTCTGCTTAGCTCAAAAATTTAAGTGTAGGCTATATTACATGTTCAAATATCCTACAATTATCTTTGTGTGTTCGTACATCGGACTCTTTTTAAACATATTTGTCTCATTATGATTAACTAGTATGCCTATGCTCCCTGAGCTGCAGAACTCGCTCATTATTTCGAACGGAGTACATTTATTATTATATAAATTTTGTTATTAGACAATTTTCCAATTGCGGGAAAATTACATCCCGATTACTCTATTTCTTTAGTAACATAATAACTGTCGAGCACACAATCATACAATAAACGCAAACAATTAGGAACATTCAGATTTTGGTTACAATTCCTTTTAATCTGACACCCAGTTCGATTTTCACTTTAAAAAAAAAAATTGTGACCTGTTTACTGGTTCTTGGAGTCCAAATATTTTGAAATTTTAAAACTTAAATTTAGGCCTACATTCAGATTTTAGTCAAAATTGCTTTAACTTAATATGCCACATGAATTTTTGTGATTTTATCGAAAATTTCGCCAACGTTTTAGGCTCTGACTTCCAAAAACTTAGAAAATTTCATAAATGAATACTAAATTCAGATTGTGGTTTCAGTTTCCTTTAATTTGATACCTCACATGGGATTTTGCGATTTCTTTACAATGTAGACTCACCGTCCTATTTTTGGGGTGATCAATCTCAAAAACAACAAGGTTCTGTGGCGAGTATATACTGCATGGTGCCACACGTCGGCATGATTTTTGCTTAGGTTCGCCCTTTCTCCACCGGGCTTAGTCATAGTTTATACTTGACCCTACATGCCTATGAAAAGCTTGGTCTGTGTGATTGTTATTTTGATGTGATTAGTTTGTTCTTTCTTATACTGCATATGTTATTTCTTTGTTATTCTAATAGTGTCTTATTATAATAGTGCCATTACAACAGTGAGTGTGAGTGTGGTTTTTTATAAAATGGAAAGAAGAAATTTAGGTCTTCAGCAAGCTTTATCAATACTAAACTGAGGTGCAATGCTCAATACTACATTTTTTACACAGTAGTACGTAAAGTTATAACAAGTTGATATTAATATTATAATACGACTCTTGTACCCGTAGTATCTTAATGGTATAATGATTTGCCCGTGTTATTCCTTGTATATGTTAATTTGTAATAAATAGTTGTAAATAGTGTATCAGATGATCGTGGAATATTTATGTTGTGTGTTTACGAATGTGATTTAAATATATAAGTAAAAGAATTGAATTATTCTGCCTTGGTTTCTGAATCAGAATTATAATTATTCCAATTCAGTAGTCAGAACTCCAAAATCAATTCAAAAAATAGCGGTCGAGTCATCCCAAAATTTTCAAGTCACCTTCGATATTAGGCTTTAACCTATTATTTGAGGTTAATCTTGGTTTTGCAGTTTGCGTACTTCCAATGACTCCCCGAATTCTTCTTATCCTTGTTAATTATAAAATAAATGCTGATAATATATTACGTTCCTGAAATAATAACGCATGGATATGATTTAATAACATAATGGTTTAATCTCTGTAATATAAATTCAAATTATTGGAAAATTCCATTCGATACATACGGTTGTCACAATCGATATTTATCTCAGGATTTAATAATTAGATAATTTTAATATATTTCGTGGGAATTCTTGTGGCTGCTACGAAAAGTTCCTTTACATGATAATTAATAATAGAGAGTACCTTTACAAACAATATATTACTTATAATCGAAAAAATTACAAAAATTATATATTAAGTAACATACAAGGTTTGACGATATTCAATACGCTTCGTAAAAGCATGTAGGTTAGAGCGATGTCAACATCATGGCTACTATATTGTCCGTGTCAGAGAATAATGAAGTTTATTAATGTGTACAATAAATGTTTTCCTTGTAATCACTGTTCGTTTAGATATTGAATTTGTTTTCACTTTAAAATGTTTACTAGTGATTAGTGTTAGTGTAAATTGTTATATTGTCTAGTGGTTGTTCCTTGTTGGATAAAAATATTGTCAAATTATACTTTACACATCTAGACGATATTGCTGAAGGTTTTCTGGTTTATTCTAGATAATTTCTTGCTTGTGTGTGTTACTTGTTCATGAAAATTGTAGTGGAGGGATTATTACCTTCGATGATGGTCATTCAGATCTTCTTTCACAAACGGGTTATCTATTTTTATATTTTTATTTTAATTACATCTAGACACGCACTATTCAACTGTTTTCCATCACAATTAACAATTAAATGTTATTTCTTCTTTTTTTTAGTTACCTAACTCATACAAACTTCTTAAATTTTGATTGGCCATTTATGTACAGGTTAAGTGTTATAGGATCAACACCCATTAATTACTTTACATTTTTCTAAATTACCTTTAGTAGATAATTTTATTATTATACTCTAATGATACATGCAATGTTTACATGATGATTAATTATATAATTATAAACAATTTGATACTAAACATGCCTCAGTTTATAACTGTAAAACCTTATTAATTTGAATTTCTATGATATGTGGTGTAACAATTTGTTATGGTTGATTGTAATTTCTACTTTGACTGCCGGAGATAAATATATTTACATAAATTAACTGGTGACATAAAATCTTATAACATACAACAAAAACTCTTAATAATAATACTTGTTTTTAACAACTTTAATTATTTCATACTTTTAAACTATTGTCTGTATGATAATAATAAAAACTCTTTTTATAAATAATAAATAGCACACTGTTTAACTATAGTTTGTGCCACTATTTATATTATGTCACTCATATCACTGTAAGGGGTTGTGTCCCTTTTTCTATCCTTAATATATGTCTATACAATTTTGTTAATACAATTTTAATTTATGATTAGGTACTCTTTTATTGGGTTTGGTTGTTATTCAGGGTATGTTGATTAGGCCTACTATGTTTATTTATGTAACTTTTCTCTGTTTACTGCCCTATTCTACTGGGTTATTTCTGGGTTTCTTAATAATATTAAATAAGTCAAACCAACTAGGTTTCCTTTAATTTGCTTTCAATTATTATTTCTTGTTTCTTCTCTGGATCGGATTCCACTATTATTTACTATTCTTTTGTAACATTTTGTTTCGTTACAATATCTAGTGTTAAGTATAGCAGTCATCAACATTTCGAATTTTCATTCTATTAATTTAAATTTTAGAATAATCTTAAAATTTTTTGTTTTTATATTATTGTTTTTTATTTTACTTATCATTAATCATTTAAAAATAAAAATTTAAACTAATTAGAATCTATGTTTCTTAATACTGAAATATATATTCGCCCTTTCTATCCTGAGAGTATTCACAAGCTTTAAACGCGATTTCCCAACACCATGATTTTCATATTCGCCCTTTCTACTCCCAGCTCGTGATTTACCTCAATTAGTTAGACAGACAGACAGATAAATGCCAAACGGTCGAGTTAAACCCTAAGAACTCTCTTCCTCTGTCAACATAAGGCATACGTTATAGAGTGACTTTCAGATGTAATTTTCATTGTCTGTGCCATTCAAAAAGACTAAAGAAGGACTAATGACCGCTACTAGTATTTGTCGATAGGTGCTCTGAACACGGAGCCACGAAAATTTACATTCTTTACTCTACAACCAAGACATGACAGGTGCAGAATTTTACGCTTGTGTCTGTAATGTATATTTGACATGAGGCAGAACTAAATACTGTATGGTGACAAAACATCAAATAAGTGGATGCTTGAGTTCTGAAAAAATGACGTATCAGATAAAATGAAACCCCCATGTCAGGTGGGTGAAGACTATCCCCAACTTTCGTGAGGAAGGACTGTACTTTTGTATAGAAAGTTTGTAGGTCGAACGAAGCGCTGGCCAAAGGGAGCTGTGATCTGATTCCTGGATTTGGACACTTGCTGCGCGTTATCTGCCGAGGGTGAATGATGTATGTAGTGTTATCAAAGTATTTCCTGTCAATACTATACTAGTCATATTTTTTTTTTAAATCGAGTATTTTCTTTCCATTCGTCTTCTGATTTCCTGGCCGACTATTCTGTTCATCCGTATAACTATAAATTTATCAGAAAAAATTTGTTCCTTAATACATTGGCAGGTCATCGTGGACACAGAGAACTCCTTCACCCCGACATGGCGGCTGTCTTCGATCATTATAGGCGATCTGTAAGCATCGCGATTGGAACAGTCGCTTGACTGCTCCGAACGGAAGTGCTTACGCAGGTTTGTCGATTCTCGCCGGGCGACGGTGATTGACTCTCTCAAGTCGACTATTTTCGCTCGTGAGAGAAATCACCTCTGGTAACGCTGGCAGCGGACCCATGATCAGGCCGACAAGGCAGCGTAAAATCCGGTGACCGGCGATTTACGTCGTGAAATCCTGGCCTTACGAAGACGCTGGTCCAAATGTTGGCAATTTATCGTTGCCCAAACGGGGGCTTCAGTCAAAAGACGTCCTTACAGGACACCTACTGATCTAGTGGTGAACTGACGCCGGCCTCGTATTCCCACCATTGCCGGTACCCGGGCCTGTGTTTCAAGAGACAGTTTACGCCGAACCCATCTACGGACTGGGACTGCGATAAGGAAGTCGAAAACGATGCTAAAGGCTTCTATCTCTTCCTGTCACTGCAGATCACGAACCCATCTCTAGGGACGAGGTCTCAGATCGCCTGGCTGAACTCCGCCCGAGAAAGGCTACTGGCCCGGACGGTGTATCGAACACCGCCCTTACTCATCTTCTGGAGTCAGAAATCCTTTTCTTGTTCGCGCTGTTGAACGTGTGTCTTAAACTGGCCTACTTTCCCTAGAAATGGCGGAAGGCTACGGTCGTAGTGATACCGAAGCATTGCAAGGATGCAATCACGTGCTGACATTGGTCTCCTGTTAGCCACCTCAAAGGTGCTTGAACGTCTCGTAGAGCGTGGTGTACGGCACCATCTAATGGCGGAAGGCTACGGACGTAGTGATACCGAAGCATGGGAAGGATGCAATCACGTGCTGACATTGGTATCCTAGTAGCAACCTCAAAGGTGCTTGAACGTCTCGTAGAGCGTGGTGTACGGCACCATCTAATGGCGGAAGGCTACGGTCGTAGTGATACCGAAGCATGGCAAGGATGCAATCCCGTGCTGACATTGGTCTCCTGTTAGCGACCTCAAAGGTGCTTGAACGTCTCGTAGAGCGTGGTGTACGGCACCATCTAATGGCGGAAGGCTACGATCGTAGTGATACCGAAGCCTGGGAAGGATGCAATCACGTGCTGACATTGGTCTCCTAGTAGCAACCTCAAAGGTGCTTGAACGTCTCGTAGAGCGTGGTGTACGGCACCATCTAATGGCGGAAGGCTACGGTCGTAGTGATACCGAAGCATGGCAAGGATGCAATCCCGTGCTGACATTGGTCTCCTGTTAGCCACATCAAAGGTGCTTGAACGTATCGTAGAGCGTGGTGTACGGCACCATCTAATGGCGGAAGGCTACGATCGTAGTGATACCGAAGCATGGCAAGGATGCAATCCCGTGCTGACATTGGTCTCCTGTTAGCCACCTCAAAGGTGCTTGAACGTGTCGTAGAGAGTGGTGTACGGCACCATCTAATGGCGGAAGGCTACGGTCGTAGTGATACCGAAGCATGGCAAGGATGAAATCCCGTGCTGACATTGGTCTCCTGTTAGCCACCTCAAAGGTGCTTGAACGTCTCGTAGAGCGTGGTTTACGGCACCATCTAATGGCGGAAGGCTACGGTCGTAGTGATACCGAAGCATGGCAAGGATGCAATCCCGTGCTGACATTGGTCTCCTGTTAGACACCTCGAAGGTGCTTGAACGTCTCGTAGAGCGTGGTGTACGGTACCATCTAATGGCGGAAGGCTACGGTCGTAGTGATATCGAAGCAAGGCAAGGATGCAATCCCGTGCTGACATTGGTCTCCTGTTAGCCACCTCAAAGGTGCTTGAACGTCTCGTAGAGCGTGGTGTACGGCACCATCTAATGGCGGAAGGCTACGGTCGTAGTGATACCGAAGCATGGCAAGGATGCAATCCCGTGCTGACATTGGTCTCCTGTTAGGCACCTCAAAGGTGCTTGAACGTCTCGTAGAGCGTGGTGTACGGCACCATCTAATGGCGGTAGGCTACGGTCGTAGTGATACCGAAGAATGGCAAGGATGCAATCCCGTGCTGACATTGGTCTCCTGTTAGCCACCTCAAAGGTGCTTGAACGTCTCATAGAGCGTGGTGTACGGCACCATCTAATGGCGGAAGGCTACGGTCGTAGTGATACCGAAGCATGGCAAGGATGAAATCCCGTGCTGACATTAGTCTCCTTTTAGCCACCTCAAAGGTGCTTGAACGACTCGTAGACCGTGGTGTACGGCACCATCTAACGGCGGAAGGCTACGGTCGTAGTGATACCGAAGCATGGCAAGGATGCAATCCCGTGCTGACATTGGTCTCCTGTTAGCCACCTCAAAGGTGCTTGAAAGTCTCGTAGAGCGTGGTGTACGGCACCATCTAATGGCGGAAGGCTACGGTCGTAGTGATACCGAAGCATGGCACGGATGCAATCCCGTGCTGACATTGGTCTCCTGTTAGCCACCTCAAAGGTGCTTGAACGTCTCGTAGAGCGTGGTGTACGGCACCATCTAATGGCGGAAGGCTACGATCGTAGTGATACCGAAGGATGGGAAGGATGCAATCACGTGCTGACATTGTTCTCCTAGTAGCAACCTCAAAGGTGCTTGAACGTCTCGTAGAGCGTGGTGTACGGCACCATCTAATGGCGGAAGACTACGGTCGTAGTGATACCGAAGCATGGCAAGGATGCAATCCCGTGCTGACATTGGTCTCCTGTTAGCCACCTCAAAGGTGCTTGAACGTCTCGTAGAGCGTGGTGTACGGCACCATCTAATGGCGGAAGGCTACGGTCGTAGTGATACCGAAGCATGGCAAGGATGCAATCCCGTGCTGACATTGGTCTCCTGTTAGCCACCTCAAAGGTGCTTGAACGTCTCGTAGAGCGTGGTGTACGGCACCATCTAATGGCGGAAGGCTACGGTCGTAGTTATAACGAAGCATGGCAAGGATGCAATCCCGTGCTGACATTAGTCTCCTTTTAGCCACCTCAAAGGTGCTTGAACGTCTCGTAGACCGTTGTGTACGGCACCATCTAACGGCGGAAGGCTACGGTCGTAGTGATACCGAAGCATGGCAAGGATGCACTCCCGTGCTGACATTGGTCTCCTGTTAGCCACCTCAAAGGTGCTTGAACGTCTCGTAGAGCGTGGTGTACGGCACCATCTAATGGCGGAAGGCTACGGTCGTAGTGATACCGAAGCATGGCAAGGATGCAATCCCGTGCTGACATTGGTCTCCTGTTAGCCACCTCAAAGGTGCTTGAACGTCTCGTAGAGCGTGGTGTACGGCACCATCTAATGGCGGAAGGCTACGGTCGTAGTGATACCGAAGCATGGCAAGGATGCAATCCCGTGCTGACATTGGTCTCCTGTTAGCCACCTCAAAGGTGCTTGAACGTCTCGTAGAGCGTGGTGTACGGCACCATCTAATGGCGGAAGGCTACGATCGTAGTGATACCGAAGCATGGGAAGGATGCAATCACGTGCTGACATTAATCTCCTGTTAGCGACCTCAAAGATGCTTGAACGTTTCGTTCAGCGTGGTGTACGGCACCATCTAATGGCGGAAGGCTACGGTCGTAGTGATACCGAAGCATGGCAAGGATGCAATCCCGTGCTGACATTGGTCTAATGTTAGGCACCTCAAAGGTGCTTGAACGTCTCGTAGAGCGTGGTGTACGGCACCATCTAATGGCGGAAGCCTACGGTCGTAGTGATACCGAAGCATGGCAAGGATGCAATCCCGTGCTGATATTAGTCTCCTGTTAACCACCACAAAGGTGCTTGAAAGTCTCGTACAGCGTTGTGTACGGCACCATCTAATGGCGGAAGGCTACGGTCGTAGTGATACCGAAGCATGGCAAGGATGCAATCCCGTGCTGATATTAGTCTCCTGTTAACCACCTCAAAGGCGCTTGAACGTCTCGTAGAGCGTGGTGTACGGCACCATCTAATGGCGGAAGGCTACGGTCGTAGTGATACCGAAGCATGGGAAGGATGCAATCTCGTGCTGACATTAATCTCCTGTTAGCGACCTCAAAGATGCTTGAACGTTTCGTTCAGCGTGGTGTACGGCATCATCTAATGGCGGAAGGCTACGGGCGTTGTGATACCGAAGCATGGCAAGGATGCAATCACGTGCTGACATTGGTCTCCTGTTAGCCACCCCAAAGGCGCTTGAACGTCTCGTAGAGCGTGGTGTACGGCACCATCTAATGGCGGAAGGCTACGGTCGTAGTGATACCGAAGCATGGGCAGGATGCAATCCCGTGCTGACATTAATCTCCTGTTAGCGACCTCAAAGATGCTTGAACGTTTCGTTCAGCGTGGTGTACGGCATCATCTAATGGCGGAAGGCTACGGTCGTAGTGATACCGAAGCATGGGAAGGATGCAATCCAGTGCTGACATTAATCTCCTGTTAGCGACATCAAAGATGCTTGAACGTTTCGTTCAGCGTGGTGTACGGCACCATCTAATGGCGGAAGGCTACGGTCGTTGTGATACCGAAGCATGGGAAGGATGCAATCCCGTGCTAACATTAATCTCCTGTTAGCGACCTCAAAGATGCTTGAACGTTTCGTTCAGCGTGGTGTACGGCATCATCTAATGGCGGAAGGCTACGGTCGTAGTGATACCGAAGCATGGCAAGGATGCAATCCCGTGCTGACATTGGTCTCCTGTTAGCCACCTCAAAGGAGCTTGAACGTCTCGTAGAGCGGGGTATACGGCACCATCTAATGGCGGAAGGCTACGGTCGTAGTGATACCGAAGCATGGGAAGGATGCAATCCCGTGCTGACATTAATCTCCTGTTAGCGACCTCAAAGATGATTGAACGTCTCGTTCAGCGAGGTGTACGGCACCACCTAATGGCGGAAGGCTACGGTCGTAGTGATACCGAAGCATGGGAAGGATGCAATCCCGTGCTGACATTAATCTCCTGTTAGCGACCTCAAAGATGCTTGAACGTTTCGTTCAGCGTGGTGTACGGCAATATCTAATGGCGGAAGGCTACGGTCGTTGTGATACCGAAGCATGGCAAGGATGCAATCACGTGCTGACATTGGTCTCCTGTTAGCCACCTCAAAGATGATTGAACGTCTCGTTCAGCGAGGTGTACGGCACCACCTAATGGCGGAAGGCTACGGTCGTAGTGATACCGAAGCATGGGAAGGATGCAATCCCGTGCTGACATTAATCTCCTGTTAGCGACCTCAAAGATGCTTGAACGTTTCGTTGAGCGTGGTGTACGGCATCATCTAATGGCGGAAGGCTACGGTCGTTGTGATACCGAAGCATGGCAAGGATGCAATCCCGTGCTGACATTGGTCTCCTGTTAGCCACCTCAAAGGAGCTTGAACGTCTCGTAGAGCTGGGTGTACGGCACCATCTAATGGCGGAAGGCTACGGTCGTAGTGATACCGAAGCATGGGAAGGATGCAATCCCGTGCTGACATTAATCTCCTGTTAGCGACCTCAATGATGATTGAACGTCTCGTTCAGCGAGGTGTACGGCACCACCTAATGGCGGAAGGCTACGGTCGTAGTGATACCGAAGCATGGCAAGGATGCAATCCCGTGCTGACATTGGTCTCCTTTTAGCCACATCAAAGGTGCTTGAACGTCTCGTAGAGCGTGGTGTACGGCACCATCTAATGGCGGAAGGCTACGGTCGTAGTGATACCGAAGCATGGCAAGGATGCAATCCCGTGCTGACATTGGTCTCCTGTTAGCCACCTCAAAGGGGCTTGAACGTATCGTAGAGCGTGGTGTACGGCACCATCTAATGGCGGAAGGCTACGATCGTAGTGATACCGAAGCATGGCAAGGATGCAATCCCGTGCTGACATTGGTCTTCTGTTAGCCACATCAAAGGTGCTTGAACGTCTCGTAGAGAGTGGTGTACGGCACCATCTAATGGCGGAAGGCTACGGTCGTAGTGATACCGAAGCATGGCAAGGATGCAATCCCGTGCTGACATTGGTCTCCTGGTAGCCACCTCAAAGGTGCTTGAACGTCTCGTAGAGCGTGGTGTACGGCACCATCTAATGGCGGAAGGCTACGGTCGTAGTGATACCGAAGCATGGGAAGGATGGAATCCCGTGCTGACATTAATCTCCTGTTAGCGACCTTAAAGATGCTTGAACGTTTCGATCAGCGTGGTGTACGGCATCATCTAATGGCGGAAGGCTACGGTCGTTGTGATAGCGAAGCATGGCAAGGATGCAATCCCGTGCTGATATTAGTCTCCTGTTAACCACCTCAAAGGTGCTTGAACGTGTCGTACAGCGTTGTGTACGGCACCATCTAATGGTGGACGGCTACGGTCGTAGTGATACCGAAGCATGGCAAGGATGCAATCCCGTGCGGATATTAGTCACCTGTTTACCACCTCAAAGGTGCTTGAACGTCTCGTACAGCGTTGTGTACGGCACCATCTAATGGCGGAAGGCTACGGTCGTTGTGATACCGAAGCATGGCAAGGATGCAATGCCGTGCTGATATTAGTCTCCTGTTAACCACCTAAATGGTGCTTGAACGTCTCGTACAGCGTTGTGTACGGCACCATCTAATGGCGGAAGGCTACGTTCGTAGTGATACCGAAGCATGGCAAGGATCCAATCCCCTGCTGATATTAGTCTCCTGTTAACCACCTCAAAGGTGATTGAACGTCTCGTACAGCGTTGTGTACGGCACCATCAAATTGCGGAAGGCTACGGTCGCAGTGATACCGAAGCATGGCAAGGATGCAATCCCGTGCCGACTTTAGTGTCCTGTCAACCACCTCAAAGGTGCTTGAACGTCTCGTACAGCGTTGTGTACTGCACCGTCTAATGGCGGAAGGCTACGGTCGTAGTGATACCGAAGCATGACAAGGATGCAATCCCGCGCCGACATTAGTCTCCTGTTAACCAACTCAAAGGTGCTTGAACGTCTCGTACAGTTTGGTGTACGGCAAAATCTATTGGCGGAAGGCTACGGTCGTAGTGATACCGAAGCATGGCAAGGATACAATCCCGTGCTGATATTAGTCTCCTGTTAACCACCTCAAATGTGCTTGAACGTATCGTACAGCGTTGTGTACGGCACCATCTAAGGGCGGAAGGCTACGGTCGTAGTGATACAGAAGCATGACGAGGATGCAATCCCGTGTTGATATTAGTCCCCTGTTAGCCACCTCAAAGGTGCTTGAAGACTACAGTCGTAGTGATACCGAAGCATGATAAGAATGCAAACCCGTGCCGACATTAGTCTCCTGTTAGCCACCTCAAAGGTGCTTGAACGTCTCCTACAGCGTTGTGTACGGCACCATCTAATGGCGGAAGGCTACAGTCGTAGTGATACCGAAGCATGGCAAGGATGCAATCCCGTGCCGACATTAGTCTCCTGTTAACCCCCTCAAACGTGCTTGAACGTCTCGTACAGCGTTGTGTACGGAACCATCTAATGGCGGAAGGCTACGGTCGTAGTGATACTGGAGCATGGCAAGGATGCAAACCCGTGCCGACTTCAGTCTCCTGTTAACCACCACAAAGGTGCTTGAACGTCTCGTACAGCGTTGTGTACGGCACCACCTAATGGCGGAAGGCTACGGTCGTAGTGATACCGAAGCATGGCAAGGATGCAATCCCGTGCCGACATTAGTCTCCTGTTAACCACTTCAAAGGTGCTTGAAAGTCTCGTAGAGCGTGGTGTACGGCACCATCTAATGGCGGAAGGCTACGATCGTAGTGATACCGAAGCATGGCAAGGATGCAATCCCATGCTGACATTGGTCTCCTGTTAGCCACCTCAAAGGTGCTTGAACGTCTCGTAGAGCGTGGTGTACGGCACCATCTAATGGCGGAAGGCTACGGTCGTAGTGATACCGAAGCATGGCAAGGATGCAATCCCGTGCTGACATTGGTCTCCTGTTAGCCACCTCAAAGGTGCTTGAACGTCTCGTAGAGCGTGGTGTACGGCACCATCTAATGTCGGAAGGCTACGGTCGTAGTGATACCGAAGCATGGCAAGGATGCAATCCCGTGCTGACATTGGTCTCCTGTTAGCCAACTCAAAGGTGCTTGAACGTCTCGTAGAGCGTGGTGTACGGCACCATCTAATGGCGGAAGGCTACGGTCGTAGTGATACCGAAGCATGGCAAGGATGCAATCCCGTGCTGACATTGGTCTCCTGTTAGCCACCTCAAAGGTGCTTGAACGTCTCGTAGAGCGTGGTGTACGGCACCATCTAATGGCGAAAGGCTACGGTCGTAGTGATACCGAAGCATGGCAAGGATGCAATCCCGTGCTGACATTGGACTCCAGTTAGCCACCTCAAAGGTGTTTGAACGTCTCTTAGAGCGTGGTGTACGGCACCATCTAATGGCGGAAGGCTACGGTCGTAGTGATACCGAAGCATGGGAAGGATGCAATCCCGTGCTTACATTGGTCTCCTGTTAGCCACTTCAAAGGTGCTTGAACGTCTCGTAGAGCGTGGTGTACGGCACCATCTAATGGCGGAAGGCTACGGTCGTAGTGATACCGAAGCATGGCAAGGATGCAATCCCGTGCTGACATTGGTCTCCTGTTAGCCACCTCAAAGGTGCTTGAACGTCTCGTAGAGCGTGGTGTACGGCACCATCTAATAGCGGAAGGCTACGATCGTAGTGATACCGAAGCATGGGAAGGATGCAATCACGTGCTGACATTAATCTCCTGTTAGCGACCTCAAAGATGCTTGAACTTTTCGTTCAGCGTGCTGTACGACACCATCTAATGGCGGAAGGCTACGGTCGTAGTGATACCGAAGCATGGGAAGGATGCAATCCCGTGCTGACATTAATCTCCTGTTAGCGACCTCAAAGATGCTTGAACGTTTCGTTCAGCGTTGTGTACGGCATCATCTAATGGCGGAAGGCTACGGTCGTAGTGATACCGAATCATGGCAAGAATGCAATCACGTGCTGACAATGGTCTCCTGTTAGCCACCTCAAAGGTGCTTGAACGTCTCGTAGAGCGTGGTGTACCACAGCATCTAATGGCGGAAGGCTACGGTCGTAGTGATACCTAAGCATGGGAAGGATGCAATCCCGTGCTGACATTAATCTCCTGTTAGCGACCTCAAAGATGCTTGAACGTTTCGTTCAGCGTGGTGTACGGCACCATCTAATGGCGGAAGGCTACGGTCGTTGTGATACCGAAGCATGGCAAGGATGCAATCCCGTGCTGACATTCGTCTCCTGTTAGCCACCTTAAAGGAGCTTGAACGTCTCGTAGAGCGTGGTGTACGGCACCATCTAGTGACGGAAGGCTACAGTCGTAGTGATACCGAAGCATGGGAAGGATGCAATCCCGTGCTGACATTAATCTCCTGTTAGCGAACTTAAAGATGATTGAACGTTTCGTTCACTGTGGTGTACGGCACCATCTAATGGCGGAAGGCTACGGTCGTAGTGATACCGAAGCATGGCAAGGATGCAATCCCGTGCTGACATTGGTCTCCTGTTAGCCACCTCAAAGGTGCTTGAACGTCTCGTAGAGCGCGGCTTACGGCACCATCTAATGGTTGAAGGCTACGGTCGTAGTGATACCGAAGCATGGCAAGGATACAATCCCGTGCTGATATTAGTCTCCTGTTAACCACCTCAAATGTGCTTGAACGTCTCGTACAGCGTTGTGTACGGCACCATCTAATGGCGGAAGGCTACGGTCTTTTTGATACCGGAGCATGACAAGGATCCAATCCCGTGCTGACATTGGTGTCCTGTTAGCCACCTCAAAGGTGCTTGAACGTCTCGTATAGAGTTGTGTACTGCACCGTCTAATGGCGGAAGGCTACGGTCGTAGTGATACCGAAGCATGACAAGGATGCAATCCCGTGCTGACATTGGTCTCCTGTTAACCAACTCAAAGGTGCTTGAACGTCTCGTACAGTTTGGTGTACGGCACCATCTAATGGCGGAAGGCTACGGTCGTAGTGATACCGAAGCATGGCAAGGATACAATCCCGTGCTGATATTAGTCTCCTGTTAACCACCTCAAATGTGCTTGAACGTCTCGTACAGCGTTGTGTACGGCACCATCTAATGGCGGAAGGCTACGGTCGTTTTGATACCGGAGCATGACAAGGATCCAATCCCGTGCTGACATTGGTGTCCTGTTAGCCACCTCAAAGGTGCTTGAACGTCTCGTATAGAGTTGTGTACGGCACCATCTAATGGCGGAAGGCTACGGTTGTAGTGATAAAGAAGCATGACAAGGGTGCATTTCCGTGCCGATATTTGTCTCCTGTTAGCCACCTCAAAGGTGCTTGAACGTCTCCTACAGCGTTGTGTACGGCACCATCTAATGGCGGAATGATACGGTCGTACGGCACCATCTAAGGGCGGAAGGCTACGGTCGTAGTGATACAGAAGCATGACAAGGATGCAATCCCGTGCTGATATTAGTATCCTGTTAGCCACCTCAAAGGTGCTTGAACGTCTCGTACAGCGTTGTGTACGGCACCATCTAATGGCGGAAGACTACAGTCGTAGTGATACCGAAGCATGATAAGAATACAAACCCGTGCCGACATTAGTCTCCTGTTATCCACCTCAAAGGTGCTTGAAGGTCTCGTAGAGTGTGGTGTACGGCACCATCTAATGGCGGAAGGCTACGTTCGTTTTGATACCGGAGCATGACAAGGATGCAATCCCGTGCTGACATTGGTGTCCTGTTAGCCACCTCAAATGTGCTTGAACGTCTCGTATAGAGTTGTGTACGGCACCATCTAATGGCGGAAGGCTACGGTTGTAGTGATACAGAAGCATGACAAGGGTGCAATTCCGTGCCGATATTAGTCTCCTGTTAGCCACCTCAAAGGTGCTTGAACGTCTCCTATAGCGTTGTGTACGGCACCATCTAATGGCGGAAGGCTACAGTCGTAGTGATACAGAAGCATGGCAAGGATGCAATCCCGTGCCGACATTAGTCTCCTGTTAACCCCCTCAAACGTGCTTGAACGTCTCGTACAGCGTTGTGTACGGAACCATCTAATGGCGGAAGGCTACGGTCGTAGTGATACCGGAGCATGGCAAGGATGCAATCCGTGCCGACTTTAGTCTCCTGTTAACCACCTCAAAGGTGCTTGAACGTCTCGTACAGCGTTGTGTACGGCACCATGTAATGGCGGAAGTCTACGGTCGTAGTGATACCGAAGCATGGCAAGGATGCAATCCCGTGCCGACATTAGTCTCCTGTTAACCACCTCAAAGGTTCTTGAACATCTCGTACAGCGTTGTGTACGGCATCATCTAATGGCGGAAGGCTACGGTCGTAGTAATACCGAAGCATGGCAAGGATGCAATCCCGTGCCGACATTAGTCTCCTGTTAGCCACCTCAAAGGTGCTTGAACGTCTCGTAGAGCGTGTTGTACGGCGCCATCTAATGGCGGAAGGCTACGGTCGTAGTGATACCGAAGCATGGCAAGGATGCAATCCCGTGCTGACATTGGTCTCCTGTTAGCCACCTCGAAGGTGCTTGAACGTCTCGTAGAGCGTGGTGTACGGCACCATCTAATGGCGGAAGGCTACGGTCGTAGTGATACCGGAGCATTGCAAGGATGAAATCCCGTGCTGACATTGGTCTCCTGTTAGCCACCTCAAAGGTGCTTGAACGTCTCGTAGAGCGTGGTGTACGGCACCATCTAATGGCGGAAGGCTACGGTCTTAGAGATACCGAAGCATGGCAAGGATGCAATCCCGTGCTGACATTGGTCTCCTGTTAGCCACCTCAAAGGTGCTTGAACGTCTCGTAGAGCGTGGTGTACGGCACCATCTAATGGCGGAAGGCTACGGTCGTAGTGATACCTAAGCATGGGAAGGATGCAATCCCGTGCTGACATTAATCTCCTGTTAGCGACCTCAAAGATGCTTGAACGTTTCGTTCAGCGTGGTGTACGGCACCATCTAATGGCGGAAGGCTACGGTCGTTGTGATACCGAAGCATGGCAAGGATGCAATCCCGTGCTGACATTCGTCTCCTGTTAGCCACCTCAAAGGAGCTTGAACGTCTCGTAGAGCGTGGTGTACGGCACCATCTAATGGCGGAAGGCTATAGTCGTAGTGATACCGAAGCATGGGAAGGATGCAATCCCGTGCTGAC
Source organism: Magicicada septendecula (assembly GCA_034769895.1). Taxonomy (NCBI): domain Eukaryota; kingdom Metazoa; phylum Arthropoda; class Insecta; order Hemiptera; family Cicadidae; genus Magicicada; species Magicicada septendecula. The sequence goes on along the minus strand of CM068372.1, from coordinate 420,369,979 downwards.
ATTAATCTCCTGTTAGCAACCTCAAAGATGATTCGACGTTTCGTTCAGCGTGGTGTACGGCACCATCTAATGGCGGAAGGCTACGGTCGTAGTGATACCGAAGCATGGCAAGGATGCAATCCCGTGCTGACATTGGTCTCCTGTTAGCCACCTCAAAGGTGCTTGAACGTCTCGTAGAGCGCGGCTTACGGCACCATCTAATGGCGGAAGGCTACGGTCGTAGTGATACCGAAGCATGGGAAGGACGCAATCCCGTGCTGACATTGGTCTCCTGTTAGCCACCTTAAAGGTGCTTGAACATCTCGTAGAGCGTGGTGTACGGCACCATCTAATGGTGGAAGGCTACGGTCGTAGTGATACCGAAGCATGGCAAGGATGCAATCCCGTGCTGACATTGGTCTCCTGTTAGCCACCTCAAAGGTGCTTGAACGTCTCGTAGAGCGTGGTGTACGGCACCATGTAATGGCGGAAGGCTACGGTCGTAGTGATACCGAAGCATGGGAAGGTTGCAATTCCGTGCTGACATTAATCTCCTGTTAGCGACCTTAAAGATGCTTGAACGTTTCGTTCAGCGTGGTGTACGGCATCATCTAATGGCGGAAGGCTACGGTCGTAGTGATATCGAAGCATGGCAAGGATGCAATCCCGTGCTGATACTAGTCTCCTGTTAACCACCTCAAAGGTGCTTGAACGTGTCGTACAGCGTTGTGTAGGGCACCATCTACTGGCGGATGGCTACGTTCGTAGTGATACCGAAGCATGGCAAGGATGCAATCCCCTGCTGGTATTAGTCTCCTGTTAACCACCTCAAAGGTGATTGAACGTCTCGTACAGCGTTGTGTACGGCACCATCTAATTGCGGAAGGCTACGGTCGTAGTGATACCGAAGCACGGCATGGATGCAATCCCGTGCCGACATTAGTCTCCTGTCAACCACCTCAAAGGTGCTTGAACGTCTCGTACAGCGTTGTGTACTGCACCATCTAATGGCGGAAGGCTACGGTCGTAGTGATACCGAAGTATGGCAAGGATACAATCCCGTGCTGATATTAGTTTCCTGTTAACCACCTCAAATGTGCTTGAACGTCTCGTACAGCGTTGTGTACGGCACCATCTAATGGCGGAAGGCTACGGTCGTTTTGATACCGGAGCATGAAAAGGATGCAATCCCGTGCTGACATTGGTGTCCTGTTAGCCACCTCAAAGGTGCTTAAACGTCTCGTATAGAGTTGTGTACGGCACCATCTAATGGCGGAAGGCTACGGTTGTAGTGATACAGAAGCATGACAATGGTGCATTTCCGTGCCGATATTATTCTCCTGTTAGCCACCTCAAAGGTGCTTGAACGTCTCCTACAGCGTTGTGTACGGCACCATCTAATGGCGGAAGGCTACGGTCGTAGTGATACCGAAGCATGGCAAGGATGCAATCCCGTGCTGATATTAGTCTCCTGTTAACCCCCTCAAATGTGCTTGAACGTCTCGTACAACGTTGTGTACGGCACCATCTAAGGGCGGAAGGCTACGGTCGTAGTGATACAGAAGCATGACAAGGATGCAATCCCGTGCTGATATTAGTCTCCTGTTAACCACCTCAAATGTGCTTGAACGTCTCGTACAGCGTTGTGTACGGCACCATCTAAGGGCGGAAGGCTACGGTCGTAGTGATACAGAAGCATGACAAGGATGCAATCCCGTGCTGATATTAGTCTCCTGTTAGCCACCTCAAAGGTACTTGAACGTCTCGTACAGCGTTGTGTACGGCACCATCTAATGGCGGAAGACTACAGTCGTAGTGATACCGAAGCATGATAAGAATGCAAACCCGTGCCGACATTAGTCTCCTGTTATCCACCTCAAAGGTGCTTGAACGTCTCGTAGAGTGTGTTGTACGGCACCATCTAATGGCGGAAGGCTACGGTCGTTTTGATACCGGAGAATGACAAGGATGCAATCCCGTGCTGACATTGGTGTCCTGTTAGCCACATCAAAGTGCTTGAACGTCTCGTATAGAGTTGTGTACGGTACCATCTAATGGCGGAAGGCTACGGTTGTAGTGATACAGAAGCATGGCAAGGGTGCAATTCCGTGCCGATATTAGTCTCCTGTTAGCCACCTCAAAGGTGCTTGAACGTCTCCTACAGCGTTGTGTACGGCACCATCTAATGGCGGAAGGCTACAGTCGTAGTGATACCGAAGCATGGCAAGGATGCAATCCCGTGCCGACATTAGTCTCCTGTTAACCCCCTCAAACGTGCTTGAACGTCTCGTACAGCGATGTGTACGGAACCATCTAATGGCGGAAGGCTACGGTCGTAGTGATACCGGAGCATGGCAAGGATGCAATCCCGTGCCGACTTTAGTCTCCTGTTAACCACCTCAAAGGTGCTTGAACGTCTCGTACAGCGTTGTGTACGGCACCATCTAATGGCGGAAGGCTACGGTCGTAGTGATACCGAAGCATGGCAAGGATGCAATCCCGTGCCGACATTAGTCTCCTGTTAACCACCTCAAAGGTGCTTGAACTTCTCGTACAGCGTTGTGTACGGCATCATCTAATGGCGGAAGGCTACGGTCGTAGTGATACCGGAGCATGGCAAGGATGCAATCCTTTGCCGACATTAGTCTCCTGTTAGCCACCTCAAAGGTGCTTGAACTTCTCGTACAGCGTTGTGTACGGCACCATATAATAGCGGAAGGCTACGGTCGTAGTGATACCGAAGCATGGCAAGGATGCAATCCCGTGCCGACATTAGTCTCCTGTTAACCACCTCAAACGTGCTTGAACGTCTCGTACAGCGTTGTGTACGGCACCATCTAATGGCGGAAGGCTACGGTCGTAGTGATACCGAAGCATGGCAAGGATGCAATCCCGTGCCGACATTAGTCTCCTGTTAACCACCTCAAAGGTGCTTGAACGTCTCGTACAGCGTTGTGTACGGCACCATCTAATGGCGGAAGGCTACGGTCGTAGTGATACCTGGGCATGACAAGGATGCAATCCCGTGCCGACATTAGTCTCCTGTTAACCACCTCAAAGGTGCTTGAACGTCTCGTACAGTGTGGTGTACGGCACCATCTAATGGCGGAAGGCTACGGTCGTAGTGATACCGAAAAATGGCAAGGATGCAATCCCGTGCGGATATTAGTCTCCTGTTAACCACCTCAAAGGTGCTTGAACGTCTCGTACAGCGTTGTGTACGGCACCGTCTAATGGCGGAAGGCTACGGTCTTAGTGATACCGAAGCATGACAAGGATGCAATCCCGTGCTGACATTATTCTCCTGTTAACCACCTCAAAGGTGCTTGAACGTCTCGTAGAGCGTGGTGTACGGCACCATCTAATGGCGGAAGGCTACGGTCGTAGTGATACCGGAGCATGGCAAGGATGCAATCCCGTGCCGATATTAATCTCCTGTTAGCCACCTCAAAGGTGCTTGAACGTCTCGTACAGTGTGGTGTACGGCACCATCTAATGGCGGAAGGCTACGGTCGCAGTGATACCGGAGCATGACAAGGATGCAATCCCGTGCCGATATTAGTCTCCTGTTAACCACCTCAAAGGTGCTTGAACGTCTCGTACAGCGTTGTGTACGGCACCATCTAATTGCGGAAGGCTACGGTCGTAGTGATACCGAAGCATGGTAAGGATGCAATTTCGTGCCGATATTAGTGTCCTATTAGCCACCTCAAAGGTGCTTGAACGGCTCGTACAGCGTTGTGTACGGCACCATCTAATGGCGGAAGGCTACGGTCGTAGTGATACCGAAGCATGACAAGGAAGCAATTCCGTGCCGACATTAGTCTCCTGTTAGCCACCTCAATGGTGCTTGAACGTCTCGTACAGTGTGGTGTACGGCACCATCTAATGGCGGAAGGCTACGGTCGTAGTGATACCGGAGCATGGCAAGGATGCAATCCCGTGCCGATATTAGTCTCCTGTTAGCCACCTCAAAGGTGCTTGAACGTCTCGTACAGTGTGGTGTACGGCACCATCTAACAAACTTTGACGTTCCATGCCCCGAACAGTTTGGCTTCCATCAGCTGACGAGACTGGTGGAATACATCACGGACGCCGGGTGTCGGAATAGCAAACCGTAGGCTGTTTCCTACACGTGAAAAAGGCCTTTGACTTTGTCTGGCACGACAGGCTCTTATTCAAGCTCCAGAAAATCCAGCTTTCACACTGCCACATTTATTTGATTGCTTGCTTTCTGACGGAGAGGAACCTTCTGCGTGAGAATAGATGACCACGTCTCTTCCGAGAGACGTATTAAAGCCGGGTATGTCAAGATAGCGTCCTAGGGCCTCTCCTGTTTTCCGTCTAAGACGACGACGTACCCAGAGAGCTGGAATCCAGATAGGCCCTTCTGACGTCTCAGCGGTATACATCTACGATCGGAACTCTGACAGGGCGACCTTATGGCTTCAGCGAGCATACGATGCGTTTGCGACCTTGGTGGGACATGTTGCGGGAGAGAATTTAATTACCTTGGTGTCCACCTAGACCGTCGGATCACCTGAATAATAAAGTTTTTAGATAATAAAAACTAGAGCGTAAGCTTGTCTGGGCTCTCTGTTTCCAATACTTACCAACAAGGCTACGACTCGTAAGTTAGATAAGTTGATCGACAACGTGTATCTGTTGCCAATTATCACCTACGCTTCGCCGGTCTGAGGATACCTTGCCGCTGTTCATAAAATAAAGCTGTAAAGTGTTCTCGACAGGGGGCTTAGGCTAGCGGCCGAAGCCCGTGTCGGTTCCCTTCTCGCTTGTTGAGAAGTGAACTGGATGCCTCCACGCGGTGACTTACACGTAAACATAACGTTCTACCGGTAAGGGCCCAAGACAGCTTGGCAGGTACTATGTACGTCCAGGAGATTCTTTGAAACAGCTTCGGGAAATACTGTACTAGTGCAAGCACGCCGCCGCAATAACAAAAGATTCCGCACTGGACCGGATCACATGGTAGGAGCTCGGTACATGTAACCCGAGAGCATGTCTCATAAACGCGCATTCTCTCAGTCCTGATGGATATAGCTATTTATTATTATTGCCGGTAACAAAAAGCAAGCAGGACACACACACACACACACACACACACACACACACAATTCGCGTTGGTATTTTTGGTTTCACTTATGTCACTTTGCACGCACTTTACATGAAATTTCCGTAATCCACACAAACACATTACGTCATGCGTGCAAGAGGAAAAGGTGTTCAGCATGGCCAGAGATTAGCTTCCTGTGGATCACTGGGCCAGTGTAAATGCACGTGTTACAGAGGAACGGTTCACAGACAGACATTTCGTCTTTAGGGAATGAACCGTCTACAAGCGCTCAGGGTTCATGAGCGACTCTGGAGCGCTCCTTCTTTTCCGAGTGTTTGTTCTGTGAAACGTACACTGTAGAGATTTGCAGCTTTACTCTGAACAACGCTCCATTGTGAGTGTTGAAATCGTTGCCCACGGTGGACCCTCATACACACTAAAACCTGCTCTGATGTTTTCATTACGGCGATCATAACATTAGAGCTTTATAAACTTAATAGACTATTTAAACGTTACTTTTAACCAGCCTTTATACAATTCTATTTGCCTTTTGAACGGCAATAAATAATTTTTGCAATAAATATCTGAATAAATGAAACCATCTGTGTATTTATTTCTATTATGATAGAAGAATAACCAACTAATATGTGTATAGATAGGCCTATATGTATGGAAAATATGTTTGCCACCTTAAAAAATGTCTTGCTCTTCCTGGAAAATATTCCCCCCCCCCGATAGGTAATTTTGGCTACAGGTATAATCGAAACGTATTTGTTTAGTCTTATCTTTTAGATGATTTTATTCCAGCCAAGCAATGTTTTCCATTCTCTTAAGCTTACGACTCGTAATCATCCTTTACATAGTCAAATCATCTTTTTCGTGGAATTTCTTTGGTTCGTGTTTGTGTTGCGAGTTTATTTCTTATTTTAGGATTTTCTGTTTGGCCATTCTTTGCATGTGCTGATGTGAATTTGTTTTTTATTTTATTTTGAGATGGTTTCTCATAGGATACTGTTTAGAAGGGACAATATAATCTATAAATCAAAGGAAATAGAATATGACCCGGCAAACAGTATTGTTTTGAAGCCCCTTCGCCTCAGTAGGCCTATAGACCACTCCTTATATTTGTGGGTGTGCGCACGCGGGTGTGTGTGTGTGTGTGTGTGAGAGAGAGAGTGTTTAGTGGAAGGATACAGATAAGCTTCAAACAAATTTTTTGTCCTACTGCAAATAGTGAAGTTGTCGCAATAGAAGAGGCATAGACCTTTAGCGGTTCGCTTAGAGTGGATAGGCCTAAACATGATGAAACAAAGAATACCGTAATCACGGAGGACTTTAATACCAAGAATTTAGAATGACAAAAGTTCAGGAAAATAGTCTATAAAGGGTTTGTTTCTTGAAAGACAAGTGAAAGAGGAGTCAGTATTATGGATTTTGTAGAATCGAAAGGGTTAGAATTTTTTCTGTCTAGAATACATTTTCAAGAAAAAATAACACAGAAAATGAAGATGACTTTGGTTGAAAGAGGACATGTTTTAATTGATTAAATATAGGAAAACCAACAAGCTGTCAAGATGTAGTGAGCTCGAAACGTGAAGGATAAAAATGGAGTTGTAAAATGGGTATCAAGCTGCTCAATATTATGAAGTGAGAAATATCCAAATAGGAAATAACTGAATAAACGGAGGTTACAACTAAAGATTTAGCCCAAGGACCATTAGAATAGAATACGGTTTGAAACAACACAGAAGAAGTTATAATAATGAAAGAAAAAAGGGAAATGATAAAAGCTAGTAGTGAAAATCAAACACCAAATACCATCAGGACTGTGCAAAACATAAGCAAAAAAACCCAAAACAAGAAATTCAAAGCTCCAAACATCAAAAGTGCACAAAACTACAATGATAATACTAGTGTATAAAGTATACAAGACGAAGGATATTATATGCATAACAAGTGATGGCGGCCATCAGTGATAACGGATAATCACCTACAATGAGAGAAAAATGCTGAGATGTTCCGGAGGAAAGTGTCAGGCCTACTTGCCCCGAAATTTGTCACCAATAAAGACATCTGTGCTGATCTTCAGATAGGTACAGAGAATGAAGCCTTGCTGCAAATGTCTTAGTCATCAGAAAAGAAGATAACTGTAATCATAACTCCTTTGGTCTTAACTTCTGAATGTTAAGGAAATTTTAAGACATCATATGTATAACAAAATAATGTTATAATAGCCACACAGCTGTTCTCTCTATATCAGTTTTCTGTACACAGATATGTGTGTTGTTTGAAGGCTATTATTAGATTACAAATGCATGAATAAATGATTACGGATCTTTATCCGGCAGCCAAAGAAAACGTTTGTCTCAGTGTAGGGTATACGACTTCGGGTGCCCATCGATTGAAGCCCGTTCAATTCTTTACCCAAATGATTTCCAGTTGTACAATGGGAAATCGACTACGCTCAGTGGGAAACTTCTGCGGTCAGTTTTACACACATGCACCCGTGCGCGCATATGCTCTCTCTCTCTCTCTCTCTCTCTCTCTCTCTCTCTCTCTCTCTCTCTCTCTCTCTCTCTCTCTCTCTCTCTCTGCCACACTTATATTGGCGAACGACTAGCAGTGGCAGAGAAATTTACTACTGAGCTGCAGAACTCGCTCACTATTTTGAACTAAGCAGCCTACGTTTATTATTACATCAATTTCGATGTTAGATAATTATTGAATTAACCTATTTGAAAAATTACAAAAATCCCGTTTTCACTACTATTTCTTTAGTAATATAGGCCTAACAATTTCAGAGCACACAATTATCAATAAACGCTAATTATTGGTAAAATTTGGATTTGGGCTACAGTTCATTTTAGTCTGATACCCCGTTTGAATTTCACAATTTTTTCAAAATTTTTATCTTTTTTTGGGGACTAGAAAATTTTCAAAACCTAACACTACGTTCAGATGTTGGTTAAAATTTTCTGCAATTTGATACCCCACATGAATTTTTGCGTTTTGTATCAAATTTTTTCCTGACGTACAAAAATGTATAATAGTGGTCCAAACTATGTTTAATTTGTGCATAAAATTCCCTTTAATTTGATAGGCCTATCCCGCGAGGGCTTTTGCGATTGTTACCATTTTAATTCACACATTTTTGCCTCCTATCACCCATTTTTAGAGGGATCGCTCTAAAAAACAATAGGGTTCTGCGGGGTAAAGGTATGGCCTTGCATGCCAAGTTGATGCGTTCGAAAGTTATCGTACGACATACCTCAAACAGAGAGACAAATGCCAAACGATCGAGTCAAAACAGAACTTACTTCGTTCGCTCAGTAGGCCTAATTCCTTAATGGCTGAATATATCACAACGCAGGATCTGGAAGCAGTAAAACAGTGTATAGTATTGCCACCTTTGCCGAAATATGTAGGGAACATCCTAATGCTTACCGTGAGAGGGAACAGTTTCTTCTACCTCAGCCTAAGGGATGAAGGTGGATGGGCACATATACTTACTTAAGTTCTAGCTGGGCACTAGTATTTTGGGGTATAGCACAATACCGTAGGGCTAGGCCTCAATTCAGAACACTACAAACTAGGTTTTTACGATGATGTCTCATTTCTTTGGTCTTCCCGGTATTAGACTATAATTTTCGCAGTGATGTAGGCCTGTCAGATTTGTTCAACCATCACACAAAAAATTTACGCAAACGTTTGTATTGTATTTGAATTTTTTCATATGCAATCAACAGACGTCGGCTATAGTGCATTTCATAATTAGACGAAAGTTCTACTAAACAATACAGTTAGGCTAACTGTCAACAAGCCCGGCGCATGTACAAATGTACCTATTTTTTGAAAATATCCTACTTTTACTGATCTATTATTGGGTTCAGAGCCACTCTAAGGGTGATCGATATGTGCGGTCACACAGGGCCCTGCGCGCACTCACTAAATAAAAGATGAAAAGAAAGAAAATTGAGAGAGAGAGAGAGAGAGTGAGAGAGAGAGAGAGAGAGAGAGAGAGAGAGAGAGAGAGAGAGAATTTCTTATTTTTAATTATTCTAATTTTGTTCTTTAAATCGCTTTATGTTTAATTACTTTTTTTTAAATATAGGCTGCTGAATTTATATTCACAAGCTTATCGGCAGCAAACTACGACGTTATGACTAGCAAAGCATCAATATTGAAGCCGTAGCTTTGAAAATTCAATCGTACAAACTACAAAAGATTAAACACTTAATGCAGGCGTGAAATAACTACTGTTGAAGGCTATGAGTGATTTGCCACGCCGGTCAAGCAGGTAGGAAAAGGAATATTTTTCTACCTGTAATACACTTTAATAGGCCTTACTACTATTTCACGTTACAACTTTTCATACTACTTGGCCTACGAGCATGTATAAAGTAAGAGTTTATCAAGCTAAATTACTCAATGACAATATTGATATTTATCACATACTAATTCTCAGCAACAGGATGTCACACTTACTTTAGTGTACTGACTCTTAAGAATTATCCCACGGCGCCAGTAATAAATAAACACAATTTGATTGTTATTAATTAAGTTTTTTAATAACGATTTGCATTCACATATTACAAAATTTATAAGTCAGTACTTTAATAAATTTACTATAAAATTTGCTCGTGCTTATTTCTTGGCAATGGATTCTTAGACTTACTGAGTCACCAAATATGATTTACATACATTTAAAATTAATAATCAATAGTAAAATGAGTGTTCATTTTATTATTTAGGCCTACGTGTATGTTGAATTCACTCTGCGCTGCGATGTCATCAATTCTGCGGGTTCCAGGCTGGTCGTCCGACGTTGATCGTTGAACAGTTATACCTGTTAGTTTGCACTATTTTTACACTGGTTTCACAGGTATTACACAATTCACTTAAATAACTTAGTGGCAATTACACAGGTGCCGATATACACTTGTTGAATACTCAGTATATCCTTATTAAAGCTAAGTGCGTCCAACACCGGATTGACAACTAATCTCGACCGACTGTCCCGTACTGTGATGTTTGACACATTAAATTTCGCTATGTATTTCGACATTCAACGATTGATGTTGTACTAAGTAAAACTTGGATATATTACTCGATTTTAATTTATCTTCTTTGATTACTCTGAAAATTATTCTTGTCAACGTTTATTAAGTGTTTATGATACGTAACTTCCACAAGGCTTAATATCGCGTTACCGTAACTGACTTTTCGTTACGATTGAAACATTTTATTTAATTTACCGACAATATTCTTAATACACTAAATACGAGTCTTTGTATTGTAATCTCTCCGTAGACCAACTTAACTTCTTACGCTTCGTTTTTTTATACATTGCTACAAACTACCCTCACCAACTATCTACAAAATACACGTCGATTGGTCTGACATACCGCTAATTTCAAATTTACCCAATCTGTCTAGTGAACACGTCCCGCGTAAAAAAATGACGCTTTCCGTTATTCGTCAACTATTTGCGCGTGAAAACGTAGTGGGAAAACATAGCGTCTATCTCCATCTTGCTCTTATCGCTCTCTGTCTAACCTAACGGTTCTTTTGTTAGATGCACTTAACTTTTTACAATCTTAGGGAAGTCTTCTGACACCCTTGAAAATAATACAGTTTTATGACGGTTCGTCCGCTATGTTAGTTTTTCATAGTTTTTAGCCGACTTACGGGTGTCAACTCAAGGTCGTCTTTATGAACAACTACCGCGCCTTACTACAACATTTTAATATTTCTTACTTTGAAGTACCACCGCTCTAATCGGTAGTTTTAGTTTTATTTTCTCCCCGCTTTCTACGAATTTATATTTCTCCCTGGGTACAACATGACTTTGTCCCCGTAAAATTGTTGAGAGTGCAATTTTTACGTTATACATATAACAATTTTTTCATGTACTTTTTAGACGTAACTGTGATGTGTACGGTGTCTTAATTTTATAATGTATTGTTTTATTGACTAATTTTATTTGATGTAACTATTTAGGCCTATATTATATTTTTATGTACAACTGTAATATGTAGGCCTACTATGGCATTCATATTTGATATAATCTTTATTTACGAGTATGTCTAAACGACTTTGTCTGTTGTGATCACGTATTAAAACATTTCCAATAACGTTTGTACTTTCATTAAACACCTATCCGATTTTAAACGTATTACAAAACATAGTACGCAAAGAGCAATTGCCTTTTCGAATGCTTCGCAGTTTAAAATGTTAATTTTTGAAACTAGCTTTGATTACGACGGCTCTATCAGATTTTGCTTTGTGAAAACATATGTGGGGTATTAAACTGAAATAAGTGTTTCAGCAGTGTATGTCTACTGTATCACCTTGCGAGTGCAACGAATAGCCTAAACGTTTGTAGTCTAAAAATCCATCAGGTGACAACTCTTTTGAACAAGTACAGCTACAATCTAGACATGAAACGTGTGTCTCACTGCGCATGCGTAGCTTTGACGCGTTGTTTTCCAACCAATTATTTTGTGTTCAGAACAGCAGCATGGCTAGTCTATCACATGGTTGTGTGTCACGGTTGGTCACCTCACACCCCACTTCCTACACTGCCTTCCCTGCCACCACCACTATCTGTGCGAACCGTTTCATGTCTGTTTCATCTGTACCGACACTATAACGCAGAGGAGTAATCGACGTTAACGCAAACAATACATTGCATCAGTCCAATGTAAGTTGTCTTCCTTCGCTGGCGTGGTGTGGTAATTTGTTCAAGACCTCACCTTGCGTGCTGTTTTTTCCTACTTGCTTGGCCGGTGTGGCCAAGTTCTTGATTCTTGAAAAGGTGTGACAACTTCCTCACAGGCCCTGTTGAGGAGGCTTTGTTTTACTTGGCTATGTGGGTATCCCACAGCTACGTTCGCATTTGGCCCCACGTCTCCTGAGGGCGGCACAGGTTGGATTAAACGATTAGCTTTCGGGAAATTATGTGTAAACGAACTATAGACATGAATCACGATGCAATCACTACTGGTCTAACTACTAGCCTACTTGCGTGAAGTGTGTTGGCTACTTTACTTACGAAAGCTATTAAATTCGGCGGCCCCGTATTACGGTCGAACTAATTTCTACGTAATACTAAGGCCTACGTAAGACTAATTTCTCGAAGAAAATGTAAATGGGCTGTACTTTACCATTAACGGTGCGTGTTTGGCGAGTATTGTTACTAAACACAAGATTCTTCCTTAGCCTATATGTAACTTAGTAGAAAACAGAAATGCCTAACAATTTGTTTAGCGACACTTCAAGTTATAACTTATAGTCTGTCAATTCCCGTACCACAGTTATATCGGATGAGCGGTGGGCATACAGCATCATCATCATCATCATCATGGCGTCACAGCCCTTGGTAGGCATAGACTTTTTCAGACACTCTTCCAGTCGTCTTCATTCATTGTTCGTCGCCGCCACCTCCCTCTCGCTCTCGCAATAGTCCATAAGTCTTGTCCTATAATATCGAGGAATCTTCTTCTTCCTCGCTTGCGCTAACCAAAAGGCCTCCCCAACAATGTTTTTCTAGTAGGTTCATCTTCGTGAATTCTCATAAGATGGGCAATCCATCTGAGTGTTTTCATAATGTCTGGTCCTTGGAACATCCTATAAAGTTCCAAGTTGTACCTACCTGTGCCTCCAAGATCCATTATCATAACAAGCCCCATAAATTTCCCTTTCAAAAATCTCCTAGCACTGATTCATCGCTTTTCGTGATGAATGCATCCGCCTCTCATCCATTCATCCACCTCTTTTCGTGTTAGCGTCCATGTCTCACAATCATACGTCACCACTGACCTCCATTCAGGCCTATACATGCAATTTGCATTTAGTTGGTCTGGAAATACTAGTGGACATACATGCCTAGAAATCTTTCGCAAAGCTGTAGGCTACGCCTAATCACTTTAAAGTGAATCGTTCATATAATTTTGTAGGTCCGTAAACAGACCGGGACTCAGACTTGGCTGCAAACAAAACATCACAATAAGATCCCGTGCGCCACAGACCGTCATTTTATGGGCAGAGGAGCTACTTGACATTGCAGAGTACTGGCCTCCTGATTTATAAGTCGTGATGCACTTACTTCTGTCTTGTACTTTCGTTTGTAAACTTTAGTCTACTATTTTAATTTTTATTTTGTAGTCTGGTGTGAGTAGAGGTCGGATTTAAATTACCTAAAATGTCTGGAAAGATGCATATGTTAAAGCACTAAAATATGTAGGCTAAAATATTTAGGGTATACCGAAGTACGACCTAAAACTAGTAAAATATGCCCTATTAGGCGTTTAGACATAAAGAAATTGTAAATAATATTAGGCTACTTTTTAAGTTTTTACATAAGCAATTTATGAATTTATTTTTAACAAAAGTTACTAATAGGCCTAATAGTTTTTACTTTAATTAGATTCCATTTCAATTTGAGTTACAGTGAATGATGACAAGCAATTTAAAATTAACAGGTTTGAGGCACCTCCGGTTAGTTCCCTGCCTGTAGATCTCTGTGTACCTAAAAGCGCCTTACTATCTCGCGTGACGTGACTGTAGATTTAACTACTTACAAATGTGTTAAATCACTGTAGGGAAGTTCTGGACAATTTCCATTCAATTCACACTTTTTCCCACTAATAGGCTTAATGTCAGAAATTTTACATAACCTAAGTTATTGTTGAATAGAGCCCTACCCAGGATTTCGTTTAAGTAATTTTGTAACTTTACTGTTCAGCTAATTTACCCTGTGGTTGCGATAACTCACTCGTTCGCAATACACTGTTGCAAACTCGCGGTTTCAAGGCGTGGGTTAAGTAAGATGCAGAAGTTAGTTTTAATGTAGACCAACGTTCTTGAATTATGACTGAAAACAACTCTTGAACGGTAGGCCTATTGATTTGTTGTGGTTATTTATTCTGTAAAGCACTCTCATTCGGTGAAAAATAAAAACACGATCGAATCATGACCGAAAACGCATTTTTATACGAGTTCTGGCTGAAAAAAGCATAAGAGTTCTAAGCATAAGAAAGGTTAAAATACGCATTTGTAGCCTATATATTTACATAACATGCCCGAGGCCTAAAAACCTTGTCAAATGAGACAAGGTGTTCGTTGGTATATAGGCCTAGATAACTGGAAGATCCATAATAGAAAAACACAGATTTTATAAATATAAAGAAGATTGGAAAATGTGTGCTTAAAGGATTTTGAATAATATTTGTAGCGTCAGCGCGAACTCTTTTAAAAAGTGCGAGTCTGGCTTTGGCTTTCTGTAGCTAATGAAGGTTTAACACATTAGAGTCACTATGTGTGTATATATTTAAAAACCAGACATAAATTACTTAGTTTGCTCACTTATATATATACGCTTCAGAAGGTCTGTTTATTGTTGTATTTATACTGTTCGTGGAGCGTTTCTTAAGCCGAGCCCGTAAACAATTTGTTGAGTGTCAAGAGGAACGCTACCATTGGCTGGCGAAGCCACTCCCACTTGACTGCGCACTGACGTGATCTGGTTGGTTGCCCCTATTCAATACGATCATCCCCGATTTTAATGACTAAAAAGATGTTTAGAAAACGACACGTAAATCTTTGAGAAAAAAATCCAATAAAATCTCTTGAAAACGTCAACAAAATGGCCTCAAAATTTGACCGCAAAATCCGTTTACTCTTGAAATACCGGTAGTACCTAAACACTAATTAAGCTACACTGATAACCTAATCTGTAACATGTAAACAAGCGAAAAGAATTTGTTGTTAATTGTTATACACATTAAAACGATAATGATGATAAAATTAACACATGTCTTTATGAATTTTATAACTTGTAGATTCGTCTTGTTCAAATAGGGAGGGTTGCCAAAACTTTTACTGATAGGCTATTATAGATTCATAGACCTCATGTCGGCCTATGTTATAGATGTGTTTGACTAATCTGGAAAAATATTGTTGCAAAATTCGGAAAACATTTGTTCCAAAGGTGCAGCTTCAGACTGCTTTGGCCTTCATAAATAGACCTACCCGTTGTTACCGTGTTATTAATTGTATACATAGGAAATAACGAAGCACATGCTCTATGAAACGAAATGAGAAATACTGAGAATACGATACGCAAGGATACATCCTGATCGCAACATAAATTCGTAGACCTAAATGCTGTAGTAGGCTCTACATGCTTCAGTGTCATCCCTTTGACCTGTAATTATTTCCATATTTATTGTATTATATTACAGAAATGTTTACTTATTATAAGCTTTGATAATATATAAAAAATGTATGCGCGCGCGCGTATAGGCATAGGCCTATATGCTATAGGCCTAATTATTATTAATAATATACTATTATTTATTATTTTAGACACAAACATGCCTTATATTTTTTGTATGTAGGCTAATTTGTTTTACAATGTACACTACTTTTTCCCTGAAAAATTTATAAGTTATTTTTCTGTAAAATAAAAATAATATTTATTATTAATAATTACAATAGGCCTAACAGAAGAATAATCACGAGGAAATATGAAAATATAATAGGCCTACGTATAGGCTACCTGTATACTGTATAGGCCTACAACTTAATAAATAATTGACACTTAACAGAAAAATATAGCCTTACATTTTATTGTGTGGAAAGTGTTGATTTATTCGTTAAATAAAGAAATAATACCAAGTAGGCCTATAAAGTGAACATGTCGTGTGTGTGTGTGTGTGTGCGCGCGCGCGCGTACGGGCGCTAGCCTTTTTAAACTAATAGATAAATATAGGCTATTAGAGGCCTATAGGTCTCTTCTGCGGATCTATGCGACTAAATAATGACGCATAGAGTTTAACCCATTAGGGTAACCTGGGGTAAAGGTGCGCAAATTCTATGTTATGGATATTTTCCAAGTCAATTTGAAATACTTATTAATAAAACAAATTCTACGCTATAGGCCTACTTACGTCTGTGCTTTACATTATGATGTATAAAAAGTCTGGCCAGAAGCACACGGTAATTAATGAAAAAAAATATTTCAGCGTAATGCAAATGCGTACTTTTGCCCCGTGGTTGGGGCAAAAGTGCGCATACGTTGTAACGTTCTGAGGCAAATAGAGCGAGTTTAATTTGGTATTGTAGGATTTACATAGAACATCTGTAACAATTATTTTAATAATATATGTTTATTAACAGTAAGAAATTGATATCATGATATGATAACAGTAAGAGATTATCATAAATTGGATATTTATTAACGTGTAATAAAAATTGAAAAATTTTATGAACAACAAACATTAAAAAATAGTACATATAAAAAAATGACGTTAAAAACATTTTACAAATCTTAAACACAACAGTTAAGGCTAATACTAAAGACAATAGTCATAGATAAAATCTCCTTTTTCATAAGAACAATTTTAATCGTTTTCTAAGGGAGGATTCTTTTAAACGCAATTTAGTAGCTGCCTGCCTACGTGAAAAGCCTTCACTTATCAGATTCCTAGCTTTTTCTAATAATTCTTCGGTGATAGGCGTAGCGTCTGTTTTCCGTTTATATGTTCTAAAACAGAATGAAAAACGACGAGGCTATAGTGATAAGTACCAACATGGGCCAAAGGTACACACGCGCACCTTTGCCCCAGAACGCCACGTTTGTTTGTTGATACTGCCCACACCTTGTTATAGGTTAACTTAGAAGTATAACCTGTTCTAATTACACACAAAAATACGGGTATTATCATAACATATTTGAAGGATCGTGAACGTTTCAGACCACTACGTTTTTTTAATCAGACTATCGCTTAACATCTAGAGTTGAAGAGATTAAAAGTAATTTTTGCCTTACTTTGAAGCAAAGCAATGACGAAGCGTAACGTAACTATGCACAAGGACACACCACAATGGCAGCTTACTGCTGTAGTAGCAGAGCTGCCAACATGCAAGCGATAGATGAAAAATCCCTAATTCGTACCTTTGCCCCATGCGTACTTTTACCCCAGGTTGCCCTACTATTTCTAATAGGTTATAGGCCTAGGCCTACATGGTCTAAATTACCAATCATGTAAGAACTCCTTAGATCAGAAATTATAACTACTGGTTTGGGATATAGAAACACAAATGTAATCATGACACAGGACCTGCTGTAGGCTGATGACGTACAGTAGAGCATCGATTATCGGAAAATTCATTAACCGAACGATCTATTATCCGAACTCAATAAAAAGTACAATTATATAGCTTACTGTACTATACATTAATGTATTGGGCACATTTAGGGTAATTGGATAACATGTAGCGTATTGGATATTTACTGAACATAAAAAATAGTATAGAATAAGTTATTACAGTATACTGAGCCTACAGTAATAAATAAACGCTGTAGCTATAGGCTACAGCCTTACAATCGAAAGACAACGAATCGATAAACACACTTACATCAACAAACTTCCATAACACATTTACGATTGATAAACAAACTGTGTCAACGGAAGTCTCTTGTCACCGAATGTCTATTTTTAATTAATTTTATAGTACAGTGTTTGTCATTAAACTCTAATTTTGTTTAAATTAACTTTTGGTTTTTATTAATTACACTCAGTTTTAATTCAATGATTTTTTAGCCTAAGTATAATACATTACAGCACAGTAGGCCTATAGAAGTTGCTGTAATTACACACCAGTAAGTTAGAAATGATTTTGTAATAAAAACCTTTGTTTTTGTAAAGAGAAATAATGTTTTTCAACTTACGATTTGTTATCCGAAATATCGATTATCCGAGTTGTCTGTTATCTATGTGTTTGTGGCATAGCCTATCTCATGATAACTTTTGAACGCATTAAACGATTTTCGTAAAACTTGGAATGCACGTCCATACTTTACCCTACAGAACCCTACTGTTTTTTGAGATTGAACCCCAAAAATTGGAGGGCGGGAGGCAAAATTTTGAAAAAAATCGTAAAAGTCCAAGTGCGATATAAAATTAAAGGAACTTTTAACCAAAGTATGAATTTTTATTAACTTCTAAAAATTTTAAATTTGAGACGCCGGGGGTCAAGAAGTGGAAGAAAATTTTGATAAAATCCCCAAAATTCATGTGGTATATTAAGTTAAGGGGAATTTCAACTAAAATCTGAATGAGTGTTAAGTTTTAGAAATTTCAGAATTTCAGTGTTAAGTGTCAGAATTTTGGACCCCAGAGGCCATTTATAAAACACTAATAAATATCATTGAGACAAAGGAACTTCAATCATTGGCAACGAACACTAGCTTACAACAAATGGGTCAAATATAGGCCTACCAGAGTGTAAGATACGTAAGATATAATGGGAAAAGAGAAAATAAGTAACTAGTGGAAGTGTATGAAAAATGATAAATAATGGTTCAAAATTACAAAAACGTGGTAATAAGAATGTGTGCCATGACAGTAATAAGAAATAAGCACGAGAAAAGATAGGCCTAATCGTTTGCATCGTTAATAAAGAACTAAGTACGGAATCTTGTTGACATGAAAAGACGTGAAACAGGTGTCATTTAAAGCAACGTAGTCCCTTAACATGAATATGCTGTATCAGAAAGAGCCGAGTAAGCTGACTTCTTAAATTTTAAGTAATCCAAAAACCAGCTAAGTAGAGCAACGGCTGTGACTGACTATGTAAAGTCGTCGATTATGATATGTTTATTTACTGCTAAGTTAGCCTAGGATAGGGTCCATTGTTGAGGGTATAAATAAGTGTATAGAATGACTACACATATGCTGCGGAGACCTGCACACTACTTAATAGTGACACACTAATTTAAGAGTCTTTGAAAGAAGAATTCTAAGAAAAATCTTTGGACCAGTGAAGGAAGCCGAAGAGTGGCGCATACGGAACACTAGGTGATTGGAGGAATTGATAGATGGCCAGGACATAGTGAGATTCATCAAGTCTATGAGGATCAGCTGGTTGGGACATGTGATGCGCATGGAGGACGACAGAATGCCTAAAGCAATTCTTAGAGGGACAATAGATGGGCAGAGAAGGAAAGGAAGACCTAGAAGAAGGTGGCTACAGGACGTAGAAGATGGGTATCAGGAGGATGGGTATCGGGGATTGGAGGACCGAGGCGACTAGTCGGGGAGACCAAGGCTCACTGTGGGCTGTAGCGTCAGTCAGTCAGTGTAGAAAGACTACACTTCTTTGTTGTATCATTAACGTAAAGAGTTACGCAATTAAGCTACGCCTAGGTCTGACAGTGTACGGTCATCTCTTATGATTAAGCTACGCCTAGGTCTGACAGTGTACGGTCATCTCTTATGATTAAGCTACGCCTAGGTCTGACAGTGTACGGTCATCTCTTATGATTAACCTACGTCTAGGTTTGACAGTGGACGGTCATCTCTTATGATTAAGCTACGCCTAGGTCTGACAGTGTACGGTCATATCTTATGATTAACCTACGCCTAGGTTTGACAGTGGACGGTCATCTCTTATGATTAAGCTACGCCTAGGTCTGACAGTGTACGGTCATCTCTTATGATTAAGCTACGCCTAGGTCTGACAGTGTACGGCCATCTCTTATGATTAAGCTACGCCTAGGTCTGACAGTGTACGGTCATCTCTTATGATTAAGCTACGCCTAGGTCTGACAGTGTACGGCCATCTCTTATGATTAAGCTACGCCTAGGTCTGACAGTGTACGGTCATCTCTTATGATTAAGCTACGCCTAGGTCTGACAGTGTACGGTCATCCCTTATGATTAAGCTACGCCTAGGTCTGACAGTGTACGGTCATCTCTTATGATTAAGCTACGCCTAGGTCTGACAGTGTACGGTCATCTCTTATGATTTGTATATTGAACGAACGAAGCGAGTTCTCAGTTTTGACTCGACCGTTTGGGATTTGTCTATCTGACTGTCTATGTAATTGGGGTATGTCTCACGATAACCTTTGAACGCATAACTGATTTTTGTAAAATTTGGCACACATGTCCATACGTTTACCGTATATAATCCTATTGTTTTTGGCGTAAATGTTAGTGGGTTCAAATTTTGAAAACTTTGCAAAAGTTCACATGGGGAATCGAATTAAACAAAATATAAAACCAAATTATAAATTTAGTTATTTTTTAATTTCAAAAATTTTGGACCCGGGGTCCAAAAAGTGGGTGAAAATTTCCATAAAATCTCAAAATTTCAAGTGGCATATCAAATTAAAAATAGTTATCTAACTAGTAAAATCTGAATATAGTGTATGGTTTTGGAAATTTCAAAATTCTTTAACTCTAGGGCCCAAAAATGGGAAAATATTTGGTAAAATATACAAATCCAACCAGGTGTAGGCTAAAAGGAATGTTAACACAAATCCTATTTGTTTAGCATCTATCATTGCTCCACAATTCATACTTTACTAAACAAAAAGGAATAGGATACTAGAGATCTGATAATAAAAATCGATCTAAAAATAGCAGCTCAGGGAGCATGCTAGTATAATGATAAAGAATGCTTTTCTCTGTGAAATGAAAATTATAATTAATTTTGCTTCCGTTGTAATAGTCACAGTTGGATACAGATGGACGGACTCCTAGCCATTTCAAGTGTTAAAACCTACTTTTATTCGAAATAATCTGTTTCTTTTTTTTAAACAGTTTTTGAATAGCATTTTTAAATGTTTTATAAGTAGAGCTAAACTTGCGAGACCCAACTAAAGCAAGATATGATACGTAAAAGTTCCATAAAATTGTAGAAATCTTTTCAAGATTTAGGACAGGGGAAATTTTCTTGTTTTCTCCCCCGTGTATTTTTACCCCTGACGTAGCGGGTTGAGCTAAGCAATCGAGAGCGACGAGATAGCAATACGTATATTAATCTGTAAGCTATAACATCATTATACTTTGCCTTGATAAATAGTAGGTAACTGAGAAAAATTACTTCCTTTGATTGTTTATGTTTTTTGGACAAACATGCAAATTGGGATATCTTACTGTAACAGGAGCGGTCGTCTTGGATCCCCCTAAATGAAAATTTCAAAATAAACACATCAAAAAGTGTACTCTAGTAACTGAAACATTTGTAAATAACATTCATTCCTTTTGCCTGTCTACCCTCGCGGTTGTAAGGGTTACGTGCAATAAAATCCACGCATAAATATAGGTTTAACGAAACATTTATGTAGGCTACAGAAAAATAGAAAGAATTCTGTAACGCATTTTTTGATCTTTAAAAATGATTACGTAGAATTGTTTTGATATATATTGTAAGAATTGTAGAGATAGTTCGTTAATATTTGATAGGTAGCCTACGTTTTATTCACCTTTTTGGCTAACAGTAGTCTAATATGCACATAGGTCTAATGGATGAAATAGTTAGGCTATTAACGAAATCTTCCCAGGCAAAATCATTAGAATTCATTGAATTGCAAGTAGCCTATAATTGAACGTTCCACAATAATCTCCCAAGAATATACATTTTTAACAAAACATTTCTAAGACTTAAGGTTTACAGCATAAAATCTGAATAAGAAAGATTAATTATTTTTCTTAAAAACAGATTTGTTTACATTTCGGGTTTTAAACTATGTACACATAAACAGACTGTATTCAGAATGATATAGTAACTGATGAGATGTAGGGTTACAAATGTTTAGATGACTACACTCTAAATCCGGCGCTGCTTGCGGAGGGAATCGAACACAAGTTCAGTTCAGTGCATTTGTGAGAAATATAACGTGGCCTTATAATTTATGGGTATAAACAAACTTCATTATGGCACCGTAATGCGGGTGACCAATGCTTTTTGACATTCGGACAAAAACTAATTGTACGGATTAGTTAAAGGAATTAACAAAAAAAATTAATTCTGCTGACCAATTAATTGGAACTAGCACTCATATAATCTGAACACTCATATCGATTTCTTTTTGTGTGATCAGCTGATGAACCCATTTTAACAAAACATTCGTTGTGAATGCGTAGTGTGTTGAATAAAAGAAATTTTAAAGGAAAAAAAGTGCGTTTGTTCCTAACAATTTGTGTATAATTTAAAATAACTGTGTTAGTATTTTCACTCGTAGACGTGTGTGGTTGGAACTTTTAGTAATATGTTTTGTTGATAGCCTATTGTTAATACCAAGCTTTTTGCCCATTCTATGATGTGCGTCCTAAATGTAAAGCTTTACCAATAGTAGTATTACCTGAGTGGTTTACAGAAATTAACAGTGTTATTAATAATACGCTTGTTAAGTGTAAGTTACTAGTTGTGTTAGTGCCTCAAGCTTAAAAACGTATTCACTTTTAATTAGGTCTATAAAAATAAAGCTACAACATATTCAGTTCAATTCAATTTTAGATGCAACATAATTTAGTTTTGTAGGTTTGTCAGTGTATAGTTAGAGGAGTTAGGTAAGTACAAGCTATTTTTATTACTTAAACGAGCCGTCACAAGGATTAGGTCTAGTCTTGGCATTTTCTGGCCACATAGGCTATGCTTTCCGTAGAAAGTCTACATCTCAATAAGAAAATAAAATATTAGGTCTGAATAAAAAAATATGACAGATATTATTGGGTTATAGTACAGATAATATGACTAAAACAATTGTAATAATAATATAATATAAATTTGTGATGTTATTCAATTTGTTTCTTCTGCAAGTAGTATAGCCTAATTCGTATATTCTTTTTAACACCTGACGCACGTTTCACTGAAAAATATCAGTATCATCAGAGGTTTCTAAGTAAATTAATAATAATCGAAATAATTCTATTAATATAAAATTAACGAATAATCGAATTTGTATCGATTTTAATGTAAAATAACTGATAATCGATTTAGTTATACTAACGTGCGTCAGGTGTTAAAAAGAATATACGAATTATACTACTTGCAGAGAAACAAATTGAATAACATCACAAATTTATATAATTACTGCAAGAAACGTCGAGTTACTTATATAGAAAATAATATAATAATAATAATAATAATAATAGTAATAATAATAGTGTAAAGTATACAAGAAGAAGGATAGGCCTATTATGTGCATAACAAATGATGGCAGCCATTTGTTTTAACATAACAAATGAACACCGCATTTTTTTCATTCGTAATTAGTGGACGACGATCCAATAGCGTGATATAATTTTAAAGTAAATGTGTAATTAATATAGGAGGGCTGACTTATACATTTTCATTAGTGTAGTGCAATATAAAATAATTGACTGTATGCAATAAAAATCGACATGAGCTCTTTGAAGGATAATTAGAATTGAGAATACTGATCATCGTCTTAGGAAGAATAATGTTAACGTAAGAATATCCCCAAGTGTGGCTACATTTCTGTTATCGTTAACGTGAACGATACCAGGGTGTAAATGTACCGCGGAAGAATTAGTGGAGAGTGTCACTCATAAAATGGATAAACTACGTAACAAAAGAGAGCCTGGTAACGGGATTGTGAGAGAATTAACGTAAACTAAGGCGATAAACTCGTGGAAGACAAAAAGTTGAAGACGAAAGAGAAGAAGAAGTAGGCCTATATAAAAAGCATCGACTTAACAGAGGCCTACTGAGTGAGATCTCTGTAAAAGAAAATTTGCGTTTTCGACATCTCTGACGAGTCTTGCGAGTGAGATGTTTGTGAAATGGAATTAAACTTATTGTACAAAGCAGACGTCAAAACAAAACGTAGCATAGCTGGAAATAATGTTTTTATGTAGAGAGCAAGACGAATTGGTAGCTCAGAATTAACAAATGAAAAAATGTTTCAGAAAAGTGTAACCATTAGGACAAAAACCAACTGTCGGAATGACATACAAATGATACTATTTACAATCAATTTTAATGCTCCAGTTTAATGATTATTTCCAGTTTAAATTCTTCAAGTAACTAATATTTCATTATTGTTTGTAAATAAACATGATTTTGTTATTTTTGTTTAATATCGAACGATTCTGTGTCCACATGGTGCCCGATTTACGGGTCACTGCGACGGATACGACATTACAGATCCTCTGCGGATTATAAGCAGCAACATATGTTTAACTATTTCCCTCATAGAAAAAAAAAGAGCCCGCCCATAAGGGCTTCGTGGGGGGCGGAGCCAAGACCCAAGATCTATTTTTAAAATTTCGATGTTATACTTTCAGTAGACGAGGCGATCTCGCCGTGTGTGCTTTGTCTTCTGCTTTGCTTCGGTTTGGGTCTTGTGTACATTCGAGTGTATTTTGATATCGCAGATGATAAAACTAATGGTAATAATTTTGTCGGTTAAAACGGATCTAAGTTTTTTAAAAGAATACGTTGTGTAGTGATTGTTTTAGTGGCAATTTACTTGGACAATTAACGTTTTATAAACATTTTCAAATTGAATATACGCAAACGGATTATATTACAATTTTCAATATTTTTTAATATAATTAAATAAAAAAATAATTAGCCTATTAAAAACTTATTAAGTGATTTTATAAAATTTCACGCATTTGTTTTTAAATTCAGTTTTGATGGAAATTGTGTACGAAGGTAATAGAACTTTTGTTCGACTTAGTGAGCTTCAGTAAACATGAATCGATGTAAGTAAAATGATTGATCCCCGGCATAACGTATAGTCGCGCATTTAATGCAGTGATCTCTCGGTAAATATGCTTCAGAGTAAGTTTCAAAAACTGCATATACCGTCGTCGGACGCGAACATGACCGTCGCGACGCAGCCGCCGTCCAGGAGTATCGCTCAACAGCAACGACAAACGTGTTATTTAACTTCTCGGACCGCTGTAAACAACAGAAGTAACAATAACAATAACCTTGTCAGCAACAACAACAACAATAACAATACTGAAATAAATTCTGAAGAAGCGAACACGAGAAAACCAACAAACGCTAGTGGTGGACATCTGCAAAGTTACGACCAGAACTACCGTACGATGTGCCAGGAGATGTGCAGGAGTAGGCTGACTACGACGGGCATGGAGTACGTGGCACCGTACAGAAGGTACCAGCACCACGACGCTACTACCTGCTACTCGCTCAGTTCACCCTCTCACGTGAGTAGAGGCATCAGATTATCTTATCTATGTCTTATTTACTTGAGTTTAATTACTAGGAATCGAGTACAAAGCACGACTGTCATGAGGACTCATTGACCTCCATCCGCGAAATCTCGAATGAGCCCTCGTCTTTCTACATCCGAAGATCGGCGTAACCAAAACTTACAAAAAACTTTAAATTGGGCCATCTATATTTATAAATTTATGACTTTGAAAGTTAAATTCAAAATTATAATTTGACTTAGGTAATTTAATTTCTTATTACAGAGCAAAAATAGTACGGTAGAATAGAGGTTATTTTTTTTGCGCATTATGATAATGAATGCATATCCTATACTATCAAAATGTAAATGTTTAGGCTAAGAAGTGTTTAATATATTTTGTTTGTTAAAAATTTATAATCCACATCCATAATAGAGTATTCAGAGTATTAAGTAAATGAGATAAAACAGTTAGGCGTACAAGGGAAACATCCACTGATGTTTCTTCTTAATTTATAGTACAGGTTGTAGCAGATCTTGACGCCAAGTTCTGTGAACTCTTCCTCTCGTCAGATCGCTATATAACTGTTCCCTATTAACTCATCTTCCTGATCTATTATTCCGTGTCTGTATTGGACTGCAATCCTCTGGATTTCGTTCTTTACGAATGGTAGTTTCAGACCGGTGTCAAGCGTTTGATTGCATGGGGCATCTACTAATGCTCTCAGCACTTTTGACTGAAATATTTGGACGACTTTAATCTTTTAAGTTTTAAAACATCCAAGTTATGGAGCCTGTTGGATCACATAGGTTTTAGCATGATTTGTATAATAATAGTTTAAACTGACACCTAGATTTATATTTCATTTAATATAAATAAAAATTATTAATGACTACCGCAATTAGCGGCTGGTGGCGCATTGTACTGGCCATGCAACCGTCCCACTAAACACAAAAGCCGCGCGGTATGCCTTGGTCCTTTACGGACTGTTGAGCAGAGGTTTATTATATTTATTAAAAATTATTAAACATTGATGCACGTTATGAAACTTAGAAAATTAGAGACATGTTAACAGGGCTCCCTTAACATCTAGATTCGTACGTTTTAGACACGCAGACATGTTACTTACACACTATAGCCTATATAATATTGTGTATTGTAGGGTGTGAGATAGGCCTAATTTGATCATGTTAAGTCTCACGAACTGTAGTATCCAAGCATAATCCCGTTGGAGATATTTTATTGTCTTAGGTCATTTGGCGATTTCTTTTTGAAATGTCTCGAATGCACATTATTGGTAAGATTAAATCCTAGTGATTCTGCAGTTTGTTGTGGCCTTCTACGGTGTCTTCTACTGAAGATAAGATGTGATTTGATACACACGAGACGTGAAATTGGTGAAGTTTAATTGTGTGGCTGCAGGTTTTAATGACAGCTTTATACAAGAAAACTTCAGTTTCTAGCTATAAAGTCCTTCCAATCAATATATTTTTTAACGATCAGCCTTCACCACAGTACTGTGGGCCTGACGTTTAACAACCCGCTTTCAGGTAGACTCGAATTCCTCGAACTCCACTGATGATGGCAGCCAGTGGTGCTGCTGAAACGTTTGGTTTGTTTGAAAACCCTGGACCACGGCCAAACAGCCCGGTACATACTTTTAATACAATATATTTTTTGTTATTTTTAAGTTTTCGTTCCTCTTTTTTTCATTTGGCCTCTATGTTCTTTCTGTGTTAACTTGCTGTCACACAAGGTGAAGTCCTAAATGTGAATTTGAGGTCCGTAGGCCTACATTGCTCGGATGCACTGGTGGCAATTACCTTAAATTAGATGTATTTAGATTAATTTTTTATTGCGTCCATGCGATCAACCTAAATGTTAAGCGTAATCATCATCAGTTTAAAGAACTCGAAAATTATAACGAGCAAAATATTTAATGGAGTTATTTCTAAAGAGTTTCTCTTGGAGGCCCTATGTATTTTACAATCTTTAACATACTATCTGTTTTGGTGTGCATATAGATGAATTTCTGTAAATAATAAAAGGTCGTCATCGTCGTCGTGATCATCATCATCATCGCCACCACTACCGTCATCAACACCATCATCATCATCATCATCGTCGTAAACACGAGACTACAACGTAATTACCCGAAACGTGCCCCGTTTTAATAAATACACTTTCGCTACCCATGTCAACGACATCCCGTATTCAAAGCAATATTCAACAGTTCAACAGAAATTGCAAAATTTCGTTCTCTAACTTATCGCCAATTTTTCCTTAAAACGATTGTTTCACGCATTGTCAAACTATTCACAGACTCTTCGCCGTGTTTATCTTAACTAAGAAGTCAGGATCAATGTTTTGCAGACTAACAAATTTTTTGAAGCAGAAGCCCTTCAGAAATCGCAAAAACTCGCTCTGATAGTGTATAAATATTTGTTACTTTAGTTGTTTGTATAAATATTTGTAATATATTAGTTGTTAGACATATTGTGTTTACTGTAAACGATAATGCTTCTGCTTTTATAACACATGCTGTAGGTAGAGGAAGGTTTTGGGGGGATTAAAATTTTCCATTCATTAAAAACTGCAATCCTGTATCCTTTTATAAATCTTGATGCAAACATAAATTCGCCTGGGAACAGACGCTCCAGTTTAATGTAAATTTCCTTCTGACACGTAATTTAGTTAATAAACTTTTTTTTGATAGTCTGTTCTAATGCGAGCTGCGTCATACTTTGTATCCCGCAGCAGAGAACGCAATACTGTTAAAAGCGATCGGATTTTAGCGACATAATCGTGTGACAAAAGAAATTGATAAAAGAAGACACAAAATATGTTGTATGTATTTATTTCATATAATTAAATGAATTTTTTTCCAAACATATGAGTGTTATTTCATATTTTTACAACTTTCGATTTTCTCAATTTCTCCAGCTATCCTGAACGTTTTTTTCTATTCTGAAACGCGTAGAAATGTATTTAAAGAACTCAGCCGCTCAGGATAGACTGATTTGTGTTGCTCTTCCCTTGGTACATGGCAATACTTGCTTAGATGTAGATGACAATGCGGTGGAGCGGTTCCTTAAAGCGAGGCTACACTTCATTTTAAGGTAGATGTAAAATTATTTACATTACGCAGTAATAATTAATTTTTTGTATCCATACAGTTGTTGTTGAGAGGTGGATGACCATAATGTTTACCCCTGCCACTTTTTGCTGAACCCTCTCTAAATGAAAAATTCTGTCTACACCCGTGAATACTACTGATAACAGTCGTAATTGTAAGTAAGAAATAACAGATGCACAGAGAAAAGAAATAAACGTGTGGCCTACGTAAGTAATTCTTCACACTCTGCCATATAGATGTGTCTAACATACGCGTTTCCAAAATGCACACTTCGCCCTTTGGCCAAAGTCATATGAAGTTTGAATTTTGATCTTTAACGTTAAACAATATCTTTTCCATTTCTTTTTATCCAATTACGCAAGGGGATTGATTTATCGAGGAAGATATCACTAGATTCTTTTGGACCAGACTAGTTACCTTGGGGGTAAAGATTGTCAATTAAGAGATGAGTAATGTCAACTAAAGTAAATCGAAATTATGCGTTTTGATTACGCGAATACAGAAACAAATGCTACGTACGTTGTAATCCCAAAACCGGTGTACGGATTTTGGTAGACAAATGTCACTTTGACGTTGACAATTGCACTGTGTATGCAACACCTTGAAAAATTGAAGACGCCAGCTGCTTGGCATTGAATATATTGTTGAAATCTCGAATTCATAAGCCCATATTTGCTCGAATAACACGGGAAGTCAACTAGTCTCAGTCAGATCCGGTTGTTGGGCGTATAATATAATATAATTTCTGCCTGGAATTTTCCTAGCGTTTTTGTTTGTTGGTGGATTGATCTTCTCAATGCTGTCTTCAGCCGTCCTCTGCTGTGAGAATCTCCTGAGTTCCATTCAATGGTTTGTACTGAACTGATGTTCACGGGTTTTCCGAGGGTACGATAGGGAACGCACAGATTCTTCTTTAAATTTTTTTTAGCTAGTTGCTGGTTTCTGCTTGTCCACAGTTTTGTGTTAGTGATCCGGTCTGGTAAAAATAATCACAATGTTCTGCTTAGACATCTGTTCATAAAGATCTGGATTTCCTGGTAACAGCATTTGTGACATTCAGGTCTGACAGCCATGTAGAAGGACTGATTTGTCTCTGGTGTCGAATACCAATTTTAGGTTTACTGGAATATACTCTTCATCTTCACATGCTATTTTAGCATGCAGAACAACTTTCTGAGTTGTCGTATCGTCTCCTCAACATTGCGTTCGATGTCCTCGGAGTCATCTATGATGGAACCGAGGTAAACAAAACTTTGTGCAGTGTCAATGGGCTGATTGTTTTTGCAGATTTTTTCAACGTTTGAATATTTTAGGTGTTTTGTTTTATGAAGAGTTTACCCACTTTCTGAAATGTAAAATAGAATATTTATATTCCTTTTCCTTAAAGTAGCGTTTATTTTAAATTATTCAAAATACTTTAGTGTCAAACAGTTATTCTATTGTCTTATTTCATTAGCGTTTTCCTCCTATAATTTACGTGAACTTTGATTGTCAAATAATACAATCATTTTCAATGTAATAATTGGAACTAATACACAATTACTAGTATAAGTCCCCGCCAAGCAAGCTGCACAGTGGAACAATTTGCGTCTGACAATGGAACTTTCGGGACTTGTTAAGTATAGTCAAACTAACCAATTATTTTTTAAAAATCATACTTTTGCATTTAAACTCCATGCCATGAAAGAAAACCACTGCTTTTGCAGAGTTATAAAATTACAGGAAGGAATATAATCGAGTTTTACACAAAATAAGAGCTTGTACTTTCCTGTATTATGCGATGCAGTTACAATATAGA
Organism: Magicicada septendecula; assembly: GCA_034769895.1. Taxonomy (NCBI): domain Eukaryota; kingdom Metazoa; phylum Arthropoda; class Insecta; order Hemiptera; family Cicadidae; genus Magicicada; species Magicicada septendecula. The sequence continues at coordinate 420,340,007 of CM068372.1, read as the reverse complement.
CTAATTTGAAGTAAATGTGCAAGAAGTAAATATAAAAGATTACACATAAAACCAACCCTTATGTAACGTGTTGTCTGTTAGTGCAAAATCAACGTTTATAACTTCTGTACAGTGGATGAAAAATCGGCGTTAACATATACTTAAAGACCGAGCTGCCCGTATCGTTTAAGCTAAAAATACGGAAGCTTCAAGTGTTCAGTTTCAAGATGACAGAAGTCTGAAAAATATTTACAATTTCGGCTCGCAATGACGGTAGTAATTTTTTCACCATAATACATATTTTAATAATACTACTACAAAAAGTACAGTTTTAGAATGAAGCAATAAAGGAATGGAATCGAAGTTGTCACTGAAAAAGAATTATCGCCGAAAATAATGAATAATTCCAGCCTTCTGAAAGAGACAGTGAAAGGTGTGCAGAGTAGGCCTACAGCCTGCGTACAACTTGTCTGATTTTGGTTTTGGCATTTGCTAGCGTTTTCTTCTGACAGTCATTTCAGTAATTTGCAATAGTTATTTTTTACTTTTGTTTCTCAAACGTAGCTGAACTGAATATTTTGTGAACAGAAGTCCACGACGTGACTTTAAAAAGGAAAGAGAATATTCTTGAGGTTAGTGGAAGCGATTTGGTGATATACCTGTTCTTCTTCTTCTGATTGTTCCTATCCGTTTCGGATGTTGGATATCATACAGGCTATTTTAACTTTCTGCACCGCTGTACGGAATAAGTCAGTTGTATTCATGCCAAACCAGGTCCTTAAATTTCTCAGACATGATATTCTTGATCGCCCAACCCCTCTCTTTCCAAGTAATTTTCCCTGTAGTATGGCCTGCAATAAGTAAAACCTCTGTTCATTTCTCATGAGATGTCCCAGATACTGAAGCTTTCTTATCTTCACTGTGTTAATAACTTCCCTATTTTTCTTCATCTTTCTAAGAACTTCAACATTAGTTATATGTGCTGTCCATGAAATACTCAGTATTCTACGGTAGAGGCACATTTCGAAAGATTCCAATTTCTTAGTTGTGGCTTCAATCAAAGTCCAAGATTCTACACCGTAGAAGAGGATCGAGAATACGTAGCAGCGTAGAAGTCTCATCTTTACGTTTATTATTAAATCGTGACTTCTGAATAAACTGCTCATTCTAGTGTACGCTGCTCTTGCCATTTCAATTCTGCTCTTTATTTCTTGAGAGTGGTCCCATTGTTCATTGACTATAGTACCAAGATATGTAATTGGTTTACACGTTCAACTGGCCTTGGTTTATATTAAGGGTGGAGTTTGTGAACTTGTTCTTAGATACAATCATTAGCCTCGTTTTATTAACACTGATGTCTAGACCATATCGACGGCTACTTTCTGTCACTCTATTCATTAGTTGCTGCAGCTCCTCTAAGCTATCTGCGAAATTGACGGTATCCTATCATCCGCATAACGTAGCCTATGTTATTCCCACATCACATGGTATACGTATTACTTTATGACTGATCGAATCGATTTAGATCTCTTAGCGTATAGTGACGGCTTGTGCAAACTTACTGACACAGTGACCCACATGACATGTCTATAAACTGCTATTGTATATGGTACATTACATTTTATTGAGGACTCTTTGTTATCACTAATATAAGTTGAAACCAATAAAATTCTAGGGGTACCGTCATGTTTTAGGAAAACCAAGAAGTTTGGGAATAACTGCAGTAGCAGATACATTGTACCTATAGTTTATGCCAACTCCTGAGTGGTAAATGTGAGCGTCATTTGCTAGGCAGGAACGACATTTATTGGTAAGCGACAAGACGATAGCAAAGTGTCGGATAAAAACGAAATTAATTGTTTTGTCGCCGTGGGAATAAAACACGAAACACGCGGTAGTGATCCACTTTTGTGGTCCATACGTGGGATGTCCCTGTCCGCTATGCCGACGTCGAAAATGTTGTGTGTGGGCGGTCACTGCCAGTGGAGTAACTCTTTTTCCTGGGCCCCCCACTAACCTTACTTACTGTTTCCGCTTGAATAATAACTCCTCCTTATAGCTGCGGGAACTAGTAAAATCATATAACGTAAACATTATAACTGTTGCTTCCTGTGTGATGTCTATTCAATTAATAAAATTTAACTTTTGTTTCAATTAATTATTTGATTTGTTAGTATCTATAGTGAATGTAGAAATTACTGATTATCAAACATGTCACTAGTAGCAAATTAACCAATTATAATTTTGTCATTTATTGAACTTATATGCATCTTGAAAAATTTACAAATTTTATTAAATGTAAATTCATGAAGACAGTGAATGTTTATATACAATTTTATATTGTATACTTTAACTATTGTCACGAGCCAAAAGTCTATTTCACATTTGAAACTTATGTCATCTACTTATAGCTTTATGATTTGCAATAATTTTAGTATAGGACTAATATTTGGACTGGAATTAAAGAAAAATATTCTGACAGACCTTTAAAGACATTTTATTTTACAAAATTGGATTTTTGTGTTTTATAACATTACTATACGGAATCACCGTTCTATTGTGCAGTTAAAAAATACTTTATAGTTTTAAAATATATCATTAACTAGCAAAATACCCGTGCTTCGCTACGGAGTTTCACGTTGTACGTAATTGTACAATTATTGCTCGCTTAATAGTATAGGATTAGATAGATTGTACAAATTCTCAACTCTTAGTTTGTTTATTTACATTCATAGCAACAGCTATTTATTATTTATTTCGAGAAAATCGTTAGAGCCGTTTCCGAAAAAAAAAGAACATACATTTATTAATTAATTGAACTTCGAAATTTTCTCGACTATAAGAACCTGCAAACAACGAAGTTTTTTTTAATTTAAAACAATGACTAAAAACTCAGGACTAAATGTATTCGGGGTTTCCAGTAAACTGAGATGTCAACCACTTCATTTACCAAGTATGCAATTCCCGCGATAAATTTCAGTATTTGGTTTTTTGCCCCTTAGGATTGAAAGTTTTTAAAACCGTTTCTTAGTGAGCACCTAAGACCTATGATGAAGCTATGTTCAAAGTTTCATTGATATCCATTCAGTGGTTTCAGAGATATCATGATCAGTGAGTCAGTCAGTGGTATTTGGCTTATATAGATATCTATATCTAGCCGATTTACCCAGCGTTGCTCGGGTTCATAATTTATTCATAGGCTCATAGGCACCTATTCTTGTTCTAATGTTATATTACTTGTATATTGTATAATCTTCCTTATATTGTTACGTTCGCATTCTCACTGGAGGAATACTCTGTAGCGCACCTGTTTAAGAACATGTCATAAACTGTATTCTTATATCTGGAGAAGAATTCTGTTGCGCGTGATGCTCCTGCTCGATTTCTAACTCTGGGAGAGGGCGAACAGCTAAATTAGTTTTCAATAAAATGTCTACAGTACTTGGACGCGCTGCGTATTTAACTGTCGTTTTATAATTCATTGTGTTAATGTTGAAATAAGGAATTTGTTACATTAGTGTCTCCTAAACTTATTCTAACAATACAATACCTCTATAGATTTCAGCTTATCAATTTTTAAATTCAAATGAAGCAAATGCATTTATATTGTCTGAACACTATGATCTGAATACATGCGCTATCAAAACTTTGTTTTTTATACTCGCTTATAACTTACTTCGATCTTAACTTATCCACTTTTAAATTCAAACTGAAACAACTCTGAATTCACACACTATTAAGAAGTTTCTTAAGATGCATACACCACCTTTGATATCATAACCTATATCTTTATTTATAAGAACCGTGGACTCTGGCCCCGCCGTCTTTCGCGGGATCCGACCTAAGACTCCCCGGGTTCCGTGGATGAACTCCGGGGAAGGCCCGTCGGACGACTCCCGCGCTATTTCTTACGCGGGAGACTTCCACCGATGCTATGGTAACCAGAATCTATTCTATTGGGTTGCCATAGTAACCAGATCTAATAGTTTTTTTAAGACCCAAAGGACCCCCCAGAGGATCGTATCGAAAAAAACATCTGTCCTGTGTTGGTTCTCCCGTTGCGTAAAATATTTGTGCCAAGTTTGGTTGAAATCGGTCCATTGGTTTAGAAGGAGATGTGGAAGACCCCAAAGGATCGTATCGAAAAAACACTTGTCCTATGTTGGTTCTCCCGTTGCTTAAAATATTTGTGCCATGTTTGGTTGAAATCGGTCCAGTGGTTTAGGAGGAGATGTGGAAGACCCCAAAGGACCCCCCGAAGGACCCCATCGAAGAAAACACCTATCCTATGTTGGTTCTCCCGTTGCGTAAAATATTTGTGCCAAGTTTGGTTGAAATCGGTCCAGTGGTTTAGGAGGAGATGTGGAACATACATACATAGATACATACATACAATGGGGGGGGGGTTGCCCCTTAGGAGTGAAAGTTTTTAAAACCGTTTCTTAGTGAGCACCTAAGACCTATGATGAAGCTATGTTCAAAGTTTCATTGATATCCATTCAGTAGTTTTTGCTCTACGTTGATTCTATGTCAGTCAGTCAGGCAAACTTTCCCCCCCTTTTCCCCCTTTAAAGGTAGAATTTCCCAAAATTCCTTCTTAGCGGATACCTACATCACATAAGGAACCTACATGCCAAATTTCAAGTTTCTAGGTGTTATAGTTTCGGAGATTTCGTGATGAATCAGTGAGTCAGTCAGTGAGTCAATGGTATTTCTCTTTTATATATATACAGTAGATTGCTGGTAAATTAACAGTACAAAAATAAGGGTACGGCTATTTGTTTTTGTTGTTAAATAAATCTGGTTTTACTTCGGTTCAATGGCTTATACCTATTCGTAAAAAATCGGTACGTAGAACCATACATGGCTTCCATGTTCTAATTATCAAATTATTTTTAATATGTGCACAAAAACTCAGAACGAAACCAAATATATCAGCATGCTTTTGGTAAAAACGGTGAGGCAGATAATCAAAATACGAATTGTACCTAGTTGTTGATATTTTAAAAATAAAGAATTAATTTGACTAAATTATCTTTTACTTAAACAATGCGAAAAAAGCGAATACCGTCCAGCGTTTGTTTTCTGTGACTTTCTGAAAACGAAAAATTATTTTGTTTATGTATCCGCGGTTACATACTATGGAACGATATCTATTGTTAATATTTTATTGAAATTTTTAAGTTTTCGGTCGAATAAATTTATAACATCAATATAAAATATTGGTATGGAGAACCATACATGACTTCCATATTCTAAGATTTATAATTAAAATAATTTTCGAAATGAAATATTACCATAGAAACTACTTTCTACTTACTGCTTCAGCCTTAACCATAGTACTGTGGTCACTAACATATACCACCTCACGTTATCGCACTCGATTTTCACTGATGATGGAAGTCGATGGCATTGCCGAAACGTCTGGTTTTGTAGAAAACATACGGCCAAATATCCCGGGAAGGTATTTTAACAAAAACTACTTCTTTGTTGCCGATAACGTTGTACACATATATATAAAAAATATGCACAAAATTAATGGCTTGTATAAGTTAATCATTGATCTCCATTAAGTAGTGCTCAAGTTTCCAAAGTTTTAATATTATGATGTCCGTAATTAAAACATCAGAGCAGGTTTAGTGTGTATGAGGGTACACCGTGGACAAAAATTTTCAACATTTCCTATTGAGCGTTGCTTAGAATAAAGCTGCGAATCTACAGTGTACGTTTCACAGGACAAACACGCGGAAAAGAAGGAGCGCTCCGAAGTCACTCATGGACCCTCAGCATCTTGCAGAGTCTACGAAAAGTCTGTCTATGAATCGTTCCTCTGTAAACACGTGCAGTTACACTGCCCAGCGATCCACAGGAAGCAAATCGCTATCCACGCTGGACACTTTTTCGGCTTGCATGCGTTATGTTGGTATGGGTTCAGCACTTTCCATTTAAAAAGCGTGCAAATGTAAGAAAATAAACATGAATGAGGCCAGAAATAACGCGAATTTTGTGTGTGTGTGTGTGTGTGTGTGTGTCTTCCCTGCCTTTTTACTGCGGTAGTCATAATAATAAAATGGAAACGTAAACAGTACATAACTGAGATATGCTTGCCTGCCAAGCACGATATATTTTCTCTTATACATGATTTACATTAAAATGAAAAAATTATAATTTTATTGCCTGGCAACAAAATTATTTTATTTTCAACAATTACCATTGTTTGAAAAAGTTTAAATGAATTTTCAAGTCCTTTACTCTTGTTAAAACGTAAAAGGTTGCAGGTAAACTACCCCTTCCCCTTAACCGATCTTCACCAAATCAAAAGGCCATGAGGTCTCTACAATTCACTGACGTATGCAAAAAATTATTTGATTCTGTTTGAATTTGCGGCTGTTATCGTTTGCCATAGAAAATACGCTTGATAAAAAACGTTGCAGGTAAACTACTCCTTCCCCTCAACCGATCTTCACCAAAAACAATAAGTCTTGAGTACTCTACAAATCAGGGCTGTATGCAAAATTATTTGATTCTGTTTGAATTTGCGGCTGTTATCGTTTGCCATAGAAAATACCCTTGTTAAAAAAACGTTGCAGGTAAACTACCCCTTTCCCTTAACCGATCTTCACCAAAAACAATAGGTCTTGAGAACTCTACAATTTAGGGCGGTATGCAAATCATCTTTTGATTCTGTTTGAATTTGCGGCTGTTATCGTTTGCCATAGGAAATACCCTTGTTAAAACATAAAACGTTACAGGTAAACTACCCCTTTCCCTTAACCGATCTTCACCAAAAACAATAGGTCTTGAGAACTCTACAATTCAGGGCTGTATGCGAAACATTATTTGACTCTGTTTGAATTTGCGGCTGTTATCGTTTGCCAAACAAAAAAAATTTCCCTTGATAAAAAAAAACCGTTGCAGGTAAACTACCCCTTTCCCTCAACCGATCTTCACCAAAAACAATAGGTCGTGAGTACTCTACAAATCAGTGCTGTATGCAAAAATTATTTGATTCTGTTTGAATTTGCGGCAGTTATCGTTTGCCATAAAAAATCTACACACAGACAGACACACAGACAGACACACAGACACACAGACACACAGACACACACACAGACACTTTTCGGAAAACGACTTTTTTTCATGTTTTGAGTGTAGTACAATCAGAATCTGCAATAATCTCGAACACGATTTTTTTTGCCATCACCATACTTCCATTTCCTTAAGGAATATGGAAGTAAAAATTACCCCCTTTTCAATTACCTTTTTCATTTATATATATTTAATCTACCTTTCTACAATGGATTATTATGACTTTATTTTCAGGATACTTTATTTATCAAAATTAAGTACTTTACTCTTGTTAAAACGTGAAACGTTGCAGGTAAACTATCCCTTCCCCTTAACCGATCTTCACCAAAATCAACAATCACCTCTACAACTCGGGGACATATGCAAAAAATAATTTTTTCGCTATCACCTTACTTCCATTTCCTTACGGAACATGGAAGTATACCTATTCGGACCCTACGGGTCTGGTTGTCACGTGTTTTGGTAATTTGTTCAGTCTGTTGCAGAATCTTGTCGTTGCAATATTGTTTCTCTTTATAGTTCATATTACCGATAGGTTTATAGTTCGCATGTATAAGGAGTGTGCTGTAAATGTGGGGCTGTGTGCTGAACGGGTGATCATGAAGTGAGCAATATTTTTGACCGCGAGGAAGGGTCGTTAGAACATCAACTAGGCTTGAATTCGGTAACATGACCTTTCAGATAGATGACGCAACACTTAAGTCACACCTGAGCTCTTAAGAGTTGTGGCAATGAAACCTGCATCTCGCAGGTCCCAGTTTATCTGCAGACACATAGTCAGGAAGTTAAATTGTGCATTAGTCTCCATGGATCACTTGTTTTGCGAAGTCCAGCGAATACGTAGTGTTGTCTGTTTGTTCTTTAACGGATAGTGAGTTGTTATTAGTCTGGCGCGAAATATTACAAAATAGTATAGGCCTATGGGTTTCAGCGTGCGGAGATCCGCATTTTTAATAGTAAAATGTTTTTAATATGTATATTTTTTGTTACATATTTATACACTTGTATGGTTATTAGTTATTTTTACATTTAATTTTATCAAAACCCACTCATAAGTTGTACTTTAGACTAAGAACAATTTTTGTTAAGGAACGATTCTTATCAAGACTACTCATAGTAGTCTATTTAATACAGTCACAACCTGAACATTTAACATTTGATATAAGTTTTGTTTTTTGTTATTTTTATATTTCACATCTTATATGATGGAAAAGACTTTGATACTGTGAATTTACCAACTAATTAATTTTTATTTTAACTGATAAATTTTAGATTTAATTGGCGTTATTTACTTGAGGCTAATAAGATTATTTTAAGTTATGTGATACGACCAAACCATTATTAATAAACTCAACCGTCTCCTTTAAATAAATACTGTTGGTTATGTACTGTAGCTTTCAGAAACTGAGTATGAAAGCTTTCAGATATCTTGAACTAGACGCTTTACATAAAATGAAGTAGATACATATGTAATGATAATTAAATAAAGGAGGAGGTTATATATTCGTCCCTATGTTTTTTTTTCTTTTTTAATGTTTGTTAACCGATTATTCGAGAACGACTGGACCCATAGTCTCACAGTATTTAAAATTGGTATTGGGCCAGTACTGAGCCAGTACCAGCAGAATACTGTCTTCTGTACTACATTCATTCGTGCGTTGAAAATTCAGTAATAGACTGGGCTTACTGCGTTCCTGGGGTTACGTTTGTATCATTAGGTTCTGTTATTCTTCAATACTCACAAAACGCATACAGTACGACACAGGTCTGTAACTCTTTAGCCCTCTAGTATGTGAATCAACCAGCCAAAACTATTTGATATCTGTCTGTTCTGTACATACAGAAAATAAATTAGCACTAAGAATCCCATACTTGTGATTTTCGAAAAAAGCGATCAAACCATTTTTTAAATATGGAAAACTCTTATTACTTTGTTCATCATCGATATGATCATCAATAGATATGTCAAAACGTACATTCAAATTTATCCAACGATTATTAAAATATAACGTTGACTGAAGGTCCGGCTATTACCTATTTTGTTCGTGAGTATTAGGATATGTCTCAATGATATTGTTACGGCTATGAGGATGAAATAGTGTAGTATTCAGCGATCACTTGGGTTTTAATTGGCTTTCATACATATTCTTAGGCTTTTATATTTAAAATAAGAAGTTTCTCCGCGTATCCTTAAAGTTTTGCACATGGTTAGAGTACTGAAAATTAAAATTTGATTAACACTATTATGCTGCATGAGCTGTAGACCTCGCTCATGTTTTGAACGAAATAAATTTATTATTAGATGAAATTAAATTAATAAATTTTATTTTATAAAGCTGTACGTATGTAGGCCTATGATTCTTAGCATTAGCCAGGAAACACCATGAGCAAGTGACCACGGTTAATAGAGGTTTTGCTGTACCTTAAAAAGTAAAAGAAACAGTCAGTAGAAAATGCTTGTAAAGGAAGACAGTCATTATTACTTTTTATTATTATTATGAATACAATAAACACTAAAAATCCCGACGACTACACTATTTTTTTTGCATTACATTTACAACCATAATGCCTAAGTGATAAATAGTTTAGTCCTAAATTTTAATTTTATGTATCTTTTCATAGGCCTATATGGAATACTTTTTACAAATATATGTAACCGGTAACAATAGGCCTATAGGCCTATAAAGTTTTTTAGCAAACACACCTCGCAGACGTTTTGAAGGCACTCTAAAATTTGACATTATAATGTTGACAGATATTAATTTTGTCAAATTATTAAAGATTTCGAGTTCGTATTTGAACGATCTCATAATTTCATGCCCCCCCCCCACATAGACTTTTACAATTTTTTCAAAACTTGACTTGTATTTTTGATCAGTGGGACCACTAAAGTAACACAATTTCAACACTCGGAACTGGGTTACAATTCCCTCTGTTGAAATTTCCTAAACTTAATACTATAGTCAGATTCTGATTAAAATTCTCTTGACTTTAATACCTCACATAGATTTTTGTGATTTTTTCAAAATTTTGATAACTTTTTTGGGCGTGGTGTCCCAAAATTTTGAAATTTAAAAACTGAGCATATGCTTAAATTTTGGTTAAAATTTTCTTTAATTTGATACCCCACATGGATTTTTGCGTTTTTCTCAAAATTTTTCCCCTGACGTATTGCCCCCCTGCTCCCTATTTTTTGAGGGGAGATCAGTCTCAAAAACAATAAGGCTCTGTGAGGTAAAGGTGTGGACACCCATGCCAAGTTTTATGAAATAAGTTGATGTATTAAAAAATTATCGTGAAATGTACTCTAAACAGACAGAAAGTTAAACAGGTAGAAAATCCCAGACGGTCGAGTTAAAACTGAGAACTCGCATCGCTTGTTCAAAAATGAGTTTTTAGACAGACTTAGTAGATAAATACGTATGGCGCCTGTCTAATAATATAGAAATCCAGGGTTCGATTCTCAGAGGCACCATAAAATCAAGGTGCTTTTTTTAGCCGTTAGTTCAACTCAGCGTGTAGAAATGAGTTCCTTGGATAACGTAACGAGCACGATTATGAATCTAACATAAATAAGTAAATAAACACACACATACACCCTCCCACAAACATACATAGATGTTTGTTTATATGAAGGCTATGTTTGATACCGAAAGCGGACGGAACAACAGCTGAGTAATTACGTGAAGAGCTCAAGCTTACACCTGTCGCACAACACTTTCCGTTTCAGTTTATCGTGCATCGTGCGACTCGCGACGTGTCGTGTGATCAGTTAGAGGTCGTGTCGTCGCAGTTTGGCACGCGGTCGGCAGCAACACCTGGTACTTTGTGTCTACAATGACTACAACTCTTTCTTTATTGGATAACAGGTGTTTACACGGGTAGTGCGGACTTCGTCTGCCAGACGTGCACGTGTCGTGATATTATGAAGTCCTCTCAGAATGTTTATTAGAGAAACGTATACGGACCCCCCCCCCCCACCTCTCACTAGTTTCTCTTCCATCACTCTTTAACTTTGTAACACACACACACACACACACAAGTAGAGCAGAGAAGTTCGCAGTTCTAAAAGCATTGGAGAAATTTACTAACGTGCAGACTGAGCGAATGAAAGCTGTAATTTATGCTGACAGTACAGTAACACAGGACTCATTGATGAATGTAAGATAATCATCAGAAATGATTTGACACCTCTAGAGCGTGACTACCGATCTTAACTGGTTTAAGCCATGATTTTGGTTTGTATGTGTGTATTTGGCTAGTAGGTGGCAACCGTTTGGCTAAGGAATATTGAATGTTGAAAGTTCACCGTAATTTGACCTCATCTCCAAATGTAATTGTAACTTGGGCTAAATATAGAGTTATGAAAAAATAGAAAATCTAACAAGTCTAGCGCGACAGACATAGGTAACTTTGATTTTATTTTTATTGCAAGGTTTTAGATAATCCGATAAACACAAGTAAAAGTGGGGGAAAACAATTCATCTTTTGAATGTAAACTTGCATGACAGTCCAGGTAAAATAGATTTGATTCGGAGATAAAACAGAATAGATTTTATTGTTGGAATACATTAAACATCATATACTTTAAATAATACTAAAAGCTTGGCAATAAATTCTTGGAACAGCACTCTCAAATTACCTTTAGTTTTATTTGTAGACATCACCATATTGCATATAACCTACATCTGTACCTCTGTAAATCGATCTTTTTACCAGCTATAAGAACTGCTGGATTTGTACAATCTTTAAGTTATTACCTATCTTTTATTCTTTCATGATTTACATGGATATTATTAATTAATCTATAATTAGGTTAAATACTAGGGAACTAAGTGACCCACCTATCCTCTTTTCTACAGAGAATGATTTTAATAATTCCCCATTAAACTTTATTTTTATTCTGTTATGTTTTGCATATACATTTCATAATTTCTGTAGTTGATGTAGCTATTTTCCTTGGTATCAGTATTTGTATAACGTAACATTATTCTATCAAATGCCTTGTGTAAATTTTCAATACACACGTATCCATTCTGATTAAGTTCCAGGTCTTTCTCACACATCTGTCGAATAATAAAGGCTGCGTCTGGGCAGCATTTTCGTTGCGGAAACCTTGTTTCTCGTCTTGAAGTCTAATAATATTCGTTCATATTAATATGGATATATTAATATATTTCATATTCGTCCATGTAATTATTTTGGTGCATTGTTTTTACAGTTATGTATAATCGTTTGATCTCGCGAAATTTTCGAACTTATTTTTATCCCGTTTTTTGAATGTTGGGATAGGCTAAAAAGAATCGTTAACCAATCATCTGGTATTCGTTAATTTTCTTGATTATTTATTCAGTATTCATTTATCTGATAACGTAAGTTTGCCCGTACATATTTTAGTAATTTAATATTAATTTTATTCTCATTTTTTAACTTTGTGGGTTTGTTATTTCTTAATTTGTTCACGTCTTCTTTTTCGTTTGTTACAAAGCGAATCTTTACATTGTCTGGTAATATACGTTTTCACAAAGTCTATTAGGAATACAAATTTAAAGTCGAGACAAAATTTGTCTGTTAAATTTGACGGTTATTACATTTATTTGGATAAAAATTACAGTTTGAAATATTTATCAAAAATTCTATGAATAATTGAGTTCCACGTGACACTTGATTCGCGGTACCTTGCACGGTCGGTTCGTTTTACACAAAAGCAAAAAATCATGTCTGCAAATTTTACGACCTCATTAAAATATTCAACCGTATAAGGCTGTATAAGAACACGCTGAATCGTTGTATACAACAGTTACAAATTCTTGGATTTCGTTGTCCATGACGTGCCCGTTGTTAACTAAATATAAGTATATCACTACCGACTCGGAACACGAACTTATTGAATATATTTATGTTTCAATATTCAAAGTTTGTGTTCCGAGTCGGTAGTGATATACTTATATTTAGTTATAAATTGTTTATATTCCTTCGTTGCTCTAAACTGCTATTCTTCTCGTGGGTGCAGTTGAATACAATTGGCTATTTATGCCGTGGCATATTTTTTGATGATATTTATTATCTTGTTCGTTAAGTAAACTGCTATAGGCTTTTGTAATTATGTACCTTTGAGTGTAGCATTACTTCTCTGAGATTTTTGTATACAAATCCTATTGGCATCAACCTCAGGCTACAAATTATTATTTTTTTTTATTTTTAGACAGATCGTTAACATGTAAGCTACAGTATATAATGTATTCAGCTCTCTTCCTCTCTCTCACACACACACACACACACACACACACACACACACACACACACACACACACACACACACACACACACACACACACACACACACACACACACACACACACACACACACACACACACACACACACACACACACACACACACACACACACACACACACACACACACACATAGGTCATTACACACTGCGCGTGATCAGTAGTTTTGTGATCAGGCGCATATCTACGATGACCAGATTTTTTGCTAACAAGATGTGTCTGCATTTCCTACTGAATAACGTAGTTTTTGGCAAACCATGGGCATCCCAGCGATTATATTCGTAAGACCTTTGATTAAATATATTTTGACATTACTGTATTTTGATCTGTGGTATTTGGATCACTCAAAATCCGTATACTGTAGGTCCAGACCAGGTATAGTATACTGTTATAAGTGATTTACCAGTGAACAGTGTTGAATTATGTGCTGATAGCCGGTATAGTTTGTGTAACTTTTAACAAGCGGTTTTACATTTATCCTATTATGCTTTTTACAGTTCAGTTTTTTTATCTAATGGCATTCCAAGATACTTTATTTCAGTAGGTTGGGGAATAGGTTTGCCACTGAGCTTCCCATAACTTTGATTATCTACTTTTTAGCCTTCTTTTGACTCGTTTTGATGTATAAACAGTTTTTTTTTTTAATATAAGGTAGAGGTTCTACACGAGTGTATAAAGTTGATATTTACACTACTTATTTTAGTCACAACCTTTATGGAAATTATCTTGTGTTAAAAATAAAGAATTTAATAGTTTTATAAAGTTTGTGATTATAAATTTTCTACTTGACTGTTTTTTTTTTGCCATTTACAGTCTTTTCGTAAAGAATTTGTTTCCGGTCACGAGTAGTCGGACTGACAGCACATAAAAAACAAAATTCGTGTATGCATGTGTGGGCAGCCCACTTGTGTATTTTTGGAATGTCTAACGTGTTAATTAATTAATACTGTATGATGTTGTTTAATCAAAGAAGAGCGGTCCGCCCTGCCCAACCGTAAACACGATTTATATTGGATCAAACTCCTCCTTCTAGTGACAGTCTGCCAGCCGCTGTTTATGATCTGTGTTTTCGCCCGTATACCACGAATCATGCCTGCTAATACCTATAGTGATTTTTTCCTTGAAATAAGATACTTATATAAATAAATGTACGAGGGTCGATCAAATAAAAACGACACTTTTTGAGATACATTTTATAGGATTAATGTATGTAAAAATCCATAGCGGCTGATGGTACCAAATTTTGGTGATTGTAGTAGTTGGTCGGGTGGGAGAGGGGTTTCAAAGAACACATTTAAACTGTAGGCGGACCTACATGTCTGCATCACACACAGTGCTGGCACATTGAAAGTTACCGTTTTCCCCCAAAAGAGAGCTTCCATTGATAATGCAATGAGCTCACTTTGCAACCACCGAGCTCACATGTGAAGCAATGGGGAATTATGAAGAATAACGGATGTCCTCTCATATGATTGTGTGGTGAGCTCTGCAATTTACCGTTTAAGTTGCAAACGGCTTATAACCACCGGCCTACTTAATGCTTTCGTAGATTATTTTACAGTTTAGTTTTTCTGTATGGTGATTGTGCAAGGCTGCAACCATACTACCAGCCGTCCTTGGTAAAAATAAATACAAGACTATTTTTTACATAGCTTCCCCTATTATCTACTCATTTTCTTTCATCGCACTGTCGCACTGGCAGTTTTTTGTTACCGCTTTCACAAAAATTTGTTGGAATTATTCGTAGATAATTACGCACGACGCTTTGCACCTTTTTATTAATGGAACATTTTTTCTTGCCTATGTTTTTTTGAGGAAGCTAAACAAATAGAAATCACATGGTAATAAATCTGGACCTGCATAATCCAAAACTGTTCAGTGAAGTTCTTTCAGTTTTATTTGCGTAGCAGCAGCGAGGAAGCCGGGCGTTGTCGTGAAAAAGCAAGACGTTGCGGAGTTTTGGATCGACAGGCCTATCTAAGCTTGCCCAAGAGTTCAGGATATTAAGCAGCATTCAATGTTCTTTGACAACTCCTTTATCATCGCAAAAACAGTCGTGAGAACCTTGCCAGCAGACAAACGTGTTTTCGTTTTCACTATACTGTAGTTGTTTAACCTTTCGTACTCGACAAAAGGTTTCATATTCGACATCTGTGTTTCAGTAGTACAGTGGTATACCCACGATTCGTCACGTGTCTCTCTCTGCTGCAAAACGTCCAAAAGCCTCTGAGAAATTTCATCTCTTACAGTCTTTTGATTTGCGTTCAGATGTTTTGCCCCTCCCCCAATCTTGCAGAGATTTTGCATAACCTCAACACTTTCTAACGATTTTCTACACACTTTCATAACTTACGGAAGATACTGCACTAATTTCACGAACAGTTATTTGTTGATTGTCGCGAATAAGGTGTTGAACTTGCAACATGATCTGGGGCGTAATGCTGGTTCTGGGAAGACGTGCGTGAGTGAGGTTAGAAACTTTTTTCCGAACTTTCCAGAAAAACTTACGCCATTCGTACACTTGAGCCCACCGAATTGTGCACGCATTCTACGTAAATTTCAGATTACCTTCGCATACTAAAAACTTAATCATTACACGCTGCTCAACGGACACTTGCATCTCCAGTTATCATACGTTGCCAACATTAACGAGCGTCAAATAGTCTAATGCCACTTAGTCGTATATTTTATAGAACGTCGTGCATATACTGTGCACACTATGTGTGTCAATTTGCTAAGTGGTATTGTTACGACGGTCGCAGGGATTGTCGTCTTGTTCACTGGAAACTGACACCAGATGAAGTCACTTATTTAATTAGTCACTTTAAAATTTTGTAAAGTCATTTTTAAAACTTCAAGACATGTTTTATTATTCATGTCTAAAATTATTTTGATAAACCCTTTATTTAAAATGTAGGATATCATCTTTAAAATAAACAAATGATATCTCTATCTTTTACTTCAAAAATGTACACATTTTGAGGAAAATGTACCTAAAGTTGCTCAAATTAACGTGGAAAAGATAGGGTCATTAAGCCTTATATAATTACCCTATTTATCAGTCCCTACGTTTAATGTTCACATTATGTGTTAACTTTACTAGTAAAGCCACTTTAATTAGTCGGAAAGAACATTTAGATATCAACAAAGACGCTCTTAAACAATAACTAGCAAAATACCCGTGCTTCGCTACGGAGTTTCACGTTGTACGTAATTGTACAATTATTGCTCGCTTAATAGTATAGGATTAGATAGATTGTACAAATTCTCAACTCTTAGTTTGTTTATTTACATTCATAGCAACAGCTATTTACTATTTATTTCGAGAAAATCGTTAGAGCTGTTTCCGAGAAAAAAAGGACATACATTTATTAATTAATTGAACTTCGAAATTTTCTCGACTATAAGAACCTGCAAACAACGAAGTTTTTTTCAATTTAAAACATTGATTAAAAACTCAGGACTAAATGTATTCGGGGTTTCCAGTAAACTGAGTTGTCAGCCATTTCATTTACAAAGTATGCAGTTCCCGCGATAAATTTCAGTATTTGGTTTCTTGCCCCTTAGGAGTGAAAGTTTTTAAAACCGTTCCTTAGTGAGCACCTAAGACCTATGATGAAGCTATGTTAAAGTTTCATTGATATCCATTCAGTGGTTTCAGAGATATCGTGATCAGTGAGTCAGTCAGTGGTATTTGGGTTATATAGATATCTATATCTAGCCGATTTACCCAGCGTTGCTCGGGTTCATAATTTATTCATAGGCTCATAGGCACCTATTCTTGTTCTAACGTTATATTACTTGTATATTGTATAATCTTCCTTATATTGTTACGTTCGCATTCTCACTGGAGAAATACTCTGTAGCGCACCTGTTTAAGAACATGTCATAAACTGTATTCTTATATCTGGAGAAGAATTCTGTTGTTCGTGATGCTCCTGCTCGATTTCTAACCCTGGGAGAGGGCGAACAGCTAAATTAGTTTTCAATAAAATGTCTACAGTACTTGCACGCGCTGCGTATTTAACTGTCGTTTTATAATTCATTGTGTTAATGTTGAAATAAGGCATTTGTTAAATTAGTGTCTCCTAAACTTATTCTAACAATACAATACCTCTATAGATTTCAGCTTATCAATTTTTAAATTCAAACTGAAGCAAGTGAATTTATATTGTCTGAGCTCTATGGTCTGAATACATTCGCTATCAAAACTTTGTTTTTTGTACTCGCTTATAACTTACTTCGATCTTAACTCTTTAAACACTTTACACACTTTTTAACACTTTTAAATTCAAACTGAAACAACTCTGAATTCACACACTATTAAGACGTTTCTTAAGATGCATACACCACCTTTGATATCATAACCTATATCTTTATTTATAAGAACCGTGGACTCTGGCCCCGCCGTCTTTCGCGGGATCCGACCTAAGACTCCCCGGGTTCCGTGGATGAACTCCGGGGAAGGCCCGTCGGACGACTCCCGCGCTATTTCCTACGCGGGAGACTTCCACCGATGCTATGGTAACAAGAATCTATTCTATTGGGTTGCCATAGTAACCAGATCTAATAGTTGTTTAAGACCCAAAGGACTCCCCAGAGGATCGTATCGGAAAAAAAAACACCTGTCCTATGTTGGTTCTCCCGTTGCGTAAAATATTTGTGCCAAGCTTGGTTGAAATCGGTCCATTGGTTTAGGTGGAGATGTGGAAGACCCCAAAGGACCCCCCAAAGGATCGTATCAAAAAAACACTTGTCCTATGTTGGTTCTCCCGTTGCGTAAAATATTTGTGCCAAGTTTGGTTGAAATAGGTCCAGTGGTTTAGGAGGAGATGTGGAAGACCCCAAAGGACCCCCCGAAGGATCGTATCGAAAAAACACCTATCTTATGTTGGTTCTTCCGTTGCGTAAAATATTTGTGCCAAGTTTGGTTGAAGTCGGTCCAGTGGTTTAGGAGGAGATGTGAAAGACCCCAAAGAACCCCCAAATGACCCCATCGAAGAAAACACATATCCTATGTTGATTCTCCCGCTGCGTAAAATATTTGTCCCAAGTTTGGTTGAAATCGGTCCAGTGGTTTAGGAGGAGATGTGAAAAACCCCAAAGAACCCCCCAAAGGACCCCATCGAAAAAACACCTATCCTATGTTGGTTCTCCCGTTGCGTAAAATATTTGTGCCAAGCTTGGTTGAAATCGGTCCATTGGTTTAGGTGGAGATGTGGAAGACCCCAAAGGACCCCCCAAAGGATCGTATCAAAAAAACACTTGTCCTATGTTGGTTCTCCCGTTGCGTAAAATATTTGTGCCAAGTTTGGTTGAAATAGGTCCAGTGGTTTAGGAGGAGATGTGGAAGACCCCAAAGGACCCCCCAAAGGATCGTATCAAAAAAACACTTGTCCTATGTTGGTTCTCCCGTTGCGTAAAATATTTGTGCCAAGTTTGGTTGAAATAGGTCCAGTGGTTTAGGAGGAGATGTGGAAGACCCCAAAGGACCCCCCGAAGGATCGTATCGAAGAAAACACATATCCTATGTTGATTCTCCCGCTGCGTAAAATATTTGTCCCAAGTTTGGTTGAAATCGGTCCAGTGGTTTAGGAGGAGATGTGAAAAACCCCAAAGAACCCCCCAAAGGACCCCATCGAAAAAACACCTATCCTATGTTGGTTCTCCCGTCGCGTAAAATATTTGTGCCAAGTTTGGTTGAAATCGGTCCAGTGGTTTAGGAGGAGATGTGGAACATACATACATAGATACAATGGGGGGGGGGTTGCCCCTTAGGAGTGAAAGTTTTTAAAACCGTTTCTTAGTGAGCACCTAAGACCTATGATGAAGCTATGTTCAAAGTTTCATTGATATCCATTCAGTAGTTTTGCTCTACGTTGATTCTATGTCAGTCAGTCAGGCAAACTTTCCCCCCTTTTTCCCCCTTTAAAGGTCGAATTTCCAAAAATCCCTTCTTAGCGGATACCTACATCACATAAGGAACCTACTTGCCAAATTTCAAGTTTCTAGGTGTTATAGTTTCGGAGATTTCGTGATGAGTCAGTGAGTGAGTCAGTGGTATTTCTCTTTTATATATATAGATTCGAGTTAAATTTGTCCAACACACAACAATAAATGTCACATTAGTGCAGTTGTGTACTAATTAACACAAAATTACTTCCCACTAAACCGCAACAATCAATTCGATCCGTACTCTAAAATCGCGAGGTGTAACTGAACTGGACAGCTTCGAAATGCAGTATTTATACCTCTGCCGCCTTGCATTGTATTGATATAGTCGGCGTAGAGTAGTCGAGTAGCGTCTGGAATGGGTACCTCGAACAATCCAGAGCGTTACGTAATTCTGCCGGACGTAGAGTTATACGTGCGAGGCGTCACTTAATCAGCGAAGCGGTGCTATCTATTTCCTCAGCGTAGCAATATGTTTAATGTCTTATGACGATGATAGCTTGAATATGTCACTGTTTTCACAACTTATAATGTAAAACCTCTTTTTCTTTGCCACTTTTTTCAGATCAATCTATAGACAGAGTTAGTCACCTATTTCCCGTTACCACTGACTTCCATATTTTCATCTCTTATCAAAGCAGATCCGTTCAGAAGTAATTACGAAATATCTTCTTCTGCCACACGATTGGATCGTATATCTGCCGTCCAAAAATCACTGCAAACGGAAGTAAATAATATAACGTATGCACATCTTATTTTAATTAGCATTCTCTCTAATTCCAACTTTGCCGTGAACTGCTACTTCTCATGTTCCGGACGAGGCCTGTCAGTGTCTCCACCATTTTCAAGTCTTAAAGCACAACCTCAAATGTTCGTCATGGTCCTAAACCATGATCCTGAACCACGATTGTCGTGATTTAGGACTTGAAAATGGTCTCTCTCTTGAGGAATTCTGAAAGGCCTCGTCCGGAACATGAGAAATAGGAGTTAAGCAAGTAAACACGACAGGGCTGGAATAACGTATGTAGACAGAGAATCGAGTAGCTGGTCTCCTGTAGCAAAGGCAGTAACCTACAACAGAAAAAAATACTACAGAGCTCGCGGTGGCGAAGGGTGGATTCAAACAATGGGTAATCTCTAAACACTCAAGTTAAAAAAAAAAGAAATCAGCAACCAAAAGGAAAATTTAGTTCCTGTATAACAAAATTGTATAATGAGTACTAAAGGCCAGTCGTGTACGTTGGACTTCCAATAATTATAAACGATACCACGACAGTACCACGCTAAATAAGGCTAATTAACGGATAAAGTATTTGCGGGAGAATACAGTAATAATTTTTATGAATAAATATAACATTTGATGATTCACGCAATATTCATCGCATATAAAGTACTTTGGTGACAGTTCTCTGCACGGAGAGACCGACATTCGCCCCCTTCCCAGTCTATACATTGGAAGAATAATGACCATCGCTTAGCACATGCGCTGGGTGCTTGACATTCATGGACCTTACTTGTCAGCCGTTTTGCTTTCAAAATTATTCGCCTACACAGAAAATTACAAACCAAAATGATTAATTTGAATGAGAAATACTGATGTTATGAAAGATGAATATAAATATGACTGACGTTTGTAGACAACATTTTTGGTCCATCTAAGATTACCTACATTCCCTTGAATATCCCTACCGACGGGGCTTGTCCTTCTACGCTTTCGCTTTCCGTGAAGAGGCGAAAATCAAAACCGTGATACAGACAATACCTTTTCACGTCTCTCGCGACACGGCATCACGCCGACCTATCAAAGTCGCCCGTGTTAAGAACGTTAACGCTAAGGTTGGCTTCAGTTAATAAAATTTCCTTTGCTTCATTTAAAGAAAATTCTAGAACAGCTACAACAGATAACAACCTTTATCAACAAGTTGTTTCATAAATTACAGTTAATAATTGCGAATATGAATCATGGTGTATATAAAGATAAGTTTTATTTCCGTTGGCCTCTTCATTGTTATAGAAAATTCTTAACTCAGACAAAAATGTTAGTAGAATATTGTATACAACGTTGTGTTAGTAGCGGGAATTAAGTTCCACGTACTGGTAAACTCACGAAACAAGCCTACCTCACAGTTATCGTGTTGTTTGAATGTCGTAAATTCCTTCACGGTTAGCAATTATACAGCTAGTTCGGTTTGGTGACATTTAACAGCTATAGACATTCGTATAAGCCTCCTGCGGATACGTATAATCTCTCGCGCTGCCATAGGTTGTGGCAGTTCCAACCGTCCGCTGCGTACGGTGAGCGTCACGTCAATGATGCCTTTCAGTATAACTACTGCGAGTGCTAGACCCTCTTCGCAGATACTACTGCGGTGGCCGACACTATCATACATGGCCACTTCTATCCCGGAACTGCCAATCTTGGCACAGCAAACCTGCCGGTCAACGTACTTCTCAGGGTCTACTTGCACTGGTCTTATCTCCAGGAGAAACCTCGCTTCCTCTATTCCGTTAACAATTGCCGACAGTAGGGAAGCTACCCTTCCGTCCAATGCAATCTTCTGCACAGACTGAGGCCATCCAGAATAATCTGTAGGAGTTAAAGAAGTTATGAGAACTTCCCGGGGGCAACAGATTTATTATTGTAATATTTAGTTTATTAGGTTGGATGTTGGCATTATAGCTAGTTACTTGAAGTACTGTAGTTTGTGTTTATGAGAAAACTCACGAGTCAAAGGACTACTAGTAAAAATCTTCCTAGAAACTATTACCGAGATGTAGTCAAAGGTGCAATGGATCGCTCGTTAAACAGCAGAAAACCCAAACCAAAGCGAAGATTATCAAGTAACTTATAACTTATAACATGGAAGTCAATAAGTTTAGAAATCGTAAGACCAGGGCCTACTGAAAGTTAGGGAAAGTATTAAATTTTAATAATAAACAGATAACTCAGGTGAAATCAACAACTGAGCCACTTAACACATCGGTTTAATATTTGAATAACTTAATATTACTGAAAAGCATCACCACTATACAACTGCCACGCATAAGCTTGTGAATAGACGTATAAAATAATAATTATTTTATAACGCATATATTCCGGACAAAAATTATACACAATTCATTTCCTTGGCTCGCGTCTTAAAGAACAAGAAGAAATCTAAAGAATTCTGTTGCCAAGGTAACCGTGCAGTCAGCTGTAACCAAACTAACGAACATATCACGTTACCTTGCCTACTCCCACGTAGTAAGGACTTTTATTTTATATTGGTTTTACACTTTATTATATAGTTTGTTGTTAGTGGCTGATGGAAATGATTATTTAAAGCGAAACGCGTCTGTACAAGTAGACAGATAAATGAAGCGTGTGCTCACAGTAAAGTGTAAAAGGTGTTGGCCTATAAAGAGAGCCACACGAAATACACGTAAAAATAATAACTTTGTTTTGAGCGTTGTTACACTGCATGTTTCCATTTTGTTTTTTCATAAAGTTTATATTCTCAGTTGGTTACACCACACAGATTTATAATAATGCTTCGACATTCTCTGCCGATCTTTCACTTGGTCTGGCTGGATGTTGGAACCGGAATATTTGTCTGGCTGCTTGCAGGAAGTTATAAAAATATATTTTGAAAACATACAAAATTCAGCTTTACTTTTATAACGTTAACAATGTATTTATTTCAGCACTTTAAAATCGTTTGTCAGCAACTTGGAACCGAAAAAAATGTCTGGAAATTTTTTTCTAATTTATTATATTATCGAATGCAAATATAAAAAAAAAAACAGACATAGATTTCTATGTCTTCTATAACGTTTTATTTTTAATTTTTTGAATCCTTTGAGGCCTTGAGGGCGGCAAGGGAGCTGATATCAAGTCGCCACACTCCCCACTCCGTTTCTACAAGTAAAGTTTGAATTTCTATACAAAGTATCAAGCGTAATGAAATACTTAAGAACTTTCGTCGCCAGCTCTTGGTCTATATTAGGATACAGTTTTATGTGGTGAGGATGAAGGGATAGCAGCTAGAATTGTTGAAAAGATGCTGTCAATCGATCACGGACGGAGACAGCAATGTGTTGAGCGTAGTATAGGGCTACTGCATGTAAGTATATTCCACTACTGCAGCGATTTGACTATCGACTCTCATAAGCTAAGTCATAAGCGTCTTGAAAAAATTGGCGGTCGTTAGGCGTTACATTCATATGGTTTACACAGAGAAATAACATTTTCAATACTTATCGTGAATGTATCACTCGATTCGTCTTGATCTCAACAGCGATCTTCTCAGTGCATAAACGTATCTGTTATAAGTTAATTAAACCTGAACCATTCATTTTAAAGTCGCCGATGTTTATTACGATTACATAAGGCGGAAGATATACGTTTGTCTGCTGCGTATATTGACTGTGCGACTGTGTCTCTGTGTCACCAAAACTACAACATGGACGAGTCATAAGTTTCGTACAACAATTTGGCGGTTATGTGGATGACACTTGTACGAGACATTTCACAAAATTAAACCGGCTAGATGACATAGTGTTGAGCATTCTAATTCTTTTTCGTAATCGAGTTCTATTAAAGTTATTAAGTTGATGTCGAATGGGTTTTCTGTAATAGAATAGATTTTCAGCACGCATGTTTACAGTGGTATCCAAGTCATTTGTATAAATAGACAAACTAAACTTTTTCAGTCCGCCTTGTCACTTCTTTTTTTATATATAAATGACGCGTTTCAAAACATATATTCATCATCAGATAATCAAATATCCCTCATAAAAGGTCGTCGTCGGTTAAAAATGTAATATAATTTGAATTAAATACGCGTCAGCAGGTGCGCACCTATCTAAGTTAGACTTAGATAGTTCCAAGTTAGAATAATAGTATATTAAAAATACTTAGGTGGAAAAAACACCTTTAGAAAAGTCGCCTTTGGAAAAGAAAACAGGCGTCTATAAACTATCATGTAATGACTGTAATAGTTTTTCAATCGGTCAAACGGAGAGGACTTTTCTTAAACCTTTCTTAAATACACTCCTAAACAATTACAAAATCTTAACTCCAGTAACACAAAGTCCAACTATGCTCGTCACTTGGTCTCAGACGATCACAATTACACAGATTTCAAGTCTAACTTGGAGTCACTACATATTTATTAAAAGGATGGAATCATGAACGCCTGGGAGGAGTTTGAATTTACAGAGCATACACAAACATAAACAGTCGCGGTTTTGTACTGAATGACCAGCTGAACTTTAAATCCAATTCGCTATACGATACCGTCTGAACCTGCTTTTATCAGATAGATGCGAACAACCGCTCAATGGTTGATCAAATGTGAATGTACTGGCGCGTATACAGTGCAAATGATATTGGTTTTTAACCAATGACGACCTCCTACGAGGGATATTTTGTGATCTGATGACGAAACATATGTTTTGGAACGCGTCATTTATATATAAAAAAAGAAGAAGATTGAAAAAGATTATTTTGTCAACAATAGATTTTGTCTTGTACTTCGTAGTTTGTAAAAGTAGAGCGTTTCGAAGCTTAAAGAAAACTGCGTCATCACACATTAACCTACGTTGGACATAGCTAAGTTCACTAAAATTAAAGAGAGCTTATCACAACATAATGTAGGCTACATGAATTCTGGGTATGCGTCTCCTGTTGGTTCACGTTGCACTTACACAGACATAAAAAGTGATTTCAAAATTATTCTGTCGTGGTTCTTCATGAATATTTTTTTCTCCTCTACAAATATATGAGCTTCAATTTTTCGAATAATACGATCTTTCCCGCAGTGTAGATTTTTGTTATTAATAATTATGACTTGGTTTAGTTATGCTCAGTGAGTAGGTAGGTACATGTAAGCCAGAGCCACGCGGTAAACAGTGCAGAATGGACGGCCATTTACCACGAGGAAAATATGTGCGCTTCATTAAAATATTGTACTTGTCATAATAAATTAATACGTTCTGGCTATATGGAGAGCGTTCCATGCCAACGGGCAACAATTATCTATCTTGTCGCCTTTACGTGTCCACTAAATTATACACAGTCGGATCGGACAAAGGTGTAAAATTAAACGTTATGACAACGCGCGCTTTGGTTATTTTTGGGCGAGCGGAATCCGTTCTGTGTTTACTAGGAAAACAGAGCACAGAGTAGGCCTAAATGATTTATGATAGCAAACCGAATGATCGGAAACTGTAGGAAACAATTGCTGTACCAGGGGTCTGTTGAATGGGATATGCCGGCATTTGGGATTAAGCGAATTTTGTGATAATAGACTTTTTGTATCAGCAAAATGGCTTAGGGGGAGACAGAGTAGGCTGATAGTGTGACAAACACTACTTTTCATTCGCGCATTACAACCCAAGGTGTTACAGTAACTACTGATTTCCGAAGTTGTTTCTATAAACCGATTTTATAGTTATCTTATTTATGTTTGTTTTCTGTCACCTTCAAAGCGCCCTTGTGTGCTTAGTGGTCACGCGATACCTAATCTCTCCAGAACCAACTCCTTTTCTTGATACTGAAGTAGGCGATACAGTTTAGTGACATGACATGACGACGTGAAGAACGTAGTTAACGAAAAGGGTCTGAAAAGTGTATAGAAGCCTAGTAAATAAATTTGAAGCATATGGAACAATTACAGAAAGACAGAGATAGTGAAGTACAGAGGCGATGCAGAAGAAATGTGTGTGTGTGTGTGTGTGTGTGTGTGTGTTTGTAAAACACTCTAACATATAGATCATTAATATTAATGTTAATCATTAAGTAGGCATATGCGGCGAAATTTTAATTTTTAAAGTTTGAGAATATGTAAGACTAAGATGATTAAAAAGTACAATTCTTATCTTAAAGTAAGCTTAGCGTAAGTGATGTTGTGGAACAAGGAAAAGATAATTTTGGAAGTACAGTGCCATTAAGATGTTTTATGCCATTATTTATTTGATTAAGAAACACGACAAAGGTGTGTCAATATTAGACAGACCACGGCAGAAGTGGATGCCAAAAACTGTAATGACAATAGAAAAGAAGGCAACGTTATCTCCGGCTTTGGTACAGAGTCCATATACGTAGCCTAAATCAATTATAGACTAACTCCAAGATTATTATATTCCAGACCTTTCAGTTCGTCGTATTTTGTCATCAAATAAATTTGGACCAAATGCGGGGGTTCGTGGTTTTACAGGGCCGTCCATAATGTGTGAGATAGGTGCTTAATAGTTTTTCTGAGCAATATGTTTTTCTGAAGCCTTTTGGTCTGACGATGCAACAGTAGTTCTTTTTATTGTTAGGTGAGTAGGCACAATTACACGCCCTGTGATACTCCTAACACGAGCCCTGTGTTGGAAACTGGACTTGCGGTATCTGCGGAGGTCTGTCATAATCGGAAATAATTATTTTCTTGAGTAGGGTGACAGTTATTTAGAAAAGTCTCCAATATTGTACAAAGTGTCAGTTAGTACGTGGTAAACGTTTTTATGAAACAGTTTACGAATTTGACGGGACTCCACCGCATTATTCATGCATTTAAGACATTCTCTTGTGGTGATAACTCTGATGACGTAACGTATAGTATAATATGGTTTTGTTGTTTTCAGGCGCTACGGCAGTGCAGCGTGAGTCCGTCCGGGGACTCTTCCGGCAGCGACTACAGTCCCTTGCCGCACGCGTCCTGGACCAGAGACGCCGAGGACAGGCACACCACCGCACTGTAAGTATTCTATATTAAACTCACAACTCCCACGTCATCTCATGTTCGCATTCTTTGGTGACCGTGTTTTTTGTTATTTGGAATTTAAATATTTTCTTTAATCTGTTGAATGTTTGCTTTCCGCTGTGTGTGCTGTTTATTTTCCGTGACATTCGTCCGACTGTCATCTGTCGGGTTTAAACTCGTCATTATAAATAAACAACAGTAACTAATGGTATTTTAATATTACCACGCGAGTCAAAAAATGTGTTTTTCTTCTACGCTGTAGCGCAATTTGGTCCGTTGGTCTGTTCCGTTGTCTAGATTATCTGGTCATCTTTTCTTTGGTTTTCCCAAGTTTCGATTCCCTGCCGATCTGTATGTATAAGCCTGCTTTGATACTCTGCTCTATCCATTCTGTATAGATTATCCAACCACCTCTGCTTGTTCTTCTCCATTTTTTCGTTTATTGAGAAAATATGGTCTAATCAAGTTGTTAGATTTTAGGATCTATGTCATTTTACAATATAAGATAATGGAACGGCCATTAACTTCTAAAATGTAAGTTGACCTGATTTTGTGTCTGAATGTTATCCTGATTTTTCACATGTTGCTATAGCCTATACTTGTTAAGTTTACTATTTATATCATTATAATTCATTTGAGTAAATTTACAACTCAACTAACTGAAGTGGGATTTTTGTTCTATTGATTAATTATTAATTAGTAATTTGGGCCTTGTTGCAGCTCTGTCATGAAACACTACTGACCTTCTTTTAATTGGTCAGATACACATGTTGGTCCCTACATTTGCAATTTTTCTCAGAATTTTCAAAAATCAAAAGGTCATCAGCGAATAAGCAAATTTTAAATTATAAGTCTCCTCTAATCATTAAGCCTTTCATATTTGTCAGTGTTCATTTGAAATGTTTCTAATGATTAGTATCTGAAACTATGGCATTTTATAGAAAGAACGGAAAAAGCTTAAAATAACGGCCTGTGTAGCTTACATCATGTAGTGTTTCGCAAACTGTGTGCCGCAAAACTTTAGTAAAATAATAAAAATATTAAATAAAAATTAAGCCAATATTAAAAACAATAAATATAAAATGGCTAAGTTAATAGTCCTGTCTTGAAGCCAACTTTGGAAATTAATTAATAAAGAGCGGAAAGGAAATTTGTAGAATCGCATGACAGCGGAAAATAATGGAAATTATTTCCTTTCCCTTACACTAATTTATTTGACTGGGGAAGGAATCGTTTTATTGATAATGTTTGTAACAATGCACAATTAACAACTGTAGAAGAAAACGACTTGAGTGATGTCAGGAATGACCAAAACTGGAATATACAAAACTAGTGCAGGACGCGGAGGAAGAATAAAAAAAAACAACTATAAAGAAGAAAAAGCGTGATATGTAGCCTCTTGGCTATCACCGATGAATGAATAACCAGCGATAACGAAAAAGGATATGAAGGCGCTGCTTCCCTTTTCTACATCTTATATTTTTTTTGAGTCAGCGTTTTCCACAATAAACCAAATAAAATAAAAAAATCGATCTCAACTTCAAACATTGGAACACGACATGAGAGTGTGTTTGTCCAGTATTCGACCGCGGGACAAGGATCTAATGAAAAAACACCAATCCCATGTATCGTATTAAACTTTGAAAGCAGAAAGACTATAAAACCTACTTAATACATAACAAACTTTAATCTTATAATATTTTGTGTTTTTCATTCTTTTGTAAATTAAGAAAATGCAAATAAAAGTTATGTGAGAAAATGTGTTTCAATGGCTTTTTGTAATTTTATAAGTCACAAAAATCTAAGTTTGTTGACAGATTTGCGTTACAGTTGTGAACGTCCATTGACGTAACTGGGAAACCACAAGTAGTAGCCTACAGAGGTAAGTAAGTAACATTCGTTATTATGGTATATTACGCTGTTGTGTGATTTTAGAGACGTCGTGGAAAGGTAGTGACGGTTGTTGTGTGCGGGGAGGGGGGGTTATGTAAAGGTAGATAGTGTGCCGCGGCTTGTGACTATCTATTTGCAGTGTGCCAAAGTTTGGGAAACACTGGTGTAGAGCGAGTATAGTACGTACAAGGACGTTATTGCAATTTAGAATAGAAGTCAGTTTTCTCAAAGAACATTTCTGAGTTTTGCATCATAGAGGGCATGATTAACAGAACACTTAGAAGTAAAACATATAAAGAGACAAAATTGAAGTTATAAGCTTACAAAACCATGGCTGTACGGCAATGAGCCAGTGACCCCGGTAGTGGTAGTCAAACATTCAAGCCGGTACGTGAGAAGAGCCAAGGAATGCACACGGTTGGACAGAACTAAACGTCTACAATCTGAATCTATCGTTACAGACAAATGGCGGGAACATGACGGCTGGACGAATACAGGCTCCCAAGACGGTAAGATTCTGCCAACCAACAGGAAAACGTGACATTGCAAGACCTACGGTTGACTCTGTGGAGAGAAACAGATATTACTGTCTAAACTACGATACGTAGAAGGAGAAGAAGATTGCTTTTCCTAAAATTGAAAACAAAAACAAAAAAGAGTTGTTTTAATAACCACAGAAAATGGAATAAAATTAATTAACGTTTTAATTTTATATTACAGTTCTTAATTATACGTGAAATTTTATAAAATATATGTACTTGTAAAAATTTAATTGAAAATAGTAGTATTATATGTTCGAAAGAAAAATCAATGAGTTTGAAATGGGCTGGACATTTTGTCCATGTGGAGGATAGGAAAATGTGATTGGGAAAACAAACTGAACCAGGGAGAGGTGGACTTGAATACTGTCTGAAAAAGGTGACTATTTGAAATTGGACGATATTGGTTGGGAATCATGACCAATGACAACGGATAGCAGAGTAGGCAAAGGCTGTAGTGCCAGAAAAGGAGAAGACTCTACTGACGCTAACTTTACACGACTATAATTTCTATAATTTAACTATAATTTTAACTTTACACTGGAGAGTCCCATAATTTCTACTCAAGACATTCTAATCTTAGTTATTAATCCGTAGTTCTTTTTAATCATTTGATAAACGTCTACTAAAATTTATAAAGCTTTTTAAGTTTATTCGGTAAACTCCGACTTCACTTTTCAGCCTGGGCTTCAATTAGTTCTTATATTCCCCAACGCGAAGAGTTGTTTAACGACATTGACAGACACACTTGAATAAACACAACTGAAATGATTTCGCCGCCTTGTAAACTTTACATATAAACAACGAAACACTAATACGGTATCTGTTTAATAAATACTTGCTCCACGTTTCGTTTGATGATCTAAATCGCCAAGAGAAAGGTCTTTATTATATTTTATGGACTGCTGGTTACTATAAAATCTTGATTCATTTCTAAACAGATTAATTCTGTGAAATGTGCGTCAGGTAGGGAAATACAACAATAATAAATTAACAGAATATACTTGTAGAAGTATTTATTGCTGAACACATATATAATATACAGTTCTTAATATAAGATTCAAGAGTTACGTACAAAGGGAACACACACACACACACACACACACACACACACACACACACACACACACACACACACACACACACACACACACACACACACACACACACACACACACACACACACACACACACACACACACACACACACACACACACACACACACACACACACACACACACACACAGACCAACAACAACAAGAGTTTTTGTGGAATGCGACTACAAATATGGACGATAAACTAAGTACCCATGTAGTCTGGAACTGATGTGCAGCTGAAAAGAGAACTCGGCGTAGCTCTAGAAGGACTTGGAACGTGAGTTCGGCTGGAAACCTTAAAAGGAAAGTTTTATTAAGGAGGGACATTATTTGAAAGGTTCTGGAGAACACATCAGTAAACAGTGATTTGAACGTAAACTAATTTTTTTAAAGTATTAAAAAGTTAAGTATTACTGTATATTTTCATAAAACGATTTTTGGGCCTCCAGAGAATTTCGCGTTCTATGAAAGGAAACTTATAGTACAAGCGGAACAAATGTTACAAAATATACACAATTTTTTGGGTTTTTGATTATTGTTAATACTGTTACGACGGTCTACTTGATCGTCGAAGGTACAGTGGAAGACAAATTACAAACCAGCTTTAATTTTCACAGTTAAACAGTTCGTAATTAACAACACAGTCTCTACAACAAATCAAATAAAAATTGTTCACACGCAATAAAATTTCAACTAATATTAAACACAATTGTATTACAATTATCCCGCCCGATTATTAAACACTTCACTAATAACCACTTGAACGCACACAGTAATATCGCCCGATAATCACTTATAATCGCCCGACAATAAACTTTTGAACCGCACTGTAATTTATCGCTACTATAACTGAGGCCTAAGGCCGCTGCCGCCAAGTATTTATACAGCGCTCACAGACCAGAAGATTCCAAACTGAGTCTTAACGCCAGTGTGTACGACGTAATTAATTGCGGCCTTGACACAGTCCGCGCGGCTGGCGGCTTCCAGAAAAATCTCGCGAATGCGTCGAGAATCACGTACACCACCGCATTACATTCTGGATCCCTCTGGAACGTTCGATAAACACGTAGATTGTTCTGTGATGTCGTAACAATACGATGAGCGATTTTCGAGATAGAAAAATTTTAAAGACGTACACTACAACTTATTTCCAAAACAAACTAATGGTATATCCATAGTATTAAGGGCATTTTATGAAATTAAATAAATTGTTAAAAAGAAATAAAGATTGCAAAAACACTGAAAAAATTAAATAAAACTATAAATGTGAACAGATTATGAGATAATTAACAAATTGTAACTTATATATTGCAGTTGCCTAATATGTTCGTAAGTGTAAATAAAATGTTTATACATTACGTGTGTAGAACTGTTGTGACGACTCAATGTTTTGGTACGACATTCATATCACATATTTGTTATACGCTTCGTCACCTTACCCATCGATCTGCTCTGCATCGTACTGTACTTATACAAGTTTATCAACATTGATTTTTAAAATCCGCCAGGCCCTCCTTTTTCAATCACTTTTGTAATGTTTTTACTGATGGTGTTTTGAGACTGTTCGCATGATTAACGATAAAAATGTACGTTACAGGCGTAGAAGGCCGGAATGCGTGGAAGAGGATGGTGACGCTGAAGAGGACGGTGACGATTCCAGCGGCACGTCGGAGGAACAGCACGTGCCGCACGTCCTGGCGCCAGCACATCACCATTCACAGGTCTCTGGCAAACGTATTCATTACTTGAGCACCATATAAATTTCGCATTAACAATTTGGTGATTTATGTGAAAACTTCTTCTTCTCTTCCTCCACCTTCTTCTTTTTCTATCCCTCCTCCTCCCTCTTCATTTGAGGTTGTCACTTTTTGTTCTCAGTCTACTACTTCAGTGACTACACCACTAGCAAGTCATATTCTGCTAACAATAAGGAGGGTGCATACAAACTTTTGTTCTTCTTTTCCTCTTTCCTCTTCTTTCCCCAATGGCGTTACAGCCTAGGTCGGGGATCTCATCGCTGATCTTGACATTTTCTTCAAATTATCCACGGAAACAAGAGTTTCACTGCTTCTGTTTTCATGCCTTCCTCTCTCAGTGTTCGTGGCTTACACATCTGTATTCTCTTCTGGTTTTTGGGTAGAAAATTACTTGAAATTTTAGTTTGAATATCCTTACAACTTAGCTAGTCTATCGTGACACCTTAGTGGATCGAGATAAACGTAGTCCTGTAAACACCTGTTACAATACGAATTCACCGCGTTCTTCTTTTACGTGTCGATGCGCTAATTTGATGAAACATTATTCTTCCAAGTATACAACGAATCTTAAAAAAAGAGATTGCTGCGATCATGCTCGATTCAGTTCCGCAAAAGGGCATGTACAAACTATGTTTTATCTTCTATCGTCATGATGATAGGTAGACGGTAGTAGAAAATATTCACTTATATAGACTTTTACTTCCTCATTTTGACGATAATTGTAATCCCGACATCGGGAATTTCTTAACCATTCAAAACTTTAATTAGATTTTGGATGAAGAAAGTACTAAAAACTCGAATGACAAGTAGCTTACTGTTATGATAAAGTAAAACTTTTTCTTCTACTTTTTCCTCTTTTTCGCTAGCATAAAAAGAGCAAATAACTACGGAAAGCCTGCTCCAATTCTGACGTCTGTAAAGATTAGGCGAGAGCCTGACTCACCTACCTATTACTCATCACAAAATTGGTTGCCAGTCGCCTTGTAGTGAGTTTGTGGTGGAGAGCCTACATTGAAAACTTTACATTCCCTTAGGTCAGCAAAGCCGTCTTTTTATCTCTCAGTTTTTCTGACGCCCTGACACGGGTTTGTCTTATGCACAGTTATGAGATGTCGTCAACCTAAGTTCCATTATGTTACACTATATTGCGCCTGTATTAATTATAAGCCTACTAGTTAGTACATACAATATACTAGATTAATTCTTTATATAATGTACTAGGAAACTGATATTTAGGAAGTAACTTCGTTGAATATAGTTATTCATTCAGGGTTGTTGTATTTTGGTTCCTTTACTGCTTCTTCTTTTTCCCTATTGTGGCATTACCTGTTAACTGTTTCAGCTGCTATTTGAAAATCTTTTCCTTTACCACCACCAAAGAGTTTCTCCACACGGGTCGGTAGAAGTTGCCCATTGGCAGGCTTTTGGATACTAAGGATGCTACCAAAAACCCTCCACCAACA
The DNA here is from genome assembly GCA_034769895.1 of Magicicada septendecula. Lineage (NCBI taxonomy): Eukaryota > Metazoa > Arthropoda > Insecta > Hemiptera > Cicadidae > Magicicada > Magicicada septendecula. The sequence continues at coordinate 420,306,210 of CM068372.1, read as the reverse complement.
CTTAGGAAAATATTGGTTACTTTAATCTAATAGATAACAAACTCACTGCGGCAAGGTGTCCAGGCCGGTGTCACGCAGGAAGCACTAAACTTAGCAGACAATTTTATAATTTTTTAAAATCATTTACTTTACGTAAGGGAAACTTGGCCCTGACCTTCGAGCTTTAAGCTCGCGCGGGAGCCAAATGGAACTCGTCATCGCTGTGGGTGCAAAGCAGCTCCCTACAAGGTGAGGCCTGGATCCAGCCTTCTGGAGATATTTATACAGTCTACCATAGGGGACCTGAGTCTGAGTATCGACCCGATCAAAGCTCTGGTCCCTGACCTCTAGCCGGCGGCCAGGAATCCGACTCCCTGAACCTCAACCGAAGTGCTCCATCTACCAACCCGCAGCCGTAGGTAGGAGTCAGGAGATTAGGTGGAACAATTTGACGCCCATCATTTCGACTAAACCCATGGTCATTGACGTTGGGCAGGACCGAACGCCCCTTAGCGACCAAGCCCGTAACAACGCCCGACCCACAATAACGAGGAGGGTACCGATAGGCACGTCCTGGCCTTAGCATTCTTTTAGCCCTTCAAAGAGCACTATCCTGGGCAAAGAACCGGGTCTGTAGCGTCCTGGCAGTCTCAGGACGGGGAACTAGACTTATAGTCGTCTTCATTACTGACAAAATTAAAAATTTTAAGTCCAATGAATTTTGTAGTTTTTGTTCCTAATGTTCTCCAGATTGTCACGTAGATCTGTGTACAAATTTATTATTAAGTTTATTACTAATTACTAGGCCTATGGCTTAAGTTTTTTTTTCCAGACATCATATCTTTGCTTTATAACTAGCAGTCAAATCAGTATAATGTAGACCTTAATGTTTGAGTTCGCCTTGAGTGAGTTTATCTTTAGCACACTTTGTAGTTCGTAAAAGAGCCGTTTCCCATCATAATACTTTCATACTTAAGGTTCCTTTCATCCTTGTAATTTTCATTCTTTTGATGGTGGTGATGATGATCATGATACACCAACAACAACAACAACAACAACAACAACAATCATCATCATCATCATCATCATCATCATCATCATCATCATCATAATGATTGAACGACTGAATTATGTTCTCAGTTTTAACTCGACCGTTTGGCATATGTCTGTTTCTCTGTCTGTTTGAGGTAGGTTTATGTCTCACGATAAATTATGAATGATCCAGCCGATTTCTGTAAAACGTGGCATGCGTATCCATAGGTTTATCCTGCATAATCCTATTGTTTATGACATTTATCCCTTCAAAAATTGGAGAATGGGAGGCAAAAAATATGGTGGGGTCAAATTGTGAGTACATCGCAAGAATCCATATGGGGTATCAAATTGAAGTGAATTTTAAACAAAGTCTGAATATAGTGTAGGCCTACATTTCTGAAAATTTCTCAGTTTTGTTACGCAAGTGTCAAGTTTTGTCAAATCGCAAACATTTGATAAAATCGCAAAAATACACGCACGATATCAAATTACAGGGAATTTTAACTAAAATCTGAATGCAGCGTTCAATTTGGAAATATCAAACGTTTAGGACGCCGGACCCAAAAATAAGTAAATTGCAAAATACTATAAAATTCCAAAATCTATGTGAGATGTCAGATTAGAAAGAATTTTAACCAAAATCTGATTATAGTGTAGGCCTACAGTTTTTAAAATTTCAGAATTTAAAATAATTATTTAATATTGATATTTACGTAATAATAATTGTATTCGTTCAAAATACTGAGCGAGTTTTACAGCAGCTCATGGAGCTTACTAGCTTACTACTACTACTACTACTACTACTACTACTACTACTACTACTACTAATACTACTACTACTACTACTACAACTACTATTACTACTACTTTTTTATAGAGGGGGAAAATGCTTTATGCACCGTCAGAGGATACCGTGGTTCCCCTGGCGTGTGGGACTCTCGCCCACTATAAACCCACCTCTCATTCAGGCATTCGTATCCATACTGGAATCACTTAACGTATTACTTTAGGGTGGAGCCTATTTCACCCTTATCGGGCTCCTTCTAGTTGTTCCTTATCTTGTATTGCCCGTTGGGTGCAAATTGGGCCTGACTTTTTTTCTAGCAGGACCCGCTGAATAAACGCATTGATGCGGTCCCATTCCGCCTTACGCCGAAGCATAAGCGCAACTACGCTCTCGGGCGTGAACTCCCCGAGCTCCATTTCCAGTCCATCCTCTGTCTTGGGAATCTGCAGCACTTGAAAAATGTGTGCAAAGCATCTTCATGGAGAGAGTCTCCGTATTGGCATGCTGGGCTCCTGCACCTTTCCCATTCTATGGAGGTAGGCATTGAAATTGCCGTGGCCACTGGAGCAACTGGGTCAGACGGTAGTTGATCTCACCGTGTTGGCGGTCGATCCATACCTTCCAGTTTGGTATGAGCCTTGCGGTCCACCTTCCTCTATGCTCTCTATCCCAACGATCTTGCCAGTGCCGGAGAGTGAGTTCATGCTTTGCGGCATCCCATTGCAATTTCGTCTCTTCTTTCGAATAAATGCTTCCGCTCTAGAGCCAACAGGTGTATGGAAATCACTCCCGTTATCACCAGAACTACTGGCTCTGGCACGGTCCGGTAAGAGGATGCTACTCTGAGGTCTACTCTTCTCTGCACCAATGCCATAAGTTTTTTGTACTTCTCCATCTATAGTGCATCGGCCCAAATTTTGTTACCATACAGAAGGATGGATTCTGTGACCGCCATCAACAATCGCCTCTTGGTTTCAGTGGGACCTCAACAAGTCTGCTGAGCTCCGTTGTAACGTTAGCCACCTTATTAACTGTATACTTTATTTGCTTCGAATAGGAGAGCTTTGGGTGTAGTCTCACCCCTAGGTATTTCACAGCGTTCTTTGTAAATACTGTCTCAGCTCCCACTTGTAGCGATATGATAGTGGGAACCTGTCAGCGAGTGAGCAGTGTTATTTCGGTCTTACCGGTGGCTAGATCCAGGCCGTACTACTACTACTACTGCTACTACTACTACTACTACTACTACTACTACTACTACTACTACTACTACCACCACTACTACAAGAATAACGTTAAACTGTGTTGGGTAGGGTGGTGCGCAACAAGTACCGGGAGCACACGGTGGCGGGCAGAGAAGGTGTCTGCTGTGGGCGTGCAAGGCGTGCAAGAGGAAAACGGTGACAGTGGACAGGAGGAAGGCGGCCACGCTGAGGGAGAGGCGTCGCCTCAGAAAGGTGAGTAAACAAACTGCCTCATTACGTTGTTTCTTATAAGTAGGATACAGTTAAAATAAAAAATATAAATATTCGCTTGATCTGACAACACATATTTTTGTTGTCATAAATGTATTTGACAATACATACTAGAAAACATTAAATCGTTAGCATGGGTAAATAGTGGTTGCTATTTTTAAGCAAGTAAGTTGAATTGGGCGAGTTTATGTTTTCACGTAAGAGAAATACAAAAAATGTAGCATCGACAATAACGTGTGCCCACTGTGTCGTCCCAACTGGCCAACTGATAGTGGAGAAAATTTCTAGAAAGTTTTATTTTTATTTTATTTATTTTATTTACTTTAAATTTAAAAAAAACGCAAAAAAAACGCTCACCTGAAAATTTCTAGAAAAAGTCAATTTCCTATTGTATTGTATTTATTGTTTATAGCCTAAAGGTACCATACATATGATGTGTAATAAAATTTGTATTATTCACATTCTTAAAACGATCGATTTCGGTCATAGACCATCGTCAGGTATACAGCATATTTGCGGTCATAATATTGTAAAACAATATAATATGTATCTTGGGTATCTGGGTGACACTCATTCGCTCTATATGTCCTGCGAATTGTAAGTGTTGTATCCTGATGTAGACTATAATTCTGGGTTCATTGCGTAATTATAGTTCAGTTCGTAATTGGACGTGATGCGTCTTCGTTACTCGTAACTGGGCCAAAAAAGTTTCCTCAGTACTCGAAGCTCAAATATGCCCAGTAGTCCTCTTTTTAAGTGTCCGTCACACCAATCAAGGCTGGGTCACATCAGTTTTGTCATTTACTTTGCTACCAAGGTAGTTAAAGTCTCGGGCATTCAAGTTTGATCCCGTCTCTCCCTTCCTCATTTCCATCACCTTAGTTTTTTCCACACTAATTCTCAACTCACATTTTCAGCCGTCTCCTTTACATTTTTACGCCTCCCCCGTTGTTCGCTTTGACCTCTCGATTATGTCAGTGTCATCTCCATATTTTAGGCTATAATCAACAAATACAATACGATAGAAAATTGAAATTATAGGTACATTTAGTAAAAAAATAAGTGTAAGTATATTATAAATACATCACATTATCATTAGTTCTAGAAAAAGATAATTCTCTGGAGTGATCAATTTTTGTTGTCATCGCAGAGCAATGTCTCTGAGTTTTCTACTGTAGGTCACGACCGGAACGTGTTTTTTGTATTATTTTTAAAAATTGCCTACATTAAATGTTATTTTCTAGTACTTTTGAATATCTCAGCTCATGCGTATTGGATTAAAACAAACCAAAAGTAATTTTTCGTTGTTTCTTTTTCTGACAATCTGCACAGTTTAGTACACTTACGCTGTACGTAATTGTACGTATTGAGTACGTAATCTGAAATAATAATAATAAACGATGTATGTTTATAGCCTTTTACGAATCTGAGGGAGTCTTAACAATACAGTAATTACATCGCGCCCAGGCGTCTGCTTATTTTAATAAAGAAGCGCTGGAGGCCAAGCCCGCGTGCCCAGTTCAAAAAGAAACACGTAAAAAATTGCATTTAGATAATGTTTTTGTAATTTCAGTTTTAACAGGAAAAAAGTAATAAAAAGACCTTTGTTTAAAAAAAAATCGTCTATAATGAATAAAACACGAGTAGCCGATTTTGAAAGAACTCGTATACTTTTATTGTTCTGTTTAATATTTTAGCCTAGAGTTGTGCGTACAAATTTGTTGTTATTAGAAATAACCTACTTGTTATTTAAATTTCATAAAATCCACATTTTTTTTAGCTATTACGTATTTCAGAAATTTTTCCGAATTGAACGGTTTTAAAAAAATATAATTTTTAGGTTATGTATGCGTTCTGAAGTGTACAGATTTTTACAAAAAAAAACCATAACAAAAATGTTGCTTATCTAAGAGAATTCCCTTTTTTAAATTTTCAGGTATATCAGTAATTATCAACGGTTACTTTGTCTGTTCTCGGATGTGTTATTCTTGCGGTGTTGTGAAGCAAAACGCATTGATAAAAATAGTAAACAAGTAATTCTTTAACAGCTCCAAACGTGTGTTCCATTTACCGAAAGTTGTTCAATTAACCTTATTCCAGTTATTAAATAGTCCTTTTCTAGAGTGACTTTATGACCCAATTTTTATTACAACTGATTACTTTCTCCACAGTAACTTAAACGTTGTCTTCATTTAAGTTAGTAATTTTCTTACTTTTATCTTGAAACAAATTTCCAAGTATTTGTTATTAAGTTTATAACGTGAAATAATTTTACGGGGACAAAGTCATGTTGTACCCAGGGAAAATATAAATTAGTAGAAAGCGGGAGAAAATAAAACTAAAACTACCGATTAGAGCGGTGGTACTTCAAAGTAAGAAATATTAAAATGTCGTAGCAGGGCGCGGTAGTTGTTCATAAATACGACTTTGCGTTGACGCCCGTGAGTCGGCTAAATACTATGAAAAGTAACATAGCGGACGAACCGTCATAAAACTGTATTATTTTCAAGGGTGTCAGAAAACTTCCCTAAGATTATAAAAAGTTAAGTGCATCTAACAAAAGGAACCGTTAGGTTAGACAGAGAGCGAGAAGAGCGAGATGGAGAGAGACGCTAAGTTTCCTACCACATTTTCACGAGCAAATAGTTGACGAATAATGGAAAGCGTCATTTTTTACGCGGGACGTGTTCACTAGACAGATTGGGTAAATTTGAAATTAGCGGTATGTCAGACCAATCGGCGTGTATTTTGTAGATAGTTGGTGAGGGTAGTTTGTAGCAATGTATAAAAATAACGGTATGGAGAACCATACATGACTTCCATGTACTAATGTTTATATTTAAAATCATTTACTTGAATTCGGTTCGATAATTTCTAACAAGTTATGTGTGTTCCTTGTAAATCGTGTTTTATGTTTGACAAATTGAAGGATGTTTTATGTATGATTTTCTTTTCAGGATACTTTATTTATCAGAATTAAGTACTTCACTCTTGTTAAAACATAAACCGTTGCAGGTAAACTACCCCTTTCCCTTAACCGATCTTCACCAAAATCAATAGGCCTTGAGTCCTATACAACTCGGGTGCATATTGTAAAGAGAGAGAATAATTAGGTGTTAAGATGCGACGATGATGCCTCACGTTGCGAGCGTCAATTTGTAACAAAATCTAATATATAGAATGTGTCGAGTACGTGTTTAAATAAGTTCCACGTTGTTATGTGCCAATTTGTAAAGAGAGAGACTAATGTGTGCCGGTGCTAGCGAAAATGTCCGTCTTATTCAAACCCCACTGTTGTAATCAATTTAGTAACGAACTGCTTGTTAATTATGTGAGGACGTATGTAATAATGTATGATACCAGCTGGAGACGTCAAATTATAAAGAGATCTTGTCTATGAGTGTAATTAGTTATAAGAGACTCCGGTGTAACAAACGCCAAGTAGTACGTTGTAGGTGGCGATTCGTAACAATTAAAATGCTGTTACCTGGTTTAATTAATATGTTATTAATTAATATACCTTGCGGTTGTGACCAGTGAAACCCTCAGAACACAGATTATTAAGTCCACAAACTTAGAATTATATTCCTGAATTTATAATGGTAGTATTCTGTAGACTTAATTTAATTCTCAGTGGTTGTTTAATATGAGCAATATATATGGAGTATTTACTGAATGTAAGTGGTTTTTGTCTCAACCCTAGTCCCTCAACGATAAAAATTTCATTCAAATTTAGTATGGCAAAACCCGTTAGTTCAGCAATCTCCCGTCTCACCAGCTGCAAACTTGGAGCGCTGTTATTATAAATAATTGTGCGTATAGGTTAGTTATTCTGAGTGTTTGTATCAATCTGTTAATAAATTATTACGCCAATTACATATAGTATTTTCTCTGCAATGATTAAAACGTTATCTCATACAACAAATGTACTTTATTTATTTTTCTCTGGTATTTAACCAGTTACGTTGTCTCAGACAAACAATAAGACAATACAATCGACTATCCCAACATGTATCGATTCTTAATTATTCGAATTCTAAAAAGAAAAACATATATACTTTGAAAATAATGACAAATAATTCTTATACCAGGGTTCGTGTAGTTCTTTGAACCATTAGTAAGGCCAGGTAAAACACATAATTAAGGTTGTTCAATTTACAAAAAGAATAAAATTATTTACTTAAAATACAATGATATGAAAATAATTTGTTTTTTTACCCAAGCGGCGAAAGCTTCATTAGGCGGTGAATGTTTGTCAACTACGATCAAAATGCAGGTTATATCGTCTTCACCCAGTAAAACTGCTCTGGTCTTCAATGAATGGATGATGATAATCCCACGGGAACTCTGGTGCTTCGAGTCTTCTTTTGCGTCTTCACAATTCTTGGTCCCAACGAACTGGAATTAGGATCTCAGCTTCCGCTGTCAATGAAGGTTATTTCGTCAACCGAATCTTCTGTATTTCCAAATATTTCCGTTAATTCAGGCTTCAACTCTTTATTGGTCTTCAATTTATAGCATGAATTGGTTTGATACCAAATTCAGCGGAATTGTTTAGTGAATGAGGTGAGACGCTTTCAGTTCTTTTTTATTGTATTCATTGATAATTTATAGGGTTATTTAATTTGTATGATTCATTAACATTCCAGTATAATTGTTTTGCAAAATGCTTTTTTTCAATTTTGGATATATATTTTCTTTATATTTATTCATATATTTTAAATATATCGGTTCATTTCAACCTAATAGCTTGTAACAATCAGTACCATCTATTCAAAAATCAACAAGTTACTAAAAATCAGTTGCCTTAACAACCAGGTTTTCTATATATCCTTGAGCCGGCATTATAGAATATTACTACTCCTTTCCAATAAAATACTCCATGCTTGGATTAATATTGAATCACATAAAATTCTCCCCTAACCTTCCTTATTAAACAGTAAATGTTTTACTAGAGTTTCGTTGGACTGGGTTTACTAAAAAGGTATTAATTTCCTTTCACTAATATGGAATTTAGGCCTATAGATTCATTTACAACCATTATAACATTATTTGGTTTTTAACTTAATTTTCTTTTTACCTGACCTACTGTACAATTAATTATTGATTACATAGTTAATTACATGAATTTTAATTTACTGGTGGTTATTTGTTTTTACATTAATCAATTGGTTCTGGAACCCTTTATTAATTTATGACATAATTGTCAGAACTACTTGTTAGACTTGAAACACTGGTCACACTCCTGATCCAGTTTATAAACATTAATTAGAACAACAGTATCTTTCAATTTTATACAATACTGACAACTTAGTACCGTGCCTAACATTGGTAACTATATTGTGCTGTATAAAAACAAATCTAATATAAAATATAAACATAATTATTGAGTAAGTATTATTATCAAACAACATCATTTCATTTTTAACACATTCAACATACAATATAAATATTCTGTAGACCTTAACATGTCACAGTACAAAACAAACATTTCATTACATCCAATCATTCATTGGTCTGGCTCTTTTACATTTAATATTAGTCATTGCCTCCTTTTTACTTGAGGTCCTTCTCAAACATATGAACTATCGAACAACCTTAAGTCAGGGTATGGTCTTTGACCATATTTCATTCAGTCTTTTATGTAACGTTGGGGAACCTCAACTATGTTGCGTTACAATATGCAAAAATTATTTGGTTCTGTTTGAATTTTCGACAGTTATCGTTCGCCATAGAAAAAATTCTACATACAGACACACACAGACGCTTTTCGGAAAATGACTTTTCTTCATGTTTTGAGGGTAGTACAATCAGAATCAGCCTTTATCTCGAACATGATTTTTTCGCGATCACTATACTTCCATTTCCTTACGAAACACGGAAGTAAAAAACAGGTTAAGACTAAACAACATTGCTATCTTTAAACTGTTTGAAAAACGTGTGATAACATCCTGAAATCAATCCCAATAAAATAAACTAAAATAACACGATAAAAATAGGCGTTATTGAAACATTATTTAGAAGATACTTATTGACTGAATTTATTTTCCTATATTTCATATATCAAACATATACGCAAATGCTGTATAATAAAACTGTTTGTATATTTAAATAAAAATTTATTCGATTCTGTTTGAATTTACGGCAGTTATCGTTCATGAAAAAATTTCTCTTGTTACAACATAAAATGTTGCTGGTAAACTACCCCTTTCCCTTAACCGATCTTAACCAAAATCAACAGGCCTTGAGGTCTCTACAATATAGGGGTGTATGCGAAAACTTATTTGATTATGTTTGAATTTACGGCAGTTATCGTTCGTCATATAAACAATTACTCTTGTTAAAATATTAAAGGTGACAGGTAAACTACCCCTTTCCATTCACCGATCTTTACCAAAATCATTAGGCCTTCAGCTCTTTATAATTTAGGAACGTATGCAAACAATTATTTGATTCTCTTTGAATTTACGGCAGTTATCGTTCGTCATAGAAAAAATTACCCTTGTTAAAACATAAAATGTTGCAGGTAAACTATCCCTTTCCCTTAACTGATCTTCACCAAAATCAACAAACCTTGATTACTTAAAACTTCAGGAACGTATGCCAAAAATTATTTGATTCTCTTTGAATATGCGGCAGTTATCATTCGTCATAAAAATAAAATTACCCTTTTAAAACATAAAATATTGCAGGTAAACTACCCCTTTCCCTTAACCGATCTTCACCAAAATCAACAGGCTCTCAGTCATTTACAATTGAGGAACGTATGCAAAAAAATATTTGAATCTGTTTGAATGTGCGGCAGTTATCGTTCGTCATAGAAAAAATTACCGTTGTTAAAACATAAAATGTTGCTGGTAAACTACCCCTTTCCCTTAACCGATCTTCACCAAAAACAACAGGTCTTGAGAACTCTACAATTCAGGGCTGCATGCAAAACATTATTTGACTCTGTTAGAATTTGCGGCTGTTATCGTTTGCCATAGAAAATACCCTTGTTAAAACATAAAACGTTGCAGGTAAACTACCCCTTTCCATTAACCGATCTTCACCAAAAACAATAGATCTTGATTAATCTACAAATAAGGGATGTATGCAAAAAATTATTTGATTCTGTTTGAATTTGCGGCTATTATCGTTTACCATAGAAAAAGTAAATACCGGTATGGAGAACCATACATGACTTCCATATTCTAAGATTTATATTTAAAATCATTTTCAGCCAAACAGCCAGGGAAGGAATTTTAACAAAAAAATACTTCTTTCTTGCCAATAACGTAGTACACATATAAAAAATATTATCCCCTCCCCCTTCAACTATAATTTTGATTTATAGAAAATTACCCCCAGCCCGTTCAACTAGCCTCTTCATTTATAGATATTTCATCTACGTTTCTACAGTGGATTATTAAGATCTTATCAGGATACTTTATCAAAATTAAGTACTTTACTCATGTTACAACAAAAAATGTTTCAGGTAAACTGCCCTTTCCCCGTAACCGATCTTCACCAAAATCAACAGACATTGAGTTCTCTGTAGCTCAGGCACATATGTAAAAAATTATTTGATTCTGTTTGAATTTACGGCAGTTATGGTTCGTCATATAAAAAATTACCTATGTTAAAACATAAAACATGAGATTTATAAAACATATCTAAGATTTATATTTAAAATCATTTTTGAAATAAAATATTTTCATAGAACCTACTAACGCTGGGGAAATCTGAGGAGCCAATCAGAGTTGGGCCTACCTGTCACTCTGCTGAATTTGGTGGAAAGCCCTGTCACTGTCGTCAAAGTATCAGCCATGACAGGATCCTCTTTTTCTGCAAAATGGGAGAGGAGGCTTGAGATGGAGTGAGTGACATGGTCCCCACCTCAATGAAGAACCCATTGTTTTATAAAAATGTATTTAAATTTTGAAAACTGAAAATTCTTTTCTTGTTGTAAATATTTATATTTTATAATCAAAATGACTTTATCAAAAAACAAACATTATTTTTTTATAATAAGTACTTACATATGTTTCTTAATATGCTTACTTTTTCTTCAATGTTGATGATCATTTCCAAACATTCTGACAAAATTGTATCTACAGAACAGTTAACATTCCCCAGGTTTCCATTTCTGCTAATTTCTTATTACACCTTCCACTGACGTATTATTAACCATTTCATAAACTATCGTATAATCTTTTCAGATTTTGTGGTACAAAATCTGAAATTTTCAGATTGCCTGGCAACAAAATTATTTTATTTTCAACAATTACCATTGTTTGAAAAAGTTTAAATGAATTTTCAAGTACTTTACTCTTGTTAAAACGTAAAAGGTTGCAGGTAAACTACCCCTTCCCCTTAACTGATCTTCACCAAAATCTAAAGGCCTTGAGTCCTCTACAATTCACTGACGTATGCAAACAATTATTTGATTCTGTTTGAATTTGCGGCAGTTATCGTTTGCCATAGAAAATACGCTTGATAAAAAACGTTGCAGGTAAACTACCCCTTCCCCTCAACCGATCTTCACCAAAAACAATACGCCTTGAGTACTCTACAAATCAGGCCTGTATGCAGAAAATTATTTGATTCTGTTTGAATTTGCGGCTGTTTTCGTTTGCCATAGAAAATACCCTTGTTAAAAAAACGTTGTAGGTAAACTACCCCTTTCCCTTAACCGATCTTCACCAAAAACAATAGGTCTTGAGAACTCTACAATTCAGGGCTGTATGCGAAAAATTATTTGATTCTGTTTGAATTTGCGACAGTTGTCGTTTGCCATAGAAAATACGCTTGATAAAAAACGTTGCAGGTAAACTACCCCTTCCCCTCAACCGATCTTCACAAAAAACAATAGGTCTTGAGTACTCTACAAATCAGGGCTGTATGCAGAAAATTATTTGATTCTGTTTGAATTTGCGGCTGTTATCGTTTGCCATAGAAAATACCCTTGTTAAAAAAACGTTGTAGGTAAACTACCCCTTTCCCTTAACAGATCTTCACCAAAAAACAACAGGTCTTGAGAACTCTACAATTTAGGGCTGTATGCAAATAATCTTTTGATTCTGTTTGAATTTGCGGCTGTTATCGTTTGCCATAGGAAATACCCTTGTTAAATAATAAAACGTTACAGGTAAACTACCCCTTTCCCTTAACCGATCTTCACCAAAAACAATAGGTCTTGAGAAATCTACAATTCAGGGCTGTATGCAAAACATTATTTGATTCTGTTTGAATTTGCGGCTGTTATCGTTTGCCAAAAAAAAAAATTTCCCTTGATAAAAAAAACCGTTGCAGGTAAACTACCCCTTTCCCTCAACCGATCTTCACCAAAAACAATAGGTCGCGAGTCCTCTACAAATCAGGGCTGTGTGCAAAAAATTATTTGATTTTGTTTGAATTTGCGGCAGTTATCGTTTGCCATAGAAAAAAAATCTACAGATAGACAGACAGACACACACACAGACACACAGACAGACAGACAGACACACACACAGACACTTTTCGGAAAACGACTTTTTTTCATGTTTTGAGTGTAGTACAATCAGAATCTGCAATAATCTCGAACACGATTTTTTTTGCCATCACCATACTTCCATTCCTTAAGGAATATGGAAGTAAATATCGGTATGGAGAACCATACATGACTTCCATATTCTAAGATTTATATTTAAAATCATTTTCAGCCAAACAGCCAGGCTGTGTCTTACCTGCCTTTTTATTGCTGTACTAGCGAGTACCCGGCATGCGTTGCAATGCCACTCAAAGAAAGAAAGTGTTTGTATATATATAATATATAAAGACTTCGTTCGCGTGGTCTTCAATTTAATGCGATAATATATTTAGAACAGAATCTATTCCATTGGGTTGCTATAGTAACCAGATCTAATAAGTTAGTTTTTTAAGACTCCAAAGGACCCCCCAGAGGATCGTATCGAAAAAACACCTGTCCTATGTTGGTTCTCCCGTTGCGTAAAATATTTGTGCCAAGTTTGGTTGAAATCGGTCCAGTGGTTTAGGAGGAGATGTGGAAGACCCCAAAGAACCCCCAAAAGAACCCCATCGAAAAAACACCTATCCTATGTTGGTTCTCCCTTTGCGTAAAATATTTGTGCCAAGTTTGGTTGAAATCGGTCCAGTGGTTTAGGAGGAGATGTGGAAGACCCCAAAGGACCCCCCGAAGTATCATATCGAAAAAACACATATCCTATGTTGGTTCTCCCGTTGCGTAAAATATTTGTGCCAAGTTTGGTTGAAATCGGTCCAGTGGTTTAGGAGAAGATGTGGAAGACCCCAAAGGACCCCCCAAAGGACCCCCAAAGGACCCCATCGAAAAAACACCTGTCCTATGTTGGTTCTCCTTTTGCGTAAAATATTTGTGCCAAGTTTGGTTGAAATCGGTCCAGTGGTTTAGGAGAAGATGTGGAAGACCCCAAAGGACCCCCCAAAGGACCCCATCGAAAAAACACTTATCCTATGTTGGTTCTCCCGTTGCGTCAAATATTTGTGCCAAGTTTGGTTGAAATCGGTCCAGTGGTTTAGGAGGAGATGTGGAAGACCCCAAAGGACCCCCCGAAGTATCATATCGAAAAAACACATATCCTATGTTGGTTCTCCCGTTGCGTAAAATATTTGTGCCAAGTTTGGTTGAAATCGGTCCAGTGGTTTAGGAGGAGATGTGGAAGACCCCAAAGAACCCCCAAAAGAACCCCATTGAAAAAACACCTATCCTATGTTGGTTCTCCCTTTGCGTAAAATATTTGTGCCACGTTTGGTTGAAATCGGTCCAGTGGTTTAGGAGGAGATGTGAAAGACCCCAAAGGACCCCCAAAAGGACCCCCCGAAGGATCATATCGAAAAAACACATATCCTATGTTGGTTCTCCCGTTGCGTAAAATATTTGTGCCAAGTTTGGTTGAAATCGGTCCAGTGGTTTAGGAGGAGATGTGGAAGACCCCAAAGGACCCCCAATGGACCCCGTCGAAAAAAAACACCTATCCTATGTTGGTTCTCCCGTTGCGTAAAATATTTGTGCCAAGTTTGGTTGAAATCGGTCCAGTGGTTTAGGAGGAGATGTGGAAGACCCCAAAGGACCCCCCAAAGGACCCCATCGAAAAAACACCTACCCTATGTTGGTTCTCCCGTTGCATAAAATATTTGTGCCTAGTTTGGTTGAAATCGGTCCAGTGGTTTAGGAGGAGATGTGGAAGACCCCAAGAACCCCCCATAGGACCCCATCGAAAAAAATTCATAAACCTTCGCGAGCGTGCCCACAACAACTCACCGAAGTTTCATCGCAATCGGATGAATGGTATAGGAACGCATACGGGACAAAGAAAGAAAGAAAGAAACAAACATTCATTTTTATAGATATAGATTAAATGAAAAATATTATATTACATAAAAATGAAAAAATTATAATTTTATTGCCTGGCAACAAAATTATTTTATTTTTTTACAATTACCATTGTTTCAAAAAGTTTAAATAAATTTTCAAGTACTTTACTCTTGTTAAAACGTAAAAGGTTGCAGGTAAACTACCCCTTCCCCTTAACCGATCTTCACCAAAATCGAAAGTCATTGAGACCTCTACAATTCAGGGACGTATGCAAACAATTACTTGATTCTGTTTGAATTTGCGGCTGTTATCGTTTGCCATAGAAAATACGCTTGATAGAAAAACGTTGCTGGTAAACTACCCCTTCCCCTTAACCGATCTTCACCAAAAACAATAGGTCTTGAGTACTCTACAAATCAGGGCTGTATGCAAAACATTATTTGATTCTGTTTGAATTTGCGGCTGTTATCGTTTGCCATAGAAAAGACCCTTGTTAAAAAAACGTTGCAGGTAAACTACCCCTTTCCCTCAACCGATCTTCACCAAAAACAATAGGTCTTGAGAACTCTACAAATCAGGGCTGTATGCAAAACATTATTTGATTCTGTTTGAATTTGCGGCTGTTATCGTTTGCCATAGAAAATACCCTTGTTAAAACATAAAACGTTACAGGTAAACTACCCCTTTCCCTTAACCGATCTTCACCAAAATCAACAGATCTTGAGAACTCTACAATTCAGGGCTGTATGCGAAACATTATTTGATTCTGTTTGAATTTGCGGCTGTTATCGTTTGCCAAACAAACAAAATTACCCTTGCTAAAAAAAAACCGTTGCCGGTAAACTACCCCTTTCCCTCAACCGATCTTCACCAAAAACAATAGGTCGCGAGTACTCTGCAAATCAGGGCTGCATGCAAAAAATTATTTGATTCTGTTTGAATTTGCGGCAGTTATCGTTTGCCATAGAAAAAAAATCTACAGATAGACACACAGACAGACACACAGATAGACACACAGACAGACAGACAGACAGACAGACACACACACAGACACTTTTCGGAAAACGACTTTTTTTCATGTTTTGAGTGTAGTAGAATCAGAATCTGCAATAATCTCGAACACGATTTTTTTTGCCATCACCATACTTCCATTCCTTAAGGAATATGGAAGTAAAAATTACCCTTGATAAAAAACCGTTGCAGGTAAACTACCCCTTTCCCTTAAGCGATCTTCACCAAAAACAATAGGTCTTGAGATCTCTACAATTTAGGGCTGTATGCAAATAACCATTTGATTTTGTTTGAATTTGCGGCTGTTATCGTTTGCCATAGAAAATACCCTTTTTGAAACAAAAAACGTGGTTGGTAAACTACCCCTTTCTCTTAACCGATCTTCACCAAAAACAATAGGTCTTGAGTACTCTACAAATCAGAGCTGTATGCAAAAACTTATTTGATTCTGTTTGAATTTGCGGCTCTTATCGTTTGCCATATAAAATACCCTTTTAAAACATAAAACGTTGCAGGTAAACTACCCCTTTCTCTTAACCGATCTTCATCAAAACTACAAGTCTTGAGAACTCTACAATTCAGGGCTGCATGCAAAACAGTATTTGATTCTATTTGAATTTGCGGCTGTTATCGTTTGCCATAAAAAAAAGCTACAGACAGACAGACAGACAGACAGACAGACTGACAGACACAGACAGACAGACAGGCATACAGACACACACACAGACACTTTTCGAAAAATGACTTTTTTTCATGTTTTGAGTGTAGTACAATCAGAATTTGCAATAATCTCGAACACAATTTTTTTTGCCATCACCATACTTCCATTTCCTTAAGGAACATGGAAGTAAAAACGAAGCGTAAGAAGTTAAGTTAGTCTACGGAGAAATTACAATACAAAGACTCGTATTAAGAAATTAGTCAGTAAATTAAATAAGTATAATTTAATCGCAACGGAAAAGTCAGTTACGGTAACGCGATATTAAGCCTTGTGGAAGTTACGTATCATAAACACTTAATAAAGCGTTGACAAGAATAATTTTCGGAGTAACTAGAGAAAATAAATTAAATTCGAGTAATATCCAGTTTTGCTTAATACAATATCAATCGTGGAATGTCGAAATACATAGCAAAATTTAATGTGTCAAACATCATTGTACGGGACAGTCGGTCGAGAGTAGTTATCAGTCCGATGTTGGACGCACTTAGCTTTAATGAGGATATACTGAGTATTCAACAAGTGTATTAGTATACGGCACATGTGTAATTATCACTAAGTTAATTAAGTGAATTGTGTAAAACCTGTGAAACCAGTGTAAAATAGTGCAAACCAACAAGGAACCAACCAACATAGTTCAACGGTCAACGTCGGAGCATCAGCCTGGAACCCGCAGAATTGATGACATCGCATCGCAGAGTGAATTCAAGATACACGTAAATAATAAAATGAACACTCAATTTTAATATTGCTTATAAATTTTAAATATATGTCAATCATATTTGGTGACTCAATAAGTCTAAGAATCCATTGCTAAGAAATAAACACTAACAGATTTTATAGTAAATTTATAGAAGTACTGACTTATAAATTTTGTAATATGTGAATGCAAATCGTTATTAATAAACTTAATTAATAACAACCAAATTGTGTTCATTTATTACTGGCGCCCTGGGATAATTCTTAAGAGACGGTACACAAAAGTAAGTGTGATATCTTGTTGCTGAGAATTAGTATGTGATAAATATCAATATTGTCATTGAGTAATTTAACTTGATAAACTCTTACTTTATACATGCTCGTAGGCCAAGTAGTATGCAAAGTGGAAACGTGAAATAGTAGTAAGGCCTATTTAAAGTGTATTACATTCTGGCGCCCGGAACGTGGGACTATTGAGTCACTAATAGAATAGTAAAGTAAGAATTAAAATAGAATTAAGAATAACAATAATATAAGACATAGTTGTATGATTACGCGGAGTAAGAGTAGGAAAAACAAAAACACACAGAACAACACGCACGAAGTAGACAATAACATGAATACAGAAACAACACCCCACGATAACGAAATGGAGTTCGATATAAACAATCAGCTAGGAGATCCTCAGATGCTCGCACACATTTCAATGGGGAATCAAGAGTCAGGGACGCGGGGACCGAACGACGAAAATGCAGAGACACAACAGATTACACAAGAAACACTAGTAGAGGTTAGAGAGAGGACGGGATATCAGACATTACCAGAGACAGACAAAGACACCGATATATATACAATACTCCAACAACTGTTACAACAATCGAAAGAAACAAAAGAACAAGTGAAAGAAACAAAAGAACAGGCGGAAAAACAGCACGACAGATAGAACAGCAAGCGACACAACAAAAACAACACGAACAAAAATTACAACGAGCGTTACAACAAATACAACAAATATCAGAACAGATACACAAACAAAATATGGAACTAAGAAACGAAGTAACCGCGCAACTCAATCAAGAAAAAGCAAATAACCAAAAATTTCTCCAGAAGTTTAGAATAGACACTGATAATAAGATCCAAGAAAATTGTGATAAGATTAATACCGAGATTAGTGCCAATACAAAACAACAGATTAAAGAGCTTGATGAAAAGTACAATAATAATTTTAAAATAATTACTGAAACAGTAAGTGTAAACAATAAAAGGTGTGCAGATAACACGGCAACTATAAATGAATTGAAGGTCGAAAAACTAAGAGAGTTGGAAACTAAAATTGACAGCAAGTCTGACGAGACATATCTTAAATTACAACAAATACCAGAACTAAACTAGCGTCAATAAGCAACACACCATGTAATGGGGGCATGATAAATGAACAAATTAAGGACATAAAATATAATGGTACGGGTGATTTCTCGATGGAATTTATTAAAGAATTGAACGAAATATTCATAGAACATTATCAAGAGGCTGGCAACATCAAGTGGATAACAAGACATCTTGAAGGAGAGGCAGCAGTGTGGTGGAGATTAGTAAAAGATAGCGTTAACAATTTCGTTGATTTCACTGACGCATTTATAAATAAATATTGGAATGACGTCATTCAAGAGAGAGTAAGAAATGAACTGTAGTTCGGAAGGTATCACGCAGAGAATGGAATGAACATGATCCAGTACTTAGAGCGTAAACTATTAGAAAACCCCCAATTAATTCCGCCAATACCAGATAAATATTTAATTAGGAAAATCGCTAAACATTATCCACATGAAATACAAGTTGCGATAATTACTCGTGGTGTAGTTATAATCGATGAATTCGAGGAAGTGTTACTAGAATTTATGAGTTTGAGAATTGACACGAGGGAGGCGAGCCGAGTGTATTGTGAAGGCAGGCGAGAGCGTAAGCCGTGGACGAGGGGTGAAGAGGAGAGAGAGTGAGCAGCTGAACAAGGGCGCGCTAACGAAAGTGAAATTAGGTCAGCTACGTCACACTACCCCAAACGGCAAAATAGATTTAAGAATGAAAACGAATCTATTCCGTCGACTAGCAGTGCAAAGGGTAATAAAATTAACACCGCTATGCAAAAAACTGGATAAGTTATGTAAATATGAAATAGACTTAAGTATTATTAATAAATATATTAACACTACCTTTCTAGATTTAAGAGATGATTTAATGGTCCGTGATGATGTCAACGTAATATGTAAAGTTAATAAATGTCCGGAAGTAAGAATCACGTTGAATGGAGTGCCTACGTATGGTTTGGTAGACACTGGAACCCAGGTAAACGCCGCCGTCTTGGAACAGTGGTTTAAAAACAATAAGAGGGAATTGGGTAATTTAGAAATGTTAAAATTGTCAAATACCGTAATTAAGGGTGCAACCGGCAATAAGTCAAAAAGGCCACACAACAAATCTTGTTAACTGTCCAGATCGAAAGTTTGAAAGTCCATAGTGACTTTGTAGTTGTACCGGAATTAATAAAAGACTGTATCTTAGGCGTGGGATTATTGGAAGAAGATGGGTGCATGCTCGACCTGAACAACAAACGATTAATGATTCAGGGAGATTAAAACCAGGAAGGAACTACAGCAGAGATACTACGAGTAGAACTCTCATCTGCCGATGCAGATATCGAAGAACTGATTGAACAGAAGGTGCAGGCTATCATAGAGATAACCGATGCTGAACGGAGCGAGCTACAACATATTTTAATGGAGAATAAAATGGTATTCCGAGATACGCCAGGTAGAATTAACTCATATCAGCATAGATTCGAAGGTACCGATCGGACACCATACTGTCAGAGAGGATGGCTGATTCCGATGAGATACAAGGAGGCAGTGAAGGCAGAAATTCAGAAGATGGAGGCGCATGGTATTATTGAAAGGGCCCAGAGTCCATACGTCAACCCTATGGTTACTGTCATAAAGAAAGACCAGACGGTTAGATTATGTTTGGACGCCCGTAAATTAAATTCAGTAACAATTCCAGACCATGAGGGAGCCATTCCAATTAATGAGATACTGGCAAAATGTGGTAACATTAAAGTCATGTCCACAATTGACCTCCGTAGCTCATTTTGGCAAATCCCATTGCATCAGGAATGTAGAGATTTTACTGGGTTCTTGTACGAGGGCAAATGCTATCGGTACACAGTGACGCCGTTTGGATTGAAGACTAGTCTGGCAAGTTTAACGCGTGGTTTGGACCGGGTATTATCGGAAGAAGTGAAGGCATTTACTATTTTATATGTAGATGACTGCTTATGTATCTCGGATAGCGTGGAAGAGCACCTACGACACTTAAAATTGTTATTACGTGATATAAAACAAGCCAATTTAACTGTCAACTTTAAAAAATCACAACTATTTCGTAAAGAGATTGATTATTTGGGATATCGCTTAACAACAGAAGGTATTACCGCCGCACCGGATAAGATTAGAGCCATTCAGGAGTTTCGGAAGCGAAAGAATTAAAAACAACTCAAAGGGTTTCTGGGCTTAACCAACTTTTATAACAGATTCACAAATAAATACGCCGAGGCTACGCAACCGTTACTAAACCTGTTAAAAAAGGATACCATGTTTAAATGGACAAAGGAAATGGATCAGCATTTTGAGAAGGCCAAGGAATTATTCATGGAATCAGTGGTTCTTGAGCATCCTGACCCCAGCAAGCGTTTTTACCTACAAACGGATGCGAGTCGCTATGCACTGGGAGGACAGCTTTACCAACTAGACGAGAATAACGACATCGGAGTGGTCGCATTTACGAGCCGCGTGGTACGGGAAGCTGAGCGTAATTACTTCACTACAGAATTAGAGCTACTGAGTGTCGTACACTGTTTGCAAAAATTTAGGACCTACGTACTGGGTAAGCCTCTAACGATAATCACTGACAGGCGTTAATTTTCATAAAGAAGTGTCACCTAAATAATTCCCGCATAACGCGATGGATTCTCGCAATACAGGAATACGATTTCGACATCATTCACTGCAAAGGGCGAGATAACATCGTGGCAGGTATTCTGAGCAGACATCCTTTAGACATGGACGAGGAACAACCAATCGATCGAATCGAGGAATTAGAGATAAGTCTTATCAACATCCGTATCAGTAAGGAGGCCAAGGAGCAGCTCAAGAACATAAAAGGTTATCAACTAGCCGACACGAAATTGAAGCAAATTATCGACGTAATACAAGCAAATAAGCAACATAAACTTGCCCAAAAATACAGTTGGCACAATGAGAAGTTATATCGAAAGGAAAAGGGGATATGGAAACTCATGTTGACCAAGGAACTATGCCACAACATGATTTATGAACTACATCAGGCATACAGTCATGTGGGGAATCGGCGTACATATCACCTATTCTAGGAAAATTTCACAGGGAACTCAATTAACAAGATCACGAAATTAATTACGAGAACTTGTCAAACCTGCCAGAAAAGCAAGGATCATATAAAATAACGAAGGAACTTGGAACAGCAACCTACCAGCTAGAAGACGCGCAACTACCAGGATAGATCCGGGGAAATTTTAACATACGACAATTAAAACCTTATTATGAGCAATGACCTATTGCTACACACACGGACACTGACACTACACAGCTACTAAAACAGATTGTAATAGCACGCAAACGTCAATGTATGTAATAATTGTAAAATTAGAATACCGTTGTAATGAATAGGATGATCGTTGTAAATTACGAAACTGTATAAGAATTCCAAAAGGTATTAGCGAAGTTGTTATAGATTTACTACATTATAAAATGAGTTAAGGGAAACTAGAACGTAAACAAACCTTAGGGTAGAATGCCATTGTATAACATTGCGTTAGGATGAAAGTGAAAGTGGGCCCGAATATCTTAACTTAGTTGTTTGACCAGTTATCAAGGGAGGGGCGGAGAGTCTGTTTGTAAACAAACATTCAAATGCCGTTGACACTTAGGGTACAACAACAAATAGTCAGTAGATAATGTTACAATGTTGTGTAATATCAATTAGAAGTATTTAATATAAGGTGATGTATAAACAAATGTATATTCTAGCAAAGTGTTAGACTAATCATTGATAATAAAATATAATCAGAATGGAATTAGGGACGCAGCAATAGAATCAATTCCAAATTTTAATAAAAGAAAATTGGACATCATTCGAATGGGGGACGATATAACGTGAAAATTGCACTCTCAACAATTTTACGGGGACAAAGTCATGTTGTACCCAGGGAAAATATAAATTCGTAGAAAGCGGGGAGAAAATAAAACTAAAACTACCGATTAGAGCGGTGGTACTTCAAAGTAAGAAATATTAAAATCTTGTAGCAGGGCGCGGTAGTTGTTCATAAATACGACCTTGCGTTGACGCCCGTGAGTCGGCTAAATACTATGAAAAGTAACATAGCTGACGAACCGTCATAAAACTGTATTATTTTCAAGGGTGTCAGAAAACTTCCCTAAGATTGTAAAAAGTTAAGTGCATCTAACAAAAGGAACCGTTAGGTTAGACAGAGAGCGAGAAGAGCGAGATGGAGAGAGACGCTAAGTTTCCTACCACATTTTCACGCGCAAATAGTTGACGAATAACGGAAAGCGTCATTTTTTACGCGGGACGTGTTCACTAGACAGATTGGGTAAATTGAAATAAGCGGTATGTCAGACCAATCGGCGTGTATTTTGTAGATAGTTGGTGAGGGTAGTTTGTAGCAATGTATAAAAAAACGAAGTGTAAGAAGTTAAGTTAGTCTACGGAGAGATTACAATACAAAGACTCGTATTAAGAAATTAGTCAGTAAATTAAATAAGTATATTTCAACCGCAACGGAAAAGTCAGTTACGGTAATGCGATATTAAGCGTTGTGGAAGTTACGTATCATAAACACTTAATAAAGCGTTGACAAGAATAATTTTCAGAGTAACTAGAGAAAATAAATTAAATTCGAGTAATATCCAGTTTTGCTTAATACAATATCAATCGTGGAATGTCGGAATACAGAGCAAAATTTAATGTGTCAAACATCATTGTACGGGACAGTCGGTCGAGAGTAGTTACCAATCCGGTGTTGGACGCACTTAGCTTTAATGAGGATATACTGAGTATTCAACAAGTGTATTAGTATACGGCACATGTGTAATTATCACTAAGTTAATTAAGTGAATTGTGTAATACCTGTGAAAGCAGTGTAAAATAGTGCAAACTAACAAGGATAACTGTTCAACGGTCAACGTCGGAGCACCAGCCTGGGACCCGCAGAATTGATGACATCGCATCGCAGAGTGAATTCAACATACACGTAAATAATAAAATGAACACTCAATTTTAATATTGCTTATTAATTTTAAATATATGTCAATCATATTTGGTGACTCAATAAGTCTAAGAATCCATTGCTAAGAAATAAACACTAACAGATTTTATAGTAAATTTATTGAAGTACTGACTTATAAATTTTGTAATATGTGAATGCAAATCGTTATTAAAAAACTTTATTAATAACAACCAAATTGTGTTTATTTATTACTGGCGCCCTGGGATAATTCTTAAGAGACGGTACACAAAAGTAAGTGTGATATCTTGTTGCTGAGAATTAGTATGTGATAAATATCAATATTGTCATTGAGTAATTTAACTTGATAAACTCTTACTTTATACATGCTCGTAGGCCAAGTAGTATGCAAAGTGGTAACGTGAAATAGTAGTAAGGCCTATTTAAAATGTATTACAAGTTGCTGGATTTAAGTTATTAATATCGTATGACATTAATATGATGTCATTTGCAAACATAGGTTGTTCAACCTTTTCTCATCTATATCATGTCCTGAAATCATTATTCCTTTATTATTTTACCGTCAAATTTTACTTGTCACTTAACGTTAGAATTCAGAATTGTTACGACCAGTGATTGTAAAACCAAAACGTTAATATCAATAATATCTATAAAAGTGTCAAAAAATCTAACACTTTTTTTTAACTTTTCCTTTATGGTTTCTTTGAAACTTTATACTAATATGGAATTCTTGACATGAAGATTAAGTTACGTTTAATATTAACGTAGTTATTGGTGATCCAATTTTATAAACACGTGTACAATGGCTTTCACTATAACTCATCGTCTCTGTAACTAAACGTAGGCCTTTTTGACTGTACTACTCAGCGGTCGGAATCTCATCGAAACTCATTGGTCTTTATTGATGACAGCGAAGCATTTGACATCAGTGATTACTCTACAAACTCATAAAGACTCTGCCTTATACTATGTTAGCCACTATTATAGCTTACGTAGAAGAAGGATATTTCCGAGTCCGTTACGAAAATTCAATAACAGCACTGTTCCCAATAAGATTATAAATTTCCTAGGAAGTATGCCGAGTCCAGTCTTACACTTTTGTATACAGTGAGCTTCCCGGCTAGTGACAATGTGATCTCACTATGACGTTTGCAGATTTACATTTGGTACTGGAAGGGATGCACATGTGCCACTGAGGATGTCACAACACAGAATGCACACAACGTTTGGAATTATGAATAGAACGTGTTGTCAATCGAGAAAAATGTTCTTCGACCGACCACGGAAGCCCGAAAATAACCTCTACAATTTTTTATAGTATTTTGTAGCCGGAGAATCGAGGAATTTTTGTTACTTGCCTCGCTGACAGAATTGTCAAGAAAGACTATGTGACTAAATGCGTACGTATGGATTTACGTAAGGCCACGTCGAGTCTTAGCCTTCAGAAGACACTGCGTAACAATTATGTAGCCTACAGAGTTTAAAGAATTTGTTCTTTTAAGCACTGTAGTGTTTCCAAATATGATTGGGCTAAGTTGTATGATTTATGTGGTGTGTTTGTTAAGGTGAACGAAGCGTTTGAGGTGTTGGGTTTTTGATCGCTGCCCAATGCCCAGTCTGGAGGAACGGGAACTTTGACCTTCCCCGTTCGTAGTAGACTGTGAGGCTCTCTGCCCGTTAGTAATGGGCTACGTTGTATGCAGATGTTGACGTACTTGAGGTTCCTCCAACTCTACATTAGATGTATATAGTACTCTCAAGGCAGGCCCCAGTTTACCCCATATTGCCGTGATAACATCCAACCTACATCCTATATTAGCAATTGCTATGGTCAACCAGTAGTTTAGAAAAACTCTTTTAGAAAAATTTTCCTCTCCCAAGGACAAGAGGCCGTGGTCACTAATCGCTCATTCACTCTATAAGAGCTTATTGTCACTTGGTAGAGGTGGAGACCACTTTGTGAGTCTTCTTTAAACTTTCTCTTTATTTGTCTCGCGTTTTGGAGCTATAAAATTTGTTCTTTTATATATTACTAGTGGATTTGTCCGGCTTCGCTCGGGATAATGATTATAAAAGGATTGAGTGAATAATTGAAACTTTGTTATGCCGAAAATATATTTGACTTGTTAGACATATTAACAATGTTTTAAGTGAGGATCTTGTAAACAATAACAAAATCTTCTTATATTACAATAGTTAAATAATAATAATAATTTTTTTAAATAATAGAATATTTTTTTAAATAATAGAAATATCCAAATAATTAAGCATAATAAATTCAGCTAAATTTGTCTCAAAGCTTTTACTGTAAAGCTGGACGGTACACTGTTTTTCGTTTGTCCGTCCGGAGCACAGACAAATAAATTATCTGGCGTGCCGACTCTTGAGCAAGCTACATATAATTGGCCGTGCGAAAAAATGGACTTTCCAAGTAAGTGCCTGCCTGCCACACAAAGTGATTGCCCCTGTGCTTTGTTGATACTCATAGCGAATGCAAGCCGGATGGGAAACTGCAATCGTTTGAACTCAAAAGGCATATTTGTGTCACTGGGTATCAACGGAATGCGAGGGATGAATACGTCTTCTCCTGCGGCATTCCCCGTGATGATCGTGGCTTCTATTACGCTGGGCAACAGATTCTTTACGATGAGTCTTGTTCTGTTGCACAGTTTTGGCGGGTCGATGTTACGTAATAGAATGATAGGGGATCCTTTTTTTAAAGTCAACTTGTGTGGCGGCATTCCCGGGGGTTCCAGAGAATTTAAAAACTCCGTAGGGTAATAAACAGCTTGTTCAGTATCCATTACTGTATCAATGGATGAATAGGGAGTAGAGATGCCGGGAAGCATATCCTGCATGAGATCGTTAACATATTTATCGCTGTCGTTTTTGGGAGCTAAAATGGCCCTTTCGCACAGCCATCGGTGCGAGTTATAATTTTCGTGTATATCCGGAAACCACTTTAGTTATAAGTTCGTCGAGTGAAGACACCATGTTGCAGAAATTTGAGGGAAACGAAATCAGACCAGTAGTGGGGTCTACAGGAAATTCTCCATTACTAAGTATTGCGAGATAGCAGATGAAATGGTGACTCACGCTCACAACGGGGTAAAGAACAAAACAGTTGTGCACCAATTTTCAACTTTGTTTGTTAATAACTTCAGAACTAAGAACGCTATCAGCGCCGGGAAAATTGCATTTTATAGCAAATTTTATGGGCTTACAGAAAATTACCTTCCACTTTTATCGATGTCCTCACCGTTTTCGAGATATTCGCGGAAAACCGCAGAGCTGCGCGTTAAAATTTTGCTAAGGTGGTGGAAAACGGGGTGGGGGTAGTTTTTCAAAATGAAATGTAGATAAGAATTTTCCTCTTGTTTTTAACTGTTAGTGTGGAAAATTTCATCACGATCGGAATAAAACTGTAGATCTGTATAAAAGACAAACGGACACACAAACAGTCTTCTTTATATATATAGATAGTGTTTCCAAATATGATTGTGCTAAGTTGTATGATTCCCGTGGTGTGTTTGTTAAGGTGAACGAAGCGTTTGAGGTGTTGAAAAGGCGCACCAGTTCCAACCCCAGCCAGCGGCTGCCCAAGGTGGAGATCCTGCGCAACGCGATAGACTACATAGAGTCGCTGGAGGACATCCTCCACTCGGACGCCAGCAACTTGAAACTGAACGATGGCAAACAAAACGCACCATCATCAGCTGAATACCTGGTGAGTTATAGAAGTAGGCTATACCCTTTGATCTTATATTACAACGTTATCAGCGTGACAGGCCATCTTTTAAATGTTTTTACAAAGTGTGCAGTACGTTACAATGTAACGATCACATAACAAAGAACTAAAAAATAATAATACAACAAACAAAAAATAATAATAAATAATACTTTATATTTTTAAAACAAGAATATATTTTTTATTTTTGTTTAGAATATTTCAACAGTTTTAAATTAAATTACTGTCATAATCATCATTATTATGGCTAGAGACATTGTCTTTATAAGTGAAAGCGCATATATCTCTTCTGTGTGTGTGGGGTAGGCGTTTGTCTGTTAGGGCTATTCTCGAGAACTAATGGGCGGATTTTAATGCAGTCTTTGCCATTTTATAGAACAACTGTCGAGGGAGCTTTGGATGTATGAAGCATTAATGTATGTTTCATCGTGCATGATATTAAATTATAGTTACTTCCTTGCAAAGACCGGGTGGGTCGCTAGTTTTAATGTATGTAGAGATATTAAAATTGTTTTTACTTTACCACGTGTTACAAATAATATGGTCAATGATATTGCGTATTTAACGTTGTAAAACAATATTCAGGGAGTATTCTTGATACTCCCGTCGGATCTTTATTTCGTGAATGCGAAATTACATACGTTACTCTCGTTATTGGGAGATTCTTTTGTTTTGTTTGTCAGAAAGAAAGTTGAAATGAAAGAAAGAAAATTACGCTATACATAACATTTATTCATCGAAATCATTAGTACAAATGGCTAACCTATGAACAATTGGTCGATGGTAACTAAAATATGAAACGTAGGGCATAACCGTCGGACTAAGTTGACGTACAAACGTTAAGTCGATTGTGGTGTTTCCAAGTGTAGTCGGAGAGGTTTGTACAAGTTGCAGATCGTATTCTTGTTGCATATATGGAACCAGCCAATCATTTCTCGGATCGTTGGGATCGACATTGAAATTACCAGTAAGAAATATTGGCGTTGTAATGTCAGGCTCAATTTCCTCAATGACCTTAGATATTGAGGGCCCAAATCTACAAAGACTTCGAAAGAGGAGAAGTTTAATGTATTTTGTTTCTGCATTTGGATGAATATACAATGAGGCAACAATGAATCTGAAAGAATTGTTGACTGTGATTTGTGCCAATGTAATATCGCCTGTGCCAGGTTCCACGTATACACCAAGTCGTTGGGTTATATTGTTTGGTATATTGAAAGGCATAGCACATAGCTTGTTGCTACGACGTTGATAAATTGCAACACCGCCAGCCTTTCTCTTTTGTTGTTCAGTGGGGTTATTATCCATGGCTTCGTGTTCATATGAGATGAGATTATAATTTTCAAGCTGCACAGACTCGTCATTTATAATCCATGTTTCTGAAACCATAAGAAAATCAGCTCTCGTTAAGACAGGATCCGTTTCAATGTCAAGTTTGTGTGCAACGAGACTTTGCGCATTGATTCCAACGAAGAATATTACAATCGTGTCGTCTTCAATCAAACTGTCGGAGCAATTCATAAACAGTTCAACACGTTTGGTAAGTGTATTAAGTGGATGGCTCTCGAGTCGCAGATATTCATTTCGCATTTCTCTAACAGTTGAGCTGTCGCAACCAAGTCCGTGATAGAATTTGAAGTCGTTGCGCGAGTTCGTAATGTAAAGACCTTCGATGCTTGTTACTCGACTCATTGCAACATAGACCAATTGTATTTGCTGACTTTTGCTGTAGTCATACACAACCGTGTCAAATGTGCCTCCCTGACTTTTGTGTATGGTTATGGCACAAGCGGGTACAATTGGAAATTGCATTCGTTTACAACTTATAGAACCACCGAGTTTGATGTTAGCGCTACGCATACAGATGGGTGTCCAAGTTCGATCTATTAGACCATTGCTGCAAATTACTCTTGGTGCTGCTTTTAGTCTTGCCATTTTGCCGATGTGGGCTTGTGGAAAGTGTAGCCACAATCTGATATAAGGATTGATTTGTCGCGTTGTTGGACTAATTGAACTGCTGTCTCATGAGTGACTTCTTCGATGTACTCGAGTATTCCTATTGCACCATTAACAATTCCATCGTCCACATCAATGTTAGTTGTAATCATACAAGGCATACCACTCTGTAAATTAAGCAGATACGGTAAACCGCCAGTTTCCATCACACTGAGCTTGTGTAATTTGACTCGTGCAGTGCCAAGTTGAGTGCTGTTATTGTTGCCAGTGATCAAATCGGAGGGACTGCTACAAATTCTGTCTGATATTGCAAGTCGGTTGTAAGCATCCACATCATGATTTCTATGGAAGAGACGTATTGCATTTGGTTCGTGTTCCCTACACCATTCAACTGTTCTGAAACGAGACTCGATCGCTGCCATTTCTTCAGAGTCTAAACGTTTTCCATCACCAATCTTCGTCAAAATTTTAGAGAATAAGAGGTCGCTTTGTCGCATAACCTGAGTGAGCGGATAGAAATCAATTGATTGCCACAATACGCACCCACCCAAGTTGTTTCGTGGTGATTTATAAAAGGGGGTAGCATTTACAGGCGGTAATTGCCGAAAATCTCCAGTCAGAATGATATCCATGCCGCCAAATGGTTGATCATATACGCCTGTAATTTCATGCAGTCTAGAGTTGATTTTATTGAAAACATCGGACCCAATCATACTTATTTCGTCAACTATTACACATTTTACTCCAACGAAGGCAGTTCGGAAACACTGCAAAGCTTCATGGGGCAATGAAGTTGATGTTCGCATTAGACTTATACGAAACCTAGAGTGAACGGTCGTACCCTGCAAATTTACAGCGGCCTTTCCAGTCGACGCACAAGCAATGTAAGCATCTCGGTGGTGTAGTGTGTTGTTGAGTGTATCGATTATAGGTCTCCATGGCTACACGTAACACATAAGTTTTGCCACTACCGGCTGGCCCAGTGAGATACACTTGGATTGGCGGCGAACCGAATGTATGGATCCGATGTATAATTTCCAATATGAATTCTCGCTGGCGTTTATTAGTACTGCGTAACAGTTTGCAGTAGTCTTCTTTTGAAAGCACATTCGATCGTTTTCGTACAGCAGATATGCCCACAGACGAAGCCTGTGCTGCATCGATGTCATCGTTATTCTCTTGGTTGCCATCATTCAACACGCTACTCACAAAATTATCTCGATTTTTTTGCTCCTCATTTGTCGCATTTTCGTCTATATCGTTATGAATATATAATTCTTGAATTTCTCGCATCACTTCTTCAATATTTATGTTGGACTCATATTCACGACGTTTAGTAAGAATTGCGGATTCGTTGGTGTCATAGATCTCGACAAACCTATTACGATCGAGTATATCAACTGTCTCATTTCGAAAGGATAGTACAGCGTAACCATTTCCCGTTTGTAATTGACCACATGACTTATATCATATTGTCTGTAACGTATAACACATGGAACTGACCGCTTCTTATTGATAAATCGAACCTCATAATTCTGATCGGCGTTTGGATCGTCACATTCGTCTGGCTGCTGTTGTACTGACTTCTTTCCAGAATACCAAGCTATGAAATCAGCGAGGCATAGATCTTTTAACGATTCATCGCGTTCCTCATAACGTTCGATTTTAGTTTTGGTCCACACATCCGTACTATCATCAGCCAAATTTTCCAAGTCCATTTGACGTTTCAATTTCCTTGATCGTTGTCGTTCTTGTGGCCACACCGTTGGAATATACACAACTTGACGACTACAATGGCTCATCGATTGACGAAGCAAATACCAGGCCGCCTCCTGTGCCGACATTTCGACCGAATTAAGAACTTTCACACCAATCTTGCGTACTAACTCGGTGAAGTCCAACTCCGGATTCTCTTCTTGTAATTTTATGAGTTCTCGTTGCAAATGACTTATTCCACGATTCGCCTTGTTAACATATTCTACAACATATGTCGCACAACTATATTCGTCCAGTATAAATTGCAAGTCACTATTTGAGCCCAACACTCTGGCTAACCACGGATTGAAAGTATTGGTGTAGATTTCAGACATATTACGTTTGAACAACATCGTCGGCCGTCGCAGTGAAGCTCGAATTGTATCGAGGTATTTGCGCTCTGTCAAATGGTTGTCTACAAGAAATTCTTCAACACTTTCATACACTTTCTGCTCCAGTATTGTATTTAAACGCTCAGCTGATTTCTGCATGGTAGCTTTTCTCGGATCACCTTTAGCGAGCGGCAACAGTACCATTGTCTTTCGCATTGGCCAATACGGGATTCTAAAGCGACACGTTGATTCTCCACGGTTGGTACAAGTAAACGTATGCTGGTGCGTTTAATTGGAGTACATCTCTGCAGGCAAATCTCCCCTCGATACGCTCGCCAATGTATTCATCAACTCAATTGTACGTGGCATATCTTCACTGATTGATTCTTTAGGATCATTGTTCAACCACAAGAGTATATGCGCATGTGGACTGCCTCGATGCTGGAACTCGATGCGCTTAAAGTAATCAACGACTCGATACCGATCACCAAATGGATTCGCCTTTGTCTTACTGCACAACATACTCATCAAAATGTCGACCAGTTTGTTAAACACAATGCAACACGTAACTGGATCTTCATTCACCAAATGACACCGCATTGATCTGCTAAGTGCCTCAACATTTTGCACATCTTTATACGAATCACTTAGGCGATGCAACACCGACAGCAAACCTGGCCAACGAATTTCATTTGCACTCAACGTAAGAAACACAGTAGGCTTCCCAAGCTGGCGCATCATTGCAAACAA
Organism: Magicicada septendecula; assembly: GCA_034769895.1. Taxonomy (NCBI): domain Eukaryota; kingdom Metazoa; phylum Arthropoda; class Insecta; order Hemiptera; family Cicadidae; genus Magicicada; species Magicicada septendecula. The sequence continues at coordinate 420,274,275 of CM068372.1, read as the reverse complement.
GTCACGCTTACGATCCTGCCAATACTGCATCGAATTTGGAATGGATTTAAGAAATGACAAATCCTTTTCCATGCAATCACGTATGAACTCCTTATCATTTAACATAGCACGAGTCACATTAACTGTGCTGGACGTTTTGAAAGTATGAAACATTCCCTCGACGACTCTCAATCTCAAGATTTTCATCGCCATATACAAGATGTGTTGTGGGGTCACACCTCGCCGATCTTTACGTCTAATTTCACTCGTGGCCATCATATAAGGAGTCACTCTTACACCATCTTTGTAGCGACGATCTATACCCAAGTAAATATTTGGAAACGACAATTCCTCGGCGTGTGTATCGTACACAATATTCAACGGCATACTGCGTTGGCCGGGCGCTATATCAAGACAGTTCTCGTTCCACAGAAGTGTATGTTGCCTGGCCACAATGCAAGCCGAGTCTAACACTGGTGCCTCTTCTACACAATCCCCATCATCGTCAATTCTGTCGACACATATATTGTGAAGCTTTAAATTTCTGTCGTCTCTTTAGCCCCGCGATGGAAGCCACTCTGTAATATTAACCTTTTTACCCCTCCTTCGCGTGAGTAAATATAGCCTCACGTTTATGTGCCACTCTGTTAAATAACCAGATTTACTGTGTATATGATTTAATAGGGTCTCTAATTTTGCAGTAATTATTATTGACAATTGATAAAGTTTGTTGTTATTATTAGCGATTTGGTTTATTGATTTTTCTAATTCAATTCAACCTATTGTGGAATCCGATGTAGATAAATCGGTTTACTTACTTTCGTCGTTTAATTAATGTTTAGTTTTTTATGAGTAAATGTTAACTTGTCGATCCGTTGATGAATGTAACTGATGCGGAGATCTCTTGAAGTCGAAATCCTCTTCTGTTAATATTGTCGTCTGTGTAAGTCAAAGTATTGTCTGGACAAAGTTTATTAATATAAATTACACTTCACGTACCTGTTTTGAAGTACTGGATGTTCAGATGTTCACAGTTAATTAATAAACTGTCAAGTTCTTGGTTGACCAGTATAGTATTACTGTAAAAGTTTTTTCAACACTTTAAATATTACTTGGGCGCCATATGGGGTTTTCCACAGAAATGTCCCATAAAATAAACTTCTGATTTAATAATTGATAGTATTGGTCTTTAATGACTCTATTAGTAATCAGTCATTTAAATTTGAGATTAATTTTAATAGTTTACTTGATAATTCACTGTTAAATACACCTCAGTGCTTGCAATACTGATTGCTGATTATTTATTAAAATAATTAATAACAAAGGTTGATGCTGTATAATACTGGTTGTTTATTATTACCTATTGAATTAGGTTGATAAATACATTCAAAAATAATAAATTACGGATCACAAGTCGTCCGGTTTAATTACTGGCCTAGCTCAGTTTTGAGTACAATGAAAACTCTTATTCTTATTAACAAAATATTTATCTTATTTAATTAAATACCTCAAGGGTGGTTTCTTTTAAGATACAGAATAGAACGTTATTTTCCTTCAAAAAAAACACTAATATGATATCATAATTTAGGTTAGACACCTTTAATAAATTTCAATTGAATAACGAGAAGTTCGTTTGTTAAAACTGAAACTGATTTTAGTTATACAAATTTTAATACATATACTCTTACTTCGGGATGTGATAATCCCTCTAAATAAATTTTGGTACAATGTTATCTACAAATAGTCTTATTGTTTTTGCGTCAGTACAAAGTGTGTTATGTTCTACGATTAACTGATGAAATGTAAACAAATAAATTTTATCACTGTACTACCTGGTTTTTTAATCGTATCGATTAATTTATAAACACATTAACGATCGGATTATAGTGATTGTTAATTCACTTCACTTAAATCGCACTTGGAACGAGAATAACCTTCTTACTAAACAGATAGTTGTCACCTTTTTAGGTTATGATTCTGTCTCGTTCAAATACACGCACTACTTGTTTAAAGTCACTACTACCTCTCGATGCACTCAGGTGAGATTATTCGTCTTCTCAGTGGTTAATTTCCAAAATTTACTTTAATTATTTCAATCTGTACTGTTGTTGTTGGTTATGTGATATAGACAAATGCAGAACGCATACGACTAGCTTGTGAAGAAAAATGCCAATGTCAATTTTTTCGCGCGTCGTCGATTGTATAGGATTCTCTCGATCGTCGCTAGGGTTCATTTTCGTTAAGTAAACTCGTTCGTGATTGGTACAAAATTTCTTCTTAGCTGGTCCTTCTCTTCTCTGTTACATTCATTTTATTTACTCATTTACAACTCTAATGGTATACTTCACCCTTCTGGTGTTCATTATGGTTATGGAACATTTTGTGATGTTACAATATTGTCCAACAAAGTTCCATCGATGGTAATTCCATACATATGGTACAACGGCTGTTTCACCAAGTACTGCAGCCATTGCATTACATTGGATTTCCGAACATACCCGCTGAAATATGACGATTTGTGCATTAATTTCCTCTTGATGTTAACATTTATCGCATAATCGTCGTCCAACTGTCGAGGCAATTGTTTCACCATATTGTTCACATCAACTGGAACATTTATTACTTGACCAATGATGCCATAACTGCCCTCGTGTCGAAGTCGGCGAATTTGCATGAAAGGCAGCCTAGGTGATATCAACCGTTCCTCTACCGACTCAACACTGGCAAAGTTTTAGGCCGGATCAGGATATTTGAAACCGTTAGACACACTCATGGATGAGATTTTATTAGTATCCAAGCATCGACGCCAATTTACACATGCTACCATAGCCTCCACTACTTGGTCGGGGAACTCGCTGCGCAAAATGTTACAGTGTTTAACTTTAACGAGCTTAAGATCCTTCTTGAGCCAAAGTCGATTACAAACATCACAACCAAGTCCAAATTCATTGTCAAAGAACATTTTCACAAAGTGGCGATCGCATGCAGCATACTTATTTGTCAAATCGAGCGAAAGGTCTGAACATTGACGGACCGATGTTACCGTCCGTACGAGTCTCAGTATTGTCATCCTGCATATCAATGGAATCGTCGTTGCTTTCTACGTCTATTGGACCACTTTCCAAATCGACACGATGACGAAGTGCTAGGTTGCTCCAAACGTTGTACGCACTCGCTACTTGTACTGGGCGCTCCACTTCCACCATCCAAATTCGAATTCTGGCGTCTTCTTTCCAATTCCTTTTGTTGCAATCGACATAGCCGACAACGTTCTATATTTGTAAGTTGTGGTGCACGCATTTTGTTCGGAGTTCCAGATTTTACAGCCTTCTTTCTCTTCTGAGGCGCGGCATTTTCACAATATCTCTATATTTTCTGCTTTCCAATGTTAATTTTATATTTCTTGTGTTATTAACGTCTAACTCACGTTCTCAGCTCTCCGTAGACACCTCGATCACTAAAATCGACCAACTCGTTCCGGAGATACAACTGAACTGAGCGCGCGCCGTGCCCACACAAGCCCAAATTTAGACCCCCACGCGCAGCGCTGTGACGTCACCGCGCAACCCCCCTCCGCTCGCGACAAACCATTTCCGGTAGTCGACGAAACGGGCTATCCAGTCATAGTTTTAGATGTTCTGTAATCCTTATAGTTTTTGCACACGAGGCCCTCGAAAGTACACAAATATTGGTCGCGGCAAAACCTTACATGACACTGAGAACGAACCATAAAAAGTTCATTCGCATTCACATCAAAATAAATAGATATTATGGTGACATTTTTCCTCATTTTTGTAAGTTATCCGGTTTGCTGTCGGGCCAGGTTTCTTGTTGTTATAAAGGTCGGTTTTAAAACATTTTTAGGTTACTAGAATCTAGGCCCATTAAACAGTACCCATATTCAGTTATAATTCACGAAGCACGAGTTGGACTGGAGTTGCAGACGTGACTGGATAAACGTTAAATGACACTATTATATACCGACACTGAACCGCAGGTTTAGAATCGAACGCATGGCGGAGGAAAAAATAATATTTTTAAATGAGTACATTATTATTTGACAACGAGACAACAGTTTGGAATCGAACGCTTGGCAACTGTCAAAAACGTGCTCTTGTAGAGACAAAGAATCGCATATTTTATACGTACGAAGAAAAAGAAGAAATATATTTACAAGCGTTGACCACGTGCGCGACATTACTAAAACGTTATTGTAACAATGTATTAATGTCCGACGTACAGCAGCGGAGCATCGTTAAGTGAGAAATAATGTCGGTGCAAATTCATCTAGCCGCAATAACCATACATAATTACGTTTAATTTATACCGCAGACACTGCGTTGCCAAATATCAGCACGCCGACAGCGACAGTTTCCTGTAATTCTCAGGTCTTCAACACCGACAGCGGCTCAGACAACATGCACTCAAAGATTTATTAAATACGCTGAATTTATTGATCGCATTAACCATGATTTGCGAGAGTGTACCCGACGACACGAACAAGCCGAAGGCGGGGCCACTGAAGCGTTAAGACGACCGTTTAAACGATCTTTATCGTATGTTCACCGTGATTTGTTGGTATTTACTGTTGCCTACCAGTAAAATGATGTACTGTTACTGGCCAGCGGCTAGACTTAAAGCTTCCTTAGCAAGCAGTCGGGATTGCAACGTTGGCGATATCGTTTGGTCGACTGCAATCGAAGACTTCGTATTGGACGCGGCTTTTCGGTGTCACCATCAAGTGTCATCCTCATGTTCTGCCCACAGAACCTGCAAGTGACCTAGGATTGACACGGTGGAGACATCTTTATCGTATACTAAGCCTTTGCAATTGGACAGATGGTACTGACAAAGTTTGGCCAGCAGCTGTAAGAGAGAGAGGACAATGCTGACATGCTCGTGTACGTAGAACGAAAGCAAGTCAAAAGCGCAAACATTACCTTCAAGTGAAGGAATTGTACAAGGATAGACAGACAGCCGATAAACAGATGTAATACTAGAAGTCAAGGTTGTAGACCTTCATTTTAACGTGACTGACAATTAATCCGTTTAGGCTTACACATTACAAACACTGTCTCTTTCTGATAGGGATGGAATAAAAATTCTTATATTGTAAGCGAGAGTAGGTGTTTTTATTCGTATGAAATCTATGCAGATAAAATATAGGCTTACTAAGCTACAAAATGATATAAACTATGCTGAAGCCAAGTAAACTGAAGGTATATGAAAATCCATTGAAGGCATACAGATGTGTGGACCTGTGGAGTAACCAAGATTCGCTTCTGGTGGAGGGGGGACGACTAGCTTGAAGGTTGGGCTCCCCATTTTCTTGTCGGCAATGAGAAATTGAGGATACTTCCTATATAATTTTATAAATACTCGATTATAAATAACTATTATAATAAACCACGCACTTTATACAAGTTTATCAAAAACGCAAATTTAAAACTGAGATAATTTCTACTATATTCGTTATCTAAAACGCAGATTTAAAAATGAGTCAGATTGTAATAATTTAGAGGTGTGTCACGTTTGATTTGGATAAAAATTAATGGAACTAAAGGTATTTAAATATCGTTAAATATTTGTTCCCGCCAAGTCATTGCCACTGCCTCAGATACGGGCATCAGTACCATAGCGTATTCTGCCTAAATCAGAAGAGACAGACAACGAATTCGTAACATAGACATTAACAATTACTATGTATTCTAAAGGTTAGAATACAACTCTCCGTATACTTTCCTTATTAGGAAATTTAAAACAAACAGTTAGGTTATTGAATTTTTCAACAGAGAAATAACAATTGTATATTTATTTGATATTTTTGTTTTATAATTACGGACTATTTAATAGAGGATAAAAGAAAATACTTGCAATTTTTATTTTATTAGTTATTAACTATATTATTCAAGTATATCATTTTATTATATATCAGTATTCAAGATAATGATGAAGTACAAGAAGATACCTGATCAGTATTTTAGCCACAACTTAGCGAATTTTTATCGTACAAAAATGTCACGGATCGAAGAGAACTAAATACATTTTTTTAATTTATGAATATTTTTTGTCTTCAAGTCTTTGAGTAAATCAACGTGAAGAGTAAGGGTTAAAGAAAATATGGAAACGGGCTGATTTGGAATGTTCTATCTCGGTTAATTTCTTGGTTTTCTTTGTCCATGACGTGGACAACCGGTTCAGGTTATAAGGTAAAACTTTTAGTTTTTACCCATAAAAAACTTTATGTTCCGAGTCGGTAGTGTTTACTGTACTCGGATACTCGGTAGAGTAATTATACTCGGTTAACTGTTACTGAAATTAAACGTAATAAATCTCGTATCATTAGGAATCGCTTAATTCTTAATTTGTATTCTTAACAAATCTTGCGGAAATGAGAATTTCTGAAGACATAGTGAAAAATTCCATTTTTTATGCCTTTTCGGTTTAATTCAAGGATGTTGTGTTCAAGTAGCTTTTTGATTCGTATTAAATTACGTTATTTTTAATCCATTCCAACGTTCTTGTAATTTCTCCGAATTAAGTCAAGAAGCTGCTAATCTAAGCTAAAATGATGTTTCAAACTGTAGAGGACTCATTATATAGGCAACCCAGTAAGGGGAAGTGTGTCTGCGCGAAAGACAATGGTAGAATAACAGACTCTGGCGTCGTCTTCTGGCGAGTGCCTTATATTCTTTTTACAGCTGGTAATATGTACATTATTTGCTAAATGTTGAGTAATTATCGTTATTTAAAAAACTAGAACTTTAATTTATTAATTTACAAATGTTATAATTCTTTTTATTTCTACAATTATTTAAGACTTTAGATTAATACACGCAACTGGCTTAGAAATATATCTACGTTAAGCGATTATGAAAATTAGCTGAAAGTTTTAATAGCTGATAACCCCCGTCACTAGTTACGAGACTTGATACAGATAAACAATTTAGAATACTCGAACGCAAAATCCTGAACAAAATTGATCAGCTTATCAGAAATGATAAGGGATAATAATAATGAATTTCTATCGGCTCACGCGACATAAGAAGCTGATATAGCACGGTTCGTGAAAAGTTGAAGAATAAATTCTTTTGAGTCATGTGAGAATCTGAGAAAATTAAAATATAGTATCAAACCGGAAACGAACGAGAAAGAGAAGACAACAGAAAACTGACTAGACGATGTGGAGGATAATTTGAGGCATATGACAGTGTGAGGATGGAGAAGGGTATGGACGGTGAGAGAACGGAATAGAAGAATACCATTGAGAAAATCTAAACCAAAATGGATTGTGAAGCCAATATCTGACGTCGTCATCAGAAGGCGCATTATGTTCGTAGTGACTGGTAACTATTCCAATGGTAAGAAACAATTTGTAGAAAACGTAATTTATAACTTCGCTTTAAAAGATTTTAACTTTTGGTATGGGAAGTTCACTTCATGTCGTTCCCTGTGTGAATATTAATTTTACTTTCAGTATTAGGAATAGCAATGTGTACATTAGTTCCTTGTATAGGTCTATGCATTACACTAGATAAAAAACTAAAGTAGATGGAACACGTTAAGAAAATAGAAAAGAAGTAGGCTTTATTTTATACATATAGAAAATTGTGTACTGACTTCTGTGAAAAAATACTCAGTTGTCAATAAATAACAATATATTATGAATAATAACAATAAATAGCAATATGAACGGGAGAAGCGAGTTCTCAGTTTTAACTCGACCGTTTGCCATTTGTCTGCCTGTCTATTTGGTCTGCGTCTCACGATAACTTATGAACGTATCAATTGAGGTTCGTAAAAGTTGGCACGCCTGTCCATACTTGTGCCCTACAAAACTCAGTTGTTTTTTATTGATCGCCAAAAATAGGCGACCAAGAGACAAAAATGTGATTTGGCTGGCGTTCAAATTCTTAAAAAATTCCAAAAATCCATTTGGCATATCAAGTTAAAGGAAATTTTAATCAAAATAAAAATTTAGAGTTCATTTTTGAAAATTCCACAACTTTGAGACGCCGGGGCCAAAAAGTGTAAGAAAAGTTTGATAAAATTGAAAAAATCATGTGGGACATCAAATTAAATAGAATTTTAACTAACCTCTGAATGTTGAGTTAAGTCTTGGAAATTTCAAAATTCTAGGACTCGAGAGTCTAAAAAAAGAGATCGATCAAAAATTTGAAAAATGCGAAAATCCTGTAGGGCGCTATAACCCAAATCCGAATGTTTCGAATTTTTAATGTTTATTGTATGATCGTGTGCTCTACAATTGTCATATTGCTGAAGAAATAGTAGGGAAATTGGAAATTTTGTAATTTTTCCTATAATTTTAAAATTATGTATTATCAAAATTTATGTAATAATTAATGTACTTCATTCAAAATAGTGAGCGAGTTCTGCAGCTCAGGAGATTGCAACTGGTTATATACGCGCAGATTCTGAAAGCGGTCTGAACATACTGCGTTCAACTCTAAGTGTGTGTTAAACACAAACATAACTTGTATAAATAGAATTCAAACTCTGTAAAACTAATTTTATCAAGGAATACCGTCGTTATTACTACCGTAACAGCGATGTTCGTTGGGACTCAGGTATCACCAATGTTGCTAACAAGCTCGAAGTGCGTCTACACCAGCGTGACAACTTGTGAACATTGAAGACGATCAGGGTTTTTTAAACTTTGTAGTTTCCGATATGCAGACCACTACAAAAACATTGTAATAACGACTATAGTGCTTTCGGTACTTAAACAATCGTCAGGTGAAACCAAGTATTTCTAACTGGTTCAGACCTGTTTAGATTAAGTCGCGAAAGCAGTGTAGTGAAGTGTCCATGTAGTGCTAGTGCACTGATGTCAGCTGTATATTTAAAACATCTTGGATTTCGTTGTCCATGACGTGTCCGTTACTTAACTAAAGTTATTTATTTAAAACATCAGTGGTAGGAATTAAGGTCATAAGTAGGTCTGTTTAGTTTTCTAAGATTATCGTAAATTAACGATCGGTCCTCAAGAACGGGTTTTAATGAAAACGCTGGTGCGAAGTGTTTTTAGTTTAGACCTCTATGCTTCTTATAAGTTTTATTTCTATCTCTCATAAGTAACGCTGTCTCTCTTCCGAAGTATTATTCATAGTACGTACATCCAAAGATTAACTTTTCTTGCGAGCCCCTTCAGATATCGTGTTTCTTACATTACATTTCCTCAACATTTCTAATTTTCGGATGAAATGAGATTGTTACCTCTTCATTTCAAATTCATGTTCTAAGAGATTTTCACAAGTCCATCTCGTATTCTTAGTTTTCAGTTTTAACTACTTGTTATTCATTTAACTAGTTTCACTCGTTTTCAGGTTATAACTTCCACAGTAGAGAAAGCATGTCAGCATATGAGACATGATGACGTAACACTTAATACATAAATATGATAATGGCAACAGTTAAAAGTTGGAAATAAAGTTGGCTGACTAAACGTACATTGTCTACATTATGTGACAACGCTGTAGTATTGTTCCATTTGGCCCTGTTTAAATGTTTCCACGTTTTAATATAAATTATATAATAATCCCACAGAGAAAACGTTATTTTAAAACCCGGTTGCATTATTTGAACAGCTGTGGCAGTGATTATTTGTTTAATAAGTCTTTAATTGCAAGTAATCTGTTACTTGCACGGTAAAGCATTCCTGCTGTAAGTGAGGTCATGCCCTCCTGCACTGCCTTCTTGATTTATTCGTAGTCTGGAAGAATTCAACGCTCGTATTTGTCACTGTCTCACCTATTTTAATTGATACATCAGCCAAAAGATCACGCTGGCATTGGGCCCGCGTTATCCGCACCAGCGTAATAAATCAATCAGACCTTCTCCTATTTCTTCTTCTTCTTCTTCTTCTTCTTCTTCTTCTTCTTCGTAGCAAGCAGTTTATATAGATGTGAATTGAGTTTTAAGTCACAGCTAATTATTTCATTATTTTTACAACGTCGCTGGAGTGTTTACAGATAAATATATAGAATCGCGAGCTAGCGAGGGAGTGAGAAACAACATATAGTCGATCTCTCTTATGGCGTTATTGTACCACACGCTGTCAGTCGGTTCGTTATTCTGTCTTCGATGCAATCGCGTCGCGCTCTCAAATCAGTTAACAGGTTCGTTTCCACACACGTGTTCGCGAACTAATAACACCAGCACGTTCTGCCTCAGCAAACTCATACAGTTTTAGACTTTCTTTATCTTTTAGTCCAGTCACGGAGAATACAATAAAGTCTCATAGACGTTCCTTACTGAATGCAAATTTGTGTGGCTTTAGCTGAGAAAACGCTTCGAAGGTGGTGAAACAATGTTGGTCTGTGTCGAGTATGTAGGCTAAAAACGATAAAACGCTAAAATATGTTCTAATTTTTGCAATAAAAAATTTCTGAAAATTTGTTCTGATTCTGACAAACTGTTTTTTACATGGAATGGTTTTCTCGTAAAATGCGACTGAACCGGTTTACGTTCTCATCAAAAACCGGACGAATGAAAAGACAAAATTTTTTTATAAAAGTTACTGTAATGAAGAGTTGTTGTACAAGGACTATTTAGGAAAGAAACTTCACGTTTTCGTGATCCTTATTTGTTAATAATCAGTCCCTGTTTCAGGAGAACATAAATAGGCCTACATTTATTTTCTTTAAATTCTGAAATTATTTAATCGTTTGTAAAATAAAAAAAGGACTGATAAAGGACTGATAAAATGGCTGGAGTGCCTTTGTTCTTAATATCATAATGTTCTTATATCATCATTTGCTTAATACAGTATTTATCCATACAAAAACATTAAAACCATATTCAGGTTGAAAACAGTAAACATTACATCGACATCAAAATAATTTTGTTATACAAGTTTCACTATTTTTTCCTGTAGGTTACATTTTCAGACTCAAAGTTTTATAACTAGATAAACCGTCTCAGACACACAATATAATTGCTGTGTAAACCTTGATAATGTGTACTGTAGAATGAACTGAAATCTTATTTCTTTGAATTCAAGAATTGTAGACTAGGGTTTTTCGTAACGTTACGTGCATATGCAGCGCCTTTTCTGGAAATCAGAAACTATCTACAATGTACGAAGTAGGTACATATACTTTAGAAACGTTTGATCACAGTACACCTACACTCTATGCGTAAAAGGTACACTGTTTGAGTTCTTTTGCCTGTTTCCCCCTCGTCGTTATTATAAATTAAATGATAGTATTAAAGAATAACTAAGAATACGTGAAGTAGTTTTCTTTAAAATTGTCCTGATTTTATGTAATTGCAATGGTTTGTAAGACGTTATCAATGTTTAAGGATCAGTGCACTTGAATTTTGATGGCAATATTCCTTGAAACTGTGTTCTGCCACGATTAGAAAGCGGTTATATCACATTTTACATTAGAACCAATGAATGAAGAAATTTTTAATCTTTTTATTATTGTGTGCACTGTATGTTCTACAAATTTGTTTAAATCGCATTTAGAATAAGGGAATTCAGGGTAATATGAGCAATGAGGGGAATATGAGCAGAGTTAATACTTGATCATATTGTCAAAGAGGGTAAGTTATTTCCCCGTAGTTTTGTGTTGGCCACGCTATTTGGATTGTTATTGTGCAGTGTTGAAAGTGGCACCACGCTAGATCTCACCTTTGCTTAGTTAAACGTAGTTTAAGCTGAGTAGTCATTTTAACTTATTACGAATTTGTCTCCATAGTTATTCAAGCATATAAATAATTAAGATTTAATTACCAATATATTAGTGCTGTACAAAATAGTTAATACTGTTGTCGTAAATACTGTTTAAAAGAAAGTGGTCGGTATATGTTTGGCTGAGAGCAATGCAGGCTATGTGCTTATGTCTTAAGTTTTATTATGGCTCTACACTCGGGAGAATATGAGCATCTTAATTTACTTATGGAATATGGCCGATGAGCGGGATAATTTCCAAAACTGTGAAAAAAGTGTCTGTACAAGCCACTCGTGTAATTTCTCCATTGCCAATAGTTAAGTGAGCAACAAGTGTACAGGGAGAAAGCAAGGAACTTCTAAGGAACTAACGTCAGCTGATTCTATTAAAGAATTTAAAATAAAAAGACAAAACGAGGAGGAATATTTTTAAACAATTCCATCAACATATTTGTTTCTTCGCGGAAAATAATTAAAGAGGATAAGGATGCCAAATGCCCTGTTTGCAGTGGTCAATATTCAATGGAGATAACAGTAGGCAAAGTGGTACAGCGTGCAGAGTAAAATTGGGTCAACGAGCTGTGAGTCGATTATGTTTGTGGTGTTTTGTATATGTTTACTGTACACAGTTTTATATTTATCATCAATTAAAACTTAAAAAACTAGATTATTGTTTATGATTAAATACATTTTTAATTAGCTTCAAAAACTAAGTTGCTCATATTCCACCGAATTCCCTTATCTGTTTTGTACTTCACAACGGCTGTATGTACAAACTAGAGAAAGAATCATTCACCTGTACCATTAAGTGTAGAAAAACAAGAAAAGAAGGAAAAAGAAGAAGAAAAAGAAGATGACAGAATTAATCAGGCAGATATCTGTAACCGGAAGTGCATGCCGTAATATGAGTTTTATCGAGCGGTGTTTAGTGTACTATTGTTAGACTAACTAAAGCGATAATGTTGATTTTTATTTGAGAAAACAAAACGCCTTATTGAGAAGCAGTAAGCTGCTTCCACGCGTCCACCGTAAATCTGTAAAAATGACAGCTGACGACAGAGCGTAGACTTTGTCTACCCTAATTGTACAAGGGATGTTTTTCTTTTACCCTTCAGAGAAAAGACAACAATCTTATTAACGATAAGAGGCTAGACAAAACATAGTGTCGCTTCTCTCTGTGTGGAGACACGCACGCACGCACGCAATAAAGATTATCATACGCAGTGCTTAGCGGGGCAAAGGCAGAGATACACATGTGAACCACATGGTGGATGTAGCGCAATAATTGCCACACATGTGGTGTGCTCCGGATCAAATCGTTGTTTCTTACTCACAACAACAAAAAACCGTGTTTACCCCTCCTTTGGGTTTAGATATCTTCATAAATAGAAATAAACACGTTCTCTGCCTTCTTTATTTTAGCGGTTTGTAATTCCAACGCAGGTGCTTGCTTGCTTGATGCACTTTAACAGCTTAACTGTCTTCGTTTTGCGGACGATACAATTTTAATAACTGTTGAGTTTAAAAAGATGAAGATATTTTAAACAAATTTGACGAAGTTTACAGGGCAATTGACCTGAAGATGAATTTACAAAAACTAGATGTAAGACGACTGAATCCCAAGTGAGTAGCTGGCTATTCGGTATCACAAAACATAGTCAGTGAAAATTTTATTTATCGTGGCCACGAAGCTAAGAGCGCAGTATACCTGTATATCTATGGAAGACAACTTTGGCAGCGTACTGGGACACTGGCAGACGTATTCAAGGTATTTGTCAGTGCAGCATGCGGAGTACGCCTCACAGAGACTTCCGGATAGGAAGAAAGGAAAAAGGGAAATTGATAGGGTAATAGGGGAATTGATTCTAACTTGTCGAACAGTTCAATACCTGTTTTCGACTCGTCTACTGTTTTCTCTGACCAGGCGACGGTCACGATGATACGGAAGCCGGGTAAAGACCCCAAGCTGGACGACAACCTTCGCCCTATTAGGTTGTTGCCAGCCACCGCGAAAGTTTTCGAAAGCTTGGTACAGTGGGTAGTATTGGATCGCCTAAAACGGTTCGATACTCTGACCTCCTTGCAATTCGGATTCGTGCGGGGCACTCATCGACGCATAAGTTGACGCGTTTTGTGGAGACAGTTGCCGAAGTCGGAACAGACTGCTGATGTCTTTCTTGATGTCGAGTATACTTTCGATCTTGGCTGCCATCCTAGACTTCTACACAAATTTAGGGAAATTCTGCGATCGGACTAGTAGTTTCATCTGGTCACTAGCTTTCTTCGGAACAGGAGTTTCCGCGTGAGAGTGGATGGCACTCTTTCTTCGGAAAGAGCATTACCGCTGAAGTACCTCGGGGCAGCGTCTTAGATTCCCTGCTTTTTCTGTGTACGTCAACGACGAGGCCAGGTTGCCTGAGACCCGGTTGATCATGTTCTCCGACGACAAGGGAGTGTGTATGCTGTCGCTCGTAGTAGTTCTGAAATGGTCGTTATGTGGCTCCAGGAACAGCTGGACGAATACGTTGAGTGGGCGGAGAAATTGAGAATCTCCATTAACGCGGCCAAGAGCATAGCCGTAGTCTGCTCCAGACGTAGGAAGCTCCCTCCCAGACTCTACATAGGCGATACCCGACTCCCTGGTCTTCTGGGCTTCACCTGGCGTCCGTCTATATCAACTCCGTCCTCTGCTCTGCTCCACCGCGTAGGCAAACTCAACGTTACCACCTATGTACCACCGATGGTTACCTACGCGATACCAGTATTGGATGTGTGTACGACGTAGGCCTACATTAGAAGCACGAATAAAATACTACTGTTCAAACAACGTAATTTAAAATAAAGACCGAATGCACAGATCTTATAGTAATGTATGTTTCCTACAGATGAATTACAAAACAGAAAAATGATGACATTAAAATTATAGAAATCCTATGAGATATATATAAATGCATTTGGAGCTATGTGATAGGAGTGACAGGGAGAGAAAGGAAAACGCTTAGGCCAAGTGGATAACCTAACTAGAAGAGGCATTATGATATACAGAATTACGGGAACGAAGTAGAGGTGGGATGGACATTAGACTCGTTGTGAGGTTGGGTGACGAAGTAAACCAAGAGTACCGTGATATTGTGATCTGAAAAATATTTCTTCTGGAACTCTCACTAGAGGCTGACTGACGATGTTTTCGCTCAGTATTGGACGGGGAAAGATAAAGTGCGAGATGAATCAATTTAATTAGTTTACAGAAGTAGTGGAATCGGTCGAGAACCTTCTAGTGACATAAGCTTACTGCAGTAATCTTACTATCCTGTTCCATTACTTTATTTCTCTGTCTCCCTTTCTCTTTCCTTGCTTTACACAGGAGCGCCCAAGCGCGCGCCCACACACAATATAAAATTAGGCCTGTCTCATCTTCTGTTTTCTTAATCTTAGTATAAATAGTAGCTGTAAGAGTGTTTTCAGTTTGGCATGAGCAGTCTATAGATAGCCGCACACTAATTAGAAACATGCAGTTGATGAAGTGCGACACGCACAAATAAGAGGTTCCATTTCTTTCGAACGTCATCTCTCATTACTGTGTGTATAGCGGCTTTATGCGTCAACATACTAATAGGCGTACTAGTGGACTAGTTCACTGAACTGCACAACTCGCTCACTATTTTGAACGAAATGCATTTATTATTAGGTAAAATCAAATTAATAAAGTTTAATATTTTAAAGCTGCACGTAAAGTTTTTCATACTTACGATTCAAGCAGTAGCCGAGAAACGCCACAAGCAGGTGACCTCATATATCGTTTCTTACATTTTATATTTTGTTTTCTAATTCTGTTTACAAATTTTATGTGTTTTATCCAGATAAAGAGTTTACAAATAATATGCTTGAGTAGCATGCCAAATATCCAAGTTAATTATTCTATATGCAAAACAAAAATTTACGGTGTATAATGGACTGAAGTCGCTTTAAAATGCCCCACGTAAGACTTAAATTTTGACTTTAATCTTTGACCCGTGGTGACCCTGAAGTTGAAAAAGTAAACATGACAGTCGGATTTGGATCAAAATTCCTTTTAGTCTGACAGGCGGTATGGATTTCCTCAAAATGTTGACCACTTTTTCTCAAAATGGATTTTCTCAAAATGTAGCCCAACTGAAAACTATATTCACATTTTGTTTAAAATTCTCTTTAGTTTCGCATCCTCACTTAGATTTTGTAATAAAAAAATGTATCGCTTTTTTGAGATCTGTTGTCAAAAAATTTTTGAAATTTTCAAAACTAAATGCTACATTGGGATTTGGGTTAAAATTCCTTTTAGTCTGACAGCCAGCTGGATTTTTACAATTATCTCAAAATTTCTATCCCTTTTTTGGGGCCTGGGGTCCCAAAATTTTGAAATTTCCATAAATTAATAATGTATTCAGGTTTCGTTTAAAATTCCCTTTAATTTGATACTCCACATTAATTTTTGACCCCCACCCGCCTATTTGTTTGTAGGATTAACCGCAAAATATTATAGAGGTAAGTAAGCTATGTAGAGAAAGTACACGCATGCCAAGTTTTAAGAAAATCCGTTGTTGCGGCACATACCCCAAACAGATAGACAGGGAGAGAGACAAATACCAGACGGTCGAGCTAAAACTGATGACTCGGTTCGTTCATTCAATAATTACAGTATAATAAACGAGTTGAAAGTCTCCCGCCAGTCTACATCCATAGTCATAAAGTTTTCCTTGACGTTTCGACCCAAACGTCAGTCGTCGTCCTTAGGAAATGGAAGTGACGATGAAAGAACTTGTTAAGAGACCAAAGAACGAGCACTTGCCACTCTTAAAAACTTATATGGTATTTGCCTGCACTTATTCAGAACCACATTAACTCTGCAGCAGATTATTCATTTTCATCGAATTGTCGAATACCCGATTCACCAGAGGTAACAACAGCAACTGTAGAAAAATGTAACCCTTTATTTGATACTTTATTATGAGATAAGTTCTTTATCTTCTCAGAAGTTTTTTATACCTCCCTGCAATAAAGAGTTTACTTTTTTATTATATTTAACGGTTAATGTGATATGTGATATCAAAAAACATTGTTTTTTAAAAATATACAACGAAGAATCGTTTCAGTGTCACCTCCATCAATTCTGCTTTCCAAAAGTTTATGAAAATCTGTAATCTCACTTTAAGTTTATATATTTGTAACTCAGTGAAAATTTAACCTTTCTTTAACCGCTTACAACTATGGTATGGTACCTTGACCTTTAGGTTTATTGTCATTATAAATCATTAATTAAAGTTAGTACTTCAATATTGTATGCTACATGAGCTGATTTTATATATAAGTTTTCAAATTATCTTGCCTTGTTGTTAATTCCGCGTTCGTACCGTTTGGACCGTTCTTCAGGGTCGAACTCTGTTCGATGGGTAAACATTATCTGCTAAAAGCCTCTCGGACTCCTCTGTTGTCATAATTTTTTCCTTGACGATACTAAAAATCGGCGATCGTCCTCGGATACAGAGAGCGGTGGTTGAAAGACGTTTGACAAAGCTTCTGGGCTCGAACGTCAAGTAAAAAGTTACGTGCATGGAGAAGTCCGGCAGGGTTACTATACTCGTATATCGTGTACACCCATACTAAGAGCCTACAGCTTCCTCATGCCAGTAAAACAATTTTTAACGTGGACTTTCTCGAGCAATGAGGAACCTAGATGAGGTCGGCTCATGTTCACTCATGATACGGCTGGGAGCAGTAGCGGACTAAAGAGGTGTCGTGGGGGGCGGACCGCCCCGAGCCCCACTTAGCAGGAGGCCTCCAGGTATGGAAAGTTTTAAATTTATTTTCAAATGTTCTATTGTCACGTTCCGAAACGCAACACTAGGAGAGGTCCAAGATTTAATCGGTCGATTCCAAAGATTTTTTCATATTATTTTGAAATCTACCTTACAACCCTACCTCATAAAGTGTTTACAGATATTAAAAAAAAACTTATAAAGGTAAGTTTATTATTAGAAATACATTCATACTAAAAAAGTAGCGTCAGTTGTATCAGGCGTCAATGCCTCATCGCTCAGTCGAAAGTTGCAAATTGAACCCCAAACAGAACGGACGGCAACGGCAACGGCAACGGCTGCGACTCAAGAAGGCCGTGCCTTGATACGAAAATGTAAATGACTGGATTAAATACCGGGCGGTAACATGTAGTCCTACGCTAAATGAGTTTACACCAGTGAACAATATTTTACATTTCAGGACACCAACAATTTATTTCAAATCTCTCATCAGAATTTTTTTCGAACAGTGGATAATTCGGAGTGCGGAAATCGGGTCAGTTACTCGAACGAACGAATTCACAAAAAAGTGCATCACATGTGTGAGTGAACAAAACCGTGAGTGACATCGAAGACAACAGCACGTACAACTGTACAGATATTATAAAGTATGTAATAAATTTGTTGCATTCTATAAATAATACTACTGTACTTCTATTATTTCTTTAAACTTTATATTTACATTATGAAATCGGATTTTTATTTCAAACATTACTACTGCTTCTTATAAAGTTTCCTAACTAGATGTATCAGTACAGTAATTAGACAATAAATATATAACGGTACAGTGTTTTTGCTGTGTATTACTTAAAGATAAATTGGATTATAAACACCCGTTTTATGGGAGGGGATCACAGAAAGGAACCCGCCCCGGGCCTTCACTGGCCTAGGTACGCCACTGGCTGGGAGTTCCGGTTCTGTACGTAACGCGTCACAGAAAGCTTGCCCCATCGTTGTCGAGGTAGCTGCTTACAGTTTGTAAATCGGACGATTCGCTGTGATGTAGATATACGAGGAATGATCGGAAGTTCGTGCTGTTTGTGGAATAATCTGCGCTGAGCGGTGAGGATGTCCGATTCAAAAACTGTCTTTGTCGCGCCGGTTTACCTGTCTGTAAAAACTGTAATTCTAAGTCTGTAGCCTTATCGGAGGCAGAGTTTACATTTGACAGCTGATAGAGTATGTTGTGTTTTCGTGTATTTGGCGACTATTTTTAAAATTCTACAATTTTAATTCTACAATTCTACGATTCAAGGAATTGCATTAAATTTTATGTAAAGAATAAGATTTCACTACATCGTTACAGTATTGGAGAAGGCTTTAGGCAAGTCTAGCATTCATGAAATAGTGGTTTGCAAACAGTATAAAAGCTTCAAAGGAGCTCGTGAATGAATTGAACATTGTGACAGGAAGGTGATAACTGAGTATTGGGTTTTATCTCTATGTAGTACGGTCAATAAAGAGTAGTGTTCGGGCAATTTACTCCACTTGCGGAAGGCATCGGTAGAAAGCGGATACCGTTTATTCAGGGAAATGACACGCGCCAATTGTTTGTACAAGAATTTTAAGTAAGAAAACATCGTTAAGATACTGCAACCGCCGTTTTCCCCAGACGCATCCCAATGAAATATTTTACGAATAATAGGTTAATAATTTAAAAAAAAACATGAAATGACAACATTTCGCAATGTTTACGACTATCAAAGTTAACGACTATCAAACGACTATCAATACGACAAAGTTAACGACTATCAAACTGTTTTGGATATAGAACAAAATTGTTGAGCTTGTTCAAGGATACACCAAAAAGTGTATTCCAGAAATATTTTGAAGACTGGAAAAAACGTTAGCATAATTGTTTTATATCCAACAGACATTACTTTCAAGAGAACAGTTTTAATATAGATGAGTGAAAGTTTTTGAAATAAACAAAAATTGCATGAATTTCCTGATCTAACTTCTTACACGATAAATTCTGTGTGAATTAAGGCATTCTCACTAACTGAATTGATAGATCTACGTTTGAAACATGTGGATATATGATGGACATGTGAAGTAAGCGAAAGACGTTTTTCACTACAGATTTTCATAATTGCGAAGGGAAATTAGCTATAAAAGTATAGTTGGGTGCATAAACACTGGTATTCTCCAAAATAACAAATATTTTTATGTTACGTGACCGTTTTGTTACGTGAATGGGTGTTCGAATATGTTCTTCAGAATTGCGCAGCGATCGAAGCTGTGAATTTTAGTTATTAGCATGAAAAATGAAAATAGCCAAAGTAGCCAAAAAAGTTGGGAACGCGAAAACAACTAAACGAATTAAGATAAGTACACTAAGATAAATTACGAGACTGAACAAGAAATAGAATATGTTGAAAAAAACAATCCGGGGAAGTATACTGAAAAATAAAAAGAGAAAATTGTAAAGTAAGGAGCACATTGCATACTTCGTATTAAAAAATGTGTTACTGCATGCAAAATGTAACAACGGCAACAAAAATAGGATAGCTTGTTTAATATTAGGCCTAATATTAAATGTGTTTTGCTTTATGGTTCAGAAGGTTGGAAAACAAGTTAAAAATTTTTTGTGTTCTTCTGTTCTTCCTAAGAGTAGATTTTCTATATTTTGATTCGGCTAAATCGCTTGCAGATCTCTTATTGGTATATGATTTCTTATTTTGTCTCTTCTAGTTATACTCTGATCCATTCCTTACGATTCGTCATACTTGATGTTTGTAATCTACGAGGGCAATTGTAAAATTAACCTCTGATTGGGTGATTACAAAAACGGTTACCATAGCAACACGCCACATACGCAGTGGCGACCATATCACTATCCATTTACATTGTTACAAGTGAATCGGCGGCCAATTTTGTTTATTTCAGTTCAAGCAGTGACCGACGAAACACAAACCCTATCATTGCCTCTACCGCCAGCTGTGCATCGTGATATTTGTTAAACCGTCCCATCGTCTGCTGAATATTTTCGAGATTGCGCGCTGGACTACGAGGTTCTCGGTAGATGGAAAGGCGTGATCGAAACCGTCCAGCGTTTCGGGGCCTTGCGTCAACCGGCGGTCGTCCCGGCCAGTCATCTCCGAATCAAAGTTACGAGGTGCCGATTGTCGAGGTGACTTATTAGGCAGTCGATCCCTCGACTGAGGTCGAGAGTGTCGCGTAGGGCATATTTTGCCTACTCGAAGGTTACGAACGTCAGGAAAGTTCATAAACGGGACTTCGGCATCCGAATCAAAACTAGTAGACCTGAAATCAAAACAGATATTACCTGACCGAGTTCGGACAAGGGGGCATTATGTCACCGAGATAAAGGTTTGGCCGGATACTGGGCACTTTGAAACCCATGATGATTACATTAAGTCATTAGTAGCGTTATCTCTTTTTGGGTACTTTGGTGGCAGCGTTTTTCAACGGGGCACTGCAAAAGTTGCTGCAACGATATAGGAAGTGCATATTTGATGGTATTATATAATTATGTGAAAAATTAGTAAGGACATGTATGTAACTTTTGTAGGTAATAAAATATTTTTCTCTATTTTTAATATTCCTTTACCATTTAACCGGAGATTAATTTTAGAATAGGTATAATAGGCACTTTTTATGTGGTTCAGTAGTATCTAACTCTCACTCCCAAAAATGTTTTGTATACTGTAAATTTCACCTGACCGCGTACTTCATCTGTCGTGTAAACGTTCTGTGGCATCTTAGCTATCTTATCGTTCAACTTGGTATATTTCACCTGACCGCTAACTTCATCTGTCTTGTAAACGTTCTGTGACATCTTAGCTATCTTATCGTTCAACTTGGTATATTTCACCTGACCGCTTACTTCATGTGTCGTATAAACGTTCTGTGGCATCTTAGCTATCTTATCGTTCAACTTGGTATATTTCACCTGACCGCTAACTTCATCTGTCTTGTAAACGTTCTGTGACATCTTAGCTATCTTATCGTTCAACTTGGTATATTTCACCTGACCGCTTACTTCATGTGTCGTATAAACGTTCTGTGGCATCTTAGCTATCTTATCGTTCAACTTGGTATATTTCACCTGACCGCGTACTTCATCTGTCGTGTAAACGTTCTGTGGCATCTTAGCTATCTTATCGTTCAACTTGGTATATTTCACCTGACCGCTTACTTCACCTGTCGTGTAAGCGTTCTGTGGCATCTTAGCTATCTTATCGTTCAACTTGGTATATTTCACCTGACCGCTTACTTCATCTGTCGTGTAAACGTTCTGTGGCACCTTAGCTATCTTATCGTTCAACATGGTATATTTTTTCCTTTGTTTATTACTACGTTGGTATCCACGTTTTCTTTCCCCATTGCCTTGAGCTTTTATCTTGTGAATATATCTCTTCATATTCCGTTTACTTACATTTACTCCTACAATTCTAACTTCCTGTTTAGTTTATTTTCATTCAAAGCATGTATCAACAATTCATCAGGAAGATTACACTCTGTTAATAACCAACTGATCTTGGTTTTGTCTTCGCTTCGGTTTTCCGGGTGAGCTGTGGTTTGATCTTCAGCTGACATAGCCGCTAAAACTGCAGTAGTCCGTCTCGGATAACTGTTTTTTCTTTTTCACCCTGTCAGCGACAATGGTGAATTCACAACAAATCGAGAAGACAATCCTCAATGATAACCGAGTACAGCGGTGTGGAGATCCTGCCTGGGGGTCCGGTTACAGCGGCTGGTCGTATATAATAGCTTCAGTACAATATGTGTCACGAAACGTCGGCCAAGATCGACTATGAGGGGTTTGTCTGGTCCCTTACCTCTCGTACTCCAAGGATCGAATACTGAGTCCACTTCTCAGTAGACTAGGTACCGGCGGCTCTTCCACTCTTCTTTCCTTCTCCGCTTTGAAGAGATGTTTATATCGTTAAGTGAAATCTGCGTGCAACTATTATACATATAACGATCGTCTTCTCTACAACGATAAATTAGTCATCTCCAAGCATTAAGTCTGTTCACTTAATATAAAACTACTATCCATTTACCGATACTCTCGACAAATCTCTCTATTACGATTGTTTTTGATGTCGCGTTAATGTATTTTACTCAGAGTTCTGAGACCTGTCATTGTCATTTGAAGAGCGAAGTAGAATACATTGATATTGGGAAAAAAGAATCTGAAACAGCCATTTCCGATTTATCCAAACACAATAGTTTGGTGTTGAACAATATACTTTAACGCTATGGATATTGTAGTTCTCTATCTAATATGTGTTCGGTCAAACGGAATAAAACTGAGTTAACATTGTCCCCCAATAGATATCAGTTAATGTACTAGGCTTATACAGTGTTGGAGATAAGGTAATTTACTTAGATATTTTTCTGAATTACTCTAAGCGTGTGGTTGCAAATCTCGTGTTTTTGTCAGAATTGACTGTTATGAATGGTGAACTAATGCAGTTCAGTCGTCAGGTTTAACCATACTGAGAACCAATTAGTGCACTGTAAATTCTGTATATAACGACAACTTGCTCTGATGCACGTGACATCGTTGTATAGATATTTTACTGTATGGGTAAAACACAGCCAACTCACCCGGTCAAACTCCGATGCGAAAATCGCTATAATAATGATTTTAATTTGTTTTCGATACTGATGTCCACTTGTTTGACGAAGTCAGAATATCATTAGAACTACGTTCGTGGTTCGCGTTCTTATTGAATTTTGCTCGCCCTGACTAGAGCCTTGCACACTCGACCTACAGTTTTGGCTGCGTGCCTGATCTGCGCGCTTGTAACTCATGAAGTCATTAGCTTAGCTCTCAAAGAGCGTGAGTAGGTGTCGAAAGACAAACCAAGAGGTTGTTGGTATTATAAGTAAAGCCGGTTACCGAGGGCTTTAGTCTGACTGAGATATTGTGACGCGCTAAGCGACTGTTACAAAGTTATTACCGGCTTAAGTGGCAGAACATTTTCGAGTACACGTGTTTCGCTTAACAAATGACTTAACCAACCGCTCGGACTAGTACGTAGCTTCTGTCCGGAATTTTTAGTGTTGCATAATTGTGTGGTTATTCTCCTCTCTGTGCACTTTAAGTTGTTTCCATTACGGCGAGTATTATTTTAGTCTCTATGGCGTACGCTAACCGAAGTTATTCTTCTGTCCACTCAAATATTTTTGGCCGCGGGCAAATTAATGTTATCGTCAATTTTCGTGCTTAGAATTTATTAATATTTTGTCGTTAGCGTACTGTATGCTTTTTGTCTGCCTCTTAATGCAAGCTGCATATTATTCCTAACACACACACATTCACACTCGTATTTATGAACGTACACCCAAAAATTATGCTAATGCATTCGCCCAATTAAAAATATATGTAGTAAAATCCTTCTTAATACATTTTATTTCTTAAAAATTTGAGTAAACAAACAAATTACGCATTTTATTTATGTATTTGTATCAATACACATATGATGAGTGTGTCTCTGTCTCTCTCTCTTTCTCTATTTTCCTGAAAATCTATTTATCGTCCTTTTTATAGAGTTTAAATAAGTTTTTTTTAAGGGGTTATTAATTTGAATTTGTATAGTTTTTTAAATACGTATAAAATATCAAATTATCTTTAACATAATTTACTTGATTAAAAATCCATTTGAAAGACCTTCTTTGTAAATATAGTGTAAAATTTAATGAAAAACATGTGCTTTTGCTGAATTTATATGCATAAAATAAATTATATTAAAATTGTACTATTTAATACTATTCGGCATACTATTTAATGCCGTTAAAGGTTAAAGGTTTTACAATTAATTAGAATATCTTAAACGTTTTGAAATGTGTCTAAAATGTTGTGTTCATGGTGTTAATAAAAAGTAATTATTTTTTATTTTCCCGTGTCGGAAAGTTACGTTGATATCTGATTCCACCTTTTGAAGATCTCAACAGTACGTCCTCCGTCCTTCTGTTCCTTAAGTTCTTGTACGTCTCTCGGATATCATGCGTCGGCCTCTCCTAGGTCAGTTAGAGTAACAACGATTGTAGAAAATCTCTTCAATAGTGCCAATCGTGCAGTAGGGCGTCGTTCATCTCCGACTTACTGTCTGGATCGTTACTGATATTTTAGAAATTTAGGTAAAGACAAAACTGCCCATCGACTACATCAACTCAGACCCCTGCTCTGCAACAAATAAACGACTCGCCGCCTAGGCAAACTCAACGTCACCACGGCCCAGGCCCATAATATATAAAGCCTCTTTTTGTACACAGTTTGTGGAATGTTAGTCACATTTCATACACATACACATACTCTCTCTCTCTCTCTCTCTCTCTCTCCCCCTCTCTCTCTCTTTCTCTTTTTGTCTCGTACGACCCGTCCACTCACTTATTTATAAAGTCAAGCATGTATAAATAAGTATTCGCATCTTTGAATCCTTGATCTTATAAATAGATCAACCAAAATTAATTACGGAACAAGAAAGATCATAAAAGTCACAGGAAAATATACGTAAATTACAGTCGTGAAGATAACTAATTAGCATCTGACTATGGTGTACCGACGTTTTATAGAAACACATTTAGCAACATCCGAATTCCAGTGTTTTATCGTATAACCGATATCCTGTCGACTTAAACGTCATGTCGATTATTAAATGAAAAAAAAAGATTCTTTTGATGCAGAACATGCTTATGTAAAATGTACGTCTTGCCTTACATAAATTAATACTGCGATGAGATAGTAATAATTTTTATTGCTATGACAATATTTGTATTATGTAAGGCATAATATAGTGTACACTATGGAAAATGTAGTGTAAGGTGCCCTACACTGTTTTGTAGTAATAGTGTTATAAATAAATTAAACTGTTACAATAGAAACAAGAGGATTGGTCAATAGAAACAAGTTTGATCTGCGCAGCCGTGACTTCGTCTCCATGGCAACGGAATTCATTTGTTTATATCGTCTGTTTAAGTACTAGTGACGCGTCTGTCAAAAATATTTGCAGTTTGCTCTTTTCTAAGCGTTGTGACTGGGTTCAAAAATGCCGTCTATGATAGAAAATCCGTCCAAAGATAATCTGCGTGCTGTTATTCAGTTTTTGGCCGCTGAGGGGCGTGAGCCGTGGAAATTTATACGAGAGTGAAAGCTGTATATGGTGACTATAGTTATTCTCATACGACAGTGGTTGAATGGTGCAATACATTTCGACAAAGAAGAGAATCCACTAAAGATCTGGCCCGTCCCGGACCTGCACGTGTTGCAGCATCAGATGAAAATGTGAGGTAGCTGGAAACTGCTTTACGCGCAAATAGGCGCATCAAAGTTGGAGAACTTTCTCAAATGTTGAGCATCAACGTGGGAACTGTTCATTCCATCATTCATAGTCTTGGCTACCAGAAAGTTGCTGGTCAGTGGATTCCACGACTGCTTACTGATGAGCAGAAAAATTTGCGTTCAGCCTTATCATTACAGCATTTGATGCCCTATCAACAACAAGGTAATGCCTTACTACACCAATTGTTGCCGGTGAAGAGTCTTGGTGTTATCACTACGAACCAAAATCCAAACGTCAGAGTATGCAGTGGAAGCATGCACAATCTTCGAAGGCGAAAAAATGTCGGTCCCAAACTTCGGCAGGAATAGTAAATGTGACCGTATTTTTTTATTATCAGGGTGTGCTGCTCTAAGATTGTAAAGAACCTAGTGTCAACATCAACACTGAGGGATATTTAGACAGCTTAAAAGTTTTACGGGTCATCATAAAGAATAAACGTCCCGGGAAGCTCACAAATGGTGTCATTCTTCTGCATAATAATGCTCAACCCCATGTAGCCCAGATGATTCAAGATCTGTTTGGTCGTATGAAGTGGGAAGTCTTACAACATCCACCTTACAGCCCGACTTGTCCCTGTGTGATTATCATGTTTTTGGCCTATTAAAGAAATCACTAAAAGGACGGAGGTTCAAATCGGACGCTGAGGTAGAGTTCGCTGTTAGCGAATGGTTCCGCAAACAGCCGCAATAATTTTACCAGCAGGGAATCTACAGATTAGTGCAACAGTGGGACTCATGGCTAAACGTTAATGGAGACTTCTTTTAAAATCGTTGAATAAAAAATGCTTTACAGCCTCTAAACGTGTTTCTATTGAACAATCCTCGTAAGTACACACAGCAATAAGTTTATACAATAAGTAACCGTGGGGACGGAGTGAGACAAGGTTGTTGTATGTCTCCAGCGGTCTATATAGTGAAGTGCTGGTATATGAAGATTTAGAAGGATTGTATGGAGTAATGACTTGAGCACAGAGAACTAACATTATACAATTAGGCTAATGTGTAGACAATCCGGCAGTTACTGCAGAGAGCAGAGAGCTATCGATTAACAAAAAACGATATGATGGTTGTGAAAGTTGAAGCGATTTGAATGAGAATAAATGTTTTGAAAATTAAGTGATGGGGACCAATAAAGTAGAAGCTCACGGTAAGTGTGTTGATAAAAATGTTAAAGAACTGAAACAACTATCATTTTCTAAACACTTCCAAAATTATAATTACGTGTAGGCCTAATAGAAGCTGTGTAGAGAATATATAAAAAAGTAGACTTGCGCTTTAAAATACGAGGTGTGTTCAAAAAAAGACCGAACTATTTGTGTAGCACGTCAACTAGCGCATAGAGCGAGCTGCAGAATTAAGTGCTGCTAGCGACAGGTTTTGACGCCTGAATGCCGTTTTCTCCGTCCCGTCATGATCTTCAGTCTTCGAGCTACACGCGCTGTAGTAGGCACGGGCACACACCGTCCGGCGGATTTATAACGAAGTGAGAAGGAAGATTTTAATACAATGTGTGTGTATAAAATGTTGGTGCTAACTTCGTAAAATCTATTTCTGATCTATTTCCATTGCATTCCAAAGTTACCATTACCATTTGTGTTGGTACGCAGTTGTTGATCTATTTCAAATCGGGTGTCTTTCTGATCGTCGTCAACAAACGCAGTAAGAATTGTTTTCTTACAAATGCAGTAATACCATACAATTAAATTTATCGATCTAAATTTAATTTTACGATCTTATATGAATGCGTATTCTCTCAGAAAGTCTCGGTAATTAAACTATGAATTACAATTACCACATCGCGAGCTGTCTTCCCATGACCTTCGATATCGCTTTGATTGCACTGATAATTAGATTTTTGCTCTCTTTAAAAATTTTTAAAATAATCGTTCGGCTCAAACAGGCCTCCGTGTTTGCTTAATTAAAAACCAGAATGTCTCTGAAACATTTTTACCTAGTTTTGCCGCAAAATTGCATGCCCACATGTTGTTCTTTGCGGTCTTTCTTAATCACTTTCGCACTAATCGCCGGCCAGCGTGCGCATGTGCTCACTCAATCTGATATACCTCAAAGACTAATGCTAGTAGCGGAACACAATAAGTGGCAGTTTGTTGTCAAAAACTATCGCTAGGTGCGCGCAAAGTCGCGGCGCGTCGTTTGTGCGGGTTGATGTGTTACTTAAAAAGTTTGGTATTTTTATGAGCACACCTCGTATATCATTCAATATAATGAAACATTTTCTGACTTCCAGAGGAATTAACGTTGTGTGAAGAGAGAGAGAGTGTTGGACCATCGTCACGTAGGCTTCCGAAGGATGGACAATGAAGAACAAAGGGAGGAATTATTTGGGAAGTTTTAAATGTGGTCGTGGCAAAGAACGGGAAAGATTAACTGGAGAGAGAAGATAAATGAAGAACTGTTAGGGAAAATAAATGACAAGACAGAATTGCTTGGGGCTCTTAGAAAGAGGAAAGTAAACTGAATTGATTGAATGCTGCCAAGCGACTGTTTACGTCTATTATTTTATTATTCTAAAAAATAATAGAAGGAAGGGTTGCAAGGCAGAGAGAAAGTAGAGGAAGAAGATGTGGGGTGGATTTGATGATGAGGCGACTTTGCAGCGAGCTTAAAGGCGCAACGCAAGAACTCACATCTTCGACAAAATCACCTTTGTCACCACTGACGATATGTATTTGATGTGAACGCGCGCGACCACACACACACACACACACACACATTCATGTTATATATACGTACAGGAGAGAGAGAGAGAGAGAGAGAGAGAGAGAAAATGATACTTGTATACTTGCTTATGTTCACATTTTTGCTTAATGTTTATAAGACTGTATGTTACGTACTGTTACAGGGAACGGGTACTTCTGTTCAGTACCTCGCTGAGAGACTTCAACGGTTCACGGATTCCATCAACAGGTTCACACCTAATAGTGGTGAGTACATAATATCCTAGTCTGTATGGACCAGTGTGCAATAATGATATCACAGCCACATGAACGTAGAAAATGCCGGTAACTAAACGTGTTCGTTTCTCAATAGATAAGAAAACAAATCTAAAACGTTTTATCACATATCGATGACGTACAACGGAGCTTACAAATAACGAATTCTTTCTGTGCACTGTGACATTTTAGTAGAATTGCATGCATAATTATTTTCATGTAACGAATTTCAAACCTCTTAGTAACGAAACTGAAAAGGAATTCTTATTTGTATTTATCTCAGTAATAATAACATAATCAGTCATTTTGGATTTCCGCTCGGATATGTAACTTTGGTACTGTTGAGTAGCGAAACGTGAAAGTATTAGTGTCTTACTCCAATTCGAAAGATACTGACCAAACGTTGTAAGGTATCGGACCGTAGGGCATTATACAGAGTGTTGCCAAAAGATGGCGCCAAACTTCTGAAAATTATTCTGTTCATTAAACTGGAGGAAAATGTCCAAATAAACATATATTCCGAAAAATGTTGCGTTTTTTAAAATTAATTACTGCCGAACGAGGCGAGTAGTGTGTACACAGCCTTACAAATAAAAAACAAACCAAAATGTTATCTTAATGTCGGGCTGATTAAAATTTGTAATTTTAAGTTTTACAAAAACTTATAACTTTTAACACTTATAATCTTATATCACTTATAACAAAAAGTATCTTTTTACACAGAAATTTGCCCTTTTTTTCTTAATCCAATGGTACCTCGTTTGTGGAATTCGATTAAAAAATAACGGGAATATTACATTTTTTCATAAGGTTTGACGGTACTTTTATGAACACTCTGAACACCATAATAAAATTTTACAAAACCCAGCCGAGTTTACACCAACCTAGTGCAGTCGAATTCAGTCCCATAAAATCGAAACTCATCAGTAACGTCCTGTCAAGTGGCTTCATATCGAACCAGTCATTGGTCTGTGATAAGTTTACACAATTTTATTTTAATCGGTAAGTCAGCTTCGTACGAGATGGAAGAAGTGGAAATTGTTAAGTTATCTGTATAAATACTAGTAGAAGAAGGGAAAAAAGCGATGGGTGCGTAGAGATACGTTCGGATTCATTGGACCATATGCTTCCATTTAATGAGCAATTAAATTTTTTTGTGAATATGAAGGTGAACATTTTTCATATTTTTAAAATAAGTTACACGTTGCTAAAAAACACGAATTACTGCCATGAAATGCTAGAAATATACCTATTTGAAAAGTATACTTATTGTTACAACACAAATAAGCCACCCCAATACTAGGGATAAAAAAGATGAATCTACAATATAAAAAATAATTCGTATAAAATAAAATGTTTAAAATAATGAAAATAAAATGACAATGACACGACAAACGACGACATGATCTAACCCAAGTGATTGACCAAATAAAATAGAAACAAAAGGAGAAGGGAAAAACGAAACCAAATAAGAAAATGAAACCAATTGAAGGAAGTAAATAATTCCATACAACCAAATGAAATAAAACCAAAGGAGAAGGAGAAAACCAAAATAAAATGAAACAAAATAAGATAAAAGTGAAGAAAGAAAATGAACATGAAACAAACCAAGTATAAAGGAAATATGAGAAAACACAGACAAATAATATAGAATATGAAAAGGAGAAATGGTACACTCAAATGTAATATTGGAAACGAAACCAATAACTAACCAATGTATAAGATAATTATTCTTATCGATTGAAAGATAAATGTAAATTATTTGATAAAACCCAATAAAGTAATGTGAAAAATAAAAGTACACTAACCCAAGAATTAGAGTTAGATGTGACAAAAAACTCTATAAAGACATAAACTTATTAATAATATAAATAATATTTGTAATGAGAGAGATAGTGAGATAGTGAGAATATAAAATCAACTAAGTGACAAAGAAAAAGTAATTATAGGGATGACCCACTAATAAACACTTAATATAAACATTTAAGGAGTGCAAAAGTGAAAGTGTAAAACCCCAAAATAATTAGAAACCATATTAATAGGAATAAACACTTAATAATCTGTAATAAACTCTAAATGATTAATGGTGAACCATATTAATAATTAATAATGTTGTTAATGATAGTATTAGAAGTAAACAGATAATACCCTGTAATGAACACTGAATATTGATGGTGACATTATTATTTAAAAAGAACCGTATTATTAATATAAAAGTTTAATTGTATACACTAGTATTTAAAAGGGAGAATCCCATGAAAGGTAAACTGTTGGTGTTACCATGGATTGAAGATAGAGATTATTTAAAAAATAAGAAATTAAAAATGAAATCAATAAACACCCCAAGTTATAAGGGATAATTAATTGAATAAGTTTAAAAGGTGTGAGGATGTTTATCACCCAAAAAATAATAAGGAATGAAATGAATTGTAAACAAACATTGCCTAATAACTGTTAAAAAATTGTTTAATTAAATTTATGAATAGGATATGGCTGAAGGAATTGTACAGACCATAGGCCTAGATGTTATGTTTTAATAGTAAGTAATAGCCATATTGTTAACAAGGGCAAAATAAATAAATAAGAAGGTGAATCAATACAGATACAATTACACTGGAAAATCAGTTAAGAAATAATTAACAAGCCATGATGTAGAAAATAATAGATAACATACAAATAGTATAAAAACAGATCCAAAACACATCAACAAATAAACCAACCAATTATGATAACAAAACAAAACACATTAAAATAAAATGAGATATAATCTGTATAAAATAAGTAAAGATAATCAATGGCTGCTTAGGCCTATGAAATGCCTAAACTGTAAACAACAAATAACTACAAATTGTATAAAATCAACAAGGAAATTAACAAATCCAAGGCGAACAACTAGCCAAGGATGATTTGTAAATCATATTAAAAGAAAAATGTTAGAATAAGAACTTAAATTAAAAGAGAAATGTAAGTAACAAATATTAACATAATTGTACAAACGTTAATATTTTATAGAACCCAACCTTATGGGATATCAAAATAATCTTTGAAAGGAAATACAAACAGTAGTGATAATATTTAATACTCAGGAAGGAAGACAGAAGAATAAAAACAATCAGAAGTTATACAGTAATTTTGAATAATAATTCAAAATTGATAACAATGGTTATAAGTCATGATTAACAAATCAGAATTTATTCGTAACCATGACAACAACCGTTGGTTATGAATTTTCCGTTAATTTTATAGTACTCAAAGTGACGCCATCTTGAATGACCTAAATTTTCATTTAAAAATGTATAAAAAGTAGTCAAAATCAAAAAAGAAGAACCAGTAAGCAGAAGACGATGAACAATAACTTTTAACTGATGCCAAGGACCAAATTAAATAAAAATTAAATGAAATTACTACAACTAACTTGAAAAAGATGCCAGAAGCCCAAATCATTCAAAATTGATGACAAATTCCATTTCACCTGAACAACGGTTTAACTTCAGCCTACTGATTGATAAGTATCATTAAATTACCCAAATTCCAGAAATAAAATCACTTTAAATATTTCTCACAGTTATCTGAACTCTCACTATAAACTGAATATAATTTCTTTCAAAGATTAAGTAAAATAAACAAACACTGAAAATTTATTAACTAAGAAAATAACCTAGTGTTAGATTGCGAACTTTTGAAACACACTTTACTACACTGCAGGAACAAATTGTAGCTACACTTTATATTATTTAAGTACAAATAATGTAAGGTAGTGTACTTTTTATTGTAATCATTATTAATATTTTTCTTGTAATTACAAGGACCCAGATTTTGAACGATAATAACTGAAAACAAACAACTCAGTCGCCATCTTAGACTGTAAAATCCGTTCAAAATCGATTCGCCAAACCCTAGAGAGAGCAGACTCATAATAATTGTCGGTGCAAAATTGTTAATAACCAAGAATAATTTTATTGTCAAACTGAATAATTACCAAACAATAATTAAAGAAACTAGTACAGAGTGTAACCATTGTTTTTATTTCATAGGGAAGTGTATTGTATAAATTGTGTATTGTATAGCAGAGATCTGCGAGAATGACGGCAAGCGCTCACCCGCCAATGCTACGAACTACCTGCTCGATTAAGTAGGTCGAACGAAGGCGGGAACAAATTTGAATGCTCCAGGCCGTCATAACGAAAATCGCTAAACTATAATACTTATTAATTTTAATTGTTTTGAGTAAACAATTTGGCGCCACCCGGGATTATTAAACCCCTATGAAAAAACAGGTAAGGTTTCCACTCGCGTTGTACTGGTAATTGCAGAATTGCTACGGACATCGCTAGCGCAACACATATATGTAACGACACCAGTGTGAGGCGAACACACAACATACACATTTTCAAGAACACGTACAGATAATCTCGTTACAGATTGGCTTCCATCGCGGGGCTTAAACGAGACGGACTACGTCTTGACGTTACATTATATATCTTGAAAAGAAATTCTTGAAACGTAAAATATTCATAGAAATATCTTGCTCTTTAATTCGCTGCGATACTTGTCATTGTGTGGATTTAGCAGAGGCGTTTAACTCGTTCTATTACAGAAGGCTATTAGAAATTAATTACTAAAAATATTAAGTAATTAAATATTACCTGAATAGTCCGTCTTGTGGTTCACTTGTTTTATATTAAAAACACAACGCGTTTCGGAACTAAAGTTCCATCCTCAGTTTATTTTCCTCGATAGAGGTCGTCACAACATTAAAACACAAAACACAAAAAACATAAACATTTAAAACACATATATAAAACAATCATTAGCGCGCGAAAATAAAGGTGCGCACCGTGAAGAAGCTATAACAACACTGCCGTCTCTAGTCAACAATTCACTGTCTTATCTGTGAAGCAAGTCTCAGACGTTCTGAGACTTGTAAAGCCGTATCATATAGCGCGTTCGAATGGAAATTCAAATGATCGTTTAATAAATGTTCAGGATATAATTTATGTGCCTTGTAAATTTCGAATTCCTTAGCGGCATCCATATAACGGCCTTTTTTACAAACATGTAAAGGTGCAAGATTTGTAGCCAGGTTTGTGTAATTATGGTTACTATCCATTAAATGTCGGCCAAAATTAGATTTTGTTTGACCTAGATCTTTTTTAGGTACATGTTCTTTAAATCGTTGTAAAAACGATCTCCCAGTCTGTCCTATATAAAAGCACTTACAGTCACTACACTTAATTTTGTAGATGCCCGTTTTTTCTTCCAGTGGTCTAATAATTTTAGGGCGAAGCAACTTGTGTATGTTGTTGTTCGTGCGAAATGTGACCACCATTTTCATTTTCTTAAGTGTATTGGTGACGATTTGAGGAAGGATAGTGCCATAATCGTTTACTATGTATTTTAGTTTAGTTTTATTTTCTAGGCGCTTTTTCTGTTTGTTGTGGTGTTTCTTAAGTAACCTGTCTATCAGTGAACTTTTATACCCATTGCGTGTTGCTATATATTTTATAATGTTCAATTCCCTATGGAAGTCAATTGGCTTCCATTGGTATTGTAACTAATCTATGGATAAAACTGTTATATGCAGCCACTTCCGTTGACACAGTTTGTTTATCAATTGTAAATGTGTTTATCGGAGTTTGTTGATGTAAGTGTGTTTATGGATTGTAAGGCTGTATAGCTACAGCGTCTATTTATAGCTATGCGTTTAATTATTACTGTAAATTACTATAATAATTAATAGTATATGTTAAATATTTTTTTTTATGTTAAAATGTTTTTTTAATTTTTTATGTTAAATAAATATCCGATACGCCTACACGTTCCAATACGTTACTGTTCAATACAGTACATAATTGTACTTTTTATTGAGTTCGCATAATAGATCGTTCGGTTAATGGATGTTCGGATAATCGATGCCCTACTGTAAAAATACATTAAATAATATAATAATTCTTCGAGTCATTTAAGAAAGTTTTAACTTTGTACTGTACATATCTCTGTGTTGTATCATTATGCTTTATTTACATCAGGATCCACTGTAAAGAGTGAACAATCTTTACAGTTACATGAACACCCAATCAATTGCTTATTTCTACAAAGAAATGTAGGAAATGTGATAGAGATTCAACAAAGTACTAATAGCAAAAGTTTACATAATATATAATCAAAAGATTAAATAATACAAATAAATACTTACTTACTATGAAAAAACACAACACTCACAAAACGCAAGCACAATGTACACGAACACTTGCACACCACCAAGGTCAACAAAACACTGCGACGATTGTTTATTCATACGGGTATAAACTAAGTGTCCCGAAGACTGATATCGACTGTTTGGGTGGTCGAAACGTTGCATTTATATATTTTTAATGTGATGACAAAAGTCCGTTAGTTAGATTCATATTCAAGTGTTTACAGTCCATTACAGCCATCTTTTAAAGTAGCACGAAAGAAGACTGGCTATAACTTGAACAGCACCGGAAAATTTGCGGAAAGTCAAAACGATTTCAAAAACAAGTAAAACTAATGCTGCTAAGACTTTGAGTATCATCTGGGCGACGCTTACTTGGATTTTGAGAACTAAAGCTTTCCAGTTCACACACACATTAAATACAGATTCTTACACAAATTTTGCAGATTGTCGCGAATGGAAGGTAATATAAGAATACTTCCAAGCTGAATAACTGTTGCGAGGGTGAGTCAAAAGTAACGGGGAATCTAACAAAAATTATTCTCTTCGACTGCAATTTCATAAGTGAAACTTGTAATATTTTTCTAGGTAATCTTCTATACATTTAATCTATCTGTTAAAAAGCTTTCAAATTCCTTTCTGAAGAACATTTTTGACTTATGTGCAGTCAATTACGCGCCACTTCTATCACCGCTTCATCTAAGCAAAAATGTTTTTCTCTTTCAGTGGAACAAAAAGATAAAAACCTCTTGGGGTCAGGTCAGGAGAGGACAGAAATCGGTCCAGCAACTTAAAGCCAAGAATTTGAAGACTTGTAGGTTACTACATTGTTGATACTGGTAACAACTACGACTAAGTAGTTGGCAAGGTACCGTTACTTTCGTGAAGCAAAATCACAGCTTCCAAAAGTTTACCGCGGCTACTGGACGACTGAAATGCTGAA
Source organism: Magicicada septendecula (assembly GCA_034769895.1). NCBI lineage: Eukaryota > Metazoa > Arthropoda > Insecta > Hemiptera > Cicadidae > Magicicada > Magicicada septendecula. The sequence continues at coordinate 420,238,357 of CM068372.1, read as the reverse complement.
TCACGACTTACACCCAACTCGTTTGATAACTTCATCAATTCTAATTTGCCGATTACCACGAGTCATCTGTTTAACCTCTTCGATACTATCGTTGTTCTTTGAAGTGGAAGGTGAACCGTTCCGTTCTTCATCACAAAGAAATGGAGCTGTATTTAAAACGATCAATCCACTCGTAGATTTTACTAGACTCGAGCCGATGAGTAAGCGATTCTGATTTGATAGGCCTATATTTGGTGGAAGTAAAAGCATGCGTAAGGATCTCCACCAATCATGTTAGAGAGGAATTCTTTCACGTCACCATAGTAACGGCCAGTAACGGTACTGTGTTGTCACGTTCTTACCCTTTGGACCGCGTACAGCTGGCAACGTCACGTACAGTAGAAGCGAAATGTCAGAGCCGCTTACCGAACGGCTCGAGTATACTAACTCAATATTACTTCTGCATTTTACGGTTAATTTCTACACGTTTCACCCCCTTTGAGTTTATAAAACCTATCACTGTTCACATTTTGGTGCAGTCGGAGACATTTATTTTAACTGACTTTAAACAACAATTCGATACGGCTAATAACGAAACAGTACATACAATGAACAGTCGCTGCGAGTTTATGATTAACAACAAAGCACTGAGTGCTGTTATCTATCTGATAAGGAGGGAAAGAAAAATTTCCCTTCACTTTTTGACTTTCCAAGCTAACATACATCTATAGTTAATGACCTAGTTTTTACGATAACTTTATCTAATACTGTGAGCAAAACGACATTAAAATTACGTAGACGCGAAACATTGACACTCTCTCCTTAATAGTTTCGCAACAACAGTTTGCTCCTATTGTCCAATCTACAGTCTTGTAGCGTATCTGTACGATCTTCCTTGGTTGTGGGTAGAATATGGCCAAAACCCACTGGGGTGACTTACGTTGTACAGTCTAATTAATGCAATGCCGTGTCGCCAAAGAGAAATTACCTTAGCTAAGAATAAGTGCTCCTCTCACCCAGTTCAGTCCAGTCGTCCTCCCTTTCGCTGCTCGCCGTTCCACTATGACCAAAACAAAACGTTGCTTTGATTAATCAGCGTAACTGTTTACATGTGTGCTTGTTTTTTGCTTTTGATTTATTTATACGTGGGTGTTACGTAACTGTCGTACATTCTTTGTTGTTGTCGTCTTTAAATAAAACAGGTGGATTAAAAATACGCCATTAACGAAGTTTTATAGTATTTTCAACGAAAGAGACAACGCTAACTCTCCGGCAAGTTAGCGTACTTGATTTCTATGATTTCTATAAGGAAGTAACTTGGGTTATCTTTCGTAAGCGAAAAATAAAAAGACCTACTTTCTTCTTCTTCTCAGTTTATGAGATCAAGCAGTGGAGATACTTTTCCAAAAACAACTTCGATATTCTATCTAGTTTCAACGTCTCATTCTTGGTCTTTCGTTTCTTGTCTACCTTTCTTATGGTACGACATTTGACAAATTACATTATGCTACTGATGAAGTATCTATAGTTAAAAAGTCTATGTAGTGTAATATACACAATATGCACTTATATAAGTGCTTCAACAAGACTTTGTTTAAATTTGTTGACGGGTGGTTGTAATCTGTGTTCCCGTGCGACTATTCGTATTGGTTCGTGAGTGTTGTGATCAGTATTCCCGCACCACTGAAGATGTCCGTCATCGGAATAGGCGAAACGTCTGGTGGTAAACCTGAACAACCTAGACCACGGCCTAAAAATCCAGAAAATTGTAACTAAATTTGATTATTCTTATGTACAGCATGAAGACATCCTTTTTTGTATCTCAAAAGCAAAACATTTTTGTTAATGGAAGACCGTAATTTGCGTAGCATCGTTTTGTCTCAAAATTGTCGTTCTCATGTTCTGTGTGCTGTGTTGTGAGTTGATTTCTGCCAAGTAGGTCCTCATTGTTGGTGTCACTTTCTTCTCGTTTTTATCAGTTCCACTGCCTGCTCTTCATTGATTCAAGTCTGTGTGCAACCATTTTTTTAGACCAATATAATGTGTAATATTTTACGTTTGGTCCAGCGACAATTGGTGCATTACGAGTACGACGACGATGAAGTGTCTATTTACCTTGAAAGATGAGTAGTACTTTGTAGCACGTTTTGAACTTAAAATGACATTTTCAATTTCCTGAACGTCTTAAAAATTTATTTGAGCTTCAGCAATGTGTCACATGGATGTCGTATTCGAGTATCACTCGTATCACTGAAATGTTTTTAATGATGCTTCTTTTTTATTCATGCTTCGGCTTTTTAGGGTTACAAAGGTAGAAACAACGACGATTGTGTCTATCTGTGTTTGATCTACTTGGTAGCTTGTTGTCGCACACGCTGTCTGGTAAGATGTAGGTATAGTTGTAGATATGTAGATATGTGAATTAATCAACGATGTGTCAAGAGTACTATGTTTGTTCACGTTAGGAACATATCGGAGTCAAACAGCAAAGCGGATAATCCGTTAAGTTTTAATGGAGAGTTGGTTGTACACATATTAAGAAATGGTAAACGCTACTTATGTTGGTTTATAGGCTTGCCTACGCGCATTACAAACGTTAGGTCAAATAGTTAAAGTCAATTACATGAATGTGTAAGCTTTACTTTAGTCTATTACGTGAGGAATTTTCTGCCGATTTTGAGTTAGTGTCCATGGATCCTTCTGATTTTTTTTTTAAATCTTTATAAAGGGTTATAAAATAAAGTTAAGGAAATTTTTTGCCCCGCTCTTAAATTTAGGGGTTGTTTTCACTCCTTTTCGGAGGTGAAAAAACAAAATTTAATTAACCCCGGGACCCGATAGAGAATTAAATTCTAAGCAAAAAGGTGGTATACACATTCGAAAAAATGCGTTGTTTGCGAGTTACAAGGGTTCAAAGTTTTGCAAAAAAAAACGCGTTTTTTAAATTAATCTGCAAATAACTCAAAAACGACTCCATTTTACGAAACATTTATATAATTCAAACCTAAAGCTTATTACAAGACGAACATTTTCCACATTGTTTGGTTTTGTTATGTCAAATGGTTCTTGAGACACAGCCAAAACAAGATGGCGATTCACCGGGTTTTGATCAAATTACGTGCTTAAAACTGATATAACACGGTGAAAAATTATTCGGTCGTAACCAAATTAGTATCAAATGAAAGCTCTGTTAATTTCCTAAAATCTCTGGGTTAATTACTTGTGTAGCTTAAAAAATTACGAAGTTATGTAGGAAAATATCATAATTTCTGCTAATTTTTTCCAAGACATGTAAAAAGGGACGTCCGCCATTTTGTCAAATATGCATATTAAGCCGAGATACTGTAGTTTTCGGTTGTCTATTATATTATCAATGTCCTCAATTTGTTTTAACCTTATATGTGTTGCTGTACAGTAACACGTAACGTTTTAAGAAAATTCAAGTTTTTGGATTTTCGCCAAAATTCGGCTTTTTTATTAAATATCTCAGTAGCGATGTGTTTTATCGAAAAATTGTTATGAATCAAAAATAAAGCTTATAGAAAAAAAGAAAACTTTTAATTTTTGTTTCATTTCTTTGTAACTAAAACTCGATGAGTTAAAGCAGTTTAAACGTGTATTTTGCCCACATCGTGTAAAACATTTTTGACTTCTAGGCAAAATATCTAGTGTACAGTAGGTTTTTTTACTAAGTTATAGTGCATACGACAATAGTTGTAGCTCTTTAAATTTCCTACAAAATGCATTTTGATTGAAATTTGTTTCTTAAATATTGACCATGTTATGATCAAAAATGTAAACGCGCTCCAACAGTTAGATTTTGTTATCGTACGTTATATGTTCGGGTGTGGTCCTGAAAGCCTATTAATTTATACTAATCTAAATTTTTTCAAATTGACAATATAATTAAGTATTATTATTATTTTTTTAACGTCTATTGTAAACAAAACAATATATCTTGCTATTTGTCATTGTCTGTAGCCTACTGCTGGTTCGTTATATCAATCGAATATTTAATTTAATAAAATAATATAATGTTTATGGTTCAACTTATCTTTGATTACATTTTATAAGTATGGATGAAATATATATTTTTTTCGACTTAATTTTGAATTTTGAATGTACCCAATTTCAGGACTTCAAAGTACATCCTCGCGTTGTTTCATGTTTTCAACCCTTTAGGGGTGGTTTTTAACCCTTCCAAGTCTAACCCTTGTGTCGGATGTATTTCTTGACGTCAAAATCGTAATCAGAACCCCCAAAAACCTGTAGGTACCCAATTTCACGACTTCAAAGTACATCCTCGAGTTGTTTCATGTTTTCAACTATTTAGGGGTGGTTTTCAACCCTTTCAAGTCAAACCCTTGCGTCGGATGTATTCGTTGACGTCAAAATCGTAATAAACACCCCCAAAAACCTATAGACACTCACTTTCGAGGCTTTGACCGGCATTCTCGGGAAGTTTAATACTTACACCCCCTGATTATAGTCTCTTCAACACTTTAAAAACTACGCTTTGCGTCAACTATAATTTTGGACGTCAGAATCGTAATCAGCAACTCCAAAAACCTATAAGTACCTAATTTCAGGGCTTTGAAATGCATCCTCGCGTCGCTTCATATTTTCAACCCTTTAGGGATAGTTTTCAACCCTTTAGGGGTGATAGCGGCCAAAAATTTTTCCTTAACTTTGTTTTAGAACCTTTTAGGAAGCGATAGCAAAAGGAATCAAAAAAATTACATGGACACTAACTCAAAATCGGCAGATAGTCCCTTTGTCATGCCTCACATAATAGACTACATTACTGAAATATATAATAATGTTTAGATTAACCCTCAATAATGAATGAGGGTTATCATTGATAACGAGGTCAGAAAGCTTAATACTAAAGAGATTTCTTCTAGTATTTACTGTTTTCTGTTTTTAAGTCAGTGGCTAACATTTAAAAGTATATAATATCCACAATTTCTCTTACTAAAAGATTGTGTGATAATTATTTAAAAACCAGATCTTCATAAAATTTAAATGAAGTTTTACTAGCAAGAAATGTGTGGCACAGCACGAGAGACACACTGCATAACTGTTGGCAGAGGAATCTGATGTAAGTGGAAGATTAGAGAGAGAGGAATGACTAGCTGCGGTTGTGAACAGCGTCGGCGTCGCGGCGTACGACATAGCGTCGTTTGTTAAATGTACCAGTGTGATACGGGAGGCGGACGCGCTTAATAATATTTATGGCGGATTAAAAATGTTCAACTAACAGACGCACATTTTGTCTTTTGTACGATCGCCTGTCTGAGCATCTGTCTCGGCGTGCACCCTCGTGTGAGGCGTGTTCAAAGTACAACATGAAAGCCGGCAGTAAGATGACAAACGGTCTGCAACTTTTCTCTACAACTTGTTTTATTTGTAACATTGATTAGTGCTGACTCTTTTATGTGAGAAGCATTTGACAAATAACGGAATACCAGTGTCGCCCTGTACAATGCAATAAGAATTCGGTTTCAACCGATCCTGGTGTCTACGATAACTAACTTTTTAGATATATTCTTAACAAAATTATACGAAAGGTAACTCACAAACTGTAAGGCGTTTCAAAATTATCGAATGCAATCCTAAACATTAAAGTGTGGTCACCAAAGAGGTCATAATTTATTAAAACAAAAATAAATGCCGGGTATGTGAGAGTCAATACTATTTGAAATCTCAAGCCTGTATTTATATTATTTAAGAAAAAATATTGATAAACGATAAAAAATTGTTTGACACTTAACCTAGATAAGTCGGAAAAAAGATATTATAAAAGTTAACATCTCTTATTTGAGCTTCAGCAGTATGTCACATGGATGTCGTATCCAAGTATCACTCGAATCACTGTGAAATATTTGAATAATGCTTCTGTATTCATGCTTCGCCTTTATGGGATTACAAGGGTAGAAACAACTACAGCTACAGTGTGCCGGAAAAGTCGTTCCATTGTTTTAGTTAGGAATGTTTATTAAACATGAGAAATTAAGTATATAAAACGTAAATGGAATTGAAAAAGAACTAATAAAGTTTTTTCTGTGGGTTTAGTGAAGTTCAGTGCGGGTTCTATTGCTGTCTTTGCGCACATCTAATCTAATCAGTAATCAATTTCCTGCCATATACAATGAAGAACATTAGCAGTGACGGGCCCTAGTTATCTTATTTGTTGTTCTAAGCGTTGAATGCTAAACATTTGTTCCGTGTACGTCTTTTTCTTCACAAAATGCTAGAAATATAACTTGAGGCTTTCACCTACCCCTCCTAACCCAGCGCTGTGGAAGGAAATCCCTAAGAAGGATGGGCTAATGTGCGGGTGCACAATCTTGTTGGAAGATCACATTGTAATGATTGAATTGTGGTAAGGCAAACAGTCTAAGCAGTTGCCGGATGTTACTGTGCGCAACCAATCACATGATTTTTAGCTAGGGGGGATCACACACTAACTTTAAGGCTGTCACTCCCGTGTTCAGTAAAGACAATGACATTCGTCAGCCCGGATTATTACATTTGTTTATGAACATCTGCTGGCACGTGACAGGTACCTCATTAATGAAAACTACACGATCTAAAAATTTCATTATTGTCAATTTCATTCATGACATCGACAGCAAAATCGTATCTTTTGCGGTCATCACCTGGACGCGTCTTGAGTAACAACTTTTGAAATGTATACCGATAAATCGCAAGCGTTTCTTTCCTTTAAATCCTTATGGACTGTAGTCTTGAGACTCCTCTAACTGTCGAGCATATTTACGAAATCATTTATTTGGATAATAAATGAAACTGATTAGTTACGAATGAAACTGTTTCTAATGTCTTAGACTGACTCGTCATTAACACATGGCATAACAAGGACGCTCTATCCAATAGACGTCCTGCCTCGTTTTAGTAGGGTTTCTATCGTATATTAGACATATTTGACCTGGAGTAATATCTAATAATGATTTCCGATAGTTATACATTCTTGTTCATGTCAGTCTGTAGAAAGTTATACGGCTTCGTTAAACGGTGGTTTCACTATTATCGAAAACACAGTGCATGGTAACGTTCTCTAGCGAGGCAGTCTACAATACATATTTTGCACTACATAATATACACAATACAAGCACATATGCGATGTATATTTTGAGCGTGCTTCAATGGACATTTTTATTTGTTTTCTATGACGTGTGCGCCTTTAAGTCACGATACCGTCCTAAATATGTACCACGGAGCATTGACATTATGTTGATTTTAAATTTCAGGTTTCTTTGTTATAAAAACAGCTTGTGATGCAAATCTTGTTCGGAATTTTCCCCTAACAGCCAGTACAATTTTGTGAATTAAATGTATAATTTTTGTTGACACTCAACTTTCATCTAAACATATTCGAATATTTGTAATTTTGTGAAAGATGTAACCTGCGTATTGATCTTGGGGTCAGTTGGGTTCATTTTTTATTGGTAAAATTTGTGTGAATGGATTATGATATATTAAAACTTTTTCGCCATTTTTGTTCAGGTATTTACTTGGGTGATGATTTTGAAGTCTGCTGGTTTCCTGCTTAGTAATGTCTCCAATAATTATTGTTCTTTTTAAATAAATAATTTTTAATGTTTCATATTGTTGTACATTATGTAATTTCAACCGCACGTAATTAACCCAATCTAGCCTCTCTAGGGCTCAGGGATACCAACTTACCGTTTCGTGCATGTGGCCTACACACAGTTCTTCAGTAGCATGGCTTATAGTTACATATTGATATAAGATTGGGACGGCTATTTGCTAGTCTTTTCAGAAGTTTCTCCCTTTCTTTTTTGATACTCTAGAATCCGTTATATTACCACAGTAATTTTCAGTTTCTTTTCCATTTTCATTCCAGACGTCATACATATACTGCTGAGAAGGAACATATTTCCACGCCAGTCGTAGAAATTATGAAAGACTTACACTCATAACAACACAAAAATCAAGTGTAATGGGAAAAGCGCTGGGGCGGGGGAGAGAAATAAGATAGTGACTCACTTACTTTCAAGTAAGTAATGGGCGAAATAATGACAGCCAAGAAAGGGCTTTCTATATATAGAATGGGTAATGATAACTTCAAGGTATGCTATGCAGACGACATAGTTCTTATAGCTTATAAGAAGATGAGGAGAAACTACTAAGGTTCTTTATATGTTTAACAATACATGCAAACAATATAATATGGTGATTTGTACAGCTAAATCCACAACTGTCGCTGCAAGTCCAGTGTGATGTAAGTTACTGGCAGACGACGACATCACGGGGTATGTAATGTAACTAAGGGGAAGATAAGAAGCTAAGCAAAGAAGTGAACTACCAAATTTTAAAATCAAACAGTTTGTCAGGTTGCTTGAACAAGAATGTCAGGAACATATAAAAGTACAGTAAGCCAGGGATTGGCAACCGCAACCTGTGGCAAGTGTGTAATCTGGGCACGTTCAGCGATTGGATTAGGCCCTATGTAAAATTAATTTCGAAATATATAAGAGTAGAGAGAGTATCTGAAGTAATCAGAGCCTTATATCTACACTAAGTGTAGAACATTTACAGTAAAGTAGAACCTTTTAAATTTGTGTGAAGATTGAAAGTGACCAAGTACACACCTGACATTTAACAGGTAACGAGGAAGAAGCAAGACCAAGGGTTACACTGATCTGAAAATTGAGTACAGATCATAGCAGTAACAGTGTTAATTTTTCAAACGTTGTAACTAAAATTTGAATATAAAGGCTTACGATTTTAATTTAATAAAATTCTTACGTTCACACTAATTTTACCTTTCGCATTTAAGGTTAAATAATATTACGGTAACTATTTCAGAAACAACTTGCACTTTTTGGATTAAATTCTAATCACTATAGCTATTAGATATTAAGAGATTATCTTAATTTGTTTCTGTTCATATTAATAGTACTATATTAAGTGTAGTTGTTTCAATGGGTATTTAATTTGTTTTGAATTGGTTTATATATTCTTAGTGACACTGAACTGTTTGTCAAAGTTAACCTAGCCTGGTTCAGTGGTGCGCAGTAGTTCAGGAGCGGGCACACATTCGTAGATGGCGGAGTTGGCTTACTGTAGTGGGAGGACACGGACACTGTTTATAGTGTTCGCTGGCATACGTGTCACATAATCTGTGGGCAGTGATGTCGCTTGTGTCCGAGCGATCTGAGCATGGCAACCGTAAACGCCTTCCAAATCGACTCCAAGCACGCCACCTTATGCGTCAAACTACGCGAACATTACTTTGTCAGACTGTACTACCAAAAGGTTGACGGCTTCTCTCCCCTAGTGCTGTACAAAGCAGAAATAAGAACACACATGCAAGTAACTGGATAACTCTAGATGACCATAAGTTATCGACAGGATGGACGAAAACAAAAAGCAATCAGACGAAGAAGTTTATGAATGAACAAGTGTATCTCCTTAATCCAAAAAGAGAAGAAGTTTTCACTTTTTGTTCAGTCTCCTGTTTTCCAGACCATTAACACTGTAAACCAATGATCATATTCATTTTGACAGTTTTCACTGCTCTAAATAGTTTAATTGATGCCTTTCATACCGATTTCTTCTTGCAACGTGACTCTTTAGGCCTACCAGTATCAGTGTGCTGGTTGCCATGTCAAATTTTAGCCGTTTTCCTAGTTTTCTCTGGTTGCTAATGTGAAGCATGGTAAACCAGACGTTTTTATTAGACAATAAGCTGTGAAGTTCCATCGGCGGCACTGGAACTTGTCAGTCCCATCAGACAACAGGATTTAATTCCTGTCAATTGTATTACCGTAAGTAGCTTTTCTCTCCTGTCGTGACGTTATTTTTTAGCGTCTACGTTCTATCCAACCACTAGGAATTTTTCGCAATTTAAAGCAGAGACTTGCTTGTTGAAAATGTTTAGAAGCAGAATGGTTCCCAGTTTGTAGTACACGTACCTCCACAGACACCCGGTGATCATTTCGGGGTGTGTGGTAAAAAATTAGTAATGGCAGATAAATTATTTAGGCCTCTCTTAACGGTGTAAAAAACATAGACTCTGGAGGCATTTATGTAGACTGCGAATTGATTTAAGTGGTAGCACAGAATAAGTACGGCTTGCCACAAGTAGCAAGCGTTTGTGTTTGAACGTGATATTGGTAGGGATACTACTAATTCCACTTTTTATTTCAAAATAAATTATGTTTTATAACATATGTATGTTAAAATAAATTTTATTTTAAAATTACTTTTATGTAATTTTGTGTATTTAAAATAAATTATACGATTTACGGTATACAATTCACGCTTCCTTACCTTCTTTTTATCACTTTGTGTTCTGTGGAGCGGTATTTTGCAAATATTAGGAATGTATTATCACAATTATATGAATGAAAAACTTTTTAAACAGACAGTTGCTATTTGCAGAAAAGGACTCTCGAGGGATAGGCAATCGTCGCTCCAGAGAAAGCCAAGACGAAACTTGAGCATTCCTACATTACGACTTAGCCCATCGAGAGTTGTTTTCGTACTGCCCAAGTGCTGTGTGGTCTGCCATGTCGTTTGCCACTCAGACAACGAGTTGACAAAATACTCGCATTTTGAGAGACACCGCCGTTGACAGCAGACTCTACTCCACGATTGTATCATATCTGTGTGTGTTCCGTCGCAGAAAGCAACAGTCGTGTTACTTAAATTGAAAACTGTCTGAAAATATGAAAACATTCACTATTTTTAATGTTTCCCTTGCAGAGAGACAACGTGGATACACACGCGCATACACATTACTTCCCGACGTATGTATTTGAGGTGTAGGCGGTATGACGTAAGTAGCCTATGCAATTTTACATGTATTCTTTCCACTTTTCAAATGCGGCCAACACACAAATGTGAGGCCTACCGGGGCAACGTTTTACACAAGAGCAATTTTCTGTAATTATTCAACTAAATCATAAATAATTTCCAATTTCAAATTCTAAACAATAACCTAAGAGGGATGGTACTAAACTCGAAATGAACGTGACGTACTGAGCATTAAGAAATAATAAAATAATCTTTGGGTATGTAAAAATTCATTGTATTAGTCACGTGACAAATATGTGTAAATTCAAGTAGTAATAAGTGTCGTAGCTATGTGTTGTTTGAACCTTGTTTTCAATCAAATTTCGTATTGCGTTGAGTAAAACTGCAGTCGTGAGGCTATTCATGTGCTGAATTTGTAAGACAATGTGCTATACGCGAGTCAATAATTTCAATTCGCTGGCCACCTGCGTGTCAGGAATAAAAAGTCAGCAGCTCCAGCCGCTGACTTCCGAAATGTTCAATGTTTAAACAAACAATGTTTAGATGTTTCTCACCTTGACTGTTGTAAGAGTTTTTCAGTCTTCGCGTACTATGATGATGTGTGTACCATACTTTTGAATTCTGCGCCATGCATAATCTGAACGATCATTAAATAGTACACAAATGATTTTGATTTTCAAATTCTAAATAATAATCTAAGAAAGACAAGTGGTACTAAACTCGATACAAACATGACGTACTGAGCATAAAAAATTAATAATATTATTTTTGGGTATGTAAAAATTAATTGTAGGCCCACTAGTCACATGACAAATGATACTTCTTCATTCTAACTTTCTGTGATGTTATGGACAGATATGATTATAACATTGTCGAATCTTCCTTCCAAACGATTTCAGCACAATATTGTTTATTGGTTCAACGTCATGTTCTTATTATTTTAGTTATTAGGAAGTTAGCGGCATAAAGTCTAGTTCGTCTTTTATTTCGAGCTCACAGAAGTGTAGGCGTACGTTTGCGGTTGTTACACCTCCTGTACTGTTGTTTGTACCGTCGCCGTCGCATGCACACGGCAAACGAATGGCAAAAAAAGTATATTAGAAAGTGTGCCAAAATATGTGTTGAATTAACAACCCAATGGCAGAAAGAGACCATAAAGCTGCAGAGACGGTCATATATAAGGCACTGAGAGAGACAGGCGTTGGGACTGGCATATAGAACGAGCAACAAAGGCGGAGCTTGGAAATAGGAATGCTGTAAACAGACCTATGATGCTACCACCAAAGCTAGACAAACAAGCACTGGACGTCACTATTTTTCTCCCCACAGTACTTTAATGAATCCAAATTGTTATCATTCCATCCCGGAACACAGGGAATCCAAAAGTCGTAGTTGCCGGCTTCCATCTGACGCAGTTGTTCACGGTTTGTTTAATTTCGTCTCAGGATTTCCTAGCATCTTCATTTCTCGAGGAGCGTTTTTTTTTCATGTAATCCTCCATCGTCATCTGCCACGAGAATCTTGTGCGGTTCATTCTATGGCGTGTAGTGGGATGTCGTTCACTCATTTTCTCAGAGTATGGCCCAGCCAGGCCCACATTATTCTTTTAATTTCCTTTTCAAGCGGTTACTGGTTTTTTGTTGCTCGGAGTTCCGTTTTGGCGACCTGGTCTTGAAAAAAAAGTGTAACATTCTTTGTAGCTTCGTCACTGCAATAAAACAAGGCAGAATTAGTTGGGCAGGTCACGTACAAAGAATGACAGAGGAAAGAGCAGTGAAAGTATTCATTGGAGGATTAGGAGGAAGAAAAGCAAGAGGGAGTTCAAGAAGAAGATGGGTGGACGATGTGGATGAAGATGTGAGAAGACTAGGGGTCAGAAGTGGCGAAGAATCGCACAGGTTAGAAAGGAATGGAGGGACGTCGTTCTGGAGACCAGGGCTCTTCATGAGCTGTAACGCCGTGGGGTAGTAGGTGGTAGTAGTAGTAGTAGTAGTGTAGTAGTAGTAGTAGTAGTAGTAGTAGTAGTAGTAGTAGTAACATTCTTTGTAAACATTTGTTTATGAAGACCTGGGTTCTCTTGATCTTAGCTTTTGTAGATTTTCAGATCTCATAGCCGTAAAAGCGGATATATTTCACACTGGAGTAAAAAATGTGGTTTCGAGTTTTTCTGGAGTAAAGTCTGGGGTTACAGATGTCTTTTAATACACCAAACGACTTTGTGACTTTACGATCCTCTGCTCAACATCACGGTCAGGTAAACAAACTCAGTGACAATCTCAATGGGATGATTGTTTATGCAGACAAGTTCAGTGTTTCGAGTGTTAGGAGAATACGTTTTGTTTTGTCTGAGTTTATTTTTAGATCCACTTTCAGGGTTTTACGTTACAAACGTTACATGTTTTTCTTATTTTATTTCATATCTCATTTCTTCGTTTGTTATAAAAGAGGCACCAAAATTGGAAGCGGCAGACCAGTCTCGATCGGTCGCGATTTCTGTATTCGACTCACCGCCAACCAGTCTAGCTGAACCGTCGCGCGCTATTTTTGTCGCAACAGATTTAATTGAAACCTAAATCTCGTGTCGACTCCCGTCTCGGCCACCCTCTAGCCGCGGCTAAGTGGTAATATGTGTAATTTTATGGGTCTGCAGCCAACACATCCTGTTTGACACTGACACCGGTATAATAGGAGTGGTGAGAATTTTTGGCTCTATTTGTGGAGACCACGTTCCCGTTCCACTTCTCACAAATAGATGTTTACTAATTTATTACGTTAAATTGCCGTAATTTATTTGGGTCGTGACTTTACTACAACTACACATCGCCCGTGTAGTGTGGGTGTTTATTTTAGATATGATTCATGCCTGAACGACAACTATTATATATCCTGCATACGCGCGCGCATACGCACATGCTCTATATTTATAGATACGCGAAAACATAAATAATAAACAAGACGCTAAAGGTGTTGTGATGGAACCGCGACTATTTGTGTGCTTTTGCACCTCCTTCTGATTTATTACCCTATGCTTTTTGTGGAAGTGTCCTTATGATTGGGTAACAGACCTGGCCTTACCGATGATAGTAAACAGGCCGAGCATACGGTTACAAAAACAGAAATACATTAGTGCGGTGATAATAGCAAACTACGTCTTTGATAGGCTAAATTGATATTTTGGTACTGGTCAAATTTGAATGTCAATCTTATATAATACTAGCTGTAACCCGCAGCTTCGCACGCGAATATTTAACTTTTAATGAGTATTTTAATATAATTTGTATTGTCTATGTCCATATGGCGTTCTGTCAGCTCGTATAACAATTTTGTAGTCATTAGTCAAATTCTCTCCAAAGCTGTTTTCAACACTTGTACTATTTTAACTTGTACTAAATTATTATGTTGGTGCAACAGCCTTTGGAGATTTAAAAGTACCCGTTTATAAACCCTTTGGAGATATTTATAAAGTACCTGTTAAATCAAAAACGCTAAATTCTTTATTTTAAGTGTTACTGTGTTAGAAGCATTGTCTAACACATTATACGTTATGTTTTCCTCAACCATGGCTTTTATTTATTTCAGCAGTAAACTAAAAACCAAAAACCGTTGTCACCTAAGCTTACAAATGAAAACAACACGTATTTTCGCTTTGCATTAAGTAATAGGACAATTTACAAATAGTACACTTCTTTTCCACATCGTAATATATCGATACAATCGCATATTATATAACACATCGAAAACGTACTGCAGGAATGGATAAATGTTCAGTTCCGATGTCACTAAATAGCTTTTGTTTATTTACTTGTTACTATGGTAATTAATTCTGGTCATGTTGACATCTTTAAGTAGTAAGTAGTATTTAATATAATATTTCATTACTTATTCATTGCATCATCAGAAATACGTATAAACATAAATTTTATAATCGTTTAAGACAATTACAAAATATATAGACGTATATGTAGGCCTATACAAAATTACAAAATATATCGATACACTCGCATATTAAAAACTGCAGGAACGGATAAAGGTACAGTTCTGATGCCGCTAAATATCATTTGTTTATTTACTTCTTACTATGGTAATTAATTCTGGTCTCCATGGTGTTGGTGACATCTTTATAGACGTCAACGAAAAGCCATAATTAAAAGGTCGTGCGAACGGGGCAAAATATCAAATTCCAAGCTAGATAGTGTTTTTCGCCTTGTGTCAAAGGTTACCTGTGCAAATTTTGTGGCAATCGGAGTAACGGTGTGGATTTGTATTCAGTACTTGATAAATCCTCAGACTTTGAGTTTTATATGTATGTAGATGTATGTCTATATAATAAAAGATTATGTCTAATAGAATGTATAGATGTATAATAGAATAATAATAGATATATGTCTAATGGAATAAAAGATGCTCAGGATAGTAATAGATATCGGTGACTGTTGCTTGACACCCCTTTTGTTCACAGACAACCATGTAGTCTTCGCTAGCAATGAACTTTTAAAAATTTCAAATTTTTTGGACGCCGCGACCTAAAACAACTGGTGAAAATTTGGATAAAACCGCAAAAAATTCACGTGGATTTTCAAATTAAAGAGAATTTTACCTAACATCTGAAGTCAAGTTTTAAAAAATTTCAAAACTTTTGGATCCCAGGGCCCAAAAACGATCAAAATTTGAACACAAATTGTGAAAATCCAGCAGGGTAATTATGACCATAATTATAATAAGTAATTATAATCCAAATCCAAATGTTTCGAATGTTTTGTGATTATGTGTTCTACAATTGTTATAGGCCTATCACTACAGAAATAGTAGAGTAATCGGAACTTTTTTGATTTTTCACGAAAGTAAAACATCATCTAATATCGAAAGTTATGTAATAATAAATGTACTCCGTCCGGAATAGTGAGCGAATTCTCACTTATAAAATTTTATAACATTTTATTGATTATCATTATTATACCATCTAATTAAAAGAACTTTGTACTCATCAAAATTAACTAAGGTAAAATATGAAAGTTTCGTGTTTCTCTATATATGTTAAATGCTGTACGGTATAGCTGCAACGTAGGCCTACGTGTGCTGATGAAGTTCGTTCTGTTAAGTCGAAAGTTCATTAATTCGGAGTGATCTTTCCTGCAAATAGTCCGACTAGCAAGACATCTGAGATCAGACATACGCGTCAGATTAAAGCATGCAGTGTCTTCAGGTAACTAACACGTGAACCGAATATAGAACTGAAAGAAGAAATAGAAGAAATTCAGATAAAATTAAAAACACAAATACATTAACGAACTCAGTCAGACGACGGTGTTGACGACATAAGGTGTGCCAAATGTTGATTCAAATAATCGTTCAAACTAAACAAAGCCACGGCACATGTGTTTTTAATTTCAGACAAACCCTTTAACGCTATACCGAGTTGGTTGGATATTATTGGTAATAGTAAATTTATGCACCAGTTAGTGCGTCTGAGTAGTCGACGGAGAGACATTGTACTCGCAATTATCACCTCCTTATTTTAGAAATGGCTGGCAATAGGTGGAATCGAAATATACACACAAGTCTCGGAACACGTGCTCTATCGCTGAGGAATGTTAATGCACATGGCAACGTTCCTCAGACCAATTACCAACTCGCCACAGAGTAATTATTATAGTAGTCCTGTACTGAATTAGAAACGTTGAAGGGAGAACAGACCAATTAAAACTGTTGTCAGTGTACCGACAAATTTATTTTTTCACTATTAAAAGATTTACGAAGTTTCATCGATACTTAATTATACGAGAAACAATTTAGTAATTTGTTTATTTATACAAAAATACCCAATTGTATAAACAATTATATTTTTCATTATTATTTCAAAATTGAAGCTTGCATATTACTGTAGGACAAAGAACTTTCATAAGAAAAATTATTAATTTTCGGCATTAGAGGAATTTTAATAACTTAAAGTAATTCTGTGGTATGATAAAAAGACAATTAAGATGTTTTATCTGAGATTTCAGTGGAGATTAATAGGTCAGTTGATTAGTGCTTAGCTACTAAGATAGAGCTCTGGGTTCAATTGTCTCAGACGTAGCACATTGGGATAACGGGCTTTCAAAGAAATTATTCGATCCCTGAAATGCGTGTTTCTTCCTAAATGCGTAATTAGACTAAAATGAAACATAGAAGTAATCAGTCATACGCTCACTTCCTTAAAAAAAAACCGAAAACAATATGAGGCATTGTTTTAATTTATAATACTGGTTACATTGACATACACATTAATGTTTGATATATATTATCGACATCAGATTGCGAATAATCTTCATCATCGTGCTGGCTATTATCATTATAGTCATCATCATCGAATTTCATAATCACCGGCGCATTGGGTATCATCATATTGGCAACGGGCAGGTCATCTTCGTAATAGGAGCAGGCGCCTGTTGTTTATCTCCACAATTTGAAAAGAAATCTGTCAACTGTTCCTGATTAGTTTTTTTTTCTATTCTTTAAATTTAAATTTCTATTCTTGCTGTATTTTAAATTACGGTAGAAAATATTTGCTGTTGATTCATAATAATTAATTTTCACCCGCTTTCTGACCTGTTCAAAACGAAGACTGATTTTACAATTTTTAATTCTACACATCAGCGTCCCGGTAGTCCATTAAAGGAGGAGAACCATCGACAATTCGGGAAGAATCCTGGATCTCCGGGACGTCGGTCACCTTACCATAACTGATAAAGAAATAAAAGAATGGTGAAAAAGTAGATTAGTTGTAAACGTGTTTTAACCTTTTGTCTGGTTGCAAACTTAGACTACTGAATAAGACGGTCCTCTGACGTGGACTGAAATTTAATGTTTTCTGGTTGTAGGGTCTACCCAGACATTATTATTTACTTTGGTTGTAGGGTCTACCCAGACATTATTATTTACTCTGGTTGTAGGGTCTACCCAGACATTATTATTTACTCTGGTTGTAGGGTCTACCCAGACATTATTATTTACTTTGGTTGTAGGGTCTACCCAGACATTATTATTTACTTTGGTTGTAGGGTCCACCCAGACATTATTATTTACTCTGGTTGTAGTGTCTACCCAGACATTATTATTTACTCTGGTTGTAGGGTCTACCCAGACATTATTATTTACTTTGGTTGTAGGGTCCACCCAGACATTATTATTTACTCTGGTTGTAGGGTCTACCCAGACATTATTATTTACTCTGGTTGTAGGGTCTACCCAGACATTATTATTTACTCTGGTTGTAGGGTCTACCCAGACATTATTATTTACTCTGGTTGTAGGCTCTACCCAGACATTATTATTCACTTCAACAGTCGCCGTCACGGTCTGTATGGAGTAGGTTCTAATGACAGATCTATACTAAAGGTGACAGTTGTGGAGAGCCTCTGGGTCGACTCGACTCATTCCATCTTGTATACCCTCAACGGACTCTTACAAAACCTTTCCTCCGTTCGTAAACCTGAAGACACGACACCAGTTCACTATGTCGTGAACGCCACTCACGTCTCCAGGACTCAGAACGGTCGTGGGGTCGAAACCAGTGACGCCGGTACTCCAAGCCAATACTGCCAAAAAACTAAAGTACAGACGTCTGCTGTTTTTCGTTTCCTTTCCAGTGACGGTCGAGACTCACCACGCCTTTACAACAGAAAGATATTATGTTCCCCCTTTATCTTGCCATATAAGATGTCAGCTAGCCGGCAGGAGATGATCCGGTACCGTCGCCGCCAAACGTTTGTAACTGTCACCTCCTAACACTAGCCAAAACTGAAGTGACGATCGCAAGGCATACACAAGCCTTGTTATCAAGATAATGAAGCGAGTTGACTAGAATAGCACTAGAATGGTCTCTAGTCCAATTACATACGGTTGTCCTCTGCCTGAACAGTTTATAGTGGGACAATAAAAACGCATTAAAATCTAGAGGAGCTGTTAAACCAAATTCCGGAAGCTGTAAGCGCTGTGCCAACCATACAGTTATTATTATTTAACAGCCGCAGAAAGATTGTCGGCGCGCGCACATTAAAACACTTGCAGCAGCCAACCGACCGACCTACGCTTACAACTCACTAATAAAATATCAGCAATAATTTATACTTAGTATTGATGTCAGTTTCATGTCACGGTTCGAAATTACGTTCATAATAAGCGTTCATTATAAACTTATTGATTAAAGAAAAATTGTTAACTGTTCCTTTTCTTGATGTTCAAACACCTTTATATTACATAAAGGCATTATCAAGATGTTTTCCCCTGTCCGAGACATATTTCGATCATTAAACAGTATACTCATTGCCAGCTATTGCTTTGTTGCCTGGTGAAATTCTGATGTGTGTTGTTGACTTTTGGTAGGTTTTGGTTGGTAAAGTGTTTGCATTTGGTCAGCTCTAAATTTGATTTGCATTTTGTGTTAGTATATTTGTAGTTTTCTCCAAGTTCATTACACTGTTTTGTATGATAAGGTTACGACATCACAGAACAATCTACGTGTTTATCGAACGTTCCAGAGGGATCCGGAATGTAATGCGGTGGCGTACGTGACTCTCGACGCATTTGCTAGACTGTTTCAGAAGCCGCGTGGACTGTGTCAAGGCCGCAATTAATTACGTCGTAGGTAGAGATAATGCGTAGTGTGGAATAATCTAGTAATTTGGGTGGGTATAAATTCCAGTACTCAACGACGTTTAGTTCAGTTTATTGTCGGGCGATTACAAGTGATTATCGGGCGATATTACTGTGTGCGTTCAAGTGGTTATTAGTGAAGTGTTTAATAATCGGGCGGGATAATTGTAATACAATTGTGTTTAATATTAGTTGAAATTTTATTGCGTGTGAACAATTTTTATTTGATTTGTTGTAGAGACTGTGTTGTTAATTACGAACCGTTTAACTGTGAAAATTAAAGCTGGTGATTAGTGACTTCATTGGTGTCTTGTATTTTGTTTCCACTGTACCTACGACGATCAAGTAGACCGTCGTAACAGTGGTGTCAGAACTGGGATAGAACGGTTAACAGTGGAAACAGTGGACAGTTTGTACAAGACGAGGTAATTCGTAATTAATCGATAAACAATGGATGCCAGTCAGATGATGGAAGCTCTCCAAGCGCTACTACTACAGACACGGGAAGAGACAAAAGAAGAACGAAGACAAAAAATAGAAGAGGCTGAGGAACGTCAGAAAGCACTAATGCTAGAAGCAGAAAGACGACAGGATGAAAAACGTAATCAGGAGACATAAGACATCAAAGAGTTAATACAGGAGCAAAAGCAGACATAAGAACAAACCGCTGCAGAGTTGGGTCTCCTACAAGGTGAGCTTAATAAACAAGTTACTAAAATATCGGAGATACAAGAATCAATGACATTAAAAATAGCTGAAGTAGAAAAATCTGTTTCGAGTGTTGAAGAATCGATGTCTACAAAAATATCTGTCACAGAAGAAACAATGTCAAATAAAATATCTGCAGTAGAAATCTCAATGGCAAACATAAGAGAATCCTGAAGATACAACCAAAACAAACTTTTGAAAAGACTGTACCAATGATAAAGACAGAAAGAGACACAGAAAATAAGTTAGTAGAGAAAGTCACTTTGCCTCCAGTAGGGACAGTTCATGTCAAAGCTCCAACCTCTGACGGAAGCAGTCACTGGGTACCTCCGCCAATTTGAAGCTGCTGCATGCGCAAATAATTGGACAGAGAAAGACAAGGCAGTTTCACTCGTTCTCTCATTAGAAGGACCCGCGGCAGAAGTACTACAGAAAGTGCCACCTGACAGCCAAAACACCTATTCCGAATTGATAAAAGCTCTGGAATTACGGTATGGTGATAAACATTTGCGAGATGTGTACTGCACCCAGTTGAGAGCAAGACGACAACATACCGGGTAGAGCCTTCAAGAGTTTGAAGCAAGTATCGACAGACTAGTTAGATTGGCCTATCCTGAAGCGCCAGAAGATTTTCGAACGAATTTTGCGATGCAGACATTTACTGCCGGTGTCCGAGATAACGAACTACAGCAAGTGTTACGAATGGCAAGACACCAGAACAGTGCGGACGCCCTGGTACATGCTTTGCAATTTGAGGCCGCCAAATCAGCGTCTGGTTGGACAAGACATAAAGAGCGCGCACTAAAAGATCGCGACGACACAGACGGTAAGGAAGAAGAACAGGGAACAGAGACTCGACGGTCGGCGCCACAGAGTAAAATAAGAAAGGATGGAAGACCGAAATGTTATAGATGTGGGAAACCTGGAGATCTATAACGAGATTGTCGGGTTAGAATTCAGCAGCAGGGAAACGAGCAGCAATCGGTACAACGGGGCGTGTGCTGACTAACTGGAGGAACGAAGTCACTAGACAATACGCAATTTCTACACTTCAGAAAAACAGCGAGAGCTTGGTAGTTACCGGATTCGTTCAAGAAAGGCCAACCTCGATTACAGTTGACACAGGTGCAACAGTTTTATTGTGCACCCCGACGTGGTGAAAGATCTCAAGCCAATCTGGTGCTCTTGCAGCTTGCGAACAGCTACTGACGGCCTGTAAAAGTGTATGGAAAAGTGGAGATACACCTACGCCTTGGTCGACTTGAGTTTAATCATCAAGTACTTGTTGCAGACATTGTGGATAAAGCAATTCTTGGTGTGGACGTTATGAACGCATACGGATTTACAGTCGACTTCAAAAACAATGTCTTAAGAATCGGAAAAGTAGAGGTAATGCTCTCCACAGTGACTACATCAGAAAAATCGATGGACGTCATAAACCAAGTAGCCGTAACTGTTCCGCCAAACTCCGAAAAGATCATCATGGTTAGAACCGAGGTAGATAGTAGGGGTAACCATACTCTATATTCGAACACCAGGTAGTCACACACCAGGCATACTAATTGCCAGAAGTTTAGTAAAACCTGACGAAACCGGAAATGTACCTATTACAGTGGCGAATATTCTGGATCAAGCTGTCACTTTACAAAGCAATACGCTGCTAGGCAAATTGACTCCTGTGGCCTGGGTAGCCGGAATGACGCAACAAAGATCCAGTTGTGCTTCGGATACTTCCAAATTACAAGAAGAACTGCAGGAATTATTGAACAAATCTTCTAACGACCTCTCAAGGGGTGAGGTAAAAGAACTCAGACGGTTTTTACATGAATTCAAAGATTCTTTTGCAGTTCGGGGACAGTCACTGGGAAGAACCTTTATTGTACAACATCGCATCAATACCGGGGACACAACACCGATACGCCAACCTCCTCGAAGACCTCCATTATCTAAGCAAGAGGAAATGTCTCGGTTAATACAGGACATGTTGACAGAGGGAGTAATCGAACCTTCGTCAAGTGATTGGTCTTCTCCTGTAGTGCTGGTAGCGAAGAAGGATGGTGGATTGCGTTTCTATTTAGACTACCGGATGTTAAATGACGTTACAAAGAAAGACTGCTATCCATTACCTCGCGTTAACGATACACTCGACACGTTGTCCGGAGCACAGTGGTTTTCCACATTGGACCTGAAGAGCGGATATTGGCAAGTGGGTCTTCATCAAGAAGACAAGGAAAAGACCGCTTTCTCGACCCCAAGTGGCTTATTCCAATTTAACGTCATGCCATTTGGACTCTGTAATGCACCGGCAACATTTGAAAGATTGATGGACCTGGTACTCCGAGGCCTGACATGGAAAACTTGCCTTGTTTATTTAGACGATGTCATAGTCATCGGGAAGACTTTCAAAGACCATTTGGAAAACCTTAAGGAGGTTCTAACTGGAATTCACGGTGCCCAAATGAAGCTGAGCCCGAAGAAGTGTTCTCTGTTTTAGAAGGAAGTACAGTATCTGGGCCATCTGGTTTCGGCAGCGGGTGTTAGCATGGATCCTAATAAAGTAGACGCCGTAAGAGACTGGCCAGTGCCGAAGAGTAAACACGAAGTTCGGAGTTTCCTGGGGTTATGCTCATATTACAGACGTTTTGTGAAAGGCTTCGCTACTATTGCTAAACCACTACATGAGCTAACGGAAAATAAACGAACTTCCAGTGGTCGATAGGGTGTGATCAAGCATTTAGGACTTTAAAAATTGCATTATGTTCGCAGCCAATTCTCGCTTTTCCTGCTTCCGAAGGGAAGTACATTGTGGACACAGACGCAAGCAATACTGGTCTAGGAGCAGTTTTGTCTCAAGTGCAAAACGGTGAAGAACGAGTAATAGCTTATTACAGCAAGACACTTTCTAAACCAGAGAGAAATTATTGTGTTACAAGGAGAGAGTTGTTGGCAATTGTCAGAGCTTTGAAACACTTCCATAAATACCTCTATGGGAGAGAGTTTTCACTACGTACAGACCATGCCGCGCTTGCATGGGTCTTGAGGTTTAAAAATCCGGAAGGACAGTTGGCAAGGTGGCTCGAACGTCTGCAAGAGTACAACTTCAAGGTACAACATCGACGGGCCGCCTGCATGGTAATGCAGATGGCTTATCACGAAGACCGTGCCCGGAAGACTGCCGACATTGCCACAGAAAGGAAGAACGAAACTCAAGCGAACATGTTCAAGTCATCACTGTAATTTTCCTGGCAGACGGCTGGACAACACAAGACTGTCGGCAAGAACAGGCGACTGATGAAGACATTGGACCGATCTTGACAGCAAAAGAGGAAGGTCGCCGCCCGGATTGGCAAGATATCTGCCATGGTTCCGAAGTGCTGAAGGGCTACTGGGCACAATGGGAATCTCTTACCTTAGGAAACAGATTGCTGAAAAGGGCTTGGGAAAGTGCAGATGGACGAAACGTGGTCACGCAGTTGGTAGTTGCCCGAAGTAAAGTGCAGTCTGTTTTGAAGGAGATGCATGATGGAACATCTGGAGGCCATCTTGGCGTTAAGAAAACCCCTGACAAAATACGGAAGCGATTCTATTGGCTTCATCTTCGCCACGAAGTAGAGGAATGGGTTCGGACGTGTGAAATATGTGCTGCAAGCAAGGGCCCACAAACCAGAAGCAGGGGAAAAATGAGACACTATAACGTTGGACTGCCTTTCGAGAGAATTGCCATAGACATTGCTGGACCATTCCCAGTTACTGACGATGGAAACCGGTACAACATGATTTAAGGTGACTACTTTACAAAGGGGGTGGAAGCCTACGCAATTTCAAATCAGGAGGTTACCACTGTGGAAAAGCAGTTAGTTCACAACTTCTGTTGCCGTTATGGAGCCCCTATGGAAATCCATACGGATCAAGGGAGAAATTTTGAATCAGGAGTGTTTAAATAATTATGCCGTCTACTCGGAATTCGAACGACCAGGACAACGCCTCTGCATCCCCAGTCGGACGGGACGGTTGAGAGATTCAATAGGACACTTGAGCAGCATCTTTCGAATGTTGTTGTCGAGAACCAAACAGACTGGAACCAACGTATACCACTATTCCTCATGGCGTATAGATCATCAGTACACGACACAACCGGCATGACTCCAGCAAAATTGGTGTTTGGGAGGGAGATTCGTCTTCCTGGGGACATAATGTTCGGATCACCTGAGAGTCAGTCCCAAGAGCCACAGAACTATTTCTCGTAATTAGAAAACCACTGCGAGAAATTAATCGCTTGGTAAGGGGACGGCTGAAGATTGCCAGTGATAAAATGAAAACTCGGTATGACATTCGCAGCAATAGTGTGGGTTTCCAAGAAGGATCCTGGGGATCAGGTCTTGTTCAACCCAAAGCGCCGTCGTGGTCGCTCACCTAAGCTTCAGTCTAACTGGGAAGGGCTCTACACTGTGAAAAAAAGAGTCAACGATGTCGTTTATCGGATTCGACAGGAAGGACAGTGAAAGTTCAAGGTCGTCCACCTAGATCGCCTGGCTAAGTACTACTTCAGAGACGGTTTGCCAGTTCGGGACGAACAGGCTTAAGGAGGGGAAGTATTACGACATTACAGAACAGTCTATGTGTTTATCGAATGTTCCAGAGAGATCCGAAATGTAATGCGTGTTGCACACGTGATTCTCGACGCATTAGCTACAGAAGCCGCATGGACTGTGTCAATGCCGCAATTAATTACGTCGTAGGTAGAGATAACGCGTAGTATGGAATAATCTAGTAATCTGGGTGGGTATAAATACCAGTACTCAACGACGTTTAGTTCAGTTTATTGTCGGGCGATTACAAGTGATTATCGGGCGATATTACTGTGTGCGTTCAAGTGGTTATTAGTGAAGTGTTTAATAATCGGGCAGGATAATTGTAATACAGTTGTCTTTAATATTAGTGGACATTTTATTGCGTGTGAACAATTTCTATTTGATTTGTTGTAAGAGACTGTGTTGTTAATTACGAACTGTTTAACTGTGAAAATTAAAGCTAATTTGATTAGTGATTAGTGATATAATTGGTGTCTTGTATTTTGTTTCCACTGTACCTAGTAGACCGTCGTAACAATATGTTTCATTATTGTGACGTTGCTAACATCTAAAAATTTACCATCTGGTATTTATTGTATCTGTTGCTAAAAATAGATTAGTAAATGTTTGTTTTTGTATGTACTTAAACGTTGTTGTCTGATTGCATACAATTTGCTGTAGTCTTTGCGTTCAGTTTTGTAAATTTCACAGTAATAATGGTACTTTAAAAAATGCAATTTACAACACACAATGCGAAGAATGGAACAAATTTTACATAGTCCTATTAAAACAAAAGAAAACAACTGTCTAGTGCTCTACTTGGTAAGGTAATAAGTTCGGACCTCATATACGGGTGGTGCCACTATGATCATTATTTTGATCGTGTTGTATGTTTACATCCTTCGTAGGCTGAAGTTCGATATTCCAAGTCAACGAATTGTTTACTATTAGTTTGACAGTCCACCGCGGTAACCGTCTCAAGCATTTTTTTAACAGTGAACAGTTGGTAATTCGTGGCGTGGTTAAACACGTGCAAAAGGTATGGAAAAGGAGTATTGAACGTTTGGGGACTCTTCTCCGTGGAATACAATAGTTAAGCAATGGATTTATGAATTCAAAATGGGTCGGACGAGCCAAACTGATGAAACGTGGACGCCCCTTGGGATGAGTACGCTAGAAACAAGTGAAAATCTACAAAATGCTTTGGAAGATCGTAGGGTGAAAGAGAGAGAGGGAGAGAGAGAGAGAGAGAGAGAGAGAGAGAGAGAGAGAGAGAGAGAGAGAGAGAGAGAGAGAGAGAGAGAGAGAGAGAGATTAGAGACCTTTGTCGTATCAACGAAACGCTTGCGCAGTATCTTACACGAATATTTGACTTTGACAAAGCTGTGCTCTATATAGATGCCGTGTTTGCTCACTCCTGACTAATACAATGTCGATTCATCCGATTGTTTGGCATTCTGTAAGCACATTCCAGACAAAATGTGTTCATTTATAACTAGTGATGAGCCTTGGGTCCACCACAGCATTCCTGAGACCAAACAGAAGTCAAAACAATGAAACAGTGAGTCACGAAAGATGAACAAAACCTGAACAAAGCGAAAGACAATTCCATCTGCTGGTATTCCGTATGACGACTGTTTTGGGATGCGCGTGGAAAAATCTTCATTGGTTACTTCATGTAAATAAGTAGTGACGAGTATTATGCAAACTTATTGCTCCATTTAAATGATGAAATCAAGTAAAATTGGCTACCGGTACATTTAACAAAAAACTAATGTTTTACCAAAGCAATGCGCTAGCTCACACAATTGTTGTGCTGGCTAAGGTCAAAGCATCGCCCGCTATACTTGTCAGATTTACTCCGAACAACCTATATCTCTTTTCTAACAAAACGATGCTCGGAGGAGAAAGATTTGCGGCCAAAATCAAGTCAACAATGTTGTAAACTCATATTTTGAGTTTCTCGGCAAATCGACTTATCAGTCTGTCATAAGTGCTCTAGAATATCGCTGGAAAAAGCGTGACGAGCTAAATGCAGATTATATTGACAAACAAGTGCATATTTAACCAAAAAGTGGCTGTGTTCTTATTCAGGCACGTGACATTTCATCCTCTCCTCCTACATTTTGGTGCTCTCTACAAGTTGTTGATTTGATACGACTTATATAGTTTGTCCAAGCAGTATGCTTTCTTTAGGTACTCTGGCAGATCCATATTATCGGTGACACTAAATCCGAGTCCAAAAGACCATTTTTTTATCCACCCAGTCGTATGAAGAATCGTTTGTACTATTTAACACACCGTCCCCTTTTGAATCTTCTGATAGGGCTCGAAACCAGTTATAAATACCTGCTTACAGTATTGCAACACCTCTTTGTCTGTTGTATGGTTGTGATAACGTAATATTCTCTTTGCCGATCGGGAGTTTTCGTCTCACAATTTCTGAAGTGCCTCTTATACTTCCTTGGAAAAGTTGTGTTTCCACAGCGTCTTGACGTACTGTTTCTTGAGTAGAATGGCCTAATTTAACACAAATAATGTAGGAAGGTCAATCAATTCCTGCGACAAGTCAGCGCGTACGTCATCTTAGTCCGTCTAAATCAGACGCTCCCCTCAACTCCACTTCTCATCGGCAGTTCGCTAACCAAAGTATCTGCACCAAACGTAATACCATTCGTCTCCACGATCTTCCACTTGCGCTGAAACTTCTCAACATGAAGTTCCACTTACAATCGCAGTTAAGAGAGTTATTTTAATTTGTTTCAGACTTGTATAGTTTTCTATTGTCAAGGCTGGGTTCACGAAGGGCAAATCTATAATTTTTCAGACAGCAAGTAAAACCACTGATTTCAATATAAATCTTAATAATGATTATATTACTACAAAGTAGGAGGTTGCGAAAATATTTTAGGATCTTTAGGGGGTAGTGACTATTTCATGGGTTACGAATTATCGACCTAAATTAATGTCATTTACTTTCTTAGAACTTTTGTGCACAGTAGTTTTTACAATTAAGTCCGATCAGCTAAAAGTAAACTGATAAGAATTGTAAAGAAATTTAATGTCTTCAGTTTTAGAAAACTGTTACATGTTTAATCTGGTCGGCCGACACAGACAAGCCAATTGCTGCGAAGACATCACATTAAGGAAACGAATCGAGAGAAGTTGAACGTGTAAGTTTTTCACAAATGTTAACAAATTATACGTTTAACGACCAAACGAATGTCTTGCAATAGTTTGTTGATCCACAGTAAAGACGTCAACGAGAACAGTTCCAAACGTACACGCGAATAAATATCTGTGTGTCAGTTAAATTGCTTGTAAACCGGTGATGACGGACAATTATGCGATCGCTGACTGATGATGACTAGAAAAAAGGGAAAAAACACGAACAAATTGCAGCGCGGACGGATTAAGTGGTTTCGCACATCTGTTGTGTTTCATCCGAGGATGATCAGTGATCGGCGGTGATTTCTGTTCACACCAGTGATTTTATTGGCCGTGACATTTCGTCGCAGCAATAAACCGTGGCTCATTTACGCCGCGTTATGTTTGGCTTTTGAACGCAACAACCGTTTGCTTCTTCTGCTTGCTCCAAAAATACCTGCTCTCTCTCTCTCTCTCTCTCTCTCTCTCTCTCTCTCTCTCTCTCTCTCTCTCTCTCTCTCTCTCTCTCTCTCTCTCTCGTTGCTTTCTCTTGTATGTTAATATCTAAATTATTGCATTAGTTATATTTAACGTCGTTATTTTTAAAATTATATATGCGTGTTTATATGAAAGGGAGCGAACCGTGTGTGTGTGTTTTGTGTTATGTAATGATGGTGATAATAATAATAAGAGAAGAAGAAGAAGAAGAAGAAGAAGAAGAAGAAGAAGAAGCATACAGTGCAACAATAAAAACAGCTGTAAAACCAGAATGCTTTTACCCAGCAGTTTGTTTAGTTCTAAAAAGTAAAGCACAAATTAAAGAATTAGAGAAAAATACAAAGGAAGATTCTTGCACCTCCGAAAGGAAAATGTAGGTGAATGGAAGAATTTTTTACAAAAATAAACAATTACGTCTGGAATTGAAAAACGTTTAGATGCTATCCAGAAGTGCAGCATTACGCTCTATAAGCACTTGATCTGTGTAAATCCGGAGAGTATAATGGAAAAAAAAATATTTTATTGTTTTTGTAAAAACCCAGGATACCTCGCTGGTTCATAGAACTTAAGAAGAATGTAGCAGAAATTAACATCCGGGAAGAAGAAATTTTTGACAGAGATACTTTTCGGAAAAAGCGTTAAGAATTTAAGCGTTTTAAGGAAGGAAAGGTAAAATACACAGACTGTTTGGACAGGAAAAGGAATAAAGAACATAGTGAAAAGATGAGAAGTAGGCCTACTGGAATGCAAAAGGCAATAAAACAGGGTAGATCATGAAAAATTATTTCACGAGGCCCTTAGATGAAAATAATAATTCTGCGTTTGAAATGTTTCATGGTAATTTTGGGTCTTTATCGTCCACAAAATAATAAATCCGTGGTCCCAAACTTTATGGGTTCCAGTAATTAAGTAATTCCTTTCAAAATTACCTTCAGTACTACAGTACACTTGAACACTGTTTCTTACAATTTAAAAAGTTTAACAAGTTTCTACATTTAAATATTAAACCACCATCGTCAGGAACAAGAAGACAAAGTTAGCCACCTACGTAACAGAAAGGTTTCCTGATATTTACAGAATTCGATTCAGGCATCAAATTCGATTCGAATCGATACTAATGACATCGAACGCGTGACCCTTTTTTAGACGTTTCGCTTCTCGTGTTATCGTATTGACCATTGTCGTGACGTTATTAATCGAATCGTCGTGTCCAGGAGTTTTCTTCGTTCGTCTGCGGTCAACAAAGCGGTGTGAAGAATAGCGCGTGCGGTTATTAATAGCGTCACTGTTGTTGTGTCGCGGCAACAATTATTTTGTTGAATGAATATGACAAAGTGTCACGGCAGGGTGGGCTGACGTCGCGGGGCTGGCAGCTCTCCGAGGCCGCCACAACTATGCAGACGTTAATGCATTGTACTTATGTCCGCGACGTAATTAGTTTTTCAGCAAACTTTCCGGGAAACGTTTCGGGCACTAGGCTCTCAATACAACTGTGAGACTTTGCTGATTTTCAGACGTTAGAACGATGGTTGTGAATCCTACGCCCTGACCAGAGTACGTTTAGTGTCTGCGTGAGGGTAGCTGTAGATTCCTTGAACGTTATAATGATGGAATACTTGAGTTTAAACTTGAAAAACGGATATTTGAGCTAGTATTGATTCAACCAGACAGCGGCATAACACACGAGAAGGAAGGTTATGTGTTTTTCTGTTATGTAACCTCGTATGTTTATGCTCCTTTACACCCCCAATACTGCTGTATGAGATTTGATAAATAAGACTCATTGAAATCGATCTGGTGACATGAGTGGCGCTCAGTGAATATGTGACACATGGGGAAATTAAAAACTAGATGACATATTCTTGAAATTTAAACGAGATTATTAGTCTTTTTCGTGCTGCAGTTTTTTCATGCTATTCTAAGTCAAACGTAATGTAATTCCACGACTGATGCAATGGTAAAAATTATTTTATTATTATGAATATTTTCCCTGCTGTAACAACATAGTACAGCGGCATAGCCTACGCAGTCTTCCATCTTCAATGTTTTCAGTAAATTTGTGTAATAAATTATTTTAACATTGAAAATGTTTATAAGGACGTGTCGGCCGATCGCTGGTGCGTTATCGAAAATGGGAACCGGTGAGTTTCCATAGAAACTAATTCTTTGTTGTCAATAACGTAGTACACATATAAAACTTCGCTTATGAACGCGACTACATTTAACTTATCATCTGTACATTGGTAAATGAAGAACGAATTCATTGATTGGTGAATGAAGAATGAATTCATTGATTGGTGAATGAACATAAATATATATATATTTTTTAGATTTATTGAAGCATTTTCAATGCCCTTCTCTGTGCATTGCATTTGTGCAATGCCTGTAAATTTTTTCATAGTTGAAAATCGTATTTGTTTTGTTTTAGATATAATAAATAAGAATTTTTAAATAAAATTACCACGTATTATTGGTCGACTAGGTGGTCCGATTGATCGAGAGTAAAATGACGTTAACGTGATCTGCTCATTTTGATATGACAAATGTCACCATTTTGGCAAGAAGGAACGGATATTATTTGGTATATCGTTGCGTCGTCTTCTACACGGCAAGAACACAATTAATAATATTCAATATTAAAACGGAATGTAAACATCATACAGCCTGAAATGAAGCCTAGCCTTTTATCGGTACTACTGTATTTACTTTTCTAGGTTTCACTGAGTTGATCGACAACTAGCAGTGATCTGCAGTTTAAATCTCGTCTGTTGTATCCCATCAAACCACCAAAACTTGATAATTGTTGACGAACGTTTTCCGCAGACACACGTATCCATAGACGTTTAAGGGAAATCATCTGAAGGTAGCAGGATCGAAATCTTAGTAAACATGATCTTACAATATTGATCTTCTGTACACTAGGAGAAGTATTATGTACTTGGGATCACGTGAGAAGTAGTAAAGTGGTGTTGTGGTTCGTTCGGAACTGTAGTGACTACAAGCTTGATATAATTATAAAATGTTTACATACTTCGGGTGATACGTAACACAGGTCTGATAGTTATGATGAAATAATTAATTGTGGTCCACATTCTTGTGACGTCCTCCGACCAAAGCGTTACTACAGAAATAAACGTCTAATATTTATTTTCAGTCGTCGGCGTTAATATTTTTGTCGCAAAAAAAATGGAGAACGCCGTAAACGTTTGTGTGAGTGTTTTTTTTTTATTTTTACTTTTTCTTACTAACCGCTTTTAGAAACATGAAAAAAGACCTGGTGAATGAGAGAAATAGACGGTTGGCGGTAGAGGGCGATCATTGCCGAAGTCATTAGCGCCAAGTCGAGCGGCTTCCGCCCGACGCCGCGGCTCTGGTCCTGTTTGAAATACTTGTCGTATGATTGATGCTTACGGAGTACACAAGAAGAAGAAGAAATTTCATTCATTTCTTTTAGCGCAACAACAACAACATGACAGCTTAAATATATTATATATCACGCGCGGGCCGAGAGCGAGTGAGAAAGAGAAAAATATACATCAATAACGAAGTAGTCAGAAATAGAAAGTTCTGTGCATACCTGGCGAAGTACTTAGCTCTACTTATCTTTGACACACGGACATCATCTTGCAGACCTGTTCCCATCCAAACTACCGTCTCAATTTTATGTGTCTTTTACTCACAATTATAACGGTTTTCATGACCATCTTAAATTTTGTAAATATTTAACTCAGAGGTTCTTAAAGTTTTTACGTATGTGAACCCCATTTGCAAAACGTGTGGAAGTCGCGCTCCCCCTCCCTAAAACTATCCACTTGCCACGCTATTGTGGTCATCATTGTTTGTTGTTCTGTGCTTCAAAGGGTCTATAAACTCAATAAGCGGGTTCGGTACAAACTACTTTTACGAAGACAGAAGCTTGCTCAAATATTTTACTACTTTATGTTCAAAATAATTGTAATAATTACATTGAAATGTAGGTCTAACAGAAAAATAGTATTCACTAATCCAGTTTTCAATACAATTGGTTTTTTCTGGAACTTTTTCAACTTGAGTAACGTTAATGCCTGAAAATTTTCTTGCACCGTCCTTTTGGAACCACCGCGACCCGAAGGTTAAGTACCGCTGATTTAAACTATTTGTCTTCCTAATTTCTAAGTCCCTTTTCAATATTGCACCACTGTTCGTCATTTTATTTCTTCGTTTGTTTCTTTTCATTTCTCGCTTTTTCACCTCTCTGTAATTTAATACTTTCAGTTTTTCTTTTCCTTTTCTCAGGTTTTACTTTTAGGTATGTTTTTAACTTAGGATCATTATTTATCGATCGATTTTGTTTTTTCCTGTACATATTTGAATACTGTCAGAGCTTCGAATAAGCATAAACGTTCAAATATTGAAAGATTTACGTCACATTTATTGAGCTGCGGGAAAACGTAACGCATTCCTGGTGTGGCACTGCAGCTAACGTGGGAAGTGTTCACGACGAGAAGTGTAATATTACAGAATCGCTTGACACTTATAATAATAAACAATTGTGAATTGGTTTTGAATTCTTCTTCCGGTATGGACTGCGTCAAAAATGTCATGTACGACAGCGTTTCACCCATATTATAATGAGTATCGTTAGGTCTATGTGACGATGAGGATGGCAGACAAACTCAGTTATATAGTGTAGAAGTGGCGGTAGGTGGTCCGGTAAGTGGACGCGCCTGGTAATTCAACTACCGACAATCAAGCCAGAAAGTAAAGGATACCAAGTCGTGCCGAGTGTTACTGCTTCTCGGTTGATGTTATGTTCCGGCTTCACTGTACGGGAGCTGACTGACCCCGCACAAATATTGAACACCTGCAGGGCAGAGTCTACTTACCGCCACTTCTACACTATACAACTGAGTTTGCTTACCAGCATCATCGTCACATAGACCTGAGATTCGCATTGTAATACGGGTGAAACGTTGTCGTACAAGACATTTTTGACGCGGTCCATACCGGAAGAAGACTTCAAAAACAGAATGGACACCGGCCGCGGAAGCCTACGTGAGAATATAATTATACTTTTGTAAAGCGAGCTATGTCCCACTCTGCATCGAAACCTTTTAATCTGGTTGCTGGTTTGTTTTATTTACTCGTAGGCCTACGTGAAACATTAACATTCGAATGAATTTAGAATGTTTAAGTTAAATATGAGACAGATAAAGTGGGGCGTTGTTTAATTTATTAAGAAAGATACTCTTCAAGTGGAAATTTGTTAATATTTTTTATAAACAACTGTATTACGTATTATATAATTGACTGTATTTTGTCTTTTGTATGTTTCGTTTTTTTTTTAATTTTTGTACACAATGGAATACAGATTAACTCTAAATCTGTTCTAATAATATCTAAAATTGGCGACAATATTTTTTTTCTACGAGACTAATTGCTTCTTTAAAGAAAGTGCAAACTAAAATTGGCAGTAGAATTACGCGATTATCGTAAGTATTTTCTCTTTCACTGTCTAAATAGACATTACTCGTTGAGGGTAAAATTCAGTCGAATGCAGGCAGACGCAGTGAAGTCACCACAAGGTTACACCTCTCTCAACGATTACACTTCACAAACATAATTTACGTGGTATTTACAATTCAGCCTGTTGTGTCAGCAATACAATGGCAACATGTTAAGATAACACAGTACCATATAGGCCATGCCATCTGGATGACGAATGGCAAGAACATAGGAAAGAAAAAGCGAACAATAGGGTACAAATATAGAAAGTTAGGCCTGTAGTAATTAGTGAATAT
The DNA here is from genome assembly GCA_034769895.1 of Magicicada septendecula. Taxonomy (NCBI): domain Eukaryota; kingdom Metazoa; phylum Arthropoda; class Insecta; order Hemiptera; family Cicadidae; genus Magicicada; species Magicicada septendecula. The sequence goes on along the minus strand of CM068372.1, from coordinate 420,204,234 downwards.
ACAAAAGGAGCTGTCAGTAGCAAACAAATAGTTAATATATAAGGAAAAACTGAAACCGGTGTGGACTGTGGACTCACAACGTTCGGGTAAAACGAATACAGAGGCAACCCAAAAGAGAACAGTGTTTCACTATTTTTCAATGCACAGAGGTACATCCGGCACGACAGACTCCACCGAGACGTTAAGATACCTACAGTGGGCGAATAAATTATAAAACCTTGAATTATAAACATGTATAATTACATGTGATGATCACGTTAACGTCGAGGCCGTGGAACGTCTCGACAGTCAGCCGCAAAGAACTAAGAGGAATAAACCATTTAACTTGATGTAGTTATTAGTGAAAATCGTAGCACAACGTATTGTGTTGTCTATTGAATGACAGAAAAATGGGCATAAGTTTCCGCGAATTTCCTGTAAGCTTCAGTAAAATCTGTAGGCCTACATTACACTTTGAGTTATCACATGTATTTAAAAAAATTTCCCATATTCGATAAACAAATTATATTTGATTTATAAATTTTGGTTTAGGTTATGTACGCAGTACAGATTATGTAATCTGTGTGCATTATCTGTAATTTTAACGCGCCTCGAAATATTGCAAAAATGTGTGGAAAAGCATTAAACAATACTCTTAGCGTTTTGATCCCCATACGAACACGCCAAGGTATTAAAAAAGTGCAGAAAGAACAATAAAAATACCCAATTAAAAAAAGTAAAAAATACAGGCGGCGATTGTGGGCCACAGTAATTATTCAGAGGCTTGCGATCTGCAATGCCCAAAATATAACAAGAAAAAAAATGCTTACATAATAGAATTTCTTTATATCGAAATTTTCAGATATGTTTACACACTTGTACTCCTCATCTAGAGACTGAACTGAATTTTTTGACGCCACTTTATAATAAATTCATTTTTTGGTTCATAATTACCTTGTGAGTTTGTTGACCTAATATGATGTAAGTGACAGTACAACTTTCGTGAACCATTACAAGTAGGCTATATGAAGTGTATTCTGTCAGCGGATGTCAGAAAGAGGGAGTACTCACCGCTCAGGACGATGTATCATAATTAGTCTATTGTAATCCATTCGTACACTGGGCACCTTTTACAGTTCCCCATATCCAAGTTATCCAAGTTAGTAAAAATGATCACCATAACTAACTTGTATAAAATCGAGGTTTTTTGGCGTTCTAACGTGTTGCTTTTGCAATACGATCTTTTCGAAAAATGGATTTGACTCATATACGCTGTCGTCACATTAGACCCAAGGCCAATTGCATTGAAACTTGGTGTAACGCTATCGCCAAAGTGGCGAGCTAACTGTAGCACGGGTCACATCCGTGGTGAGCGGAACGGAATGCGTTGGAGAAGCATGGGAGTATGCAGTTTGCTAAATGAAGCAGCATAGGCGAGCGTACTATATAACATATTTCATTAATGAGGGGGTGTTCAACAAAAGTGGAGGGGATAAACATTATGATTACACATCTCCTAACAACGTTTATGTAGGTACGCAGACTTAATTATTACTGCTTATTGTAAGGTAATTAGGTCTACCTTAAAATAATACAATATTACAGTCTTTTAGCTGAGCGTAGAAATTCCACAAATTTTAACCACCTTACCAAAAATAACCCTTGATCTCCCTGTGGCCTTGTCGAAAAGAATGGCCGGAACAGTTAGATGGCTTGGCCGCACTATCTGTCTAATGCTGTGGTTACTGTTTCGATAACTATTTTCATTAACGTCTGGGAACGATCGACTCAAATCTGAGGCTTTTTGGACTTTTAATACGCTAACAGTTGTCACTTTCATAGTTTAAAAAACAAAGCTGAGACTGGGTAGGTAGGTTTAGATAGCTCAAGGTCTATAGACGGACATCTCTGACCATTTGAAGTGTTTCTTTGAGACAGACAGGAGACAGAAGTCTTAGTGCCATAAAGTCTGCGTATATTGTGGGGGTCGCAGCCCAACGAACCGCAGGACAAGAAGTTAGGTGACGAATCCCTCTGCACGATTTTGCAAGCACATTTGGTGTTTGATTCGATTGGCTCAATGATGGATCTATATGCAGGAATTTACGATAGGCGCGTCCGCAGTCATGCGATAGCTATCATGTCAGGACGGAGGGCTCCCTCAAGGAAACTTCTGCACAATGTCATGGAAGCCCGCAGCCGAGGCGGCTCGAGCAGTTCTGTGAGGATGTCTGTGAGCGCATCACAAAACCTCAAAACGGGTTATGTCGAGGACAGTTCAACCAATGTGTTGAATAGAGTATAAACGATGTTTTCAATATAGGGATCTGGAAATACAATGAGCAGTGTCAAATTAGCGTCGAGTTCGCACGTTGCGTTTTTGTGGACAGAGACAGTACTTAAATAAATATGCGTTGCTATAATTGTGAATGTTTGTTGCACGCATGACGTGATATGACTTGTGTCGATCATCAGTAAGGCGCTTATGACATACAGTGTATTTTACTTATTTATGAAACATCACAGAGACACAAGAGAAACAGAGAAAGGGTGATGAGTGAGAGAGAAGGGGGGCGGGGTAATGCCGAGACTGCCGTGACCAAGATTTATACCGCTGGTCTGTGCGTATGACATGAAAGACTGTGTGAGTGTATGTGGATGATATATATGCGATTTGCAACAGTCCCGTTGTTATTTATCGAGCGTTGTAAATAATAAGTAAATAAATAAATGCATATATAACATCAACACGTGGTAGGTCGCCCGTCTACACTTATACGTAGAGCATAACTTATTCATACACAACATATGGATAATCATTTGCATGGATTGTTTATTTAAAAACTCTTTAAACGTAATTTTAATTAATCACATTGTTACACACGTGCACACGCGCGTGAGCCCCCCCTACAAACACACACAGATCCTGATACCATCAATTAGTATATGTTTAAAACAATTTTGCAAAATTTCTTTCGATTTTTTTTCTGTATCAGTCTCTCAGCCACAGTACTAATATTTCAGGTGTCGTTATAATATTGACTATATTTCACATTTTATTGTTAATTCATGTTTCTAAATTTATTTCACTACTTTGGCTATTTTGCATTCTATATAACATCCTCTAGATTTCCCCACCAAATCAGTTGCTTCCTTCTGTAAAAGCACGTATAAAGTAATTTCCAAATCTCTTCTAATTTCTACAATTTTTATTCTATCTTTAATTGTACACAACTCTTCCTACACTCTTTCTCTGAAGCTGTAGGCTGAGATTAGTGTGTTGTAAATTCGTGGGCGTCATGGCCAGGAACTACCTTATCGTCAGTTATGAATTGTTGAGGACAGATAGCGCGTTGTGGGCAGGGACTAGCGTGTTGTCAATTATGGGCTGTTGTGGACAGTAACTTGTATGGTATAAATTCATCGGCCAGATTTTATCAACTGCGAGTGGAAACTACCGTTTGTATATTGGCAGACGGAGCTCGACATACGATCAGTCTCAGTGTATGAAGTCAGAACGATGCGTCCTTGTAGAATGAGCGACAGAGTTTGTGTAATGAAAATGAAACACAATTTTTGTGATTTTGTGTTTACTTATAATCAAAACGTATAATGATATACAAAGTATGAGTACATAAGAAGTCTATGATTAAATTTATTGACGTCCCGGTTATGAGGGGGAACCTATCTAATGAAATTATGACGTTAGAGGTTAGTCTCTGATGTCACTGGGCCATATTCTTTTCAAACATTTTGGATTCGTTACGTGGCTGAGGTTCGAAGCTAAATCATTGGAATAGCTCTCGAATAGTTCAAAATGTTTTTTTTTTTTTTAATTTTGTTCTGCACTCATCTCTGACTAAAGGGTTATTAATTGTAAGGCGTCACTGGACACAAACTATGGAGCGCCAATATAAGGTTTCACGAGTTGTGGTCTTTTATTGAACGAGCGCAGTGAGTTCTCAATGTTAACTCGACCGTTTGGCATTTGTCTCTCTATCTATCCATCTCTCGGGGTTTTGTCTCACGATAACTTTTGAACGCACCAACGATTTTCGTAAAATTTGGCATGCCTGTCCATACTTTTACCCTACATATCCCTATTTTTTGAGGGGTAAATCTAAAAAATTGAGATTTACCCCTCCAAAAAGTGTGGGAGGGATTAAAAAATTTAAGAGGCAGAAATGTGGGGGTTAAAATTGTGAAAAAATTGTAAAAGCCCAGGTGAGATATAAAATTAAAGAGAATTTTAACCACAACCTGAATATAGTGTTCATTTGTAAAAATTTCAAGCCTTTAGCTCAAAAAATGGATTAAAATTTTAATAAAATCACAAAAATTCATGTAGGGTTTCAAATTAAAGAAAATTTTAACTAACATCTGAATGTAGCGTTAAGCTCGAAAATTTCAAACCTTTGAGAACTCAGGGCCTCAAAACGTCATCAGAAATTTCACAAAACTGTAAAAATCCAGCAGGGTGTTAGAGTAACAGGAATTGTAACGCAAATCCGAATATTTCGAATGTTTAGTGTTTCTTGTCTGATTGTGTGCTCTACAGTTGTTATATTGCTACAGAAGTAGTAGAGAAATCGGAATTTTTGTAAGTTTTTCCATAATTAAAAAATGATCTAATATTAAAATTTATGTAGTAATAAGTGTAATTCGTTTAAATAGTGAGCTAGTTGTGCAGGTTGTGGAGGTCTCAGGGAGCTTACTGGGTATTTATTGTTTGACAACTTTCCGATATGTATTGGTGACAAGTTGCTCACATAGTATTGATGTGTTTCCTGTCTTGTCTCTTGGGTTCCGAGATCTCTGCCTGGTTCTTCGTTCATCTCCATTATTCCAACTGGTGTATAAATTTCATGCTCGATTTATTAGCGATTTTCGGAGTTTTTCAGAAAGCATTTCCTATCCGCCTTATTCATCCTACTTTACCACAGAGTTGGTCGTCTTTGGTCGCCTGTCTCGACATATCTGTTGGTATGTCCTAATCGGCCAATCCGTTTGCACTTAATAAACGGTACTATATCACCTCCCTCGAGTGGAGATAGCTGCTGTTGTACGGGTCCAAGCTTCTGATCCATATGTGTGTAGTTTATGTACTCTTTTGAGGTCTAATGGAGCACGTTTGTTAGTGCTTGTTGTTTTGACATCACTTTGTTTTTATATTTTCTCAAGTCATTTTGTGTGTATAGTTTCATAGCAGGAACTTGGTTTTTTTATGCTGAAATGTCAGAGTTAAAATGATGGTAGGAGAGTTTTCAGTTAACTGTTACTTATCAGCAGTTACGTGTGTAAATATTTTTAAGGTGAGTTTAGTGGACTGCGTTACGTTTGGAACCGACTACACGGCCGCACTACTTGGCTTGGTTCCTGTTCCTCCTCACTCTGTACGATATATTTTCAGACATTCTAATTAACACTGATTCACAAACATAAATTTTCATTTCCCACATATACGCGCACGCCCTGTAACATATTGCTCTATTTCACACACACACACACGCGCGCGCGCAGACTAGTAATTTATACACTTTTATGTGAACATGTAAGCCGTATGGACACAAATATATAAAATGTATAACATACAGTGTATAATGTGTGACACATAACATAAAACGTTTGCATGATGTACACAGTAAGAAATATATATTTTTTTAATAGCCCTAGTTGAATGTCAAATTGCGTTAAAGTTTATTTATTTATATCGTTGTTATCATCCTATAACACATTAGACCCCTTTCGACGTCTGATACCTTGATCCAGTATCTAGTCAGTTGTGAAACAATGGAATTGTTAGCGTTCAATAGCCTAACACTTATCGGGAAACTGGAAAGACTTGTGTATACGCGCGAGGGCTTGTGTGTTTTGGCGGCGCTCGACTTGCACCCGTGTATAGACGCGCAAGTGTATGGTCTGCGTAAATACAGTGGAACTTGGTTATAACGTCATTGAAGGGACCAAAAAAATAATGACGTTATGTCCGAGTGACGTTATAAAAGAGTCGTTATAAAAGACCCTTTTTAATCACTAGTAAGGAAGGAGAAATAAAAAAAAAGATCTTCGCATTATTAACATTATTCGTGATATTTATTCTAAAGTTTACAAACTGCATTTCATTTATACAAACAGCATGAAGAATATTTTAAAAGATCAAAAAGAAAGTACATGTAACTTACTGTCGAAAGTAATCCGTAATTTTCTTTTGAACGCTCCTTTCTGAAAAATAAATTCTTTCTGTTGTGCTGTGGAGATGCTGCGCTGCATTGAACGTGTCGTCAGACGTCTCTCTAAAGAGTAAAATCGTGAAAGAGTTTCGGCGGCTCTCATTGCTTCCTGTACTGTCGGACAAACGATGTTGGCATCCTCCTCTTGCTCAGCATCTTCTTCAACACTATCTTCTGCTTCTATGTTTTTTACTTCCGCGATAATTTCTGCGTCACTCAACTCAACACTTGGAATGTTTCTACTTGGTCATCCACTGATGAATAGGAATCAAGTTCATTTCCAAATTCATTTACTTCGAATTTCTTAATCCACTCCGAGAGCGGCACGTCGTCTTCGTCATCATCGGGTAAATTTTCATGTACGAGTTGTGCTTTATTAAAGCATTTTGCTATCGTCTTCTGTGTTACACTCTTCCAAAAGTCGTCTAGGAATTGTATTGCATCTAAGAGTGAAATTGTGGTAGGTTGCGCCGTGTCCATACAGAAAATAATTTTTTTTTAAAGTTGCTTGCGGTAGTGACACTTTAGGCTTCTAATGACACCTTGGTCCATAGGTTGCAGGACACTCGTACAGTTGGCTGGTAAGAAGACCAGATTAATGTTTGTCAAATTTAACTTTGGATGGGCTGCACAGTTGTCAACTAGAAGTAGAATTTTTCTATTTTTCGATGACAGTTCTTTATCCCACTTTCTTAGTTCATCTTCAAAAATACTAGAAGTCATCCACGCTTTTTTGTTGGCAGTGTAACTTACAGGAAGTTTTTTGATGTTTTTAAAACATCTAGGATGCAAACTTTTCCCGATAACTAAAAGTTTCCTTTTTTCGGTTCCCGTCATGTTCGCACAAACAAAAACTGTAACTCTTTGTTTAGAGAGCTTCCCACCAACGCACTTTTCATTTTTAAATTTGAAAGTCTTATCTGCAGTTAATTTATAAAAAATTCCGGCTTCACCTCCATTAAAGATGTCTTCATCTTTATATGATCGTCTAATTTGTGGCCAAGTGTTACGCACCCAATCGCCTGTAACGTTCAGATCTACGAATTTTGCCTCACCACAAATTTTTGCAAAGGAAATCGAGTGTCGGGCCTTAAATCGATCTAGCCATCCGTTGGAGCACGTAAAATCAATACCAAACAATTTTCCGAATTCTGTAGCTTTCTCTTTCAGAATTGGTCCACTCACAGGAATATCTGAACATCGACACCGTTTGAACCATTTCAATAATGCTGCATCCACATCACCATGTTCGCATTTCCTAATTTTTTCTCCATCTGGCGCTGGCGCCGGCGGTCCTGTTACAGTGCTTATCGCTTGCATACAATGTATGTCTGTAGCCATGGGCGTAGCGCGCTCGTACATGTATGTTTATATGAAATTTAGAGTAAAATATCTGAGAAATTTTTGACGCTATAACTGAGTAGTACAATATTTAGTGACGTTAAAACCGGGAATTTTTATAATGTTAAAGATATCAGTTTGACCGGACTTATGACAAAATAACGCTACACCCGAGTTGACGTAACAACCGAGGCCGTAATAACCAAGTTCCACTGTATTAGGGAAGACGTGTGGGATCCGGTGAAAATTAATTATGTGTTCGTTGCTAACTAAAGCGTACGTTAGGAACAAATTTGAGTAAAACCATACGCATGGTTAAAACTACTAATAGTAAAGGCCTGTATTGTGTATGTGTACGCGCGCACCTAATATGAACCTTGGAGGAAAAATTTCAAAAGATAATGGCGTTTTGTTTGCATGGCTATTGATTACCGATGAAGAGATCCTTGATATAGCCTGTTGTGCGAGTGGCGTAATACAGGCAACTGAAGACTAGCGTTGATTACTATTGCGTGTGTCCCAAGAAGTCGGTTGAACTTCAACACTATTTCAAAAGCACAATTAAGTGTGAGTCTGTTAATATGACGAAAGGTCACACAAACATAAACAGGTCAAATATTTTAAAATATTTATAGTATTGAAGAATCATATTCATGTCAATTGTCTGTATACTCGCAAGCGTATTTTGTTCAACCGAGAACATTCAAATCGCTGAAGAGGACCACTAGGTAAAAACTTAATATTTAAGTTTGTACAGCTTTACAACGCCATAGCCTTTCTCACTTCAGGGAATAAAGTGGTCGGGCTGAGAACGGAAGACTGCAGGGCATACTGGTCTGAGTGCGGCAGGGAGGGAGACATGAGTCCGTTGGATGATCTCAAGGAGTTGTGAATCAAACGTAAGTATTGCCCTCATTCAGGATCGTGATAGGTAGGCGTTAGTAGTCGAGCAGGCCGAGGGCATCTACGTGCGTCTGTGCGCGTGTACCAATCAAGAAAAAGAATAAGATTCAATGTGAATAAAATGGAAAACTGGAAAAGAATTAAAGGAAACGTTGTGGGCTATAGCATGGCCGGATTAAGGCTATGGGGGGCCGGGGCTATTTAAGAGCAGGGGCCCATGTATGAAACTTTCACGTTTTGCACAATACTTTACTTTATTCAGACGATCATTTAATAAATATAATAAAAAAAATATTGTTCTTAAACCGTATTTTTACTCACATATTTTTTTAATTTTATAGGCCTACTGATTAAATAGATGCTGAAACTGTTTACTATTATTTTATTTCGCAGATATTTACAATAATCAATAGTACAGTTTCATTTAAATCCGTGATCCGCGCTTCAGGTACTCTCCTCGTCAGTGCTGTTTTTAATATTTAGCTTGCTCGGAAAATTTTATTTATTCGTTCGATAATGTGAATTTTTAAATGGTCGGGCAAGGGTCCCCCCGACAAATGGGGCCCGGGGCTTTAGCTCCTCCCTTAATCCGGCACCGGGCTATAGCCTTTATGGATATAAAAATACAAGCGTACAAGTGTAAGTACGGTACATATAGTAACGCTGCATTCACTGAGCCGCACTATTACGTTGGCAGGAGGTGCATTATTGTCCGTTTCAAAAACATTGGCTTCCTTTTGTTCCGCACGTCGACATTATGGCCGATAAGTTAGATTTATTATCCATTTACATTTATTCTAAACTTAAGTGACAGTATAAATCTATAAGTGAATACAGCCACATACATAACAACGACATTGGGTGCACAATTGTAATGAAAATGTCATTTTAAAAATAAGGAATAACTAAACTTGAACATAAAAAGTTGTGTTCGTTTTGGGTGCATGCAATTTGACAATTCTAAATTGTTAATAGAAAATAAAATGTTGATATATAGCCTGTGTTTCAGACATCTCTGGATGATTACCTACATACCTATGTACAAGTATGTCATGTCTTGTAGCAGTCTCATGTGCGTTTTCTTCTGCCCAAGTGTGGTGTTTCGAAAGTTTACAATGCCATTTCTTGTAAATTGTAACACTTTTCTGGTACATTTTGGCCTGTTTTGTTTTTAATTAAAATCAAATTTCTCAAAATTTGTATTTACCTTTAGTAGACTTTACACACATAAACATAAATTTTCTCATAATTCAATTCTCTACAAAGTTAGTTAAAAATTTGTATTTATTTATTGGCAAATTAACAAAGTTATTTTATCTCAAATCTAAAAAAGTGTGTTTTTCGACTCCAATGTTTTGTGTTTTGCACAGTTTTTCTTAGAAACTAATTAAGATAGAGCTCTGGGATTTATTCAATTTGTCAGATCAAAAACCATGAGAACCCACTAAAATTACCCTTCACTTTATACCCCAAGAATTTCAGTATGACGTCATTTTACCATGGGAACAGAAATCAGGGCGAACTGGTTCGCGAGCCGTAACTCGCTAACGAACCATTTTCGGATCTATGTTTATATGTACTTTTTTTCTTATTTTTAGCTATAAAATCAGGTCCCGAGAGATTTCCGTACAATTGTGAATCACCTTATATAATAGGCCCTATACACCTACACCTAGTTTATAAATGACTTTCAATCACATTCACAACTCAAGTGGAATAAAAAATAGCAAGTAATAAAAAAACGGGTTCCGGACATTGACTACTAAAGAAAATTCAGTGATGGGTGTTCTGCGATGCCCCAAACGGTATTTAAAACAAACAAAAAATTGCTTATTCCAGAGAGTTCACTTTTTTCGAAGTATTAAAAATTTATTAGTAGTGGTATTCCACCAGTATGCCTAATTTGATAACGAAACTGTGTGTATAAAAATCTAACTGACGCGACCGGTACGTGTTCAATTTTTTCCATATTAAATAAGTTTTCATGTATATACATTACCTGAAATATTTAGACGCATCTCTTCTTAAGCGAAGACCTTGTGCGAGGACGTTAAATTGGTAACATTCATTTTGCGGTGCCCAGACATCAGTGAGGAATAGGGGGTCTAGCCGCTCGCTAATGTATACAGTAAATCATTTTTGAGATCGTCATTATAACTTAATTGAAAAAAAACCGTTTAGTAGACTACTTTAAACTAAGGAAAAAAATAAATAAATGTTTGAATGCACAATACAGTGTGTGTGTCTCTGTGTGTTTTTTGTAAGTGTGGCAATTTATAAAGGCTGGTGGGATAAACATCGTGGAAGCTACTGAGGTTAGAGACAAATTATTTTGTAGTAAGTTATAAATTTAGGTCATGAGACGGCAGAAAGAGGGAATTAAAATAATCGTGTTTTTTTTTAGTTAGCCTATATTGTATATGAGTGTGTGTGTGTGTGTGTGTGTGTGTGAGAGAGAGAGAGAGAGAGAGAGAGAGAGGGGCGTATTTCTTATACGTTTGGTGGAGGAGAAATGGAAGAAAAAGAGAAAGAGAAACAGAAACAGAACTGAAAACAGTCGGGGAACAGCAGAAAATAAAGATGTAGGTGAGTTGCGTGCGAGAAGAACAGCAAATAACAAAAACATATGATGAACGGTCACTGAAGGAAGGGGATTAGCGCAGAAACAAAAGGAAAAAACGAACACCGGACGATTCTCAGACAGCAAGGAGGGAGCAGAGAGAGAGACGGGGCGATAAATTAATGACGATAGAGTGAGACGGAGGAACTCGAGACAGTAATGCTGTATAACGGAGCAGATCAACGGAGAAGGAGGAGGAATGATTTACGGAATTATGGGCAAAGGAGAGATTCTTGATAGTTGGCAGGATTAGAGAGAGATCCGCCCTGAAAATAGCCAAAGGCAGCGCACGGTACATTTAAACAATTCCAACTGAAACACGGCTCACCCATTAGCCAGGATTCACTTCGTTTGTAAATATCGCGTGCGTCTGCGTATCTTTATTTATTTTTAGAATATTATTTCTCTCTGCCACTGCTGCTGCGCCAACGTTACATTAATCTGGATGTGTGCAACCGATTAAGGTATTTTTAATGGGATTCGAACACGACAGCATCGGCCTTACCTGTCTATTTAGACACGACAGCGGACATTCAATTTGGCAGACCAAAACACGAACGTTAAGGTAAACACTATTCGCCTGTTTGTGTCACAATCTCTGACAGTGCTTCATCGTGGAGTGGGCGAAACGGTGGTCATCGTAATGATACGGTGTTCTGCAGGTCACCATCGTCTTCTTTCGTATCTATTCAAGTTAGATATTGATATCTGTACCTACGCCACTCCACATTGTATGTCATTCAAGAATTTCAAACTTCTTCTCTCTCCTTCCACTGTTCACTTGAAACCGTTGTCAGTAGTCCATTTACCCACAGTATACAGTGGAAACTTCCTTACCCGGATCAATTGGGGCCAGGGTTAGTCCGGATAAGAGAAACCCGGATGTGGGCAGTGGCGTATCTAGAACTTGGCCTGTCAGGGGAGACTGGTTAAGTCGGCTTCGTACATAAGAAAAATCAATTTAAGACTAATTAATATCACTAAGTTGAAAGTGATTGAAAACGTGTGATAACATCGTGAAATGAATCACATTTAAATAAACTGTAGGCTAATACACAATAAAAGACGCGTAATTGAAACATTTTTTGAAGATACCTATTAACTGAATTGATGTTCCTACATTTCATATTTCAAATGTATAGTCAAATTCTGTGTAATAAACCTGTTTGTATATTTAAAAAAGAGTGTATATTTTATTAAGTAAAGAGGGAAAATGACAGTTCAAACTCACAAAGGAATGCCGCCTTCTTAAAAAACACTAAAAAAACACTAAAAAACATGATCTCAGAGATGACGCCGCCACCGCTGGACCCGCAGCATCCCGATGGACCACAGCACTGCGAATTTCCGCGAATACATTTTTTTATTTTTTTTATTTTATTTTTTTTATTTTTTTAATTAAATTGATTTGGTGGGATGATGTTCAATGGACCACCAGCATCCGTGAATATACTTTTTTATTTTTTTAAGAAAGCTGATTTGCATATCAGTGGGTGGTGTTGGGTGGGAGGTTGTTTTTTTTTTATTTCATATCAGTGGGTGGGGGGTGGTTCCAACTCGAAGCATTATAGTGTATACTAAAATATATGATCAGGTGTACCAACCTTTGCATGAGTTCAAATTTGTTGTGTGTTATAATGTATATTAAATCTATATGATCAGGTGTACCAACCTCTGTAGTATTATTATAGTGTATAGATTATGCTCAAACCGTTCTCCTGTCTCTCTGTGGTCAGTACCGAGCGCATGTATATGAAATTAGAAAGTTTATATTTATTCGACAAATATTAACGTCCTCTCTCTCTCTCTCTCTCTCTCACTCTCACTTGTTTCAACTGTGTCAACAAATAGTAACGTCCTCTCTCTCTCTCTCTCTCTCTCTCTCTCTCTCTCTCTCTCTCTCTCTCTCTCTCTCTCTCTCTCTCTCTCTCTCTCTCTCTCTCTCACTTTCACACGTTTCAACTATGCAAGGTTTCATACCCTTTCTCCTGTCTCCCTCTCGTACATTGAGTAGTCGGTGTGATGAATAAATAATTTTAGCCCTCTCTCGTTGTCAAAACGTCGTCTTCATTTTCAATGTATTAAATAATTAATTAATAGTTTTATAATGCAGTCAGTGTGATTGATCCTTGTTAGAAATATATATATTTGGCGTCAATGAACTACTTACCTGTTATGTTGTTACAGACAATACTTCTGTTTTAAGGTTGCAGTTTACACACACATAGGTTCAGTAGTGTATAGCGAAATAAATTAAAATTATACACACACATGAAAACGGCGGCTGAAATTCATACAAATCTTCTGATGTAACAGTTCACAAAAAATAAATTAATTGTACACATGTTCAGAGGTGTAGAGTGAAATAAAATAAAGTCATAATTTGTTTAAATGATTAAATATATTTTAACATTCACAATATAAAATTCACAATTAAATAAAGACATTAGAAATTGATATTTTTCGAAAGTTTATATATAATTGTGTGTCGTACTTGTAGAAGAAGCAACCTGCAACATAACAATACAACAACAACATTAAAATCATGTTAAATATCACACACACAGATGCACACGCAACGCGCGCACATACAGACGCATACGCAACGTAATCACACACACACACACACACACACACACACACACACACACACACACACATACGCACACGCATACGTAACGTAACCAAACACGCAACGCGCCCACACACAGACGCAAACGCAACGTACACACGTTTGGGTTACACCACACGTGCACGCACACACACACACACACACAGACGTACACGCACACATACGCAACGCGTCCACACACAGACGCAAACACAACGTAATACATATAGGTTCAGAGGCGTATAGTGAAATAAATTAAAAATCCATTCATCAAAACTTTGTAAATTAGAATCTGCACTACATTCAAACATACGCACACACACACAATGATAAAAAAATTGTTTATTAAAAGTAGTTTGTTACCTTAACGTGGTACATGTAGAACTAGTGCTGTTACAAAATATATATATATATATAGTAGGAAAGCCCACAGACTACTAGAAATAGTTATCACCTGAAAAAAAGAAACCACACATTACGAACTAATATGTATAAACACAAATATCGTTACAATAATAATAATAATAATAATAATACATAAACTTACGTTTACTGCCGTCCGAACTGAAGTGTGAGGAGGCAATAACTATAGATATCACAGTAAGAATTTTTTTGTTAACCAGTGGTGTAACGGGGAATTTTAGCAGGTGGAGGAGCAGAGTCGTCATCGTCGTCGGGGACCGCAGCATCCGCGACTTTTTCGCTGATCTGTGTCCTGGACCCGCAGCATCCCGATGGACCACAGCACCGCGAATTTCCGCGAATAAATTTTTTTATTTTTTTTATTTTATTTTTTTTATTTTTTTTATTAAATTGATTTGGTGGGATGATGTTCAATGGACCACCAGCATCCGTGAATATAATTTTTTTATTTTTTTAAGAAAGCTGATTTGCATATCAGTGGGTGGTGTTGGGTGGGAGGTTGTATTTTTATTTCATATCAGTGGGTGGGGGGGTGGTTCCAACTCGAAGCATTATAGTGTATACTAAAATATATGATCAGGTGTACCAACCTTTGCATGAGTTCAAATTTGTTGTGTGTTATAATGTATATTAAATCTATATGATCAGGTGTACCAACCTCTGTAGTATTATTATAGTGTATAGATATTTTATATGAGCAGGGTTGTCAACATTTTCTGCGGTGGGGGGAGGGAAATTCAAATATGTGTTATATAGTGTATATATTAAAATATATGATCAGGGTTACCAATCTTAAATTATTGTGTGCGTGTATAGAGCAGATCTGCCAACATTTCTTTCTCTTCTGTGGTGGGAAATTCAAACTATATATGATCATAATTGTTACTCTCTCTCTCTCTCACACGGTGTGTATGTCTCTCTCTCTCTCTCTCTCTCTCGTTGTCAAACGTTATGCTCACCGGCATTATAGTGTATATTAAAATATATGATTAGGTGTACCAACCTTTACATGAGTTCAAATTTGTCGCGTGTTATAATGTATATTAAATCTATATGATCAGATGTACCAACCTCTGTATTATTCGTCCTCTCTCTCTCTCTCCCTCTCTCTCTCTCTCACACGTTGTGTATGTCTCTCTCGTTGTCAAACGTTATGCTCAAACTGTGGTCAGTACCGAGCGCATGTATATGAAATTAGAAAGTTTATATTTATTCGACAAATATTAACGTCCTCTCTCTCTCTCTCTCTCACACTCTCACTTGTTTCAACTGTGTCAACAAATAGTAACGTCCTCTCTCTCTCTCTCTCTCTCTCTCTCTCTCTCTCTCTCTCTCTCTCTCTCTCTCTCACTCTCACACGTTTCAACTATGCAAGGTTTCATACCCTTTCTCCTGTCTCCCTCTCGTACATTGAGTAGTCGGTGTGATGAATAAATAATTTTAGCCCTCTCTCGTTGTCAAAACGTCGTCTTCATTTTCAATGTATTAAATAATTAATTAATAGTTTTATAATGCAGTCAGTGTGATTGATCCTTGTTAGAAATATATATATTTGGCGTCCCAACCTCTGTATTATTATTATAGTGTATAGATAATTTATATGAGCAGGTTTGTCAACATTTTCTGTGGCGGGGGGAGGGAAATTCAAATATGTGTTATATTGTGTATGTATAGAGCAGATCTGTCAACATTTTTTTCTCTTCTGTGGTGGGAAATTCAAACTATATGATCATAATTGGTACTCTCTCTCGCTCTCTCACACGTTGTGTATGTCTCTCTCTATCTCACTCTCTCTTGTTGTCAAACCGTTCTCCTCTCTCTCGGTGGTCAGTACCGAGCGCATGTATATGAAATTAGAAAGTTTATATTTATTCGACAAATATTAACGTCCTCTCTCTCTCTCTCTCTCTCTCTCTCTCTCTCTCTCTCTCTCTCTCTCTCTCTCTCTCTCTCTCTCACTCTCACTTGTCTCAACTGTGTCAACGTCTTCTCTCTCTCTCTCTCTCTCTCTCTCTCTCACACGTTTCAACTATGCAATCTCTCTCTCTCTCTTACCGTGTACATTGAGTAGTCGGTGTGTGACGAATAAATAATTTTAGCGCTCTCTCGTTGTCAAAACGTCGTATTCATTTTTCAATGTATTAAATAATTAATTAATAGTTTTATAATGCAGTCAGTGGGATTGATCCTTGTTAGAAATATATATATTTGGCGTCAATGAACTACTTACCTGTTGTATTGTTACAGATGACAAATCCATACGTTAACGGCCTAGCAATCTGGTACAATACTTCTGTTTTAAGGTTGCAGTTTACACACACACATAGGTTCAGTAGTGTATAGCGAAATAAATTAAAATTATACACACACATGAAAACGGTGTCTGAAATTCATACAAATCTTCTGATGTAACAGTTCACAAAAATAAATTAATTGTACACATGTTCAGAGGTGTAGAGTGAAATAAAATAAAGTCATAATTTGTTTAAATGATTAAATATATTGTAACATTCACAATATAAAATTCACAATTAAATAAATACATTATAAATTGATATTTTTCGAAAGTTTATATATAAGTGTGTGTCGTACTTGTAGAAGAAGCAACCTGCAACATAACAATACAACAACATTAAAATCATGTTAAATATCACACACACGCGCGCACACACACACACACACACAGACGTACACGCACACAGATGCATACGCACACACATACATACATACAACGTGCATACGTTTGACTTGAATCATGTACATGTAGGTCCAATAAAACAGATAACAGATTTAAATACGCAACGTAATCACACACATACATACATACATACATACAACGTACACACGTTTGGGTTACACCACACGCGCACGCGCACACACACAGACGTACACGCACACAGACGCATACGCACACACATACATACGTACAACGTGCATACGTTTGACTTGAATCATGTACATGTAGGTCCAATAAAACAGATAACAGATTTAAATACGCAACGTAATCACACACATACATACATACATACATACAACGTACACACGTTTGGGTTACACCACACGCGCACGCACACACACACACAGACGTACACGCACACAGACGCATACGCACACACATACATACATACAACGTGCATACGATTGACTTGAATCATGTACATGTAGGTCCAATAAAACAGATAACAGATTTAAATATGCTATAGTCATTGTAAGACGTTACAATCCTTGAAGTGTTTTGTCCTTTCATCAAACTTTGTAAATTAGAATCTGCACTACATTCAAACATACACACACACACAATGATAAAAAAATTGTTTATTAAAAGTATTTTGTTACCTTAACGAGGTACTATTTCCATATGTACTGTTTGATTCCTCATGCCCCGAAACACGAGATGTAGGTCGCTGGGGCTTATATGACGGAGCTCTTCATCTGTAAAGACGCCAGCATACCTCTTAGGTAGATATACACGATAGCGTAGCTCACCATCTTCCAACGTTACAAGCACAGACTTCCCATATCTTGTGTCCACATGCACCATGTTAACAATCGGATACTGCTTGTTCAATGTTAATTCTGCACACCGTTTGTACTCAATAGCAGAAACTGCATTGAATTTTGTGATAAACGACATTATTTATGAGAAGTGAAGACGTCTGTATCAAACTAGGTGGAACTAAACAATGACTACAAAGAAGACTAGTGAAAGTAATGGTGGTGGTGGTGATGTGGTCATTAGGAAAGTTCACGTTCATCGCCTGAAGCTTTGCATGTACATACACACAGGCAGAATTACCGCTGTTACAAAATATATATATTAGGAAAGACAAGCCCACAGACTACTAGAAATAGTTATCGTCTGAAAAAAAAGAAACCACACATTACGAACTAATATCGTTACAATAATAATAATACATAAACTTACGTTTACGGTCGTCCAAACTGAAGTATGGAGTGGCAATAACTATAGATATCGCAGTAAGAATTTTTGTTGTTGTTTTTAACAGGTGATGTTTTTCATCCTCTGAAGCTTTGCATACAGAATTATGACTGTTACATAATATATATTAGGAAAGTCGACAGAAATAGTTATCGTCTGCAGCAAGAATTTTTGTTGTTGTTGTTTTTAACAGGTGGTGTTTTTCATCCCCTGAAGCTTTGCATGTACATGCATGCAGAATTATGGTTGTTACATAATATATATATATTAGGAAAGTCCACAGAAATAGTTATCGCCTGCAGGCATATACAAGTTTACTAACGAAATTAACAATGCTATGAGACACTCACATTAAAAATGTTTGTATAACAGAAAAATCATTAATTATAGCCAGATCGGACAATTTCACGTTCTCATGCGGGTATATAGGAACGTAAATTTTAATATGCCCACGACGTTTGATGTTGTAATAGCTGTTCAGACGGTTTGTAAAAGAATGTACGTATTCGTCCATATCTGAAGCTCGTTTACTTCTGTACATTCAACCTCAGCGATGATAGCTGCGTGCGTTCCTATAATAATAATAATAACAGTACCTGCTTCATTATCATATACATTATGTGCTATATATAAATATATACATAAGGCTTTCAACACACACACATTTTTTTTAAAACAGGACAGCGTATTATCTATATAACGTTCTGTTTCAGATAAGAATAGTTTGAATATAAAATGAAAGGGTACGTTGTATTTTGTTATGAGAAAATGCATTTCTAAATTTCGTTACATTTGTCAAAAGATCTTATTGATCAGACGTATGAGTAATTATATTAATCCTTATGTAGAAAATACGCACGCATTCGTAAAATATAGCACTCAGGTGTAGGGCAATTAATCCTTTTTTGTATTGAACGTATTTAAGTAGGTCTACTCGAGATATCAGTAAATTCTGTCTAAATGTATAGTACATAAACGTACCCAGTAATCGCTTCTTGAGTTACTCGATTGATGTTCATGTTAAACGATTGATGACTCATGTAATAATACAGATTAACCTCGTATAATAATAATGACAGGACAGCGTATTTAGAACACTTAAAATTGGAAATCTACAAACACATCAAAAATATCTGTCAAACAAAAACACCGTTCTTGACAACAGTAACTGACCTAAGCACATGTGCTTCATTAGGCAACAGACCAAAAAATCAAATAGACGACTATAAGCACAATTTAAATAAAATCTGAATATTCAATAAAATTATGTTTTTTTTACTTAGTAACATATGCAAATCTTTTACTTACCTCTTAAATGTTGTTGTTGTTATACACAATAGCCGATTGTACGATGAGTGTTTCATACAAATGAGAAATAGTGACATGACGTCTTGTGTGTATATATATATCATACGGCGGTAGCGTACACGTTTGAAAGTTGATGCACATTAAATTGTCTCTCTCACACACATTACAGATATTGATATTAATTGCATGTATGTTCAGAGGTTTGGTGTCTAAATCGATGCATTTTACTTTCACTTTCTAATTTGACACATGGCTTACTTCCATACAGAAATAGCTATCGTCTACGAGTGTTGCTAAACGAAATTAAAAAAATGTTGTAATACATAACGTCCTATGAAATAAATATGGTATGTTTTTAGGACCTTACGTCTTACGTCTTACGTCTTAGTTTTACGTCTTACGTCTTACGTCTTACGTCTTACGTTTTACGTTTTACGTCTTACGTCTTACGTCTTACATCTTACGTCTTACGTCTTACGTCTTACGTTTTACGTCTTACGTCTTACGTTTTACGTTTTAGTCTTACGTCTTACGTCTTACGTCTTACGTTTTACGTTTTACGTCTTACGTCTTACGTTTTACGTTTTACGTCTTACGTCTTACGTCTTACGTTTTACGTTTTAGTCTTACGTCTTACGTCTTACGTCTTACGTTTTACGTCTTACGTCTTACGTCTTACGTTTTACGTTTTACGTTTTAGTTTTACGTCTTACGTCTTACGTCTTACGTCTTACGTCTTACGTTTTAGTCTTACGTCTTACGTCTTACGTTTTACGTTTTTTTATTTGCGGAAATTCGCGGCCGGAACACACCATCCTTTGTTTAATCCTTCCAGATGATTATGATTACTTCCATTACCGTTTCTTCCGTCAACTCACTGACTACTACACAGAGGCTTTGACAGAAAGGGACGTTGTTACCTCGATAGGATACTCTGGTTGCCCACTTTACAAATTTAATGTGACTGTAGAGTTAAAAAAGTCGTAACAGCTCGAAGTGTCGAGGTAACGGCGGGAATAGCCAAACTGACAAGTCCACGTCCATATGTTCACCTGTACATTCTCTCTTCCTTCAGGTATCAAATTGACGAATCATCTTCATTCATCTTAATTGTTATTTAAATAAGCAGTCTCTGTAATTCCAACTTTGTCGTGCTTACTTGCTGAACTGCTACCTGTCATGCTTCGGACGAGGCCTTTCAGTGTCTCATTCATTATCAAGTCCAAAACCACGACTAGCTAACCTTCAGCAGGAACGTGGGGAGGAGCAGACTGAACAAGGTAAAAAGTTCAATACCAATTGTCACAGTTAAGAAATTATTTTTGTAATTATGTAGCGTGCAAACTTGCTGATGCGAATTAACGTTTGAGTCATACATACTATGTCTATTGGTGCGTGTATGAAAAGTCTCACTCTTAACATCGTTTAGAAATTGTCATGTAGATGAAACT
Source organism: Magicicada septendecula (assembly GCA_034769895.1). Classification (NCBI taxonomy): domain Eukaryota; kingdom Metazoa; phylum Arthropoda; class Insecta; order Hemiptera; family Cicadidae; genus Magicicada; species Magicicada septendecula. The sequence continues at coordinate 420,183,428 of CM068372.1, read as the reverse complement.
TTTTCATGTTCCTTCATAGGTTTGTCACCTTCTTTCCACTCTATCGTCTACGAATGACATACTATGTCCACAAACATCGAAATTTCTAGGGTAGAAGTAGAACCCCGCAAACGCTAACTCGTCGGGGCTGATAAACGTCACTTCCCAATACTTGAACGATTTTATTCTTTCACTTTCAATACTAAAATCATGAGTAGCCGACATCTTTGCGGTTTGTAATAAACTGACATATTACCCTGACGAGTGTTATTTATTTACTGAGAATGAATGAATACTGAAAAACAAAAGGTACGGTTATAACGCTGGTATTATGTTATAATGTGAGACGTATCAATACAAGCTTCGAGGCGACTGCTGTATTGCCATGTCGCTTCACTCCCCGCCCTCCCCGCCATTGACAAAGCATAACCAAGTGTAACGTGCGACAACGCTGGAGGGCAAGGGGCGGGGAAGAGCTGTTACTATTGCGTAACCTCGAAGCTTACAATGCTAAGTCCCGTACTATAGTGTATCTTAAACGTTTTATATATCAATTTGTAGCGCATGAACGTGTGATAAGTAAGACGTTGTTGCAAGTGAGTGTCGATGTGTACTAAAAAGCTGTTATGCGCATGCGCAAATAATTCAAATGCACTTACGTAGATGACTGAAAAAGAGATGAATTACATAATACATATACGCTTAGACCAACTATTTGATAGATCAAGAAAATTAAGTTTATTTTCGCACGCACACACGAACACACACAGACGCACACGTAATCACACATCCGACGTGCACGCACACAGACGCATACGCAACGTAACCAAACACGTGCACACACGAACACATAGACCCACACGCACACACACATACATACGACGTTGACATGAATCATGTTACGTTGTGTCGCGCTGACTCGATATTTATATATGACTTCCATACAGATTTAAATAATACTTTCATGCTTTTGGCTGTCCTAAAAAACATACCATACTATTACACAGGACGTTATGTATTACAACATTTTTTTAATTTCGTTTAGCAACACTCGTAGACGATAGCTATTTATGTATGGAAGTAAGCCATGTGTCAAATTAGAAAGTGAAAGTAAAATGCATCGATTTAGACACCAAACCTCTGAACATACATGCAATTAATATCAATATCTGTAATGTGTGTGAGAGAGACAATTTAATGTGCATCAACTTTCAAACGTGTACGCTACCGCCGTATGATATATATATACACACAAGACGTCATGTCACTATTTCTCATTTGTATGAAACACTCATCGTACAATCGGCTATTGTGTATAACAACAACAACATTTAAGAGGTAAGTAAAAGATTTGCATATGTTACTAAGTAAAAAAAACATAATTTTATTGAATATTCAGATTTTATTTAAATTGTGCTTATAGTCGTCTATTTGATTTTTTGGTCTGTTGCCTAATGAAGCACATGTGCTTAGGTCAGTTACTGTTGTCAAGAACGGTGTTTTTGTTTGACAGATATTTTTGATGTGTTTGTAGATTTCCAATTTTAAGTGTTCTAAATACGCTGTCCTGTCATTATTATTATACGAGGTTAATCTGTATTATTACATGAGTCATCAATCGTTTAACATGAACATCAATCGAGTAACTCAAGAAGCGATTACTGGGTACGTTTATGTACTATACATTTAGACAGAATTTACTGATATCACGAGTAGACCTACTTAAATACGTTCAATACAAAAAAGGATTAATTGCCCTACACCTGAGTGCTATATTTTACGAATGCGTGCGTATTTCCTACATAAGGATTAATATAATTACTCATACGTCTGATCAATAAGATCTTTTGACAAATGTAACGAAATTTAGAAATGCATTTTCTCATAACAAAATACAACGTACCCTTTCATTTTATATTCAAACTATTCTTATCTGAAACAGAACGTTATATAGATAATACGCTGTCCTGTTTTAAAAAAAATGTGTGTGTGTTGAAAGCCTTATGTATATATTTATATATAGCACATAATGTATATGATAATGAAGCAGGTACTGTTATTATTATTATTATAGGAACGCACGCAGCTATCATCGCTGAGGTTGAATGTACAGAAGTAAACGAGCTTCAGATATGGACGAATACGTACATTCTTTTACAAACCGTCTGAACAGCTATTACAACATCAAACGTCGTGGGCATATTAAAATTTACGTTCCTATATACCCGCATGAGAACGTGAAATTGTCCGATCTGGCTATAATTAATGATTTTTCTGTTATACAAACATTTTTAATGTGAGTGTCTCATAGCATTGTTAATTTCGTTAGTAAACTTGTATATGCCTGCAGGCGATAACTATTTCTGTGGACTTTCCTAATATATATATATTATGTAACAACCATAATTCTGCATGCATGTACATGCAAAGCTTCAGGGGATGAAAAACACCACCTGTTAAAAACAACAACAACAAAAATTCTTGCTGCAGACGATAACTATTTCTGTCGACTTTCCTAATATATATTATGTAACAGTCATAATTCTGTATGCAAAGCTTCAGAGGATGAAAAACATCACCTGTTAAAAACAACAACAACAAAGATTCTTGCTGCAGGCGATAACTATTTCTGTCGACTTTCCTACCCGCATGAGAACGTGAAATTGTCCGATCTGGCTATAATTAATGATTTTTCTGTTATACAAACATTTTTAATGTGAGTGTCTCATAGCATTGTTAATTTCGTTAGTAAACTTGTATATGCCTGCAGGCGATAACTATTTCTGTGGACTTTCCTAATATATATATATTATGTAACAACCATAATTCTGCATGCATGTACATGCAAAGCTTCAGGTGATGAAAAACACCACCTGTTAAAAACAACAACAACAAAAATTCTTGCTGCAGACGATAACTATTTCTGTCGACTTTCCTAATATATATTATGTAACAGTCATAATTCTGTATGCAAAGCTTCAGAGGATGAAAAACATCACCTGTTAAAAACAACAACAAAAATTCTTACTGCGATATCTATAGTTATTGCCACTCCATACTTCAGTTTGGACGACCGTAAACGTAAGTTTATGTATTATTATTATTGTAACGATATTAGTTCGTAATGTGTGGTTTCTTTTTTTTCAGACGATAACTATTTCTAGTAGTCTGTGGGCTTGTCTTTCCTAATATATATATTTTGTAACAGCGGTAATTCTGCCTGTGTGTATGTACATGCAAAGCTTCAGGCGATGAACGTGAACTTTCCTAATGACCACATCACCACCACCACCATTACTTTCACTAGTCTTCTTTGTAGTCATTGTTTAGTTCCACCTAGTTTGATACAGACGTCTTCACTTCTCATAAATAATGTCGTTTATCACAAAATTCAATGCAGTTTCTGCTATTGAGTACAAACGGTGTGCAGAATTAACATTGAACAAGCAGTATCCGATTGTTAACATGGTGCATGTGGACACAAGATATGGGAAGTCTGTGCTTGTAACGTTGGAAGATGGTGAGCTACGCTATCGTGTATATCTACCTAAGAGGTATGCTGGCGTCTTTACAGATGAAGAGCTCCGTCATATAAGCCCCAGCGACCTACATCTCGTGTTTCGGGGCATGAGGAATCAAACAGTACATATGGAAATAGTACCTCGTTAAGGTAACAAAATACTTTTAATAAACAATTTTTTTATCATTGTGTGTGTGTGTATGTTTGAATGTAGTGCAGATTCTAATTTACAAAGTTTGATGAAAGGACAAAACACTTCAAGGATTGTAACGTCTTACAATGACTATAGCATATTTAAATCTGTTATCTGTTTTATTGGACCTACATGTACATGATTCAAGTCAATCGTATGCACGTTGTATGTATGTATGTGTGTGCGTATGCGTCTGTGTGCGTGTACGTCTGTGTGTGTGTGTGCGTGCGCGTGTGGTGTAACCCAAACGTGTGTACGTTGTATGTATGTATGTATGTATGTGTGTGATTACGTTGCGTATTTAAATCTGTTATCTGTTTTATTGGACCTACATGTACATGATTCAAGTCAATCGTATGCACGTTGTATGTATGTATGTGTGTGCGTATGCGTCTGTGTGCGTGTACGTCTGTGTGTGTGTGCGTGCGCGTGTGGTGTAACCCAAACGTGTGTACGTTGTATGTATGTATGTATGTATGTGTGTGATTACGTTGCGTATTTAAATCTGTTATCTGTTTTATTGGACCTACATGTACATGATTCAAGTCAAACGTATGCACGTTGTATGTATGTATGTGTGTGCGTATGCATCTGTGTGCGTGTACGTCTGTGTGTGTGTGTGTGTGTGTGCGCGCGTGTGTGTGATATTTAACATGATTTTAATGTTGTTGTATTGTTATGTTGCAGGTTGCTTCTTCTACAAGTACGACACACACTTATATATAAACTTTCGAAAAATATCAATTTATAATGTATTTATTTAATTGTGAATTTTATATTGTGAATGCTACAATATATTTAATCATTTAAACAAATTATGACTTTATTTTATTTCACTCTACACCTCTGAACATGTGTACAATTAATTTATTTTTGTGAACTGTTACATCAGAAGATTTGTATGAATTTCAGACACCGTTTTCATGTGTGTGTATAATTTTAATTTATTTCGCTATACACTACTGAACCTATGTGTGTGTGTAAACTGCAACCTTAAAACAGAAGTATTGTACCAGATTGCTAGGCCGTTAACGTATGGATTTGTCATCTGTAGCAATACAACAGGTAAGTAGTTCATTGACGCCAAATATATATATTTCTAACAAGGATCAATCCCACTGACTGCATTATAAAACTATTAATTAATTATTTAATACACTGAAAAATGAATACGACGTTTTGACAACGAGAGAGCGCTAAAATTATTTATTCGTCACACACCGACTACTCAATGTACACGGTAAGAGAGAGAGAGAGATTGCATAGTTGAAACGTGTGAGAGTGAGAGAGAGAGAGAGAGAGAGAGAGAGAGAGAGAGAGAGAGAGAGAGAAGACGTTGACACAGTTGAAACAAGTGAGAGTGAGAGAGAGAGAGAGAGAGAGAGAGAGAGGACGTTAATATTTGTCGAATAAATATAAACTTTCTAATTTCATATACATGCGCTCGGTACTGACCACCGAGAGAGAGGAGAACGGTTTGACAACAAGAGAGAGTGAGATAGAGAGAGACATACACAACGTGTGAGAGAGCGAGAGAGAGTACCAATTATGATCATATAGTTTGAATTTCCCACCACAGAAGAGAAAAAAATGTTGACAGATCTGCTCTATACATACACAATATAACACATATTTGAATTTCCCTCCCCCAGCCACAGAAAATGTTGACAAACCTGCTCATATAAATTATCTATACACTATAATAATAATACAGAGGTTGGTACACCTGATCATATAGATTTAATATACATTATAACACACGACAAATTTGAACTCACGCAAAGGTTGGTACACCTGATCATATATTTTAATATACACTATAATGCTTCGAGTTGGAACCACCCCCACCCACTGATATGAAATAAAAAAAAAAACAACCTCCCACCCAACACCACCCACTGATATGCAAATCAGTTTTCTTAAAAAAATAAAAAAGTATATTCACGGATGCTGGTGGTCCATTGAACCTCATCCCACCAAATCAATTTAATTAAAAAAATAAAAAAAATAAAAAAAATCAATTTAAAAAAATAAAAAAAATTTATTCACGGATGCTGTGGTCCATCGGGATGCTGCGGGTCCAGGACACAGATCAGCGAAAAAGTCGCGGATGCTGCGGTCCAGATCGCGGATGCTGTGGTCCAGATATGCCCTGGGGGCTGAGTTTGAACTGTCATTTTCCCCCTATGTTCAGGATGAAAAAATAGCCTAAAAATTAAGAGATTAACAAAATTCGTCATAGCGAACCCACTCTACTACGTACCTTCCTGACGTCTGTTGACTCTGGGCTGTGTGGTTGAGCGTACAGAGACGAACCACTCTGAAATCTGAGTTTCGAGCAACTTTTCGGAGCTCGTCAATTTTTTTCGACCCTCGGGGGGGGGTTCGCTCCCTTTCGTTCCCCCCGTAAATACACCCTTGAATATGGGAAGTATTAAAAAAAAGAGAAATCACAAAGAAAAAAACACTACGCTGCACATACATATTTATTCACAAAACGTACACGTCACAATAAATACACTAAAAAAATATGTTTTTACAGTACCTGTATGTGTCATTATACGTTTTGACTTGTAAAAAATTATCAGTTGTCGTTTGGTGCAACCAACTCTTACGTTCTGTCGTCAAAAAATCGCTAATTCGCATGAGCTGCAACAATTGGATTTGGATGCTGTAGAATTCCTTTTACCTTTCAACCCATTCAAACGGTACCTCAAAAACTTCCACATGAGATCTTACAGTAGTGTTTGTTTCTTCCTCTTCATTCTCGAGTTTTCCGTCGTCTTCTTTTAATGTGTCCTGAACAATACCTTCGTCCGCCACTATTTGAAAACCGTCATCGCTGACATTCAACCACATTCATTATCAGCACACTCGTCATTGATGTTTAGAACAGCAGAGACTTTAAAGTGTCACTACTATGTAATTTTCCTCTTCCTCTACTAACGTAGCAGTTACATCCGCTTTGACATTTTGTTTTTCTTCATCTGCTTTCGTCATTTGAAATTTATTTTAATCGTTTAAGTTGCAAGTCTTGATTGAAGCATCAACCTTGCAAATTCATTAAAAAAAAGACAAAACACTAGCAACAATATTATCTCGAGCAGAGAGAAGTCGATGTAAAAGGTGCTTTCTATAAAGTTTCTTTAAAGTTGCAACACCGTTCTGGTCTTTATTCACAAGCAGTGTACGGCCACCTCTTTGATTTGATGGTCCAGTTAGAATAAATGGGAGTGGCGGCTGTGGTTATAGTACAGAAGTCAACATTATAAGCAGGTCAGTACCGTACAATGAGATTCGAATAACAGAAGTCGGGATAAGAGAATTTCAACTGTATGACCAATTTACTTTCCGCATCCCCTTTTTCTAACCCTCAGAGTGTTCTACCATACTTAATACTGTTGACTCACCGTCTACTTTATACACCCACGCTACTCGCTTCCAAACGGACATTGCCAACGTCTCGATCCTATCTCTACCCCTTTTGTTTGTTGTTCGTATCTCGGATTCGTACACTCAATTCAAATTACTTCATCAGTCCAACTTCAAACTGCTATACAAAATTCATTTTTTTCTATTAAATGCTTCCTTTGCTTGGTTATTCTGTTCCTCAGGCCTTATTCGTTGGTTCACTGCTTAGTCAACGCGCTCTCTAAATATCTGTACCTACTATCTGCTCTACACTTCTTGACATTTATTTCATACCTTCCCTACCATCTACTTCCGTCACTTTCGTTTATCGTGCACTTCTTTTGACTCTGTATCCTTCCATCCCAATCTTATAATTATTGTAGAATTCTTGTGTATATTGACTGTCTCGTCCGTTATCATGACTGTATCAGTAAAATAAAAAAATAGAGTGTTTGTTAAATCTAAAACCGCGTGGTTCGTAGCACTGAGACCCGTGATAGTTTGCGAACAAGATAATCTTAAAATTTCCTTTTTAATGAATGTTTTCTTAAAATCTGCCTTGCATAGGCTGTCCGGTAATTTAAAAAGCTGAGTCGTGTCAATGACTTTAGACAAACTCTTTTTGTGTCAAATGTGTACAATATGCCGTGTATGCGTATGGAATTTGATAAATTCTCGATTTTAATTATTTCACTGTGCCCAGGTTAGTGTACAAATTGCCAAATTTTTGTTTACAAGATTTTTAATCAATAAACGTATCAATAATTTGTTGGTTACGTATAACTGAAGGAAAAGTGAGTTATTATAAAATTTGTTCTGAATTGTGTAAAAGTCGCACTATTGAATAGTATACATCTGATTAGGTTTCATTTACCAAACAATCTTCAAGAAAGGGTTTGTTCATTTTAACATAATTCCCGTTCACAGTAGTCGTCATTTATATAGGCATCCAACGTCGTAGAAACCGGTAGATACAGGTGAGATAGTGAGTTCACAGTAGTCGTCATTTATATAGGCATCCAACGTCGTAGAAACCGGTAGATACAGGTGAGATAGTGAGTGAACAGTAAAAGAGATGACACAGTGTGCCGTGATACGCGTGTAGAACATAGGTCTACTATCTTTAAACCTACGTGAACATTATCAGAAGGGTTAGGTCGGACTAATGCCATCGTTTTGACGGCTCACGCTTAAGTTTGTGTTTAACGTGATAGTTTAACTTACACCTGAAGAAGACCACAGATATTTTATTGGGCGAAACGTTGTCTGGTAAATTCCAACGACGGTAACAGTCCAACCTTCTGGTAATATAACGGCTATTTGTTTAATACGTGTTTCTGTAATTGAGGCGCCATTTATTAATTTTTCCCAAACTCTGTTACAGCTGTTAGGATTACAAACTGTATTAAAATGTACACAAAAGAAATCGGTTATATTAATGATGTGTCTAAAGCGTAATAGACTGAGTAACAGATTAGTAGGAAGCAGTATTATCCCCTTTAGTAGAAAGTGCCCCCCTCTGGAAAACCACGTACTTGGAGAGACGTTGATTCAACTCACTGAAACAATACTGGAGTGTTAATCTGGCAATGCCTATAGCTGCTCCATCGCAATTTTTTGGGCGTTTTCCACACTTTCAGATGGCGGCCCGAAGTTGGCTTTTTATTTTTTGAAACGAAAAAATAATGGTCTGGACTAAGACTAGTGGAGTAAAGGACTGGGATACCTTAGAAAGTCCTTTTTGGCCAATTCTTTAGTCACAAAAAGTGCGATGTAACAGTGAGCTTTATCGCGATGTTGCATTCAGGAGTCAACCATCTTTGGGATAAATCAGCCTTAATGAATAGTCTGACAATTTAAATATACTTCAAAACTAATTATTGGTAGCACCATACGAACGAGCAGGCTTAACTGTGATATATTTGGGTCAGTTCATGCTGTGCTTGGTAGTCCAGGACAGGTCCCCCTGCATAGTTTCATGGTCATCCAGAAATGCTTTATGTCGCCTAAACGTTCAGCCCGTCACATCTGTATGGGTTGCACTGTTTTCAAGTTGATCCACATTCAATTGCAAAAAGCAGCTCAATATTATTTAGCTCACTCACAGAAACACTGGGCCAGTTACGCTTACGGAAAGTGGGAAAGCCGTGTCTCACCCATGCTAAATTAGTCATGTTTAGGTACACTTTCCTAAGAAACCTTCAAAGCTACACGCACAAAATTTTTGTGTCTTATACATAACTTCTATTTAAAACCAGGTAGCAGAATTATTAAGTTTAAATAAAAAGGGGAGCTATGAGAAATTTTTATTACAACAATTAAAAAATTCCATGTTTATAAAATAAATGATTTGCATCACAGGCTAAACCTTAGTACAGCAAAAATTCTGCTACAAAATGTATAGAGTATATGCAGGAATACGTGGAAAAAATTTCAAGTTCCTGAGAAAAGTACCTTTATCGAACAAAAGTATATTTTCGAGAAATGAGATTTAAAGTTTGACCCACCTTTTACACAGAGATTTATCTTTAAAACAGCCCTGCTCCATAGTCAGTGTGATCAGTCTGTATACTCTAGTCCTCCAGCTGCCTTTTTTGTTTTCTCTAGGTTGCCTAGCCTCTTTTGTCACACTTTCTGCAGCTTTTGTGCTTCTTTTTTAATCACACTATATCGAGATCCTAAAGACTGATTTTTTCAAAGTTTTAGTTGTAATTTTTTATAAACGGCTATTTTACTACTAAGGCCCTTTATAAAGTTTAAAACAGGATCAAAAACATCTAGTTTCAGCGTCTGCAGCCTAACAAATACAAGTTTAGGTATTATTAAGCAACAACCCCGTTGAAACTTTCACTAGGGTTTTGTGCGCGACCATGAAGGAAGCCCTGGGTTTGCTAAATCTTGATATATGTTCTTTATAGGTGTCATAATATCTACTGCCAAACTGTTTCATGATGATATCTTCGCTAACCGTTGCCAACATGGGCAAATGAAATGTCATTAGTTAGACGTTTACTCAATGTTATATATAAAGTTTTCTCCAGACAAGCCTATGCGAAGCTCTGTTAACGTTCATTCATATCTCTGACATAGCACTATTGTTTTATACACCTTAGATGAAAATAGTAATAACACATTCTGGTAGAGAACAGAACATAATGCTTTACTATTCTTACTCTCCTAAGAAGTCTAGTACGATTACGAAACTAAAAATTGTTGTCAACGTAAACAAACGTTATAGTCTCGGATAGCAAATTTTTGGTCTTACAGCGTTGCCACTTTATGGGAAGAAAGTTTACTCTTATCATGTTTAAGAAAAGTTCGTATTACAATTGTATATAAGAGCTAATGTCTTTTCATCTTCTCCAATGCGGGTACTAGACGATTTATCTATTCCATCATCCCTAATGTCATCCTTTCTTGGTCTATCTACATCTTTCCTTCCTCACCGGTTTATAGTATTAATCAGTATTCGAAAGTCGTGTTTCCTCCTACCGCCGTTTGAGTAGTGTACGCCTATAATTCTGTCCGAATGTCTTATTCGGTCTTATTAACTTCATTTCTTATTCGATCTTATTGACTTCATTTCTTATTCTTGTTTGACTCACTTTGAAAAATCTCATTTCAATTGCCACTAATATTTATTTTAAACAATTTGTAGTGAAAATTATTCTAATACGTACAATGTTTTTCTGTGTTGCAGCGTACGAGGCCCACTTGTCAGAACACGCTCACACAGCCGGTACACCGACGGAGCCAGCCAGCGGCACGTCTAGTTTAGACTGTCTGAGTCTGATAGTGGAGAACATAAGCAAACCTCATCAGCATCAGGTCACCACGAGCAGTTCACCGTCTGCAACGACGGAATCGCCAGTGATCGCGTAGTGGATGTTCAGCTCTGTGTCAGTGCGTTATGCAGCCTACCGCGAATAAAACACGAATAGGATTGTGCCTGGTAACCTCTTGACCAATAAAAGTCTACTACTGGCCATTGCGCGTAATATAGTTGCCACTGCACAACGTGGCATTGTTGTTCCGTCGCAAAGCCACTGATCCGATCCTATTCCCGTTTTATTTACGGTAGCTGGCTTGAGTAATTTATGTTTTCAAAGACATGGCTTGTACAAAACTTGTAGAGACGAAAAACTGGTTTTCAGTGTACAGTAGCTTATCGAATCCTAGAGACGTTCACGGTCAGTCGTAAGTTCTGCGAGCAGTGTTCATCCTTGCTACCCTTCCCTTCTCGGATATAGACTGCTTCAACCTACGTCAGTCGTTTTCTTTCTTGTGTTATACTCATGCTCTAACGTTATTTTATAAACAACAATAAAATTACTGTTAATAATTATTGTAATGTACAAGTAAAACTATCTCTACAAGGCGACCACTAGAGTTGTATGTGTATATTTTATCACTTGAGTTGGAAAACAAACACTAAATAATAATTGATGTTATACAGCATACATGGTATAATACAGTAATTTAGGGAAAAATGAAGTTACTTATAACAGGCCAGCAGGTTATTAATCTGAAGGTCCCAATACAGTAACAATGCTCAGGTCGACTCAGCTGGTAAAATGAATATCGGTACCTGATTTTCTAAACTTTTTGGTTTCTCGCAAGCTTTATAAAATAACCTGAATGTTACAGTGCCTGTGACATTAGAATTTTCCTAACCGATCAATATTTTCTTTACACTATAGTTAGCCTGACAGAACTATAATCGTAAATTTTAAGATGCAATTGTAGTGTACAAGAATTAAAAAAGGCTATTTTATTAATATATATTGCATTATTGTGAACACTTTTACTTCAATATTATTATTAGAAAACTTAAAACGCCAAATTTTTGCGGAATGCTGCTTAGGAATCACTAATCTACAGTAACAGGCAACTGAAGTACAGCGTTGGCCATCCGGCTTACATAGCTAGAGTAATCTTGTGTTTCCTACAGAAACTTTGTTGTCGCAAAAAGCAATAGGAATTAATTACTAGACCAGTAGAAATAATTTCAAAGCACACCGTACTGGCAAACGAATAAGATAAATCCACTACTAAATTCAGTTTGAACTTGTGCACTCAAAGATTCCAGAGGGGGGGGGGTCTGACTGCCAAAAACTCACCGGGAAAACTAAACAATCCTGCATGCGGGATTTCGCCAAAACAACATCAAACATGTGCTTATACAATATACCAGAGGTGTATTAAAATTTCCTGTGAATTTCTGTCTTTCAGCACAGTACAAGAAACCTGTGGCCAGTTCGGTTACCTACATTTGTTTTGTAGGACGTGAAGTTTATACAAACACTGCCAGCATTTCTCCAGGGGAAGTGTCTATGAGAAGAGTAGTAGAACTGTCAGTAACTCTCTTGGTTACGTCACTGCGTGTACCGAAGTTATACTTACGTTGTACTGACCACTGAACACGAACATTTATTATTATCATTTGCTGACCATAGTATGATCAAGACACATGAAAAGTACTAAAAAAAGTCTAAATATCGTTTGTATAAAACCATTATTTAATATTTAAAATGTTTATAATAAAGAAATTTCACGTTCCTAAGACGTTCTGTTTGGCTTTAATCTTTTTCTATGTTGTTTTAGCCACTTTCTTATCCAAACCCGTTCCTATCCTAACTCGATCAATGCCAGCTATAGGAGGTCTGTATGGTCTGTATTCTCTGCACGTCACGGTCGCGTGTCTTCATGTCAGGTAAGTACTAAACATCGTCTTTTCAATATTTATTTATTGCATCCTTTGTTTAAATTAATTTTTAGTGTTTGTGTAAGTTGGACTTGTAGGCAGCCACAGTACTGATTCTGGAGCCATTCGTGTGTTATTCCCTCCAGCGCAACGCTTATGTACAGCTTATATCGCGCAGTAAAGAGATCTGCCAATAAAGTTCGCGAACTCGCTGCAATAGAATTTCTGCCTATCTTGTTTCTCAATACCACTCTGGTTCCTTTTAAACTAATCTCCTTAGCAAACCAGATGCCAGCGCTCACCCTTTAAAACAGTTTTATTTTGGGAAAAGAAAATTTGATTCATTTTGGAGAAATGGAAAGCGTCTCGTGGTGCCAGAACTGATGGATGGGGCGGGCTTTTCACCATAGCGATTTTTCCCCGGTGAAACTTTCGCAGACAATGCCAGTTGGGCAGGTACAATGTTGTGATGCCGTGATCCATGAGTAGTCGTTGAAGAAAAGTTTTGGTCTTGTGTGTCTAAAGGTTACCATCCATTAACAAGTAAAAGTGACAAGGAAATGTGTGAAGTGTCGAACAGCCTCGACACATTTCCTTGCGAGTTTCCTTGACACTGCCCATCCATTTAGGCCTACAAGTAAACTTTGCAGTGATCCAGTCGTAGTTTTCAATATTCCTCCCGTTCAAAACCGTCAAATAGTCTGTTTTGCTGTAATTTTAGCAAAGTGTTTGAAAGCAAAACGAAAACATAGATTTTTGTTAATTTCTTATGTTTCTTCCTAAAGGTTGTGCGGTAAGAAATTAATCTTTTTCTGCATAAACTCCTTATTTGCATTTGGTTCTATTTTGCGATACACGTCCTCGAGTCTCTGGACTTGGTTCCGCTTATCTCTGTCTCTACACTCGTCAGATTTATCTTTCCATAAACACGGCATGGAAACATATACCTATTTAAAAACTCTCTCCAAACATCTCGACTCACGATGTACAATAAAACTCAGTATAATACACAAATAAAAATAAATAATTCACAGCATATAAATACATAACACGCAATAGACAAACCAATACCGACAAAACAAACTGTACGAGTTGTAAATACTAAATAGCCCAAGCGGATATGACCTTGACGAACCGTCTGTAGTGTACAGGGCATGCGCCGGAAAAAAACTGACGTGACGCAGTGAAAACTTGCAAACGGTTTGAATGCCGCAAGGATCCTTGCCGCAAGCGTTTTCTTGGCCTTGCCATGCCATGTTTCGCCTATCCAGTATAAAAACTGACAAGGATCCTTGTCGAGGCTTGCGAAGAAATTGGTCAAGACTTGACAAGGAAAGTGCTCAAGACTTGCCAGTCAAGAAACTTGCAAGGAAAACTGTAAAACTTAACTTCCTCAAGTAGGCCTACCAGTGTGATGACTTCATTAAAGCAATATGGCGTTTCTGTACAGTGCTGCCAAAATTGCGGTGAGGTCATAACTCGTAGACGGGCCACATTTTGTTCTAACCACACTATTTCCTTGCATATCGTATATACACTATTTCCTCTTCTACACGTCACAAATGACAATCATAAGAGTTTGTTGTTATGTATACGTCAATGTTTTTGATCTGTTCACTTTTCAAGGCGGCTAGCCCCCCCCCCCCCAGGACACTCCAATGGAGGGGATTATTCCTCTTGCTTAATGATGCAAGAACTTGCTAATTATTCAACATAATCATAATATTCTTATTACCTTCAAATTCAAAATAATATAAGAAAATCTGAATGTGACTTACTAACCATTAAAAACAATAAAATTTAATCTTTGAGAGTATAGAAGTTTTATTAGTACGTAGGCTATAGCTCCGCTACAGCTATAATTAGGGGAATTTATCACGCACGTGTGCTCCACTGTTTGACGCCCGGCTGTAGGCCTACTGAAAAGGGACACTACACTGTGTTAGACTGTCTGGGCTGAAGATACCGCCCTAGTCCGGTGTCGGTGACAGTCAACTCCAGCGGATAAATCCTATGGGTAGCTACTGATACGTAAGAGTTCGCAGCGGTACAACGCATTACCAGATTCTGCTATGACGCGTCGGCAGAATTTCTACAAGATCACCTTACACTACTCTCATGGCTGCAGTGCACAAAATATGCTACTGGACGTCCTTGTGAATATCAAAGTCACGACCGCGAAACACCGTAACATCCTGAAACGCATTGGGCCGTAACAACAATTCGGGTGCGACTGTATCTGTCTGTTCGCGGTCTAATGAACTGTCTGATTTCTGTCCGTAGAAATATGAGGAGTGCCTGCAGTTGACTGATGTACACAAACTGGTTGCCGTGGCAAGACGCAGTAGCGACCAGTATCTGTTTACATCGCACTCAGATCTGCGACTCGTTTTGTTTATTTCTGTTCGAGTAGTAGCCGACGAAACATGGACTCACGTAAATCATTGTCTCTCTCGCCACCTGTACACCGCGTGGTGGTATGCGATGAAACGGCCCCTCTTCTGTTCGGGACGTTTGCGACTGTGTCCCGAATTGCTGGACTGCCGCGTCGGACGATGAGACTCTCGGTCGGTAGGAATGCGGAAGCGAAACCGAACGGCCTTGCGGCCAAGTCTGGACGCAGTTATTCCAGTAGTAGGAGGCGCCGGGTCGTCGATGTAACTTTATTATGCCAGGTACCCACCGCCACGGAATTGGGTGGTACAGACTCCACGTAATCACCTGACGATAGTGTGCATATCCTGTCGGTGGTCAATTCGAGCGAGTCTGTACAAGAAGGATGCCATCGTGTCACCAAGATAACTTGGTAGGCTGGCTATCTTGCGCTTTGAAACTTCTGAACTCCAACTCCAATCGTGGGGCAGCTAAGGTGGACGTGCCCCAATGGTTACAGTGTCTGAGGAATCTGTTTTATTTCTTGTTCAGAAGAGGATGAGAGGAATTTTCACTGTCCATCCTAAGGAAGGAACCTTCAACCCTCGTCTGATAACGTCATTGCTGATGTACCAGGGAGAGTTGGAGATGTAACGGAGGGTGCGAGATTGGAATGCTTCCAAGCGCGCTACAGCAAAGGGGTGTAGTAGGGAGCAATCTGAGGGAGCTGCATTCAAATGAAGTCGGGATTGCTTTAATAAAGAGCAAGTAGATAGTCAGTTTAGTGCGTACAGGCATTGAACTTCGATTTGAGAGAAAGGGAAATAACTTTGAAGCCGCGAGCTTTCTGGAGACACTGCGAGACGTGGGCTGCGGAGCTAAGGCGCCGAAACTTCTGAGAACCTCATTAACGGCATTTACTCTTGGCCGGGTACCATGGCGGCAACGTTTTTTAACTGATTCAAAATTGCACAGCAATACTTTAGCAATTAATATTAGCAAAAGGACAATATTAGAGAAATATTTAGCCGTGATTTCTGCCCCAAGGGCAATAAAAAATTAAGCCATATTGAAATTTTTTCAACTCAAATTATGACGTAAATTTGATGGTTGATTTACTATGAGAAAACGATAAGACACCTAACTGTTTTTTAAACTGGTAAGAACATGAAACCTGTTAACAAGTTTGTTCAAGTACAAATTTAATTTCTGATCAGATGTTACTGACAATTTATGAAAAAAGTTTCTAACAATTTTTTTTTATTTTATAAATAACTTTTTAATTTTGTCTGTTATTGATTTTAGCATTAGATTTTTGTTCTGTTTAAAATTGTAACTTTTTTCTATAAAATTTTGGTCTGTCTTGTTTTTAGTAAAAGTTGAATTTCTTTAACTTGTATTTGTTTCCTACTAATTTTACTTCTACTAATTTTCTCAGTACTACACATTTCCTTCAAAAGTTTTATGCGATGATTATCTATTTAACAAAGTTATTGTACATCAAACCTACATATTGTGTTTGGCGACACCAATTTTATGTGTTTTAAAATACGTTTCTAACAGGTTACTAGAGGAACAGTTCTGGAACCTGTTTTATTTAATTTTTCAGGCCAAAAAGTATTTGAAACCATCAAAATTACTCCTTAATATAATATTCCTTAGAATTTCAGTATGGATTCATTTTCCCCTTACAGCAGAAACCACGACGGAATATTTCGCTAGCCATAATTCTAAAACCAAACGTTTGTTTATAGGAACTGTTTTGCTAATATTAATCGTTCGAACCAGGTCTCGAAATATTGCCGTGGAACTCTGAATCGCTCTGTGAATAACAAATGCTTGCAAGTGGATGGTGATTACCTGGTAAGTTAAAATAGTAATTTGTGTAATTTTTACATATATGGTGTTACAGCAAATATATTTTATAAATTGCATGTCGTTTTAAACAGTCAACACAAAAAAGTCTGTCCATCAAGTCACTGGGTTTGCAGAGTTTCAGTCTACGCAGATCACACACCAGTAGACAACTGTTACATATAAAAAAATTTGGTTTCCCTTATTTTCATGTTTCTTTACCAGACGATCGGATGTCAATTTTGGAGTAGCCCTCGCGTCATGTAGTTTATACATACCTTGTCGTATACACAGAGTCTATTGTAATCTCCATTGCAACTAATTTAATTACGTGTTATTTACGACTTTTTATTTTTATAAATGTATAGAATTTTCAATTTTTTTTTATTTTATAACTTTTCCGTTTCCTGTTGCTGAAGAAAAGTGATGAAACCCAGAAGGCGTATAAATTGGACTGCAGTGTAAAAATATAATGTTTTACAGTTAATGGCTACTATCAGCGACATCAATGTTGGTGCGTTTCCTGGCGTTGTGAAACACTCTGTCTCCGGTCAGAAATAACAGAATTTAATATTCACAAAAAATTAAAAAACGGAACATTTTTCAAGATAAAAACAGAATTTATAACACGCTAATAAAACAAACTGGCAGTAATCATGTTAACAAATTTCATATGTCTCACGCAGTGTAACGAATTAATGGACAATTTAATTTCACAGCAGTCCACAGTTAATGGGCTTTCCGGCGTGATTTATACGGCAGTGGTCTCTATGAAACGGTGTCATTAACAAGATTGACTTGATTGCGTTTAAAATAGAATAAGGAGAAGAGAAAGAAACAACGCGCGCTCAAAAAAAAAAAGAAAGAAACTTTTACGAGGACCGCAACGACACAAACATCTGTAGGAAAAAACTCCATTACCGCCATCAAATTGATTGTTGCGTTTTTCCTTTGTACCACTACCTTTTAGTTCCAATTAAAAACGTTTCATTAATGGCGGTGGTTTATTCGGATGTTTGCTTTGATGTCCGACGGACGTCACAGGTACGTCACCGATACGCCAATTTGGAACGTCTTCCGTGTAGATTTATTAGAGACAGTGCATCGTACCTTATGCTATTCTTTCGTGTTATTTAGTTGCCGGGAAATTGTTATCGAAGCTCGGACAGTTGTGAAAGAAATAGGCCTATTTGTACAAAGGAACTGTGCTTGTCTGGATAATGGCGACAGCTTTGTATTGTTGATACAATATTATTGTTAATACCAAATGTGGTAAGTCTGAGAGTGAAATGCAGTTTGGTACGAGGTCTGGGACCGCTGAACTCGGATCGCGAAAAACTCCTCGCCCGGACGTCGGAAGTTAAAAACAAACCATACAATCCGTTTCGGCGTTCGGAACCGATACATCGGAAACTGTGGTCGCCTCAGGTGTGCCAAAAGCCACCTTCTGCAATCGACTCGTTCTCTCTCCTACGCCCCGGCATCACCACAAGGCGGCCTCATGCTGCTTTATCCTGGTCGGCGGTACTGCTTTGATCCGTTGTTGCTGCCCTCCTAGTTGACAATTTCAAAACGTTTCCTTCAGCCCTAGGTATCTGTCAATCGCTTTGCGGTTCATAGCCCGTAAAGATATATGCACAGCCACCTCTTCCTCCGCTAAAAAAGGAGGTTCCCACCCTCTTACATGTACCTGAATGGTGACAGGCAGTCATCGGGTTCGGTCGGTCACTGCTAACTACTGGAACACGTCAGGACAATCTTCGCCTGGACTGCTGTTCAGCTTCAACTTAACCACAGAGATGACACATCATGCAACGGATAAAATAAATGACACTGATAATAATCTTAACAATAACAGTAATACCAATAAAACGCGGTCGTCAACTGAAGAATCGTTTCACGAGCTAGCTTTATGGGAACCGGATTGTTGGCTGTTTTGTCCGCCGCCTTCGTTTTTCCAGAAATGACTTAATCCGCAGCAGATTATGATTTTCAGTTTTGAATGAGCTGGTTCGCATGCAACCACCCTCGATCACGATCTCTACCACATGCGCATTCTAATCTCGTGAATGTACGCTTCAAAGTCAAGCACAACCTCTACCACTTTCGCATTCTGCTTATCCCACCAAGGTGATACAGTACACTGCTATGACTTGAAACTGAAGAGGTACGTAATTTAACAATTGTAATGAATAAGTCAATTAATATTCTTAATTTCGTAGTGACCGTCAATCAATGAATTTTAACGATGAAGGGTTTGCGAGGATCGGTCAAAAACGTAAAACACTAATTTTAAATTATTGTGCCGACGTTTCGACAATATTTATTGTCATCATCCGGACAATTGTTGCTGAGTTGTTACGACGCCAAACACACAAAAACACGTGATTAATATTATGATTTTACACCTACAAAATATGTAAATTATTTGGACATATATAACTTTATTATTTTTTATTTGTTTAGGTATAACAGAAAATGATAATAATGTACAATTACTGCTTTAATACGAAAGTAAATACTAAAGATTTACAAAAACCAGTATATCTGTATAGGCTACGGTAGATAGATGGTAAAATGTAAGAATTTAATTTCACCGCGCGAGTTGACTTTCCGCGGTGAACGTTCATCTACAACGTTCATTTATTTTCATTTAAAACTATTTGTATATGCCAATGTCACATTTACGATCTACGATTATGTGCATTTTATTTTTGTAATGAACACGTTTTATGGTTATGAGTTCAAAGTATTTAAAATAAGAAAAATAAATAAACAAATTGAAACAGCCGTGAATCTAAGGCGCGGTAGAAAGCCGCGTGGTTAGGCTAGAGTGAACTGACTGGTCTTGAATCGCCGGTTGTTTTCAGTTGTAGATTACTGTAGAGATCCATCTCTCGTATTTCTCCCTTTAACGGTCAAACGCCCTCTGACGATTCTCAGTTACTCGTTTCAAGTTTTCCCGTACATAAAGTCTTCATTCACTTTCTACAAACTCAATTCCTTTCACCCGTTGTCTTCCCTCTGATCCTCGAAGACCTTCATCATCACCATCATCATCTTTAGCAAGGATTGAACCAAAAATGGTTTGTTCCAGTCCCAAGCAGATAGACTAGAGCTTGTCACTCGCACACCTCTGCGTCCTATCGGCTTATAGTTTGGTGATACCGCAGTCTTCCGTTTGGTTACCACTTTAGCCGATACTGGGTCAGACTGTCATAACATTCAGCTTCTGCCATACATCGCCGTTTGTCTTGTATCCTGCCACGTGCCTGAGAAATCTCATTCTGACCGCTGAATACGACTGTCCTGGGCGATTGTCAGACCAATAAAGAAGTGTGGGAGGTCCATCAGCCTGTAGAACTGCAGGCGTGGCACGTAGCATTGAACTTATGTTGCTTCTTCACCATAATGCAAGACACATTACAACCCAGATATCAAAATCATTGACCTGCTTCATAGCAGTACCATCTACAGTACAACAATGTCTGCTCGTATGGGGGCAGCTCCATGAAAACCCATCACCGTGGTCTTCAATGTGGAGATCTGTAATCCGAAATCCTTGCATATTCGTCTCGATGGAAGAGCTTCTTACTTTTCAATTAGTTTACGATACGGATTGAGCAAGACTCTGTGTACTCAACGAGCAACCTACCAGCGCAAAGCTGTAGCCAATCACTGTTAATCCAGCACGCAAGTATATTTTTCCAGGGACTCATTCCCTCAAGATGAGTTGACCTGGGAGCTGAAATTGTCCCCGGAAATTGAACCAGGGTCCTGTAGGTTAGTGGCCAAATGTCATATCCTCTGGTAAACACTGGATAATTAAATGTGAAGCTTAAGGGAGAAGGATGAGATGTGAAAACAGCGGAGAGAACAAATAGTGTCTAGATACATAACACTGGAAACGGCAAAGGATAGAACATGCAGTAGAATGGATGACTCGAGAAACACCAAAAAACTGAACGACAAATGGAAGAAAACGAATAACCGATAGACTCCGAAGAAGATAGACAGAAGGTCGGTGTGATACAGAATTCAAGAGAATGGAATTCAGCACGAAGGAATGGTAGACACCGGCGAGTAATGGATATGTATGAACAGCGAAATTATAGGAAACCAAGAGCATTGCGTAGCTGTACGCCAAAGGAGGAAGAGGGAAGTTAGAGAACGGAATAAAGAACAGAGTAGTCACAATTTACAGAATTATGAAAGGCAAAGAATGTATGAGAACCTCGGGCAAGTCGCTGTAGCTTATATCTAAACTTACAGATGGGATAAAACCATACTGTAGTCGTAATATGGAAGTACGGAAGAAGCAACCAGAATAATTTACTGTTATAATGACTGTGTGTGTGTGTCTGTGTGTGTGTTTCTATAAACACGAGACGTTTTATGAAGGTGCCTGTATTACATTTTAGTTACTCTTAGGTAAATGAGCGCTTTCACTTTGCCTTTTCAGTATGCCGTACGTCTTTATTTTAACGTAGGGGAATGTTTACTTTAATTTACACGTTTAAAATTAAATTAATTAAGAACATAAAATTGATTTTTATGAAACTGTAATTGTTTCAAGAAACGTCAAATAAAACCTTGAACTAATAAAAAATATAATTTTTATTAACTAATAATATATTTCTTGATTTATTTTCAACTTTTGTTGTGTAACCAAACGAATGCCTCCAGACAAAATAAATGACTACCTAAGTCTGGTTAAATGAATATCAAAAGCATAAACATACCGTCTGAAATCCGGTGGGATTAATGTTAAACCGAAAACATGTGACCGACAGTGAAGGACGTGATGTTTTCGCGAGTCAGCTGGTCAGAAAGGATCAGCTGTTCCCACACATGACAGGCAAAGGGATTTAACGTGTTTACTTCTCTCCCAGTACATAACATTCTCTAGCCACTCTCGGTTGTCATTTTGGTATCTGACGTTAACAGTAGTCTACTAAGAATATGTTAAGTCGTTTATTTCGATGCTTTGTAACAATTATTTTAATCTTCTTGCCTTTATGCGGAGAACGGGTTTTCTACAAAAACCTTCCACTCTTCTGTATTCTGTGCTCGAGCTTTAGCTGTTCTCCAGGACATTATTGCTGCCTCCATTTACGTTTCTCCTACATGTCTCTGCAGATCTATCCCGATTATCTTTTGCTTGGTAATCTACCGTTTGTTTTGGTACATAGGCCTACTATTAATTTTTCCACAGAGTGTTACCACTTTTTACATTTATGGTTTTTGGTTGATCTTTCTCCATAATTCCTCGTTTGTCGTACGGTCCGGTCAAAAGATCCTTATCAGCATTCGTAAGTATATTTTAAAGAAACGTTGAAGTTTCTCCGATTTGTAGACACGATCTTGAAGGACGCACTTTATATAGTAAATTTCCATGGCGACATTTCTAAACATTTTCCAACAAAAAATGGTTTTAGACATAGAGATTCGCTACCCTCTCTATTGTTTGTCGATAAAAGTGGAACTGTTATCCAGCTGATACTGTATGCAGGTGATATTGCTATTTTGGGGCAATCATAAATGAGCAGAACATCAGTTTTGGAAATCACAGATTTGAAATATAACGGTATTTATTTATTTGAGTTTGCGTGATACCAACGTAAGAGTAAATCCAAAGGTTTGTCCTTCCCAACAGAGCCTGCTTAGAATTACAAAGGAAATTTAGCTCAAACTGGCATCAAGGATAACATAGAGCGTTCTTTACAAAACACATCTCCCAACGTAACTGTTTGCTTTAGAAACACAGGCTTGAGGAAAACAATTGGCAATGTCATTTTCAGCAGGCCAAGGCACAACCAGGATGAAACGCCTCTCATTATGTTTATCCTCCGTAACGATTTGTTTATGAATGTTTAAATTTTGAGTTTTCTCCTTGGTGGCCACGTTTATGGAGTAGGCTATAGGTTATCCTTTTTACGTTTGTGGTTGATATTAATTTTTTTTTTAACTGGAAATTCAATTAACCTTAGTAATTCTCCTCATCTATAGCAGACCTTAGAATACATGCAGGCAGGGAGCTTTGGGGTTAAACCCCCTCCCTTTAGATGTATAAAGATAAAAGGGAATACCAAAAATTAAACGAAAAGTGCCGCAAAAAAAAGTATACTTGTATAAATCTCGTTAAATAAGTAGGCTAATTACTTACTATGGAAGAGCGAACATTTTTAACTGCGATACGTTGTAGCTGTGTTGCAAGTACAGAATTGTTTGGTGTAAACATTGCTAGTTGTTTGGTGGCTGAAGCATTTTTGGCTGGTTTCAAACGTTTCCAGTTTTTATTCATGCTTAGCTAGTTTATGAGGTTATCTCCTCATAGGGAGTAGGGAAGAGATAGCCTTTGAATTTTTACTTAGTCCGCAGTGTGAACAACTAGGTTTACTGTATTTATAAAGCAATAATTTATTCCAATAACTTGAAACAATTGTATTTAACAAGAATGTTTTCTTGCTCGTTATTCAAACCTTGTACAGACGTACCTATGTTATACACATTTTTCCAATCCGTATTTAATTATTTTTCATATTTTTTTTAAAGAAAACAACAAGTAAACTCTTAAACGTGTCCGTCATTCCCAACATACGCAGATCTAAGACCGCGCCGTGCCGTTTACAAGCGCCGGTCCATTGGCTTTACCGGCGAACTGATTTGTATGGCAACTTCAATAAAATTTGCGGCCAAACACATATTTGCGCAACCCGTAGTGTGAGTTTGATATATTTGTTTTGAGGACCTGGAGTGCCTATTTTATGAAAATATTGTACTCATTTCTGTGACAAAAGGAATAAACGGATTTTATTCCGTTTGCTACAGATGTGTACAATTGTGTAGACCCAATAACAATGGATGGATTGGTAGCTGCTCTACACCGCTGTAAGAATAGAAAAGCACCAGGCACTGATGGGGTGAACGTGGAGCTTATAAAGTGTGTACCAGGCTTGCTGCATGATCGTTTGCTCCAGTCCATTAATCTATGTTGGACCACTGGTCATGTTCCTGACGATTGACAGATTGCAAAGGTAATTCCTATATTCAAGAAAGGTGATCGTAATGACTGCAGGAACTACAGAGGAGTCAGCCTTCTTAACACTTCATATAAATTATATGCATCTATATTAAGAACACGACTGAATGCAATAACGCACACCATGCTTTCAGAGGCTCAGAACGGTTTCAGGAAGGGCAGATCGTGTTTAGATTGTATATTTACAATAACCCATCTCATTGAAAAGCGTAGATAGTATCAGCTGCCCACATACATAGCTTTCATCGACTTCGAGAAGGCGTTTGACAAAGTGAATCGGAGCAAACTATGGGCAGTAATGCCAAGGAAAGGGATCACACATCTAATTAGAGCAATACAGAGTCTGTATATGGAGAATAAAAGCTTGATAGAAACAGGGAGACCAAGAACAGCTCCTAGAGTTGGCCTGATCAATTGTGGAGTACGACAAGTGTGTCCATTGTCACCTTCTCTTTTTAATTTATATATTGACGATGTCACACAAAACTGGCAGATGTGTCTTCCAGAACATTTTATGATTGGTCACTCTACAATTGACACTTTGTTGTTGATCAGGCTATTCTGTCGGACTCTGAAAACAGATTCCAGATGGCTATACATTTGTTAAATTGAATCTGCAAAGACTCTGGATTGCAAATATCCACACTGAAAACCAAGGTGATGGCTTTTCGTGGAACTGATCCCGTACGGGCAAAAATTGTTGTAGATGGTACTATCCTGGAACAAGTTAGCAATTTTGAATACGTGGGCTACAGTGTGTCTTATAATGAAGCAACGACGTTGTGAATAAGTTGCATAAGTTCAACCTTATGTGCGGGGCAATCAGGCGAACCCTTAAGTCAGCAAGTAAAGGAACACGCCTAAAATTCTACAAGGTGATGGCTCTTCCCACACTTCTTTATGGGTCTGAGAATTGGACTTTCACGAAAGGCCATGGCAGTCGCATCCAAGCGGCTGAAATGAGATTTCTCAGGAACGTGGCAGGGTATACTCTCCATATACTGATCATAGAAGAAATACGACAGGAACTGAATATTATGAGTATACTCGACAGGATCGTCCAGTATAAACTGAATTGGTGGGAACATCTTTGCCGAATGGATGACTGTCGCATCCCCAAACAACTCTGGACTATAAGCCGAGGGGACGGAGAAGTGTAAGCGTGTAGGATGTCTGAGGAACCGCTGGAGTGACCAGCTGTAATCTTTGCCTATTTGAGACCAGAACAAACCACCCTCGGTTTAATCCTTGAAGGTGGTGATGATGATGATGATAATGATTATGACAAATGTGTACAGACACCTACTCACTAAGGAGAGTTATGAAACGTTAATAAAAAAAAGTCAGTTAACACTACCACCATCTACAGGAAGTGGGAAACATTTTAAATAGTTTTCTGGTATCGTTTAATTTGTTTAGATTGTAACGTCAGATGTCGTATTTACTGTTCGTGACTTTGTTAAAATTTAGATACTCGTATCGATTAATATAACCCTTATGTTCCCACACTTAGGTCTACCTTGTTTACTAAAACAAAATAAATAGCAAATAACGAGGGCTTTTCTTTATAACTTTATTCGCAAAAGTCTAAACCCCCCAGAAGGGCGGTATCCTCACTGCACCTCTGTAGCAGATGTTTATATGGGTAGATTTCTTTATTGTAAAATTTTCACACGGGAAGTGGGAAAGCACTTCCTCTATCGGTGTCCGTCGTCGCTCTCAGTTTTTCATGTTGCCTGCTCCAAACTTAAACATTTTCGACCGAAATTTTTTATGGAGTTCATGAGTACTTTTTTAAATGAGAACAGGTTAACTATTTGCTGTTTTGCTGTCCAACTTTCTCCAGCAAACGTTTTTCAGCTCTAAGTCTATTCAGCCTGTGGGAATGAGTAGATGGAGTTACAACTACCGTAGTGCTAACAACCTACCTTGGCTCTCCTAAACCAGTTCACTGATACAATAACGTAAAACGACTTGGCATCCCAGGAACAAATGAGAAAGGAAGACCAAAGGAAACATGGGACTGAATAAAATACAGAAGAAAATGAAATGCCATGGTTGGAAACAATGAAGCACAAAACAGAAAGGTCATGTTAAAGTTAAAGTTTAACATGTTACATACGCATGTTATAACTGTGGCATTGAACTGCAAAATTTAACTTAACCCTCGTATGTGGTTTTGAGATATTACAAAGAATACGTTACTAACCTTATTTTTAAAATTTTGAATGTCTGGATTTAAAACTCGGTTTACTATTATCTGATACGTAAAAATCGTTTGGAAACAATTTAATCCATAGCACATTTTTAATTAAATGATATATTTTGGATAAATCAGTTTTGGGTTCCAATAACTACAGAAACACAAGTGCAACAGACACAGGATATAGAAATAACAAGTTATGGTAAATATTGTACGAACTTCTTGCCTCCAGACTTCAGCAGCGCATACCACCTGGAGGGAAATATGAAAGTATCTGTATTATAAATACTGGGAAAAAGAGTTAACTCTATTTTTCAAAATGAAAACAACCTTGTCGCCTGCAATGTGTGAATGTTTGTGTGTTTGGGAGGGGGGTATTTGTGTTTTATTTTGTTTTGTATTTTCGTCATTCCCAAATGCAGGGGCGGTAACAGAAATCATGGGGGCCGGTACAGATAAACCCACGGGGGCCACCTTGTTTCCACCCCGACCCTCCACCCAAACAGTTCATTCAGATCATTACTAAGACTATTGTGACTGTCAGTTCGCATGACAAGTAGTCCAGGCGCGAAATTGGAGTGAAAAAAGTATTAAAGCAATGAAACAGACAATAGTTTCAGTGTGTAACTGATAAGTCTTAATGTATTTTGCAATAATATAAAATATCAAATTATACGTATTGAAAAATTAAGTATTATACCTATTATTTGACGGTCTAAAAATATTTGTTTATACATCAGATTATTTTCATAATAACTTTTTATTCTTTAAAAAATGTTTATATAAAGTGATTATTACGATATCACGCAAGATAAAAAAACCTTTTATTTAACATATATAATGCCTTCTAATACATTTAAAAGAAGAAATAACCCGGGAAAATTTTCTTATGTCTGATAATCCCTAGTATTTGGCGATATTTAATTATGCCCAATCATATCAAAGCAGATTTGGTGTTACCTATTTATGTATAATTTTCATTTAAAATTTTTTATATCCATGTTAAATAAAACGTTTTTTATCTTACATGATATCGTAATAATCATTTTATATAAACATTTTTTAAAAGAACAAAAAGTTATTATGAAAATAACCTGATGCATAAACAAATATTATCAGACTGTCAAATAACAGGTATAATACTTAATTTTTTACATTTAATTTTTCAAAACATATAATTTTACATTTTATATTTTTGCAAAATACATTAAGAGTTATAAGTTACATACTGAAATTCTTTTTTTTTTTATTGCTTTAATACTTTTTTCACTCAAATTTCGCGCTTGGACTATATGTCATGCGAACTGACAGTCACAATAGTTTTAGTAATGATCTGAATATAGCTGCTGTTGCGAAAATGTACGAGCGACTATCGAATTCGCCATTTTGTCATCCGAATTAAACAACACTGGTAGTGGATAGGGGAGAAAGCTATGAGACGGGAAAACAATAATATGCCCTCATAACTATTAAATCGAACATGTTCAATTTTAATATTAGTCCTGCTGCGGTTAATTAGAAATATTTTGTTATTTTTCTAAATCATAACCAAACTAAAATTATTTATTCTTAAAAATTGTTTTACACAAAAAAATGGAGCCCCTATCGGGCCCCCCTTGAGCTCGGGGCCCGGTACAGGTTCCCCTTTGACCCCCCTGTTAACACCCCTGCCCAAATGTAAGGATGAGAAAAGAAAATGACAATTTGATAAATTACAAAAGAAGAATAAAAAGCAAAATTTTTTAAATTCGTAAACCAGTTTTTTCTTTTGCTTATTGTCTAGGGTTCTGTATTTCAATTACATAGTTCTTTTTAACATGTACCTAAAGTTTTTTTAAATTGCTTATAGGAAACTTTTGTGTATTAAAAAGAAGGGGTAGGTAGTGTCGGGGTCACTACCGCTGCCAAAACCGTCTTACCCTGGCGGCGTTGCTGGAACGGGATGTTTGTAGGCTGGTAAAAAGTAATGAACGAACTCGCATGTCTTTTATTTTATTTGTTTCTCACAATGCTGACTATTTGTAAAAGTTGGTTAAAGACAGGACAATGGTACGAGTAATAGGATATGTAAGATTTACATACCACATTTATATCTCTAAAAAACGCTAAGTCTATCGTGATATTTTTTAAAGTTGCGAAATCTGTTGGATCCGTGGCCAACAACAACCCTTGTCGTTCAGAAACTGTTTCAGACGATCGTTCGACGCCTCAATGTTAAAGTCCCCGGTGAACAGAAGCGGTATGTTGGCACCTTTCCTTGTTTTACAGATGTCCAGCAGTTTGAGCACAACATAAACTGTTAAACGTATTCATTTGTGAATTCTTGTTGTAAAAATTGCAACATAACTGAATTGGGTTGTTTTAAATCATTTTGGCACCATAAACAAACCGCAACTTGTTGCCGTCAAAGTGCTACGTCGCCAGACGCCAGTAGGTAATAAACGCTAAATCCCGATTATCAAACGTCTCATCTGTTTTTATTTCACAACATTCCATCAGTTCTATGTCACATTCGTTGTTTGTGGACTGGCGTTAGGCGTTGCGGCGTCTGCGCAG
Source organism: Magicicada septendecula (assembly GCA_034769895.1). NCBI lineage: Eukaryota > Metazoa > Arthropoda > Insecta > Hemiptera > Cicadidae > Magicicada > Magicicada septendecula. The sequence goes on along the minus strand of CM068372.1, from coordinate 420,154,593 downwards.
CTAGTGCTCGCCTCGACTTTTCGACGCTGCCTCATCCCCCGCATTCGTTCTGCTGCTATCCTAGGGACCTTTTTCGATTCCTCATTCATTCTTCTTTTACTTTGTAAGCGTTTACGATAGGCATTTACCTCCTTGTTGTGAAGATATTTTGTCATTTTTGAATTTTAAGGAAAATTTGTCTAAGGTCAACGTTTTGTCACTGTATTATTTATTAAGTTCTTTCACTATTATGACTATTAGTACTCTACTTTATGGTACTCGTTGAGATTTATAAAGCGGTACCTTCGATAAGTCCTACGCATATGCGTTCCCGAGTTCTACTAATTTTTCTGCACAGCGAACCGGTGATTTTCCACTGCAACTTAGCGGCCATCTTGTGATGGTATGTGACGTCACGCGCTCAAGCTTAATATTGTGTGACATTCTTTCATCTTTGCTCTTTTGAATCGTCTATGCTTACTTAAACATGCATTATATTTTTAAGGATATTACAGTTTGTCTGGTATAGGCCTACACAAAATCGTAACATCGACTTTCGCATAGGTTCCTCCCATATCGGACCGCGGTGTAAGACGTTTTCCGTCAAAAACCAAAAACTCAACAATACAGTGACTTCGTTATATACGATATAAAGATAGTTTTATATGGTATTTATGGTAATGTTATGTTTTCTGTAATATTAAAGTTAAGCTAATTTACTAACTTTTAGAATGTTTAATTTAGATCTACGTTCATGATTTCTGTAATGTGTGTGCGATGGTCTCCAGCTCGTCATTCCTACGATTCCGTAGATGACGAGTTAAGGAAATTATACTATACTTCCACTATAAATTACACCAATGTTTATTTAACTGTTTAAAGAATAATTCATATTTTTTGTTTTGTTTACGTTGAGCGAAGGTGTCGAGTCTCCGCGATTCCTCCCACGCCTCGGCATTACGCTTACTACTGTGCGGGCACATTAACAGTGACAGATACATAAAAACGCCATACGAGTGAATACTAAAAATAAAGCAGAGTTTTTGTGTTGTATTTCTCAGAGTGTGACACCGGGAAACTATTCTGTTATAACGTTTTATAAAATAAACAGCGCTGTGATTAATAGAAATAAAATCAGTGATGCGCGCTACCGTGTATAAATCACCAACTTAATTTTGTTATTTTGTATAGTTTTCGAGATTTAAATTTTGATTACGTTTGAAACGCTGCCAGCGTGAGTCTCGCGCAAAGGAAAGTTTATTTATGCTGATAATCCCGGTCGGGAGATTTGCTTGCCACAGAATAACGGCTCTCAAGGCTTGCCCTAGACGCACAGAATTTGTAGATATTCCATCAACATCAATAAGAATTAGAATATGATGTTGAGTGCCAATAATGTGTGCCGTCTTCAGTTCCATTAGAGTCCAGATCATAGTGTAAATTTCCTTGGGTTATTAAACGAGCTTCTGAAATGTCAAACGTTATAAGTTTAAAAAACAATTTTCAGTAGACGGGGTTTATTGTAATTAGTATGGAGTGAATAAATTGTCTATTTTTACTTTTATTCTTCATCATATTACTCTTACTTGCTTACACTATTTGAATCGTCCAAATCCTATGACACCTTTAAACCAATACTCAGACCAGACACGTAGGCCTATAGCATTTTGTCAAACATAGGACACTTGTTTTTTGATTTTCCTTTTCTGATATATTCTTGGATCCTCATATATATTGCAACGATACAAATTATGACTGCATAGATAGGTTAATTTGAAATTACTACAACAGAGTCTATATCTGGAGGTAGGAAAATTTTATTCATTAACACATTAAAATTTACTATTGCCTTATGAGTTTATAATATAAAATTGTTTATTAAAGAATTGTCTTTCAATAAATGAGTCTATTGGCTTGTTGTATATATAAGTTACTTGTGCGTAGAATTCCAACTGTTTGCGTAGACACCAGGTGCTCCGCTCGCTGCTCGTCTGCACGTCGACCGACCGAAGATCACCCCGTTGAATATCCACGTCTCGGCACACACGCACTGCGATATGAAACTGTTATTGTTTATAATCCGGAAATCTTCCACTCTACGCGAAAAAGCACTAGAATGTGATCTATTTAAATATTATTGGAGTTCTATAATGGCAATGGTTACGAATAACTCGAACCGTTAACCCACTACAAAGTCTTATGGAAATCGACTTATTTTGTCACAAAAATCTCGTGACAGCGAGTACGTCTTTCTATGACAAGACTTCGGAATCGACTGACTGATCCGTCCTCGGCAGAGCACAGTCTCAAATAATTTTTAGACCTTCTGATTGGTGGAAAATCTAGCAACGTCATAGATGAGTACACTGATAGACAGACATCAGGTTAAAACTCCTCTGTCCGATTCTGCAAAGGCCTGTCTAGATTTAATCTACACATTTTATTACTTTCGAGGCGATAACGAAAATAAAGAAGAAATCATTTCATTAAAAAACCATATAAAAATTATAGTTGTGGAGAATTGAGCATATGGAAAATGTAGCTTATAACTTATAAAGGTTTAGTAATTTAATTACCCAAGTACGCTGAACTTGGATTTACCGCAATCTTGAAGTGTTCTTCCATAACTCCGGATGAGCATAACTTAGCTAAGCGGACATCTTCCATTTACACGGACAACATTATACTAATACTGACTCGTATTATTAATTTTATCCCAATAATATTTTAATTTGTCTCATAATCTGAGTCTAGTGTTTGAAATTATACGAATTATATAACACTCGCACGTCGTACGAAAATCGCGGACAGAGAATTCGTCCCTTTCTGAAGAACTGCCTGCTCTATCCGCACAACTGACATCTCGGGGGGTTGATTGGTTGAAATTGCTTACTACGTCATTGTTAGAAACATGATAATTGCAAGCGCTAGTCAGGGTTTGCAGAACGTCGCAGATGCATGTCTGATTGTTATCTGCAAATTTTATGACCCTATTAAAATATTCAACATATAAACTGTACAAAAAACGTATTAAACTATGTTAAATTGTTTTTATACGACACTAGAAAACTGTAGCGTCAAACATTATTTATACTCTGTCCGAGTTTCATTTCGATACATTAATAAATAACGGAATATTCGCCGTGTTAATTGATTCCTGCGCACACGCACTGGGTGTCCGTGCTTAATTTAAAACCGGACAAAATTGAACGGCCATCGGTCCTCAACTTTTAAACATTTGACATTTCATTCTTTGAAGCATTAAAAAATTGATTTTCTATATCCATGCTTCGTACCATAGAGTCGAACTTCCGTATATTCCTCAATGACAGAGTGGGTAAGGCACTGAATAAGCAATTGTATACAGTATATTCTACAATTTGTGGACGCTGTTGCTGTCTACAGCCTCAGTCGCGTAGCAATTGCCGTCCAAATCATAATCTAGTTATTCATTAACGAAAGTGAAAAATCAGAATTCATCATAATTTTTCATAAACATTGTAAACAATTTTATACAATGTACGTTTATCATTAACACTTTCTAATATTAAGGTTTAGTCTATGAGTTTAAAGAATGAAAAGTGCTTGTATTTATTTTTTTAGATTAATAATACTCTGCATTTTTGGATGTTTGATACTGTGCAATAGGATGTTTGACAAACGTTGTCTATAAGCTTTACTCTAACACACAAAAACTGTTAATTAACATGTTACTGTGCTATGCATTTTTTTAAAACAATAATATAAATTTAAATAAGAAAAATATGCGATTTCAGTATAGTACAATGTAGGCCTAATACAGTTTATACAACATTATCGACGGTCCTTCTAATTTACATGTTGGCCTACCACATGTGTTTTAGGTCCACTATAGTAAATGAAATAATGCACAGTAGTTCGACTTTTGGACAATTTGAGTTTTTTGTTGCTTCTCTGCTATATACATTTTTTCCTCAAACGAGGCCTTTCGGTTTCGCAACCATTATCAAGTTCTTACTACAACAACTTTTATGAATACGACAAAGTTGTTTATGAAGACCGCTAACACAGATAAAATAGCTGATAATTCGAGTTTTGTACAGATTCTCGGAAACGCTTTGTGCACGAAACTTGAGGCTCTTCTGTAATTTTAATTTTGCACAGATTTCTTCACTGTTTTCTCTGTATCGGTCTTTTCGCGTTATCTTATGTTATTCATTTTCTTTCTAGTATTTTTAACCACAGGTTTGTTTGGTCTTATATTTCTCAAAACTTGCTTTGTAAATTTACTGCTGATTCGTACAATGTATATATCCCCACCTAAACAATTGTCTCCACATAGATTGTATTTCCAGATCTCTTCTAATTTTATTCCTCTTAGATTTACGTGAATACGTTCAAATTTTAAAGGTACGGGGGAAAATAGGCACAGCCACATTTATCAAAATTTTCGGAAACTGTAACTCGAAGTCTATAAGTAAACCTCTCCTCTTTTTATCATTACTGTCTATATTATTTATTTAAAAAATACCGTGTAGTATCTGGACAAATATTTTTTAATTCCTTAATCTACATACTGTAACAGCATGTGGTTGATGGTGAATACTGATAGTATAAACTGCTACTGAAACAACGGAATAGCATGGTCAGTCATGGACTCGGCCTGTTTCCCCCTCTATGCATCAATCTAGCTAAATAGCCAGTCTGGTTAATAATAAAAACAGATTCCAAGCAATATTATCAATAACGATTTAATTCACTAATTATTCTTTGTACGAATTAACATACATATCAAATCGATTAAAATTTTATGGTGTGAACTTTGTGGTTTATATATAGTATGATTGTGAATCAATGTGAGTATTGTTGCTTAACTTGTCGATAATTATGTTTTCCAAAATTAGCCTTATGATAAACGCCGTGCCGGTTGATTTTTTGAAAGCCATGTATCTACCAATCTTTATGATACACAACAATTTCAATTATTTTATTGTTTTGAATAAATCTATCTTTATGATCTTAGACATAAGAATTTTGTAAAAGTGTGATCTTAACAATTAAAAACGAAAGTCATATATCATCTTCTTTGATTCTATTAGGTCATGCATTAGAAGCAGATATTGTTTTTGTTCCTCATATTTCTTATCAGTACATTGTTTAGTATCACCAAGTCATATCCTCCTAGTTATCCACTGATTTCTAATGCAGCTCAATATTAAGTTTAAAATATACGGCCACTTATTACAAGAATTAGGTTATGCGCACTTTATACTGTTCTGTTTTGCAATCACAAAACTAGAAAAAAAACTTCAAAATTATTGTTATAATTTCTAGAAGTTAAACCAAATTGTTTTTAACAAAATCAATAATTTTCAACGACATATTATATATTTCAAATAAAGAAACAATTTTTTTATGACAGAAAGAATATTAGGTTATGTCAGTAAACCGAATCATTTTCTCAATAAGCTATAGAAATAATTTAGCCAGCTGTTTCCAAGGCTGTAATAATGTAATCTCTGTGGACTGAGTTTGATCTTTCCCAGTGTCAGTGGATTGATCCTGTAAGTGTAAGTGGTTTTTCCCTGTAGCTGGATGTTTTAGAAATTGTTCTTCTACACGATTAAAGTTGTTTTTCAATACAAATATTGACTGTGCTAATGTAGTTTATGACAATCCCTATAGAATAACATCAGAACCTCGTTTTTCAATCAAATGTGACCGAGCCTGTTTTCAGCTGTACCCTTCTTTTGGTTTCGTGTAATTTCCAGTTGTTTATACATTTCTTACATTTGGGTGAGAAATTATATTATGAAAGTTTTCCATTCTGTCTTTGACTTCCGATTCTTGCGGTTTTTCTTCGTTTATTGTCAATGCAACATACTGAAAGGTTCTCACGCGCTTTAACAGTACGCCGATGATGGGCGTAGATATGAATCTGTATTTACATAGAATGAAGTTTTTGAATTCTTCAGCATATTTTCATTTTCTACGGAACACAAAAATAATGACCCCCGGTTTTTATGAGCTGCAGTAAGTAGTTTGGTGACGGGAAGTAGAGAGAGGAAGCAGCAGCGGCGGCGGGGCATGTGTTCACCAATGAGCCGTGTCTGAGAGACTTGTTTCTTTTGAAAACAAACCGACACACGGCCCATCCCCCTCACCGTTTTATCTGTTTTTATGTTTACGTTGCTTTCAACACACCGTCGTCCTTCTTAATCCATTGAGAAAAGGTGTTAAGTGAGTCCTTACGTCCTTGCTGTTTGCCGCCGTTGCCAAAATACACAGGTTTCCACTTCAGACGACATCCCCAGTAGCCTACACATTTTTAAAACAAAAATCGCTACCAAATGGTCACGCAGGGTCTCAAAATTACACTCTTTTTTTACAAAACCTGGTTCATCAAACAGTATCCTTTTTGATGCGTAGCCTATATGTGATATGGCAGTGCTTCACAACACAGCTCTCAGTTTCCGAAACATTTATAACGTATACAGGGGTAGCATGGAGTCACGAAACATGTCTCGACTAAATTATAATACATAGAGACTCGTACCTTAAAAATTACTCTCTGGGCTGCAGAACTCGCTCACTATTTCGAACGGAGTACATTTATTGTTACGTAAATTTCGTTATTAGATAATTTTTCAATTATAGGAAAAACCACAAAAATTCCAGAATCCTCTAATATTTATTTAGTAATATAACAATTGTAGAGCATACAAGCATACAATTAACACTAAAGCTTGGAAACATTCCAATTTGGGTTAAAAGTCCTTTTAGTCTGAAACTGCTAGATTTTCACAATTTTTGTTAAAAATTTCTGACCTCTTTGTTGGACCCTAGAGCTCTTAAATTTCCAAAAACTGAACACTATATTCAGATTTTAGCTCAAATTCCCTTAATTTGATACCCGACGTAGACTTTCCGATTTTTTACAATGTAACCCCCCCTCCGATCCCTATATTTTTAGGAGGGGATCAATCTAAAAAAAACGGTTCTGTAAAGGACACGCTTTCTGTTTTGTATGGACACGCTTGCCAAGTTTTACGAAAATCGGTTAATGCGTTCGAAAGTAATCGTGATGCATATTCCAAACAGATAGACAGACAGGAAAATGCCAAATAGTCGAGTCAAAACTGAGAACTCGCTTCGCTCGTACAATTAAACGTTAACTACAGGAACTGTACCATACACACACAGTTCTGTTTTACTAGTAGGCCTGTATTTTGTTTACTAATAAGTTAACACTTTTTATAATAATAATAATAATAATAATAATAATAATAGATTCCATTTTATTCCATTGAAATGGCTTAGAAGAGGCAAGGTAGGCTGGCTATGTGACCCGAACGCTATATAAGGAAGATAGCGTGGCCCGCACTACGCGTCAGCTGCCTGTTGTTACTCTAGCTGTTATCCTAGGTACTCATGCCACAGGTTGAGTCGACATAGAGCGAAAAAGTGCATCTCGATTTTATGGTGCACCCGGAAAACGAACCCAGGGTCTCGAGGTTAATAGTCGAGTACTTTGCCTACTGGTTTCCACTCAATTTCGTCAATAGGATATACAATTATTGCCTTGAGCTTAGGAATTGTTTGTGGTTTGTTCATAGAAAAAAAAAGATTTCAAAACTCCCAAAGGAAAAAAGTGGCATAATGTCAAATCAGAAGACCTCGGTGGGCAGTGCTGACCGCCGTTGTGAGATGAGACGGTTGGTAATTTTTTCGCGAGCACTGTGACAGAGCGCGCCATCCTGCTGGGACCACATTCATTCCAGACGCACAAAGTTTAATTGAAGTAACATTCGCCAATCATTGTTACTGCATTTCCGGCACGCCGCTTTCGAAAAAAATTCTCCCCAAACACTCCGTCAACTCAAAACGCACACTAAACAGTGGCTTGTTGTGGACACAACGGCTTCTCGTAATTAATCGAGGATTCTCTGTACTCTGAAACCGACAATTTTGTTTGTTGACGTATGATTCAGTTGAAACTGGGCCTCATCGAAACTAGATTTTTTTTTTAAATCGCTGCCAACTTCCCGGTTTGCAACAGTGAATTGACAAGTTCGCGGCAGTTCACATGAGTTCTTGTGTCGACCGAATCTTGTATTCATTCAGAAGCAGACGTTTTTTAGAATTCTCTGCACGACTCTTCCGGAACGGTCAGTTTATAAGAGCACAGCAAATCAATTTCTCCGGTCTCACGTCATCATTTTCTCTCAATACAGCGATGTTTACATAAGACTGATTAGCACAAGGAAACGTGGGGAGGGAATTCAATGTCCACAGTCGAATCTGTTTCCTCGATTTTCTTAAGCAGTCTGTAAACGGCTGACTGATCACGTGCAGTTTGCTAACTGTCTCCGTGTAACATTTTCTATACCTGTAATGTGTTTTTTCTCCATAGCAACGCGTTATTGTTTCGTGTAAGGCTCCATAATAATATAATTAGTGGTAACATAACAGATCACGAAAGCGGAGTTTGCAGTGCCGCTAATCTAACAGAACGACAACTGTACGTAGTTCAAATCTTGGGTTCTTTACAAGACATCCTATATGGGCTATCATACACGTATCTTATGCTTCTGATATAACAAAAAACAAGCGAGATACGAACAACATAACTGTTTTCATAGCGCAATGCAAGCATTAGTGTTGCAAACATTATATTCTGACACGTAAGTTCAGCTACTGAAGGATGGGCGCCATTTGGGACTGGACAAGCAATAGATGTCCGAGGTAGTAGTGTAGGGTCAACAGGGCCGGCTCTACCCACAGGCTGCCTAGAGAGGCAAATTCTGAGAGTAGAGCTTGGAACAGTAACCCTGGAAAATAGAGCTTGCTGAAGAAATTAACATTCACTCTATGTTTGTACAAAAGACCTTGAAAATAAAAATAAAAATAAAAATGTTTCACTACGAAACTGGACATCAATGTATTGCATGTGCTAAAGATACGTTTAAAGTAGACTTTTACCACTTTGCCATAAACTCGGTTCAAGAACATTTCACTCAGTTGGATCAAATACGTAGTATTGGTCAAAACGTTGTACGACAATCATAACTTAAAAGACCCAAACAACCGCAGAAATAATGGCACTGTGTTCAGATTTATAAAAGCCTTCACAACGCCTAAAGACGCCAATGAATCTGCACTGAAAGAAGAATCTTTCACTCCATGAAAGATTTTATTGTCGTAGGACTGTGGTTTGAATATGTCATCGTGTTCCTGCAGTTGCATCTCCTCAAGACGTTCTGGACTTTATCTGTGAACATGGTGTAGAAGTAATTTTCTAGATTTGTTCGTCGCTTTCCGAATTATTTTAACCCTATCAACGTCCGGTGCAAATGCTGAGAAACGTTTTCCTGAACTTAAATTTATAAACTCTTATATTCGCAGCTTGGCGAGTCAAGAAAGATTTGCTGAACTGGGTACAATATCAAGTGGAAATGAGTTAGCTAAGAAGTCGAACTAAAAGAATCGATTGTAGACTCCGTCAATCTGAAAATTCGAGAAACCCTACGTAAGTAACTTACCTGGTAGTCTCAAAATCTTACTTAGTAAACTCCACTTATTACTGCAACAGCATCCATCATTTAACCTTAATTTTTCGTACGTCCTTTCTTATTTTGAAAGCGTTCTATAAATTGTGTTTAAATTCAATGTCGTTTATTTTATCATATTGTAATAATAAATGATTATTCTATTTAACAAGAAGATAAATAATCTTTAATATTCTTTTAATTATCTCTTTGTCATTTAAACCTGCATAGACTACATTTAAACAATTTGTAAATACAACTAATTTATTTTCCAGTTATGGTGTAATATTATTCCAGGTTTTTGTAACTTTTTTATCTGAAGGCAGTTTTATGCTGTGGCTTTGAGACACAACGGACGTAGGCCTACTTTATAGTCTCATGTTGCCCCAGGAGTAGCTGTGTGCGACGACGGTGACAGATTGGGGACAAGTTGCCACTAAGCTTCAGTACGTGACTCCGGCAACTATTGCCATTGTTGTTATTTATTTGCCCAACAACTGCAACTTCCTGTCGAACAAACCATACCACACAATATCTTCTTCTCATTGCATGACAACTAACTTGAGTTTATTGCGTCAGCGTTGCCAGACGTCACGATTTTAGAAACCAAATATTAATGTTCCCCTCGGGACAAACAAAAAATTCCCGATTTTAGACATCGAATAAAGAATGAGTACATTCGTCAATACTGAATATTTAGTCAGATGAGTAAAAATTGAATCCACTGATTGCCTTCTGTAGAAATGAAAAATTCAAGTAATGTACCTGTGGCGGAAACATTTTGAGAAAGAAACAAAAAAATTTTAAATTAGTTTCATACAATATGAGCGTAACGATATCAATCTTTTTTGTAGAAAGGTTATATTATTTTCATTTTAATCTTAAATCGGCTAAAACGAGAAGCAAGTATTCTATTCAGATTATAAGATTTGAGTTGTTTGTTTCATTCAATTCTGAATTGTACTGTACTGAATTTTACCAACAACAAAGAACATACTTTTACTCTAGAAGATATTCTAAGTGACAAGACGTTAATACACTGCGATCCAAAGCTGCGTTTAGTGATGACTCAGACGGGCTAAGAGCGGTCCTTTCTCATCGATGGATCAGACATCATTCGCCTACTGGACACGTCTCTCGTCCTCTTAATAAAAATGACAAACATCGATAAGGACGCGACAACCATTTACTTGGGAGTTACCAGTTCTGTCGAAACGGACCACAAACCACTTGTATTCATTATCAACCCTCAAAATCCTTAACTACAATGTCGGCAACGATCTAATTAAATTAACCACTTTTTCTTGTTCGTTTTGACTATCAAATTGAGTACAGAAGAATAATAGAAAACACAAACGCAAATTGTAGTAGAACACAGTGTAGAGGATGATCGATGACATTTCTTCTAAATTTCGATTAAAGTAGAGTGCAGTTCTTCCGTTAATTTGCAGAGCACACATCGTTGGCTGCATTGGTTGCAGCTTAAATATAGAGTCTGCCGGTTTTCATAATGATAAACTTACAAGAAGCCTACATTTTTCGATGTGCATCGACCTGAGGTACTAGAACAACTGCAGCTTAGTCACTTGGGTATGACAACATTGAAGACGGTGTGTTGTAGCTATTTGCATTGGATGAATATGAACCGCAACATACACAACATAGTTAAGAATTGTAGAAAATGCCCAAGAAAAGCGAAATAAATCACCTAAAGGACAGACTCATCCTTGAAAGGGGCCACACGCTCCATGGCATCGGATCCACATAGATTTTTCTAAGCCTAAACATGGAACTTATTTTTTCAAATCATTGTTTACGCCTTTACAAAATATCTTGAAGTAATTCCTACAAATAAACCACTTCTAAAAGGTGTATTCAAAATCTGAGACACTGTTCACGACGTTAGGCTTGCCACTAACAGCTGTAACTGACAACGGAGCCCAGTTTATAGAGGACGTTTTTAGGAAGTGTCTTGAAGAACATGGAACATTTTTATTCCATTACAGACCATTCCACCGTGCTAGTACGGACCAGGTTGAGCGCTTCGTATAGACGGTGAAGAAAGCACTCACTGGTATGGCAGATGAAAGTGGATCACCCGATGGTTCAACTGATATACGCGCCAAATTTGTATCTGCTTAAACAAAAATGATGTCTGTAGAGACACACGGATAAGTTTGAACGTGCTAGCAGACACAGAAGAGTACAGAAGCTCCGTGAAGAGGAAACCAAATTTCAATCACTGTAGAGAGTGCAGGCTGGTAAATATTCATCAAATGTCAAATAGAAGATGGATACTATAGTTTCGCAAAAAAAAGGAAAAGCGATTTACTGAATAAAAGCGAATCACGAACCAACCTGGACACTGCTCAGTTACTTCCACTATATTATGGGAGGGGGGTTCAAAATGTTTTTTAGTTTTTTCAAATCAGATGTTTTTTTCTATTTTATACTTACATATGTTTAACTACAGCACTGGTTACACACTGGAATACATAGCTTGAATTTTATTATTCGGTTACATTCAGTTCTAGTTTCGTACAAGTACATACAAAAACAAAAAGCATTTGTCCACTTTGTGTTGTTTCATATTTATGATACAGTACGTAATATCGAATGTACATATTTTACTGTATGTGCGATACAATAGAGAGTACACTGAAAGACACAAGGAAGGAGACACGTGTCAAGTTATGACGATCCGTGTGCAGTTACGAGAATTAGGCCTAAGGGGTTGGAGGCAGCTGAGATTCGATTCCTGAGGACTGTAACCGGATTTGCTTAAAGACGTTAGGAGTAGCGAAGATATAGTATCAGAAACTACAAATAACAAATAAAACATATCAAGACGAGACTTGAAGCCTGGACAAGAGAAATATAGTGGAGGGAACGTGTAAAACTGCGGAGGGAGTGACAAGGACTGACATTGTGCGTCTTTTCTGTGTGCTGTGTGTGTCGTAATTTTGCAACACACATCCGACGTTTATTTTAACTTACTCTATGTACTTTTAGCAGTTAATAATCGTAAACTTTTTAGTCAAAATTTTAATGAATAAAGTAGAAAATTTAAGTATCTAGGGGAAATAATCCAAGAGAATGGTTTAGAAAAAAATCTGCTATACAAGAAAGGATTCATAAAATGGAAAGAGCATAATATGGTATAACTAAAGAAATTTACAAAAAAAAGTCCATATCTAAAAATGCGAAAATAAGGCATTACAGTACAGTAGTGAAGCCAGAATGCCTAGGCCTATATGGATGTGAATGTCTATCATTGAATTATAATTTAGACAAACTAGAAATATTGGAAAGACGAATTATTAGGAAAATATTAGGCACACGAAAAACTTCAGAAGGTTGGAAATTAAGACGTTATGATGAAATATATCAAAGTATAGAAAATATAACAGAAACAATGAGAAAATAATACTATTATTTTTTGGAGATTGATATAGAATGGACGACAATAGGTTAACAGAGCAGATCTTCAAATATCTGTGGGGGAAAATGTCAACATCAAGTTGGATTAAAGAAGTCCAAAAGGATTAAGAAAAAAAGTAATATAAACGCAGAAGAAGCAATTGAAAGAGGAGTTTTTCGGGTAAAAGTGTTAAAAATCGAAGGAGTCCAGGGTAGGAGAGAGAAAACCGCAGGTTTAAAGTGGACTGAAGACAGGAAGAAGAAAAGATGAAAGAATATTGGAGAAAAAGAAAAGAACAAAGAATAAAGAATTGAAATTGGTATGTAATCCTTAGATGGTCGAACAAAAAAAAAAAAAAAAATACAAAATTACTTAGTGTTACGGTATTAGAGGCACCACAAAACAAAGAATCCAAATTATGTGTAATGTCAGCAGGCTTATGAAGGAGATATGATAAGAACTTCTGTTCAACAGCTTAACTGAAGGTGCCATTAACTCAAATCTGGATTACATGTTAGTAAAACAATGGAAACGACTGGTTAAATTTTCAAACAGATTCATTCAATAGTTTTGTTTTGACACCCGTTGAAAGTGAGCGAGCTAAAAGCTATGAGACACATATTTATAAATGTTGAGAAATAAATTTTAAAAATTCCAAGAAATTGCGTTTTCTACCCTAACAGAGATAATTATCATACTGCCTTCGTACTGTGACTCTGTAGCTTGGAATAATACGACCACTCATGTGTTATCTACTTAGATATATTAGATCCTTATGTTACCTACGTAGGTATGTTAGATGCTTATGTTAGATATGTCAGATATTGTTAACCAGTATTGTAGAAATTGGATGGAGTATCTAAGCAAGGTGGATAACATGAACATATCCTCTAGTAAATGCCAAGAGGAAGGCGAAGGCTCTGTTATCTCCTCTTTGAAAATTAATGATGATGAATTTTATGAATATAAATAATATTTATCTTATAGCTCACAAGCCCTGTACAGATCTGCATCGCTTTATTTCTACATATTATATAAAATTCTTATAATCTGGACCTGATATTTTACATAAAAGTACCTTAATGAATATGAACTTGTGCGTTAATGCAACAAAAAAAAGTATATGAAACTGTAATAGTTTTAGTTTGGAAAATTGTAAATACTTCAAGAACCCCACTAAACACCGCCGGTAACTTTTCTAAACGCTCTTCAAGTTTATTTTTACATAGGCCTATGAAGCACGAAAGTCTTAAACTGTCTTGTTGCCGCCCATAAAATATTACTTCCTCTCGCTGGCAGATCGATTAACGGGCTATTTGTGTGGGAACGGTTTTTGGTTATGCGTTCAAGTGTCGCATCTGTTGTGCGGGGGGTCTCAACAGATGGTTAAACAATTCGGCACGTGCCAATAGTGGACTCTGTGAGAGGGGTGTTGTACCCACGCCTTCACGAAAAATCTGACACTGCCGCAAAAATGCCGTTTCTTACTTTTTTTTACAGACGACACAGTATTGTGAAATTCAAATACTTTAGATCTTGACTTAATAATGTAAATTTTAATATTGTAAACTGATATTCAGAAAAGCTTGCTGAAATATTCACGTTTCAATAGTCTTATCTCTTCAGAAATTTGTTTTATTATTGAGAAGAATCTAAGTTTCCTTCTAAACAACCACAACTTGTGTGGCTGTTTTTTGTTAATGTCTGATTGTATCGATAAAAAAAGAATTTCGACGAAACCGAAACATCGAAGTATGATAATGTTTTTAGGTTTTTGAAACGTATAATGTGCATAAACTGCAGACTCTCCTGTTCAGGGATGTTCGTACGGATTTCTTAAAAACGGCAGAGACCGAAAATTTCTAGACTGTGGGGAATCGAAAGTGTGGAAAAAATATAGTGTTAACATCAACCTGGAGCGTTACATTTTTCGATGACGTTACACATTTTGCATCACGCATTTTGTGGAATGACCCCCAGCCTAAAAACATTATCATGTTAAAATAATGGCGTCCATTCGGTTAAAGTCGAAAAACGCAACATACACGTAGAGGTTCTGAAAAAAGGCCTCCCATGGTTTACCGCCGACATGTTTATTCTTTTCGAAAAGATTAGTAAAACCAAAATTGCCTTTCTCAACGTTGAACAGGAAATTATTGTATTGCAAGAATATAAACTTATAATTCAACCCAATATATACGGGTTGCCTACATGCTAGTATGTTGCCTACTCGTCCTTTAACGGAATATTCGTTAGCAATGTTGCGGACAAGTAATCTGATTTGTTTCCATCTTTGGTTGGGTTGATACTGAGGCAGTCTGAAGAAATTAAAATGTAACACGGCACTATTATACCACAGCCACGTAGTTGAAAAGGCCTATGTAGGATTACGCCTCTACGTAGTAGGTACATACGTAGGTCAACGAATCCGCGGCAGATAACGTGAATGCTTTGGGGAATCCGTTGTTTTACAAAAAGATTGTCCCGTGAACGACATGATCTCTTTCAATCTAACGTGATATAGTAACGCGCAGATCAAGATCAGAGAAATATCCAGCTTGATCTCGATGTCATAACATAAAACACGTTTTATTCGCGATATGTACACTTTGTCTTGTCCATTCAACGTCTTGTGTTTCTTAAATTCACACAGTGAAATTTCAGTGGATATCATTTTTACCTGAGCCGGAACTGTGAGCCCAAAACTCGTCGTTTTATCATTCGAAAGTTGCAAGACGGACGATATTTAACAGGTATCGGTAACAGTTAGTTCAAGTAAATTGTCTGAAACTTGGAGAGAAACTTTAAGTTATGTTGTGTGTAGGTAAATTCAAAGTTGTTCATTTCTACGAATACTTTGAATCTAAACAAGATGCGGTCCCGAAAAATTCGTCAGTTTTGTTCTCACGCGACAAATACAGGTATGTACAAATTTTGAGAAACTCGTATGTAGCCTATATAGGCCTACATGTTTATACATGTGTGTTTGTGCGTGTGTGCATGCGTAGAGACAGAGAGAGAAGGAAATTTATATAAATAACCCCATAACGCCACCAATTAATCTGTCTTGTTTTTTCTTTGCAAATTTATTTACCGGGGGTACTAAAATCGAAATTTATTGGTTATCATCAATATACATCGAATTATAATGATTTAATATAACCTTTTAAGATAGTTTTGGTAGCGAAATTTAGGGCCGTGTCCTTACATTTAAAAATGCAATTATGTAGAACACAGCAATAAAAAAAAGTTTGGGTGCGTGTATCAGTAGGCTAAGTGTGTACACGCGGAAGAAGTGAAACTTCTTTGGGTTATATCCATTATTTTTTGTTTATCCATTATTATTATTATTATTATTATTTTTAACTGTATACTTAAAATTTAATAGGATGGGAGAGGTATCAGTAGAAGAAAAATTTTCATTTATTATTATTATTAATCTATTTCGTTAATATTTAGTGATATTTCATCATACACTTTTGTAACTAAAGGCTTATGGTAACTAAAATTAAGTTTGGGTGTGTGTATCAGTAAGTGTGTACACGCGGAAGAAGTGAAACTTCTTTGGGTTATATCCATTATTTTTTTGTTTATCCATTACTATTATTATTATTTTTAACTGTATACTTAAAATTTAATAGGATGGGAGAGGTATCAGTATAAGAAAAATTTTCATTTATTATTATTATTATTATTATTAATCTATTTCGTTAATATTTAGTGATATTTCATCACACACTTTTGTAACCAAAGGCTTATGGTAACTAAAATAAGAAATGTATGTTTTACATTCAATATTATCCAGAAACCTTGTGAATACTGCGTCAATTGTCGTATTCGATTTTGTCGTAGATATTTTTTTATCATTTTGTATAGACAGGTTTCAATTATCTTTTAATATTCAACCAGTTTTATAGATTTGTATAATGCAAACTTGACATTGAAATCTGCACTTAAAATCATAGGTATTT
Source organism: Magicicada septendecula (assembly GCA_034769895.1). NCBI lineage: Eukaryota > Metazoa > Arthropoda > Insecta > Hemiptera > Cicadidae > Magicicada > Magicicada septendecula. Next base: position 420,137,695 of record CM068372.1, on the reverse strand, counting down.
TATGATAATCTTTACGAAGTATGGCGGCACCTTGTGATGTATACGATAATAATGAACGATGGAGAAAATCAATAATATCATCTAATGTTTTATTAGGAGAAATATACACTGCTACAATCACAACTTTTTGCCCATTTTCCATTTTACATTCAGCTATACACAAATCGCCAACTGTAGATGCCATTGAACCATAGACATCAGATTGAGTAACGGAAAAATCCATGGATGGAGTTATAATGTTAATAATATCGTCAGAATTTTGAAATATCCCGACACCTCCCGCTCTAATATTTGGTCGTTTATATTTCACAATGCAGTTGAAATTAAGAACAGATACGTCATCTTCATTGGCTAGCCAAGTTTCTGATAAAACTATGACATTTGAATTTTTCACAACTATATCTTTTAGATCAACAGAATGAGCTGTAAGACTTTGGTAATTAAAAGTGAATATTGATTGATAAACCTTTTCTGTTATTGATGAAATTAACTAAATTTTCATTTATAGTTTCTAGTTTGTTTAGTGAAAGTCGTTTAAATTCCTCTTGCAAATCAATTGTTGATGATGATCGTCTTCGGCCATAGTAGAATATCTTCTCGTTGTTCTGTGTCGTAATATGTAATCCTTCAATATCGTCACACGTGATAAAGCAACGTATAATAATGATTGAGAATGACGTCGATCGTATTCATAAACAATTTTTAACATATATGTCATTAAATTATGTAGGACTAGGTAGATTATTATTTACATATCGTTAACTTAAAATATTCGTAACAATAATGATATATAACTGTACATTTCCACATCTTGGTATACAGTACTACTAAACACATATACACACACATGCATGCATATAACGCATAACGCGTAACGCGTAACGAACATTTTTCCTACCGTGCCCAAAGAAGTTTCATGCATATAATGCATAACGCGTAACGCGTAACGAAAATTTTTCCTACCGTGCCAAAAGAAGTTTCACTTCAAAAATTACGAATTTCGCTACCGCACTGTGTATAGGCCCAAATAATGCGTAGGCCTGTAAGTGCAAAATAAAATGTTATCTGGTAGACAGACATCAGGCGGATGAGAACTATTAACAATTAAAATTTACTTTTGAATCATTAACAATGAATATTTGCAGTAAGCAACATATAATATAGTTGCTGAGAATAGTAGGCGTATATGCTATTAGTACAAAAAAAGTTAAGGACAATTTAGACACGGTAATCAATCATATAATCCATGGTAAATACATATAAATTACATAAATTTCTTCCTAGTATAAAAAATAGTGTAATTTACAATATTATCTTAACCTGGCATTATTTAACTACAAAAATAGTTTTCAATATGGTTAAAGTTTTAAACGAGGTAGCATACCAAACCGTAAAACATTTGCCGAGAATACGATGCATTTAGAATACAGTTGAATTTATTTAATTGTTGCTGAAACATTTATTTAGCGAGAGTAATGGCACAGTAATAGCCACGATAAACAATTCTACTATTTTGCTTTACAAATTAACAAGAAATATTTTACAGTCGAAACATATTCAGCTGGCAACATACATGTTTGTTGAATCGAAACCAAATCACCCTGGCTGTAAACATTTACCGTGAATGTCATCAATATGGCAGTGTTTAGTTGTCAGCTTTGGATAAATTCAACATCAGTTAACGCTATGTATATTTTGTTTTAATTTCACACATAACACTTAATATAAAATCAAACATTTATTGCTAACAGTATATTAATAACTGTAATCAGGCAAATATTGACAACATAAATCGGTCATTTTGGACAGAATGTGTTGCGTTATTCATGATGTTATATATAATAAATATGCTAAGTTGTAATAAAAATATGTTATATGTTTTTATTTTCGGCGATTCTCAGACTGAAGGGTGGAAATTATAGTTTTAAATTATTATAGTTTGAACGCTCCTCTTTTTTTAAATTTTAGTTCATTTTTAAATTTTAATAATAGATTCCATGAATTGAAAAACATTCAGTTCCCCACATTAACATCAACAATAATATATGAATAAGTACGTAGTGAAGAGTGTTGACCGGATCCGTGGGCTGTGTTTCAATATTATGATCAAGAATCACATGCATCTGTGCGTCTACTGTTGATGAAGGTGATCCGGGAAACTGTAGGGTAAACGACTGTGTAAAATTAAATGACTTGAATTTTATTTTATTAATCTGCAGATAAAATTTACCAAGTAGCCTAGAAGTGAAAACAAATTCGAATAGATAGATTTAATATGAGTAGTGGTTAATAGACTCCCTTATGTACTATTGTGACGGTGCCAACCAGAGTACTAACAATATTTGATTTTGACGGATTTTAGGCCTAACTTTTGTTGGCTGAGTATGGTTTATAGAAAAAAAGTATACAGTAAAATCGAATAATCTTGATGGCAGTCCTTCCAGCTTCTAAACATAATATTAGAGATGATTATTTAGAGAGTTAGAGTATTTTCCCAAAGTCATAAAAATAATTTGCTAGTGCTTTTTCTGTCTCATTCATATTTTTGTAATTATTGAAATCATATATTTAAGGGCTAAACAAATAAAAAACGTACTGCACTTTAATATTTGAGATTGTCAATGGTAAAAAAAATCTCCCCGGGAAAGTGTGAGTGAAGGTAGGCGGACAGCCACGGAACCAATCTTGTAAACTATTCAAATGATTGTGAAATTCATCATCAGAGAGAGGTTATTATCAAATCTGACCCTGTGTGTTCTAATGAATTTGAGGGCTATGCCTACAGTAACGTAGCTACTGGTAGCGTTTCATATGAACAGCCGGACGAAGTGCGTATCGCAACGATCTATCTTGTATAATTCACAATTTCCTACCTTTTTATTCTACTGTCTACTGCCTGTTGCCATTGCAACGTGGTTCAGTCTCTGGACGTATGCTGAGCCACGACTCCCGGTAACTGAAGCAACGTCAAGCAGACACTGAAGCACTCCTTCACCAAGCATATATCCAAGATTCATTATCATTCCTGAAACGAACGCAAAGGCCACGAACCGGGTTCTTTGGAGAGTCTTTTGGGCGCCCTACGTTCTTCAAGGAATCAAAATAATAAAATTAAGTAAGACGGAGATAGTATTTACGTTTGCTAAATGTACACTGGTTCTTTCTGCTCTGCATTTGAAATTTGAGAACAAATTAGGCTCCCTGTAGTTTTCCAGATTTTAATCTATTGATAATAGCCTACACCATTATGTAATATGATTTAGAATATTGTTTCAGACCAGTGGAGCAGCCAGAGGGGTTTTGGGGGGTTAGAACCCCCCACCCGAAAATATGGAAAAACATTTTGTGTTCAACCAATGTACATATAGTAAGAATAGTAAGTTTAATGACTACATTCTTAATATGTTAATTACTATATTCTTACAAACTAATTAACATTTGTACTATTACTAAATGATAAACTAAATTCAGCACCGGCAAGTTTCCAGACTTGAAGAAACTGTTTTCGTGCGAACGGCGCATGATACGTTACGTAATTATGTTTGCACTAAAAAAAGGCCAGTTTCAGCAGAAGCGTATAGCGTTTAGTTAACCGGTTCGAAGAGTGAAATTGATTAACCTGTGTCGCCTGTCGACTGCAGTGCAAAAGGAAGTCATACATAGTCAGACTCGGAAAATAATTTAGGCTATAACGTGTACAAGTTTATTAAATCGGAAGATAAGGAAACATCAAAACGAAAGTTATAAGAACGGGTAACTCAGACGTGCGGTGTATTGTTGTTACAATTATTAAAGAAGCTCAGCGTATATGAGTGACATAAAATCTTTCAGCATTCCCCACAAAAAAATGTTCATCAAAGAAATTAAAAACTGATTTAGACGGTAGACGATTATTCGACTAATTATTCACGAATGCCAATTCATAGAAGAGGAAAGGCAAACATTTAGAGTAATTTAATAATTTTAAAGAACGAATTAATTATAATGGTAGGTCATCTGAGCCACATTATTCGTCAAATGGAATTTCGATGGAAACGTGCCAAAATCAATACTAAACGTTTAATAGAAAAACACGACATTAGAACCTTAAGAATACAAGAAAATTACAGCAATTCACAGTAGAATGGTGGCCCATAGTATACACAGACGAGACTTATTTTCACAGTTCAATGGCAGTTACAAAAACGTCGACAGGCAGTGAAAAAAAGAGGTTGAAAATTCCAATAAATAAATAAATCCACGAGCAACATTATTAAGAAAAAGACAGACATGATTAACTGGTTAGTGAATCGTGGGATTCTTTTAATCTATTTATGTTAAAATTTGAGCTCCGTTCACTAATTAAGCAAAATAAACCAACATACGAAACTTTTTAAATAAACGATATTTTGGCAAACCACGGACATTCCGTTTTACGACTTCCACCCTATCACCCGGATCTTAATTCTAGAAGAAGCGTATTAAATCTTAATCCCGGGCAACCGTGTCAAACAACGTGCATTTTCCGTAGAGAGTGTTATAAACTTAGCAAAAATAAATTTAAGTATATTTCTCCCACAGACTGGGTATTACGAGCACGTCATGAAAATTGAAAAGATTACGTAAGATCAGACGAAAGAGTGTATAACGTAACAAATCGTTTTGAAATTAATAAAGGAGAGGATAGCAGCAGTAAAGACGATTTGAGTGATGATAACAGTGAAGGAAACGTTATTGGAGTGAAAGAACTGAGCTAAATATTTGTGTTTGGGTATAAGTAATTATAGGCTATATTACTTAAATAATTTTGGAATCATTTTTTCTCTCCTGTTCCTCATGGATAATTTACATCTGCTTGTTAAAAAAATTACTCACACGCGCGCGCGCGCACACACACACACACACACACACACACATACACATACACACAAAATCATGTCAGAAAGCAGTTTGTTACTGATCTTACTTATTCAAACAAAAAGATGTCAGTCCAATGTTGACTAAATATTACTACGATTTTTCCTGAGTCGTAACATGTACACAAAGTATGACATACTCCAAAATAAACAATGTTTGTTAATGTCTTGACTTGACTACGGGACTTTAAACACTTTATAACTCGTATGGTCCTTCTACTCTGTCTATTGCTTGTTTCGTATTACAAAACGTCCATATGTACCGATTGTCGTGTTGAAATCGAAATCGAAATCAAAACTTACTGGTCATTCAGGGAGGAGGCTAATATTTTCAAACTGGTAGCCTTTTTCTACTCACGTGTATTACACTGTTCCCACCTTATCCTCACTACAACGTGCACGACTGCTTCATGTCTGATTATTTTAACTATAGCCTATTATTGTATTATTATCTCAATAAAGCCAGCGTCTACTAACTAAGTAATTAAATTATTCAGTCAGCATATACAAAATAAGTAAGCTTGTGCTTACATGATTTTTACTCATGATTCTTACAAACCTTGTGTGTATGATTCTTAATCGGACAATATGTGTATGAAAGGCTCTTTTCGGCGTTATAGGTGGAACGTACATGAGTGAAATTCTATGAAGCAAAGTTAATTTTTACCTGTTCTTGTGCGACACAACTATACGTAAGTTGTGTATTATCGTTCATCCAGGAAAGAGCCCTGCTTGTAGAGAAAAGAATGAGGAAAACCAAAATTGTGCACCTTTGTTCCCTCCCGCCGAAGTTTTCAACCCGAAAAAAAGTTAACTAACCCCCCCCCCCCGAAAAAAAATCCTGGGTGCGCCTCTGTGTCAGACAGGCAAGAAAAGAGTAACAACAACAATTAATTGTCTAGAGAGGTTAATTTGCCTCTACTAACGTTTCAATTCTATATTGCCCTCTTGTAAAATTTATCTCTAAGATAAATTACTAACTCGAAGATAGAGTTGATAACTCATCATTGCCTACTTTTAAAGAATCCAATCAGTTTACCGATTGCCAAACGCTCGCAACGTAGACATATGTTGCAGCACTGGTAATCTAGTGTAGGCAGTACTGTGTTTCTTCTTCTAAAATACAAATTAAATTTACTATCGAGCGCTAAGGTATGAGTGTATATATGTCGAAAAATTAACCACAATTTGTTGAAAGTAAACAGATAATATGGTGTAAGCATAACATAACAGGGCTGTTTAATGTCTGGAAAGCAGACTTGTATTCCTCCTTGTGTCTGAACCTTCATAAAATATTTCCTGTTAAAATTATATAATCGAAAGTGTAGAAGTCGAAAGAATGGAACGAGTAGAAGGGGAGAAGAGGAACGGACGTAGTTAAATAATGTTTAAGTGATGTTGTGGAAGCGAAGACAGCAAGCAGATGTTTGGCCAAACACAACGGCGATTAGCGTAGCGAGAGAGATCAGAGACACCGCTCCGGATGGGATGGGAAAGGTGTTGTCTACACACACACACACACACACACACACACACACACACACACACACACACACACACACACACACACACACACACACACACACTTCATCCATTCACAAGATACTACTATAGCCACGCTAGGAGTTAAATAAAACAACCGGTGCAATTTTAAGTTGAATTAAGCAGTACAGTATTAGGTTGAATGTAATAATTTATTTATAAATAATTTTGTCAATAATTTATAAGTAGGTGATGTTCACAGTATCAATTAGTGTTTCCCTCAATATTTTGCGACGTTTTAGATGAGAATAGACAAATTAATATTACCGAGATAAATACTGTAGGCTATATGGTTTACTAAAAATTAATTAAGTAACGGTTGAAATTGGAAAGTTCTTACTTCTGATTTACTCGACAAATTAATTTGCTGACCAACACAAAGTTAACTAAAATTAATTGTCTTTCAATAGTTTTTTTTACACAGTTTTTAAAGTATTGTTACGATATCACAGAACAATCTACGTGTTTATCGAATGTTCCAGAGGGATCCGGAATGTAACGTGTGTGGCGTACGTGCTTGTAGACGCATTTGCTAGACGGTGCGAGAATTCGCTCGACCGCTCTCACAGTGTCAAGGCCGGCAATCAATTACGTCATAGTTTAGAGGTAATAGGTAGTATGTGGAATCGTCTAGATTTTCGGCAGACTATAAATAGCCCATACGTGTTTCTTAGTACTCAGTTATTGTCGAGCGATTACAAAGCGATATTACTCTGTGCGTTCAAGTGGTTATTAGTGTTGTGTTATATAATCGGGCGGTATATTGTAATACAATTATGTTTTAATATTAGCTGACGTTTTATTGCGTGTGAACAATTTTTATTTGATTTGTTGTAAGAGACTGTGCTGTTAATTACGAACTGTTTAACTGTGAAAATTAAAGCTGGTGATTAGTGACTTAATTGGTGTCTTGTATTTTGTTTTCCACTGTACCGTGCGACGATCAAGTAGACCGTCGTAACAGTATTTGCACTTAACACATTACTAAAGTCTTAAAAATTTCCTTGGAGTTTATGATTGAATAGTACAATTAAAATTTTGGTTTCACTTGATCTTAGTGTGAAGATCAATGCCCGGTGAGCTGATGATCTACAGTTGATCTGCGACAGTGCTATGGTGTGTGCGTAGCAATAATGTTGAGGGTAGAGTTCCTCAGGGTCGCTTTCGGATTTTTACTGAGTCCGAAAACTCAGTAAGTACTCGGTAAGCCCGTAGGGATATACGAAGAGTGAGGACAGCAAAGTGTGGGGACAGTGGGACACTCTGATATCTGCGATGTCAGAAACCTTTGACACGCGAAATGTGCGGAGACCACCTCGGACTATAGAAGGACGGGGGACACAGTGAATATTTTTCCGTTTAGACTATATCAAATCCATTGTATTGAAACACCCTTACGTTTCTGAAAACTGGTTCCCATCACTCATTTCCAGGCTTTAAACTGGCAAAGTGATAGAAATGACAATCATTTCTGCGTATACTACTTTGAATGTTCATCACTACTTTGTTCACAGCACTTTATAATTATTACTATTGATGGTACTTTCTCTTGTGAACTTACTTTGTTATATTCCCTCGTACGACGTTTCGGAGTGTTGTTCTCCTTCTTCCGTGAGGTTTGTGTACGCAAATTACCGACAGCTTGGCACATTCAGTATAGAAACCTCCCTGAAGAAGGAGAACAATACTCCGAAACGTCGTATGAGGGAATACAACAAAGTAAGTTCACAAGAGAAAGTACCATCAATAGTAATAATCATTTCTGCGTGTTTAAAAATCAGCTTTGAGCGTCTTCTTTTTTGTTAAATTTCTGTATTTTTGTTCTTTTTTATATTTTTATTCTTTTATTTTTTATCGGTTACATTATAAAGTATATATAAATTCAAAACAGACACACTGCTGTAACAAACAAATTATTTGTAATTAGTCTAATATTTCGTAGGACCACAATAGGCTTTCCTGCAGGCATTAATTCTGCCTGACATGGAATCAATCAATTTTAATCAGCGTTCTTTACTGACCTGTTGTCACAGTCCAGCGAGTAGGGTCCGCAACTCGGCTTAATTTTTTGGCTTAAACAAGATATCTTTATCAAGCCGGATTCGCTTTGTACGATCGGTACTCAAATAATGCCACACTCTTAGGAAACAACTCAACAAATAAAATCAAACTTGACAGCAAGGAAGAAATGCGCACACTAGGATTGTTACGCCATTACAGGCCAATCTACGGTGTTTCTCGGCTATCCCAGCGGAGCCCGGCTGTAATGTGTGCGTGCGTGAGACGGAGGACAATTACGTGAAACTTGTCACGCGTCCGTGGCCGAGACTTCTCCGGTCCGCGCTCACTGTGTTCAAGGCTGCAACCAATTACGCTCTACTGTAGTGCTGACGCGTAATATGGATTATTCTAGAATCTCGGCGGGGTATAAATACAACCATTCAGCGACGGTCAGTTTATTTAAGTGGCGATTTATTCCAGTGCGATTCGAAGTATTGTGGCGAAGTGTTATGTGTTTTATAATTGTGTAAGCTGTATTAGTTGACATTATTATTGCATCTGAACAATTTTTATTTGATTTGTTGTAAGAGACTATCTTGCTGATTACAAACCGTTTAATTGTGATAATTAAAGCTGGCTTTTAGTGACTTTATTGGTGTCTTGTATTTTATTTTCCACTGTATCACACGACAATCAGTTAGACCGTCGTAACAGTATTGTTATTGTTAAGGTCCTTTACACAAAGGACATATTTCAATTATGATAGCCACTTAACTAAAAGTACTAACGTCTTCATAAATCATTCCATTTTATTAATCTATGACCCACTCGGTCTTCTGGATCCACTAATAATAGCGTGCAAGATGTTTATGCAACAATTAATGGCTTCAAGAATTTCAATGGGGTGACAAACTACCTGACGCACTTTATCAACGATGATATAATATATATAATAATGTATAAACTCTACGGGGAATTTGCATTCCACGGTTGGTTAAAAAAACGGGAAATATTCCAAATTTACAGCTACACGGATCCTCATATGTTTCTCCCTTACGATCCGCTAAAAGGGTAACTCACGTTGAGTTAATCTGTTCATCTTCTGTGCTCCAAATCACGAGTCTCTCCAATTAAACAATTACGCCTATCTATACCACGACATAAACTCTGCGGTGCTCGTCTACTGTCCAGGCTGTATCAAAAGGTCAAGCCGATGTTTGCTCTCAACATAAACGTTACTTATCTTTGGACAGATTCATCAATCATCATCACGTGGCTATCTGCAATTACAATAAAAAGGAAGACTTTTGTGGCCAATCGAGTTTCCGAGATACAAGAAAATACTCTGACTATGCAGGCCCGTTATTAATTCGTCATGATGGGCAGCATTCAAAGACGAAATCTAAATGTTTTGTGCTTTATTTATTTGTTCCGCTAAAAGGGTAATTCACGTTGAGTTTATCAGTGATCTCACTTCAGACGGTTTCATTGCATCTCTTAAGCGTTTTGTTTCCAGAAGAGGTCTACTAGCGCACACATAGCGCACACAGCGGAGGCCGCTGATTCCGCCAAGTGTTGGGAATGGAGAGTGTCGTTCGACGTGATTCCCGGCCAGCTGAGCAGGTGTGTTTTTCTGCCAAGGTCGCACTCAAGTATCCTCTAGAGTTCGAGTGCTTGTTGACGCAAATTATGGAATATCTGCTGACTTTAAATATACAAGTTGGGCGATTTGTCAAGTGGTTGTTGTGTTTTTTATACCAAGTGCGGAATTCTTTATAGTTGACATTACTATTGCGAATGGACAAATTTAAGTTGAATTATTGTAAGAGTTAATTACGAACTGTGTAACTGTGAAAATTAAAGCTGGTTATTAGTGACTTAATTGGTGTCTTGTATTTTGCTTTCCACTGTATCATACCACAATCAGTTAGACCGTCGTAACAGTGGTGTCAGAAGTGGGATAGAAACGTTAACAGTATAAACAGAGGACACTTTGTAGAAGAGTGGTGTTAGTGGTAGTTGATAAAAATAAAATGGATACCAGACAGATGATTCGAGCTTTCCAAGCAATGTTACTGCAGATCGAGGAACGACTTCGACAGGAAGCGGAAGAAGCAGAAAAACAATAGAATGAGAAACGCAGACAGGAAAGAGAAGCGGCAAAGGAACGTCAGAAGGCACTAGAGGAAAAACGACTAAAAGAAAAACGTAAGCGTGAGAATGAAACACCAGCGAGACGGCAAAATGAAGAATTTAGTCGTCAAGCAGACGACATTAAGGCGTTCGTACAAGAGGATACCACTGCAAAATTCGTCCTGTAATGAGGTGAGCAGATCAAACAAGTTGACAGAATAAATGAAATAGAAAAATCTGTGTTAACTATGAAAACAAGTATGTCAAGTTTAGAAAATTCGATTACAAATGCAATAAAACAAATAAAAAAGAAGTCAAACATTTAGTGAAAGAAATAGTTGATAAAGAAATGCCGAAGTTGATTTATTAATAGTTGATTAATAAATGCTGAAGAAGATTCAAAATATCAGAGAAATCAAAAAAACCTATTATCTGTACTGGGGACACTTTACGAAAAGGCCCCAACGTTTGATGGAAGCACTCACTGGGCAACTTATCTTCGCCGAAACTGCCGCTCGCTTAAATGTACAGAAAAAGAGAAAGACCTTCCACTAATTCTTGCTTTAAAAGGACCTGCCGCAGAACTAATACAGAAAGTGCCATCTGACAGCCAGAATATCTATGCCGAATTAACTGAAGCTCTGGAATTACGGTACGGTGACCAGCATTTGTGCGAAGTGTACCGTGTTCAACTTAAAGCAAGGCGATAGCGTTCAGGGGATCCTTCGAGTTTGAAGCAAATGTCGACCGACTGACGAGATTGGTTTATCCCGAAGAATCGGAGGACTTCCGAACCTGGATGCTCATACTGTGTTTATTGACGGTATCAGAGATAGTCAATTACAAGTGTTTAGAATGGCACGGCATCATAATAGCTCAGACGCTCTTGTTCATGCTCTCCGTTTTGAAGCTGTCAACTCGGCGACCTACATTAACTAACCATAGTATGTCATCACATTGTAACCAAACGGATCCCATTGTCATAACGGACGGAATAAAGAGACGATTCGAGAATAACAGTTTAAGAAGTCAGTAGCGCCACAACGATCTTCCGAACCAAAGGATTAAGACAAAAGACCTAAGTGTTACAATTGTCTTAACTCAAAACGTAACACAAAATTAACATTTTAGTTAAAATTCCCTATAAGTTGATAGCCCACGTGAATTTTTATCAAATTTGTCACCTAATTTTTACCGCTCTGGCGTCCCAAAATTTTGAAATTTTCAAAAATGTACAATTGATATTGTGGTTAAAATTCCCTTTAATTTGATACCCCACGTAGGTCTTTCGGATTTTTTTACTATTCTGACCCCTACATTTTGCCTCCCGCCACCTATTTTTGGGGGGAAAATCTTAATAAGAATAGGGTTCTGTAGATAAAAATATGGACATGAATGTCAAGTTTTACGAAAATCTGTTGATGCGTTCAAAAGTTATCGGGACATACTCTAAACAGATACTGTAGATACACAAATGTCAAACGGTTGAGTTAAAACTGAGAACTCGCTTCTCTTGTTCTGTACAAATGAAAATTGATATGGAAAACCATACATGACTTCCATGTTCTAAGATTTATATTTAAAATCATTTACTTGAATTCGGTTCGATAATTTCTAAAAAAATATTCCCCACCTTGTAAATCAAGCTTTATATTTGACAAATTGAAATGAAATATTTCCATAGAAACTACTTCTTTATTGCCGATGACGTAGTACACAAATAAAAAATTATCCCCTCCCCCTTCAACTACCCTTTTCATTTATAGATATTTCATCTACCTTTTTACAATGGATTATTATGACCTTCTTTTCAGGATATTTTATTTATTAAAATTAAGTACTTTACCCTTGTTGAAAGGTAAAACGTTGCAGGTAAACTACCCCTTCCCCTTAATCGGTCTTCACCAAATCAATAGACCTTGAGTCCTCTACAACTCGGGCACATATGCATAAAATTATTTGATTCTTTTTTAATTTGCAGCAGTTATCGTTCGCCATAGAAAAAATTCTACACACAGACACTTTTCGAAAAATGAGTTTTCTTCATGTTTTGAGGGTAGTATAATCAGAATGAGCCCTTATCTCGAACACGATTTTTTCGCGATCACCATATTTCCAATTCCTTACGGAACATGGAAGTAAAATATGCTGCCGTTATTTATTATAAAATGGTAGCATCTCTTTAACGGCAACTATATTTTAATTATTACATAGGAAATATAAGATACACGATTACTTTTTTTTTTTTTTTTTTTTAGCAACAGATAATACTTTTCTTCTGTACCCCCTTTTATAAGATCTTTCTCAGTTTCTAGCTTCCCAATCGAGTTTTTCTATTTATTCTTTATATTTCGAGTATTCTTTATTTATTCTCGAGTATTTCGAGTTAATTTCTCTTTATAATGCATCAGTAAACACGCACTTAACGGCTAAAAATTAAGGAAACTGACACAATTGGAAAAACCACAATATACATTAAACACTACTAACACTTGTCAACAGACCAGTTATACGTAACTGATGCCTAACCGAACTAAATAAGCTTCATAAAGGCAACTTTACTAACTATTGTTTAAGGACATGTATAAACCCGGACTTGGACAAAAATCATCCCTCTCCCGGGCGTTCTCCTCTCGCATGAAAAAGAGGACATGTCCATTAAAACCTGGACGATTGGCAACCGTAGATAAGGTTGGTACAAAGAAGACTGTTTAATGAAAGGACGGAATGGAATACTTTTATTGAAAATACTTAAAGAAAGGACAGAATGGATTATTTTTATTGAAAACACTATCATGAATAGTGCGTTACAACACCAATAAAGGAAGAGTTAATAAGTGGTTACCTTCAAAATCTCCATCGTCCGCTTGGCACTTTTTTTAAGAAGTCAGAGAGCAGTAAAAAGCAGCGATAAGATTCAAGGTCTGTTAAGTTTTGCTCGCTCATTACCAGGCAGACTCGGCTATGTAGTGAACGCTGAAAATAGTTTACGACTGTGTCTCGGAAGTCGTGCGTCTCGACTCTGCCGACATTTCGAGTTCTGTTTCACCCTCTACCCTTAGTCAGCCGTAACCAAAACAAGTGGTGTGAGCTCACGTTTCAAACAGAGTGGTACGTAGTTATTGTCAGTCTTCAGGGAATTACGCGCCTCCCTCTCGACTATCTGCTGTACGTCACATCGGGGTTGTATTCCGCCCCGTCTTCACGCACCCATTGTACGTTTAAACGTGAAAATACGATTTCAACTAAATTTAATAAACAAAGGGCATTCTTTATAGCGTCAAACCTCTTTTTTGAATCGCATATTCGTCTTTTCTGTTTCCTGCTTGGAAGTTGATCGAGATCGTTCAAAATCGTATTCCACTGTTCATTTATTCATAAGGTTTTACTTTTCCGAGTATGTGTGAACTTAAACATGCTGTGAAGTAAGCGAAAGGTCGCACACATTTCGATAGCGGATAAGTGCAACAGAAATAGCAGGCGCGTTGTATGATGCCGTTTAGGTCTTTGGTCCATTCTTTCGTCTCGGATTCGAACGTTCACGTTAGCAATATTATTAACAAATATATACACCACTATAAGCTTATCTCTTCTTTAATCTTTAAGGATGTTAAAATGGTTCTTACGTTATTTGATTGTAATATTTTTTTTAAAAGTAAAATAATCTCTGTATGCACTAATGCCGTGGATTTGATGTAAAATTAGTTAGCGCGTTGCCATGCACTGATACGCACCTAAAGTGGTTCAATCACAATTCACACTAACACCGTGGCAGATAGTTCTGTCAGAACTATTTTTGTGCAAAATCTAACGCTGCACAAATTAAATTCCACACTTTTCTGCCGTTTTGAGGTGTACTTATCGAGATATTCGCGAAAACTAATTGTATTTTTTACAGATGTGATATGTTTGTAAATTTTTTATTGCTATACGTGCAGACCTTTTCTTACCCCTTATTTATGATTCATTAGGTAGCTATACGCAAATTTTTGTTCAGTGAAAGGAGATCGGTTAGATCCATCCAATGAGACAGAAAGTTACAAAAAATTATTTTAGAAATTCAAACATAATACACAAAAGAAATATTTAACATTTTGCCTTTTTCACAATGCAAGCATTGTATTTTACTTGTAACAACTATTCCATTACCTTATTTAAAACAGGTTAAAACTCCCGTCTACTTATACTTACGTCTCTGGCTCTATTAAAGTTGTTCCTATTTTTGTAGATTTTCCTATTTCGTCTATTTTCCTATTTTCGTATTTCGTAAAGTTTACGAACGAGATCTCGAGTTACAAATAGATGCACATACTATATGGGAAGGGGAAATAACTGAATGTTAACGAAGAGAAAAAGAGAGAGAGTGAGTGTGAGGAGGGGATGAGGAGAAAGGACATCCGGAAATAAATGAGGGCCAGACCAGCAAACAAATGCAAGGTGCAAGAGTATAAATATTTGATGTTTATGTGAGATGATAAGCAAAGTTATAGGCATCGAACGCGGGCCTACAAGGAAGACGAGAAGATGAAGATCGAGGAGAACATGCAACCCATACTTTTGTGGAAGAATAGGGGGAAGTGGAACTCAACGAAAGAAATGGCAAAGGACCAGAGGGAAGTGGAAGGCGTTCATAGAAAAAAGAAAACTATATCTCGACAATGGAGACCTGGAATATTGTATATGATGTGATATGATTTTAAGAGATTAAATTATCAATATATTAATTTTTTTAATGGCTATGTGTAGACCTACGTGACAAACAGACACATCATAATATTTTTACAGAAATTATAATTGAAAATTTAACTTCTTAGAAAATTTAGCAAGAAAAGTCAAAAGATTATGTGTGAAATCTACCAATGCACCGCCAACAACCGACCTCTTATAATTAGCGTCTACATGTTCCTCACTCCCACATTGAATATAGACTGGCCTCGGGATATCTTAGCTCTTGCGATTGCATCGTAGCCCGGTGAACGCCAGTTTTTTCCAGCACTGTGCGGTCATGTGACTGTAGCATACAGAAATTATGATGCGGGCAAAGGTCAAATGGCAAAGCTAAATGATGGCTCCTTGATGTCCCCTGGAGTTGATCAACGGAAGAATACGGAATAGGCATTGTAGAAAGAATAGGCATGGGGTGCCGAGGGCGAGGAATAGAACTCTGCATCAAACTTACCTACTGGATGTAACTCTCAGTATTTACCGGTAGTCTCTCGGTTGCAATACTCTCACGTACGGGATATAGACCCATGGCCGATGTGCTTCCGTTTTCCCATGTGTTTCCGTTCTGTTCGGCATTTAGATGACTGTTAAATCTAAAAGCATGATTAACAACAAATTAAATATTCTCACTATTATTTTATGTTTTAACACTTTTAAGATCAGTGAATTTTTCTGAACAAGTATCCTGAACATCAGGATTTTGTACGTGATTAAACTTTTTCTGTGTGGTATTCATCAACAATTAATTGAAACTAAGAATTTTAAACGTTTTACAATCAGCTGTTGCGACAAACCTACAGCCACTGCTATCTACATCATCCATTGTCTTCTATAAAAAAATATACGGGTAGCTACATCTTACGTAATTGGAAAGAACCCTCGGAACCGATAAGGCTTCCTGCAGAAGAAGGTAACGCTGAAACCCCCCTTTTATTTTCTAAGTTTTTGTAATTTTTTTTTTGAATTTTTGTTTTATTTAATTTTATAAATTTTTTTTGTAAAAGGGGAGAGACATCATATTTATAACTAGGTGAAAAACCTAGAGGAAGTAAAAGTGTGCAAGGCCCAAATACAATTACAGACATGTCCCCCCAGGTGAATGACAGGACTTGCAAATGAAAAACTCTTTTAACCAACAAGCGTGTGCTTTATTCAACCTGCAAGATGTTACATAAATGCCAAGTTCTTGATTGTGTGAGCACACCATTAAAGGCAGAATTATATATATATATATATATATATATATATGTATATCAATTAATTCATAATGTCACAAAGTAAGTGAATTTGATATTAGCATAATTGCAAAATTTCTGCCTGATTATGTATGAGTCAAAGTTAGTAATAATCTCATTCATAAAAGCAATGCTAATCCATAAGTGTTGTATAGTATCAAATAGGCTAGCCTGTTGTCTCAGTAAGCACATTTATGGTTTTTCTCCTTTTTTTTTTTTTTAAATCCGTTACATATTCCCCCAGCAAAATATAGTAAAATTACACACACAAACACATATACGACATGAATAACAAAACATCCCTCATTTCAGCACTAACCTCCTCATAAACCCATTCCAACTACCGTAAATGAATGCACCCTAATATGTGTAGATATGTACAAATATAAATGACAGCGTAAACTGAATATCTCAGCTCCTAAGCATAGGTTTGCCTTGGTAGTTCACACAAGAGAATTTAAGTGACCGCCCCGAAACTCAACCAGCTAAACGACCCTGACTTTAATCATTAAGCGCTAAGTATGTGTGTGAAAGAAAATAGTTTCTCATCTAAAGCATCAGACAGCCCCCGTTACGTTATTAAAACTCAGCCATGACCAGATGACATGATAGCACAAGATAATTAACTCCCTAATGGTCTTAATTAGATGAAAATTTAGATCTTACAGCAACTGCGGATGTGTGTGTATGTGTGTAATTTCTTACACATTATACAGTTATAAGATACTTCATTAGGTGTACTGCGGTAATGTTCACACATGCAATAACATAATTGAACATGAGAGTTTGTGCTAGAGTATAACGTTCAGAACTTCACGAGTGAGCTTCTGGCGGCTTCTGTGCATTCACCATGTTGTAGAGAGAGAGAAATAGATAATCAGAATTTTCCCACCTGGATTGTCCGGTGTACTTAGTCCGTATAGGCGCGGATCAGTGATGTCACAGTCGTGTCACAAGTCCCGGGTGCAGCTTAGCGTTGGAAGAGTCCTAAGTTGTCCTCGACTGACGGCATCGTGGCTATACGATTGTCTCTGCCATTAGGGTGGACAGATGTACGTCCACCCGACACCCAACTCGCCCTTGTTCGAGCACCTGGAGCTACACTTCATCTAGCCAACCATAGTGATAGCCGAGGAAGTCCAGAACAAACGGTATCCGCCAGTCGAGAGCAGATGACTAGGTTGGAGGACAGAACAGAAATGAGGCCGATTCAATGTGTCGGCCTAGCCAAGTAAACTCTGGATGCAGGAATGTACAGAAACATTGGCGCTGCCAGCTGTATTGCGTAGCTGCACAACATTTGTGTGTCAACAACAAACTACCGTAGCCGTGTGGCCGTGCGTGACGTCAGCGGCGCTCGTTTTTAAAATTCTTATAATGCGCTGCCGAACCCGGTACGGCACACCCTCACCCCAAAAGGACAACATGGTTGACCCAAAACAAACAAGTCCTCAAGCACGACGGCTGCGGGAAAACTAGGAAATCTCAGATTCTAAACCCGCCCTTGGTGGGTTCAGTAACACAGGAAAACGAAAAAGCAGAAGGAAGAGGTGTGAGTCAGTGAATGTGTGTCTGAAAGAGAAGGTGTAAGTGTGAGTCCTGCATGCTCGCCGGGCCCTGGTCCGCATGCAGATAGAAGAGACAGGAAAGAACAGGAGAAAGAGAAGAATCGCCGGCCGGCTCTGAGTACTGACCACCAAGGCCTCCCAAATCTAATAACTGAGATCCAGGAACCCAAATAGTGTTCCCCCCTTTTTTATAGGACTAACTGTCATCCCTAACTCATGCCCTATGGCAAAACTTTAGCTTTGAAATATGAGTGGTTACTCTTTCAACATCCCCTCCGGGATCACCCAATTTCACTGTGACGGGCGACACAAACCGAAGATTGCGGTATGGTCCCGACCAACGATAACATAGTTTAGCGGCCCTCCTATCTATGGCTGAGCTGATCGGATGGCTCTGGCAGTAGACCAAGTCGCCAATCTTAAATGGGTTCGGAGTTCGCCCCTGATTGTAGCGACTACGGACGCGTTCGTGCGCACGAAGCAAATTCCTCCGGACCTCCCGCCATCTGTCCACAGTCGTGACCTTCGGATCGTTAGGTAGAAGATCCTCAATGTGCCACAAATTGTCCAACGGCAAACTTGGCGAGAAACCAAACATGACTTCAAAGGGTACGGCCTTGTGACTCTCGTGTAGGGCCGTGTTAAATGCCAATTGCAACCACTTCAAATTAAGGTCCCAACAATCCTGTTGTTCAGCATGGTAGGCGATGAGAGCTGAACGGAGATTCCGGTTAAATCTCTCCGCGTGGGACGGTTGAGGGTAGTACGGGGAAGTGGTCACATGCTTGATGCCGTTAGCGAAACACATTCGCCGGAAATCTTTTGAAATGAACTGTGGTCCATTGTCAGAGACAATGGTGGACGGAAAACCGAAATGCTGAAAGACGTGGGACTGTAGCATAAGGATGGTTGAGCGAGTGTTTGCCTGTCGTAAGGGCAGTAGCCAGACAAACTTGGAAAAAGCATCCACACAAACAAGTAGGTAAGCGTTACCCGACTTGCTACGAGGGAAAGGTCCCACGTAGTCTATGAATAACTTCTCCATTGGTTTGCTCGCCACATCAGATGACAATAGACCCAATTTAGTGTTTTGAGCAGGCTTACTCAAGCCACAGAGATGACATGCCTTCACACGAGCCGCGATGTCCCTGTCCATGCCCTTCCAGATGAAATGCCTCCTAATACTGGAGATGGTCTTCGAAATTCCCTTATGGCCACCTATTGGGGAATCATGATAGTAACTGAAGACCATTGGCACGAGTTTGCTAGGCAGCACAACCTTCAGGGCACGTCCTTTTCGTTCTCGGCAGCACAGGACGCCCTTGGACAGAAAATATGGAACCTGCACGTTACACTCTTTTAGGTGTTGGATGATAGGACCCAACTCTTCATCATTTAACTGATGGGGCAACACATCAGTAAAAGCCAAAGGAAAATCCAGCAGAACGGAACAGGGTTGCTCAGAATTGGCTTCGCTGGGTTGTGAGAACATACGTGACAAGGCGTCTGCAACAACATTTTGTGTTCCCCGGATGTGTTGCACTTTGAACTTAAAGGATGAGATCTTGACCACCCAACGCCCTATTTTACCCAGCTGCCGGAGATGAGCAAGAAGCCAGGAGAGAGCCTGATTATCGGTCTCCAACAGGAACTCAGCGTGTTCCAAGAAACGCCTGAACTTATCTAGAGCGTACACGACAGCAAGACACTCTAATTCATACACTGAAGACTTCCTTTCTTGTTGGGTCAAGGTTCGGGATATAAATGCCACCGGCTGCCTAGCACCATCGACTTCCTGGGACAGAACCGCCCCGAGCGCAACAGAACTCGCGTCCGTTTGCAAAATAAATTTTTTTGAAAAATCAGGCATCCTCAACACAGGGGGAGAGACGATCGTCTCCTTGAGGGTATCAAAGGCCCGCTGTTGCCTCTCTCCCCACACAAATTTGGTACCCTTCTTTCTGAGTTCGTTTAAAGGTACAGCAATCTCCGCGGCATTAGGGATAAATCTACGATAAAAATTGACCATGCCAACGAATCTGGCAACACCTTTCGCATCCCTAGGGGGAGGAAAATCTCGGATGCCTTGTGTCCTCTCCGGGTCGACCGTCACACCCCCATATGAGACGAGATGCCCCAAAAACGAAATACTCTTTTGTGCAAATTTGACTTTGTCTAGATTGATAGTGAGGCCAGCACTCCTCAATCGGCACATCACCTCTCTCAGGTGACCCAGATGCTCCTCGAACGTTTTGCTATAGACTAAGAGGTCATCAAGATAATTGAAAATGAATTTAAATTTCACATCATGGAATACAGTGTCGAGTAGTCGCGTGAGGGTTTGAGCCCCCACGGCCAGACCCATGGGTACTCTAGTATATTGATAAAGATTCCATGGCACACAGAATGCCGTATAAGAGCGGCTTTCCTTAGACAGAGGAATCTGATGATAAGCGGCATTGAGGTCAAAGATGGTGAAGTACCTGGCCCCACTAAACCAATCGAAAGCGGAATGTAAATCGGGAAGAGGAACTGAATCCACCTCAATATTACCATTTAGTTTGCGATAGTCTATGACCATACGCTGTTTACCCCCAGTCTTGGGCACCAGAAATGCTGGACTTGCATAACTAGAGTTGGAAGGTTCAATGACCCCTTGTTTAAGCAACTCTTGAACCTTCTCTCTAAGAACATCCATCTTTGGAGGAGCGAATTTGTATGGGTGTGAACGTACTACAGCGGAGTCCGTCAAACGGATCTTATACTCCAAAAGATGTGTGAGCCCCAAGTTGGGAGTTAATACAGTGGGGAACTGCTCACACAAATGATCCAAAGCATGCTTCTGGGACGGAGTGAGATGGTCTCTTTCTGAATCGGGACACACAACCTCTTGGATACCTCCCTTGGCTCCCTGGTACCCAAGGAAAGGAATGACAACCTCCCGATTGAATTTAAAATAACAGTGGTGCCCTTGTATGTCTAAAACGAGACCACTCTTGGAGATGAAATCGGCACCCACAATGCAGTCGACTCCCAGAGCCGGAGAAACCAAAAATCGCCACACCCATGAAAAACACTCGATTTTAATACTTAGGGAAACCACCCGGGAGATGGGCAGAATTTCCCGCGATGCAGTCCAGCATACCACGGAAGACCGATCCGACCCTAATAGTAAGCCCTGTTGTTCAAGGTCCTCGCATACTCTAGATGAAATTATGGATCGGGCTGATCCAGAGTCAACCAAGGCTCTGAGCTGACCCTTTTTCAACTCGATCGACAGGAAGGGGCATACTGAACTGTAGTTGGGGACAGTTCGCAGGACCTTGGAGCCAGATGATCCGGGATTTACTACCCGCCTGGGGTTAAGTAAAACCGGAACCGAACGGCCTAACGGGGAAGACCACTCCCTACTTATCTTCCCCGAGAGCTTACGTTTTTTGGAAAGTTACCATTTCGGGAAGTCCCTTGACGCCGTCTAGCATCGTGACAATAGCGCGCAACGTGACCGGATCTATGACACCTAGAACAGAATAATTCTCGTACCTCACAGCTCTGAACCGGCGCAGGCCGAGGACCCCAAGACCCGGGCTGCCCGATTCGTCGCTCTAAATCAGGGCGATCTGAACGCCTCCTAGCCTCGTGGGCTCTAATATCGTCATTACCCCGTATAGTGGTTGACTCGGCGCACAGCCGGTCCAAATCAATAAAACTTTGGGGACGGACAGCGAATGTCAAACGTGACCGTTCCTCCGGCGTCACGCCCTCCAAAATAGTGTGAATAACTTCCGACTCAGACAACCCCAGCCTCAGGATCCGGGCCGCGTCCTTAACACTGGAAATGAAATGAGCAAGGGACTCTCCGCTTGCTTGAACTCTATAAAAATGTTTATGTCTTAACCGGTCGTGTAACCTTCCCGGTACGAAAGCGTCCAGGACTTCCCGATGGAAATGGTCAATGCCACCGCCATCCCTAAGGGTACTTGTCACGCGCTCAGCCATAGATCCCCGACAGTACGGGTAAATGAGCTCAAGCAAAGTCCGCTCCGACAGCCCAGGGAAATCGGCCAACTGAAAAAATATGCGCAAGAATCTCAAAAGCGCCTCGGGATCCAGACCATCGACAACTGGGAGACGCTGAATGACATCCGACAGTGGGTTAGGGAGCTTGTGATAGCTCGCTGTAGCCATATCCGAAAAGGCAGGAACATGGGCAGGGGGTTCCACCCTGGCTGCCGTCTCAACAGAAGATGAAGAAGAACCGGAATTCGCATCCACGTGGCGACGCTGGCCGAGAGAAAACTCCCGCAATGCCATCGCCACTTGCTCCCTAAGAGTGCCATATTTTTCTCTAATTCCGAGGTGGTAGCCTGTGATTCAGCATTCTGTAAACGGCATAGAACATGTTGTAAACGTTGGCGTACCCTCTGTCTAGCCGTAGAGGTGGGTGCCGCCGACTGCAGGCCTTCGGCCAAATCGCGCAGTTCTGAAAATTTTTCCGAGCACAGCTCCACCTCGGCTGTGACATCCGTAAGTAATACTCTCCCACTCGGTGCCTCACCGGAGGCAAGAGCCTCGCGGAGTTGCTTCCTTAATGAAACAACAGTCTCCTGCGGCTTCCGTCCCCGGAACCGGACCTCCCACTCGAGCTCATCTTTGACAAACAAGTCCACATTCACAGAAATGGACATGACCGCGCAATCCACACACACACCACGTAAAAGCAATAATTAAAGAGAACGACAGGAAGAACTTGATCATACAAGCGGCTCCAGAATGCTCTAGCGATACGACGAGATGGGTGTCATAAAAGCAGAGAAACAGCCATACAAAATGCCCAGAAGAGAACACGACACAAAACAACCAAACTAACTCACTACATACCATCCACCAAGTACACATAAAATTCGATATAATCGAAAATATAAACTATCACATCCATGCCCTTGGTCGGACCATAACCGCATTCAAAATACATGGTACTGCAACGCAACGCCCTCAATAAACAATTACCATATAACGGGGTACTATAAAACACGTAGTCTAATCCAGGAGACAAATCACAATCAAAATCGACAAGTACTGACGGCCCTCATCACGTCCAGAATATGGTTGAGCTCCAGGGTATGTGCAAGTGAAATCAACCAGCACACATTCATAAAAAAATCAATCACATTCCTATAACCCCTTTTTCAAAATTCATCTCACAATCAACATCACAAGATAATCACTTAAACACTAACACATATTAAATTATTTTAAACTTCATCAACCCCTTATTCATTTTATAAAATGTGCTATTTTTTTTTTTTTTGGTTATTCTTTCTATTAATTCGTTATACTACCATTAAGTTTTCTTGCAACACTTGGATTCTAATTAAAAATAATTTGAAATAATTTGCAAGTCCTAACACCAGCTGACATGTCTGTAGCCACACCAAGTTTCATTTAAGGAAATAAATGTAAGTCCCCAGATTCTAAAATTTCTCAAGTTCCAAAGAAAGAAAAAATAAGGCAGAAATGCTACCTACCTAGAATCATAACCACGCTCTGATCTACCATTTGAAACCCCCCTTTTATTTTCTAAGTTTTTGTAATTTTTTTTTTGAATTTTTGTTTTATTTAATTTTATAATTTTTTTTTTTATTTAAGTTTTTTTTGTAAAAGGGGAGAGACATCATATTTAGAACTAGGTGAAAAACCTAGAGGAAGCAAAAGTGTGCAAGGCCCAAATACAATTACAGACATGTCCCCCCAGGTGAATGACAGGACTTGCAAATGAAAAACTCTTTTAACCAACAAGCGTGTGCTTTATTCAACCTGCAAGATGTTACATAAATGCCAAGTTCTTGATTGTGTGAGCACACCATTAAAGGCAGAATTATATATATATATATATATATATATATGTATATCAATTAATTCATAATGTCACAAAGTAAGTGAATTTGATATTAGCATAATTGCAAAATTTCTGCCTGATTATGTATGAGTCAAAGTTAGTAATAATCTCATTCATAAAAGCAATGCTAATCCATAAGTGTTGTATAGTATCAAATAGGCTAGCCTGTTGTCTCAGTAAGCACATTTATGGTTTTTCTCCTTTTTTTTTTTTAAATCCGTTACATATTCCCCCAGCAAAATATAGTAAAATTACACACACAAACACATATACGACATGAATAACAAAACATCCCTCATTTCAGCACTAACCTCCTCATAAACCCATTCCAACTACCGTAAATGAATGCACCCTAATATGTGTAGATATGTACAAATATAAATGACAGCGTAAACTGAATATCTCAGCTCCTAAGCATAGGTTTGCCTTGGTAGTTCACACAAGAGAATGTAAGTGACCGCCCCGAAACTCAACCAGCTAAACGACCCTGACTTTAATCATTAAGCGCTAAGTATGTGTGTGAAAGAAAATAGTTTCTCATCTAAAGCATCAGACAGCCCCCGTTACGTTATTAAAACTCAGCCATGACCAGATGACATGATAGCACAAGATAATTAACTCCCTAATGGTCTTAATTAGATGAAAAGTTAGATCTCACAGCAACTGCGGATGTGTGTGTATGTGTGTAATTTCTTACACATTATACAGTTATAAGATACTTCATTAGGTGTACTGCGGTAATGTTCACACATGCAATAACATAATTGAACATGAGAGTTTGTGCTAGAGTATAACGTTCAGAACTTCACGAGTGAGCTTCTGGCGGCTTCTGTGCATTCACCATGTTGTAGAGAGAGAGAAATAGATAATCAGAATTTTCCCACCTGGATTGTCCGGTGTACTTAGTCCGTATAGGCGCGGATCAGTGATGTCACAGTCGTGTCACAAGTCCCGGGTGCAGCTTAGCGTTGGAAGAGTCCTAAGTTGTCCTCGACTGACGGCATCGTGGCTATACGATTGTCTCTGCCATTAGGGTGGACAGATGTACGTCCACCCGACACCCAACTCGCCCTTGTTCGAGCACCTGGAGCTACACTTCATCTAGCCAACCATAGTGATAGCCGAGGAAGTCCAGAACAAACGGTATCCGCCAGTCGAGAGCAGATGACTAGGTTGGAGGACAGAACAGAAATGAGGCCGATTCAATGTGTCGGCCTAGCCAAGTAAACTCTGGATGCAGGAATGTACAGAAACATTGGCGCTGCCAGCTGTATTGCGTAGCTGCACAACATTTGTGTGTCAACAACAAACTACCGTAGCCGTGTGGCCGTGCGTGACGTCAGCGGCGCTCGTTTTTAAAATTCTTATAATGCGCTGCCGAACCCGGTACGGCACAACGCAATTCATTATATTTACATTTAATATAATAACTGTTATTCTAGTACATTAACTTTATTTTCAGAGAGGAATGTTTTACGATAAAATAGTCACATTTAAGTAATTACAGTATTTCTTAAAGTAACTGAAATTTTAAAATAAAAAATAAGACTAATGCAATTAAAAGTCTCATGTGATTTGGAAATAAGATTTGTCCTTTTTGCCTGTCGTTTGCCGTTAATATGGAAATGACAGTCGCTTAAAATGTACAGCTTAATTCTTGATTAAAAATGTGAGTTTATTACGTATTCAAAAGGCTCAAATATTTTGATTGTATAATAGGCCTATACGACATGTGATACGCAATAAGGGTGTTTTCTGTAAGGCATGACAGAAGTTTACGTGTGTAAATTGATTAAGCTTATTCCACGTGGTTACATGTATTTAACCTAAATACAGATAACTTTCTTAAATGCAGTTTAGAAATAAGAATTTACGCAATAAGAATGTAGAATCACATCAGTCATTGTCCGTTGTAAGAATTCAACCTAACTGTAACTATATTCATACACACAATATATACATAGGTTCACACCACACAATAATAATAAATTTCTTGTGAAAGTTTGTTTATTAATCAGCTTACGTATGGTACCACCAGCTTATGGTATTTCTGCGGAACACATGAGGTGATGAAATGAAATATACTTGGAAAAGAAATGTATGCCTTCTTTCCTATTTCATTTCGACCATCTACGGTCTGGGCTTACACAATTTTCTTCAGTTTCTGAAGTTCTTTTCTCTTCCACCGTATTATTTTATTCTCTGGCTCGCTCTTGCTCATTCTTCTTCCGATTACAACCTTTTGGTTCTCCTTGGTATTTCTTCGGACAGAAGATTTCTTATATCTTCTTCTTCTCCCGCTCTACATTTTCCTAGATTCCGAGGGCTGCTTCCACACATGATACTTGTGAAGAAATGTATTACAGCTGTCCTAATAATATATTTGTGTGTGTGTGTGTGTGTGTGTGTGTGTGTGTGTGTGTGTGTCTGAGTAATCTTACGTCTTTTTACCCAGAGGTATAAGACACATTCAATTATTACATTCAGTTACAATACAATATTTATTTATTATTCCCATTATTCCCAGTTTCTTGTTGTCTTACCGCCATATTCGATGCTTGAGACGTTACAAACCATTGTCATTCATCATCTTGTTTATACTTTAGTCCCACCCTGCTTTGAGTCTTCCCTCTAAACTTTTATTAACCTCTCTGCATACTGTCTCAGCTGGCATTCCTCAAAATATCTAAAGATAAGTGTATGTGCAATCTTTATCTGATGCTATCATTTCCCAACTTATCTATTCCTGTTACTCCTAGTGTCTTCCTCAGATCTATTGTCTACATATTTTATATATTCCTCGTAAAACTCTTTGGTGGAATACAACAACACACTCATTTTCGCTTTTACCAACGCTTCTTTTTCTTGTATGATCATTAATTATAAGCTATGTTACATCTTGGATACTACAACGGTACCTTTTGTGTATACATTTACATGTAATTTGAATTGTATAGCCCCGTACTTTTGGGGAACAAAATTATATCAATACAATAGTAAATTAATTTGTGCTGTGTTTACATTCATACAACATTACTGATACCGTGTATGTATAATTGGAGTTCAGGTGTAATCATAATAAGAGTAGTCCTTTTAGGAATCGTAATATGTTTTCATTTATTTATTCAAACAAACAAAATTAAAAAAAATAATAATATAATAATAATATTTACTTCGCCATAAAATATTCATTATCTATTGTTTCAATGTTTCTTTGTTGCCGTACACTCATCATAAAATAGATTTTATATCTTATGTCTTATATTAGCCATTCTATGTTAAACATTTCTTCGTTAAAATATAAATTCTCGACTACTCAGTCTGAATGTGTGATTTATAACTTTGTTCTTATTTACATTATTATTCTATACTTGGCATACATCTTGAGGCTTTATAATCATTTTAAAGAAACTAATTGAATCGTTAGTCTTCTTCTATATGTCCAATTACTTTACTTTATATGCTTTCAATAAAAAATTAAAATTATTAAATCAACTGTTAATTCTCCAAGTAAGGATTTAAATTATCTTTAAATTAACTGTTCATCATTAAAGAAAATTCTTACTACAGTTAAATTACATTCTCTTATCTCTATCTACATAATTTTTCTTTAATTTAAAATTTTTTTTTAGTAATGTCTTTCAATGTCTTTTATAATTATAAATTGGTTTTTCGTCACCTCAATTCTGCAGATTGTCCCATGCCCTCCAGTGATCGGTCGGTCCTCTCCTACTGAATGTCCTCTTGCGTTTTCCGGCTCCACTGGTCGTTCTCCAGTTACTCGTCCTTCATGGTCCCATCGGCTGGCTGTAGAATGGAATGACGTGTTGCTCTGAATCGGCTGCTGTTGTTATATAAACCGCCTCTATTGCTCTGCGTATCGTTCCTCTGCTTGATGTTCTCTCGCCATCTGTCTAGAGTGTTGATGTTGTAGTTGTCGACTGTTTGCAGACGTCCGATAATTGTAGTTACTGTTCTTTTTTTATTACTTGAACTAACATATTGTCTGTTATACTTTACAGTTTATAAACAAAAGATCTTGTCAATATTGGACATAGCGTCCAACTATGTCTGAAGTAATTAAAATTTCGCGTCTCTGACGGACATAGCGTACCGCTGCAATTGAAAACTGATTGAAGAGTATTAAAAATTCTCGTCGCTGACGGACATAGCGTACCGCCACGACTGAAGACTGATTGAAGAGTATTAAAAATTCTCGTCGCTGACGGACATAGCGTACCGCTGTAATTGAAAACTGATTGAAGAGTAAATTTGGCTCTCCTGGGCTCGTATTTATATTCACCAAAAAACCACACCTGTCGCCACAGACTTCTGCAGGTCAGAAGCTGTCCACGGCGTCTGTACCCCCACTCTCGTCCAATTTCACATATTCGCACATTTTCGCCAATTGCAATGTCTAATGCGGATTTCAAGGTGATCTAATATTGTCTAATTTAATTACACATATTATACGTAATTATTATAATGATCGCATCATTAGTGTAATTACTATGCTCTAAAAATCGCACAGAATTCGCACTGAACGTCATAATTACATAGAATTCGCACTGCACACGTGTCTGATTTTTATGCATTTTTAGAAGTCTTTACACTCTTTCTAATATTTACGGTTTGCCTATAATTAAATAAAACTTTAATTTAGCATCTATTTGGGGTGAGATTGCAAACTTTCAGGCTTGAACAGGCTTCACGCACACACACTAATTACTTGCGTACACGCTCTCAGCGGCAATCGCGTGATGTTTTCCTGTTGATTCCTGTTCCTACTGCAGCTTCCAATTTCACACCTGCTTGTCTATTACATATTACTAAAATTAATTTAAATATTTATTTTATTTAATACACGCACATTACAGCATATGCTTGTATTGTCGCAATACACTTCCTATTATAGCATTGTGATTTCCCTCGTTATCCAGCCGTGCTCCCAAATAATTAAAAATATCCAACTTAACTGCAAACCAACATCTTATGAATAATCTTTATTGTTGTCCCTAATTCCATTATACAAAAAAAAAGAAATGAAAATAATTATATGGGAAGAATCCTGAATATCTCATTTGCCCTGAGGAAAACATTAAGTCCCAACTTTCAAGCTAGTCTATCCCCCCCCCCCCGCCAGGAGCAGTTTCTAGTTACCCCACTGTTGCCAGGACTCCACTGACAGGAGAATGTCACTGTCTTATTGTTCACCAACTTAATGGTATAACTATAACTAAGGGACTGTTCAAGTACGCCTATTATGTAAGCAAATATTAAGACATTTTAGACAACCTCCCTCTCCCATGTAAGCAAAAATAAGCATACCATTTCTCCTTGTGCTTATGTAAGCTTGTGCTTTTTTATCATTAGTTTGTAGACCAAATGATTTTTTCCAATCTTTAAATTCATTGTAGCCTACAATGTTTAATAAAAGTGTATAGCTATTGAATTGTTAACAGTAAATACCACTAACCAATAAATTAAAACAGCCATATTTATATCAAAGTTTTAACAGTTTTCTTTATTCTTAAGTTAATAAAGTCATATATAAACAAAATATTAGAAAAATGTATATTTTTTATGTTCAGAACACTGCTGAATTAATTATGTAAGTACACATTGTGAAGTAGTGATGAAAAATCTATTACTACCTCTAATCTGTCAACCAAGTTACAATTAAAATTTCAATAATACTTCAATAACTACAGTTTCCTTAGTTGGCTTAAACTACTCAGATGCATCTGGTCATCCAGGTGAAAGCAAAATAAGTGATCATGAGGCAACTCCCATCTTAATGATGCCATTCTTCCTGGATCACTGAAGAGAAGAATAAGCCATCCAAATCTTACTTCTTGAAATGCTACACAGCTACATCTAGCGCCTTCTGGTATCATGCATTTTAATTATTTTCATCCAGTCGTCATTTACAGGCTTGACTAAATGGACTTGGCCTCCATCCACTGTCTGTTCTAAACAATGACTACGAAGGACAGTTAAGATGTTCATGGAGTTATATTTTATAACTTAATGGTAGAACTAAAATTTTTTGTGTGGTATAAAATTTATATTTCACATGAATGCCTGTTATTTTCCAAATCCATTTGTCAATTTATTCATTATTTATCAGCTGCTTAAAACTTATGTGGCACGGATGTTTTGAAATATAATAACATACTGTGTATGTGTGTGCATGTGTGTGTGTGTGTGTGTGTGTGTGTGTGTGTGTGTGTGTGTGTGTGTGTGTGTGTGTGTGTGTGTGTGTGTGTGTGTGTGTGTGTGTGTGTGTGTGTGTGTGTGTGTGTGTGTGTGTGTGTGTGTGTGTGTGTGTGTGTGTGTGTGTGTGTGTGTGTGTGTGTGTGTGTGTGTGTGTGTGTGTGTGTGTGTGTGTGTGTGTGTGTGTGTGTGTGTGTGTGTGTGTGTGTGTGTTATAACTCGTATCCAGATTTCAAGTATACAATTATTTTCTTTTCTAATGCATACAAGGTTTGATCAAAAGTTCATGCAAGTTTGTTTATTTAAAAAAAATTATGTCTTGATTCATCTACATTTATATCCCCCCTTCAAAGTAGTCTCAGTTAGATATAACACAATTATGCTAGCATTTCTTTGAGTCTTCAGAACATTTCTTGAATGCACTTTTTGGTATGGTTTTCAGTTCGCTCAGTGATTTTTGTTTTACATTTGCAAAAGTCACAAAACATACTTGCATGATACTTTTCATAAGATTGCATTGGAATATATGTGGGAAATATGCTAGTTGTGGTATCATTATGATGTTTTTATTTCTTAAAATTTAAAGCAATGATGTGCATCCTAGTGCATTACTGGGGTGTAGTTTCCACTAATCTTCCTTCCATAGTCTGACCATTTTCTATGAATCGCTACACATATGAGGGATAAAATACTCCAATAGTACTCTTTATTTACTACTGCACACAGTGATGAGAATTCATGGAACACAAAACCACTTCATCTTCAACTCATTCACAACAGTCTGTACCATTTCTAAATTGCTGATCCATGCTTACCAGACTCACCAGTGAAGCCTTCTGCAACACTTTTACCATGATAGAGCAGTTTACCTCATTCCTTACACAAAACCTGCTTATGATGCAAAAAGGTCGGCCATCATTGCTCTAGTGTATTACACATGTTCATAATGCTCTATATTCTATCATGTACATTTAAGTTATTGTCTGTAGGAAGTGGGCACTCTAGGAGATTGTCTCCAGCCTGGGCACATTATTGATAAGTTTTGTTTTTAAGTATTTTAATATATTCTGTAGAAGAAAACATCTTATTAGGAATACATCCACTTTTAATGGCCTACAAAAGGAATCAAGAGTAAATAAAGTTTGCCACTGCTACTTATATGAATCGTGAAAGATTGGTCTACCATCAGATCATATACTCAAGATATCCCTTAATATCACTAATTCTGTCCTATAAATCTTTAGTCTATATGTTCCTGAAAATTGTAAACCCCAAATAGAAAAGTAAAATTTTACAAATTCCTTACAAGAACATGTTAACAGAGTTCACACTACTAGCTCTATCCTTATCCTTATCTAGCGCACATCCTTATCTCCAACGGAGACCTTTACCCGACCTGGTCATTGGCTAGGAACAGGCTACTAAATTGAGGTAGATTTACAATGGCATAGAAAATATATGGACACTATAATGTATGTGAAGATGACAATTTATAGAAAATGAAATGGTGCCCATCCTCAAGCTTTTCTAGGGGATTGGATTGATAACTGCGTATAGTGGAAGTCAGTGTTTGGAACTGCAAAATACAAGTCTGAAGATGAAAAACTGATTAGGAATAATTAAATAGGTATGCTGATAATTAAGAACACAAACTGTTTATCAGATCCAGTGGGTTTATATATAACAACCAGGTATTTATCAGTCAGGTATTTATCATATAATAGCACAATGTCTAGAGCAGAAGAAATCCTCATTCACATGTTACAAGACTGCACAAGCTAAGACAGCTTCCCATGGGGATGGAAAAAAAATTAAAATATAGTAACAAAAAATTGATAATAATAATAACAACAACAACGACAACAATAATCCTTAAAGGAGATCAATGTCGGACTACGTTATGGTTTGCCAATACATATTGTAATAAATTAAATAAATTACAAATAAATATTGATCAGTGTTGAAGATATAAGCTATTATGGATGTCTGTGACTCCGATGTAATCAAGTCCAATGTAATATGTTGTATTGTAATGTGTTTATTTGGTGTGGCTCTCGACGTCTTACTGGCCTGAAACACTTCCTTAAGTTTCCCAGCTGGTCGAGTCCCAATGGTAGCAAGACCGGTCGAGTAGCGTAAAGTTGATGAAGAAATATATATGCTCAGCTTCACCGAAAGTTTCAAAACAAAAATTATTGTTTTGAAGAAAATTAAAAAAAAATTATGTTTATAAAAAAATAATAATAAAAAAAAATTTTAATTTTATTAATTAATTAATTAGGATCAATTAATTAATGTAGGGCTGTGAAGTTTTAAACAGTGTAATGCTCTTCTGAAAATTTTTATTAAAGTTTTAGTATAATTTAAATAATCTATCACCACTCATAAGACTGTCTGTAAACCAATCGATATTTGTTTACCTTTCTATTTTTTAGGTTATCTTCACTTACGGGTGGTAAAGTCCTTGTAGATTATCAATTAGAATTATATTATTGGTAATTAGTATTATTGAAGAAATAAAGAACTATTAAGTATTGAAAAGTATTAATGTTTTATTAAGTAACAGCAATATCGACTCTTATCGATTAGTATCGATTCTCAGGATATCGAAAAAAGTTACAAGTATATGTTATAAAAATTATATAGGGTTCTTTAAACAGCCAGTTATTACCAAAGTCAGAGAAATCGGGCTAATATTTAAAAAGTATAACGTTACAATCAAATTAATAGTTATTAATAAACACAGACATTGAATAATAAATTGTAAATATGATAATTGTTTTCACCAAACAGCTGTGCTGAACCAAGAAGGAGGCACTGGGATTGTCAAAGAAAGATGGCTGCCGTCAAGTCGATGAAAATGTTGCTCGTTGCTGCTGCATTCCAAATAATGTATTTTGACGCAATATTTCTGTTCTCGTGTCCGCAAATCTCTTGTTATATGTTGTGTAGTGACTGGTGTAGTGATTCTGGGTTGTATTTAGTGTATCTGTATAATTATTAGTTCAAACACTTTCTCCGATTCCGTCACTAATTTGGTTTAATGTATTATACAGTTTTCTAGTGTTTTATGGTGTTTTTCGGAGTAGATTTATATTGTTCTGTGTTATGGAGTGTTACTTGATTGTTTCTGTTATAATATGATAGTTTCAGAAGTATTTTACAAGTCACTCGCGATTTCACAATAACTCACTATACACTCGCTTGTATGACGATTATAGGTTAGGTTATCCACGTTATTAAACGTATGTCATGTTAACCGTTCAACTACCAATAATTAACTAACTGTTTCCTTCAGTTTCAATTAAACTCTTAGCCCATATAATATTATCCTTAACATTGTTCAAAAATATTTTCACATCCTGTGAATACTTTATATTTTCACTATATGAATGCCTAAACTTTGGTTATTTGTCAATTTTATTCACTAGATTTGATTTAAATTAATCTTTCAGTTCATTCTGGTTATTTTCAGATTAAATAATGCCATTTTATAGTGTTTTCTGTCCAAAAAATAGTAATTACACTTTCAGTTAGGTATACTCTGAAAGGTCAAAACATTAAAATTTACTTCCTGTCATTATATAAATTCAGCCATTTTATCAGTTATATTTAATATTAATAATCCTATATTGTATTAAAAGGTTCCTATTCCCTTATTTTCTGGTAATTAATTGAATTAGTTGTATTCTGAAACATTATTCTGAAATATATGACTCCCATGTCTAAATTTCTGAGTTTAGTCATTTTCGTTTTTATTCATAATTCTGAATATAATTTATTAAAATCTCTCTAAATGGTATGTGCAATTATATGGCATGATCTCAAGTTTATTTTGTCTAAACCCCTTTTGTTTATTTGCATTTAAATGAGCAATTTCTCTGTTTTGATGAAGTTTGGTTTCCATTCTTTTGGCCTATGATTTTTTAACAATTTTTCTTACAAAATAATTTACAAACAATATATGATGTGTGATACCCTCTCTGACTTTTTACAAATAGTATTATAAATTAAACATGTTTTCAAATTACACAAAAACAATTAGTATTGGTTACAATACAAATAATAGTTAAACAGAATAAAGAACATTTTTTTTTTTTAAATAAATGGTTGTCTTCAAATCAGACATTTTGCAACAAAATTCCCATTTCCAACATGTAAATATGGTTTACAACAAAGGTTTTGTACTAACTAACATCTTAATTACTCTCTACTATTTACAAGTGGTAACTATTTTTATAGTTCTGATGTTAGTTGTTTCAGACCCAAACAAATGGCCTTATATCTAAAACATTTTTAAACATTCTTGTACTATATACATTAAAACCTTATATCTATATTCTTATTTCTAACTATTATTATAAGTAGGATTCTACAGTTTTTATACAGTCTTTTATACCTTGTCTTTGGGGAATTGTACCCTGTCATTAACAAATAAATAGTATGAACCGTTCAAAAAGCACTATGAAATCTGTTTTTCTTTTTTCATGTAAAACAAAAATGTTATTTTAAACAGATTCATGTCTTATGAACAACATATTGTCACAGTACACATTTTAAGTCATTGAAAAATGCATATTTCATTGCATCCAATGTTTGTGATTGCCAAGAATGAAACACAAGGTTCATTTTTTATAATACCCAAAACTATCACTGGTTCACTTTGCACTTATATATTATGTTAATGCTAAATGGTCGTATAGTCTTATCAACATAATAAATTGGTTAGCGTTTTTCAATGGAGATTTGTTCCATGGGTACTATATTATTGTTTCATCTTAGTTCACAGGAAACTTTTACTTTATACACTCCTCTCTCTTAAATTTATATACATGTGGTTTTTATTTCGTTATACTTTTATTTTTAGATATTTATTTTGGGGATATAGGGATTTGGGTGTCTTTTATAAGAGCATGACATCTTCTTCAGGATGCTGCCCTCTTCTTCTTTCTTCAGTCTTCTTTTCTCCTGCCTTCTGGGACTGGTATCTTCTCCATCTTCTTCTTGTTGCCATCAGGTTTCTTGGGATCTTCTCCATCTTCTTCTTTATCACAGAAATACACAACCTGTATTGGTTGATCTTGGCTTATTTTAGGGTTTCTCTTCTATTTATTATTCCTCGTTGTGGGTTTGGTCATATTCAGTACTGCTTTATTATTTTCTTTTTTACCTTCCTGGGTCATACCTTGAAAACCTTTGGTTATGAGACTGGTTTTGGATGACTCATCACTAGTAACTCCTTTTACTTGAACTTGGATTTTCTTTATAATAATGATTTCTTTCCACAGTTGCTATGAATTAATTAATTTATATTAACCTTAATGCTTTCTTCCAAATTTAAACATTATAACTTCATTATTCTAATGATCAATTGCCATTCAATATTATGCAAACATCTGTCACGCTACAGATTGCTCCCCTCCAGAAGTAATTATTTCAGACATGTTTATGGATGAAATAATTTCTTATGATAATTTCATCATTTCTTATAATTCATTTTCTTCTCCATTTGTATATCGACATTTTATAATTAGAGTTTAATTAATTTTATATATATAATTATTTGTTTTACTACTGATCCTTTTCGGATAGTTAGTGTCTTCTGAGATATATTATTATTGTAATACATTTTCTTTCTATATCAACTTCGTGTTGTATCCTTGGGATATTTATTCCCTAACATTCCCTATCACATGGGCTGGGGCAGATCAGAGGGGCACTGTACGCTACTTCTCTGCTGGCCATACACCACTTCTATAAATTGAGTACAGGGGCATATCCATCCCTGCTCAAAAACATA
Source organism: Magicicada septendecula (assembly GCA_034769895.1). Classification (NCBI taxonomy): domain Eukaryota; kingdom Metazoa; phylum Arthropoda; class Insecta; order Hemiptera; family Cicadidae; genus Magicicada; species Magicicada septendecula. The sequence goes on along the minus strand of CM068372.1, from coordinate 420,101,681 downwards.
ATGCTGCTGGAATTATCGTCAGTCAGTCATCGAATAAATAAATAAAAAGTAGTCTCATTTTCGACTAATAAAAATATCTTTGGATTCTCCACTTCGTAGTCTCTCAGATTATCTCACATTTTCTATCTTAATAAATCTTCATAATCATTATTATACTCATTATATATATATTTTTTCAAAACTCTTAACTTGTCTGATATATTTATTTTAATTATGGTTGAAAACCTTTCTTTTAATAATTCTGGTTACTGTTTACAGTGTAACTCTCTTTCTTCTCCATCTGAATTCTCTTTATATTTTCTTCTGGTTATTCATAGTATTAGCATGGTCTTTATAAATAGTCTTTCGTATTCATTATTTGAATGGTCTTAATATATTATATTTAATTTTTTAACATTGTATCTTTACATTAGATATACAGGTTGTTCTATTGATCATTTTATTTAAACATTTTGGTTCTTTCCTTTCTCTTAGAAAGTTATTAATCCGCCTTCGCATTCATTAGCATTAATTCATTTATATTATATTTTATGTGGTATTTCTTCTCTTTGCATTTCATATAGGTCTTATTATTATCATTGGTTCAAAATCATCTTCTCCATATGTTTGGTATGAGTTGTTCTTCTTTGCTCTTAATTAACTGTTTTCATTTTCGTTTCATAGGTAATTAGTCTCTTTGCTTCCAAATTTTTTCTTCTCAATTCAATTATAATTGACACATAATTATTTTTTGGAACTTGGTTAGTTTTAATGTAAAATTCAAACTATTCTTTTTATTTAATTGAAAAATATTTCTTATAAATCCTTGTAATATGTTGATCTTATCTTGTTTCAAAGTACTGACGTTCTATCAACATACAAATTCTGTTTAATTCATTTATTCCCAGAATTGTTTCATTCAGACTTGTTTATAGTACTGTGATTTTACTATTATTTCTGAATGTTTTGGTATTTCTCCAAATTCAAATTCTTCTTAATTATTTACCATAAAGTTTTTCTCATAAACTTAGTTATAGTAAGTTGGTCTTACTTTATTTTTAAATTTTTTGTAAAATTAAGTTCAAAATTCTCTCTCTTTCTCTTTCTTCCATAAAGTTTTGTTCTAAATTATCAGGTTGTAGTAAGAAGTACTTACATATTTTAGAATAAGTTATATTCAAAATTCTTTCTTTTTCTTTCTTCCATAAAGTTTGTTCCAAAATTATTAGGTTGTAGTAAGATGTACTTACATTATTTTTGAATTTTTTTTTTTTTAAATTAAATTAAAAATTCTTTTTCTTTTAATTCTCCAAAATGTTCTTCTCAAAATATTAGGTTGTAAGATGTACTTACATTATTTTTGAATTTTTAAAAATATAAATTCAAAATTCAAAAACTCACAACTCATTCTTCATAATATTTCTTCATAGAAGCTTGATTGTACACTCCTTTGATTTTTCCTGAAACGATTTCCTTCAACTCATATGTATTGTTCTGTTTATCATTTACCACAACATATGGTCCGGTGTAAAGTAATAGTAGTTTTTTGGTTATGCCTTCTAAGGTGCTAGGCAGCTCTCTATTTTTTAGGAGGACTTTCTCACCCTCTTTATATGTTACAATTCGCCCTATTGCCTTCTGGTATTTGGCTTGCCGTTGTTCCTGATCTTCTGCTACCTTATTGTAAAACTTCAACTGGTTGAATTTCCTATTGTTGTTCGTTGGAAATTCAATGATTTGTTCAATGTCTCGGGGAGTCGGTTTCTCATACATGGCTGAGTACGGTGGAATTCCTATAGCTGGATGGTGGGCGTAATTTAGGAATGTTTCTGTCGCTGCTAGGTACTCTTGCCACTTTTTCTGTTGGTTGTGACAGTACGTGCGCAATATCCTACCCACTTCTCTTAGTACTCTCTCAGCCGGATTGCTACTTGGGTGGTAGACTGATGTCTTATATGTTTTGACCCCAAGTGCTAATAAAGTGTCTCGCCATCTCCTCCCCTTAAACTGTGTACCATGGTCGGTAATAATAGAAAATGGTCTACCGATCTCTGGGATATACAAATCAATAATCACCGCCAAAACCTTTGCTGTCGTTGCCCGATTAACCGGATATAGCTTTATATACTTGGTGTAGTGATCCATTATAATTACCAAGTATTTATATCTGTGACGACCACCGCTACGGGGAAATGGCCCGCATATATCCAAAAACACTTTTTCCAGTTTTGCGTTGGAAGTTATCGGTATCATGATACCCTCTGTCTTTTCATTGTTTACTTTTGCACATTGGCAGATCTTACAGGACTTGATGTATGTTCTCACCTTGCGGTTGATATTCTTGATCTTACAATTTTCCTCTAGAGCTTGTATCACTTTTAACGCTCCCATGTGACCATACCTGACATGGTAATCGATGATGACCTCCTTTTCGATTTGGTGTGGGATTATCACCTTCCAAGTCTCATCGTCTAAGGCGGTTTTTATGAATAAAATTCCCTTGTTAAGGTGGTAATATTTAGAAATGGTTTCATTATTGGCTTCCAAACGACTCACAATGTTTTTCAGCTTAGGATCAGACTGCTGATGGATTCGGATATTTATTAACAAAGCTTGTAAATCGGCTCTGGTCGTGAATATGTTATAAATTTTTACTAAGCTTTCCTTCTCTCCCTCGAAAGTCTGATCTTCCAGATTTATACGTGACAACACATCCGCTACCACGTTCTTCTTTCCTGGAATGTATTCCCATTTCAGGTCATATTCTTGTAGGGCGAGTACCCACCTAGCCAATCGGCCGTGACTCAATTTGCACCTACGAAGGAACGAGATGGATTTATGATCAGTTCGTACCGTGACTTGATATCCGAGAATGTACGTCCGGAACTTGCTGCATGCGAACACCACGCTCAACAATTCCTTTTCTGTCACACTGTAGTTCTTTTCGCACTGGTTCAGTGTGCGACTAGCGAAGCTTATTACCAGATGTTGTCCCTCCTCATCTTCCTGGTATAATGTCGTTCCTAAGCTTAGATCGCTAGCGTCACAGTTTAGAAAGAACGGTTTCTTAAAATCTGGGTGACGAAGTATCACACTCTCCAGAAACTTCTCTTTTATTAATCGGAAAGTAATATCTTGATCTTGACCCCAAGTCCATTTGTTTTTGGCAGATAACTGTGGTTGAAACTTGGCTGTCAACTCGGAATATCGGCTCTGAAACTTCCTGTAATAGTTACAGAGTCCGAGGAAAGATTGCAATTGTTTCCTGTTTCTTGGTTGCGGGAACCTCTGAATTGCCTCCACTTTTTCCGCTGATGGGGTAATACCTCGGTCGTCTAGGTTGAAGCCTAAGAATTGTACCTCGCGCGCTATGAATTTGGATTTCTCCAACTTCAGTGTTATATTGTTCTGCGCTAGTTTGTTTAGTACAAATTCCACTCTGTAACAGTGCTCCTCCCAGGTTCCGGATGTAATTAGTAAATCGTCAACATAGACGGTGGTAAATTGGAGCGCTTCTGGTCCCAAAATCTGGTCCATGCATGCCACAAATATGGCGACAGAATTGACAAGTCCGAAAGGCAGTCTCTTGAACTGGTAATTACGCCCTTCGAAAATGAACGCTACGTATTGGCGGCTTTGTGGATGCAGCTCTACCTGCCAATAACCACAGACCGTATCCCAGGTGCTAATAAATCTAGTACCATGAAAACGTTTTAAGATTTCTTCTATTTCACCAGGAGAAGTTCTGTCATTCACAATTGTCTTATTCAACTCACGCGCATCTAAACAGAGCCGGACTTGTCCGTCTTTCTTCGGAACAGCAATAATTGGACTAGTGTAAGGTGATTGACTAATCTCAATTATGTCGTTTTCTATCATCTTGTTTATCTCTGTTCTCACGGCTTCTTTGAGCGACTGCGCTATTGGATATGACCTCCGGTTAAACTCTACGTTTTCTTTAAAACGAAGTTGGCACTGGTAGTTTTTTACCTTCCCTGGTTCATCAGAAAACACCGCCTTGTATTTCTCATATATTGTAATTAGACGATCAGCCAGATGTGTTGGTATTTTCTTGTTATCGCTTCCGCACTGGAAATTCCGTATTTCTTGGATCTTAACTGACCATAAATCCTCTCCTCCATGATTGTATATTATGGGTTTATAAAGAGGGCTGTTTCTAATAACATTTATTTTACGAAGTTGTTGATGTATAGGGCTGGGAAGTATAGTTGTGCCTCCTACCAGATCTGCGGTCCATGTTACTCCGACTGGGAAAAGTGATACTTTATTTAAATTAAGATCGATTACTGCCGAATATCTACGAAGAATATCACAACCGACTAAGATGTCAAATGGTAATCCGGTGGCGATTAAAAATTCCATGTCTAAAGCTATATCACGGCTAACGACACTTAAGGAAACTTGCTTCCTAATGGTTTTATTCTGGCGGCCAGTTGCACCTACCAACACAATGTTGTTGACTGGTAACATTGGCAAAGTTTTTCCACATGTACATTGTATTCTCTCCAACTCATTGGAGTTTATTATTGAAATATTAGCTCCTGTGTCTATCATTATTTTAGCGGGAACTCCTTCCACCTCCGCTGTTATATAAATTATCTCATTATTACTGTTGCTGAGACTCTTCTCGTTCTCTTCCAAAAGTTCAGTTCGTATCTCTTTCAAATAATGGTTACTGATAATAGTGATGTTTTTATCATTGTTTGCTTGTTGCAAATCATCCTTTTCTAACCCAGGAAGTATAAGCAGTAACGGGTCATCGTTGTTGATTACTGCCTCCTCTCGTTTAAAGTATTTTGGTCATTGTTTGAGTTATTATTGACCGAGGCATCGTTCGGGAAACTCTGGTTTGTCTCCTGACGTTCTGTACCCTGGTTGATGTTTAACGCCCTGTTCGGTTGTCTGCCAAGATCTTCCAGGCTGGTACTTCGTCTTTCCTGTTCGTATCTTGGGCCGTCTCGTTCCGCACTCCGCCATCTTCGGTCAGCGCCGTGGAAGCTGCTCCTCCTCGGTTGATAGTATCTCCTGGGTCCGCGATCTTCTGCTCTTATAAAATTTACCCTAGGGCGCGACACTCGGTTATTACTATTGCTATTATTATTATTACTAATATTATTATTATAGTAATTTCGGTTAGGTGGGTAAGGTCTGTCACCATTATTGTTGGGATATGGATTTCTCTGACTGTATGGGACATTATTATTTTGTTGATAAAAGTGGTTTCTATTATTTGGGTAGGGGTTGTTATTCCTCACGCCGTTAAAATTTCCGTTAAACTGGTTATTACGTGGCTGGTTGTTAGGGCCGTCGTAATTACTGGGCTGGTTCCGGTTATTTGTATGGTTATTGCCGTTATTGGGGTAAGTAGTCGGCCTTGCTTCTGGTCTCTCATTTCTCTTCCTGCTCTGCCGATAATACTCTTCATTCTCGTATCCCTCCAATAACTCAGTCATTCCCTGGATCGTCTTGATCTGACTACCTCTCCGGGCCCTGATAATGTCCTCATCATAGTGATAAGATATCTTATTCACTAAACATTCTTCTGGGATTGCTGGCTCAAGGTGCTTTGCCATACACACCTTCCCCAAGAAATATGCCGTCATACTGCTACCTAATTGTGACCTGTATCTTCCGTTACAAATATTGTCACGTATCAAGTTCTGGGTGGTCTCAGACCAGTATTTTGTCTTAAACATTTTCCGGAACTGTTGGTAGTCGGAAATTTCACTCCGGTTGGCCATCCACCAATTATCTGTTATGTCTCGAAAAGACTCGTCGAATATCTCCCTGCTATGGCTCCATTGGGTAATTTTATGCTTGGTTAAATATTCTTCTACCCTAGCCAGGAACTCCATCGGCTTGCGTTTGTATTGCCGGAAGTTGAGCCACTCTCGGCTTTCGTTGACGGGCAATCCGGTGAAATGAGTCGGTCTGTTTCTAATCGCTTCCATCTCCTCTCGGCTTTGTCGCACCTGACCGGTGATATTGGCCATGGTCTCTTGTATATCATTACATCGCTCTGTGACTTGGTTGCGTACTTTTCCGAATTCTTCTTGATTTTCCTTCCTCTGTTCTTCTACCTTCCTACGACTATGTTCTTCGATATTTGTGAACTTGATGTACACCACTTCTTTGAACTCATTCACCTCCTTTTCGGTCTGGTTGCACTTTCCATCAATCTCTCGAATCTGTCGATTGACCATTATATTTTCTTCTTCCATCTTCCTATTCATCGCTTTTTTGTTAACATTGATTTCTTTGTTCAGTTCTTCTCGCAACAATTCCATCCTTTCGTCCAGTTTGTCCAAATTCTCTTGATTGACCTCTCTTAATTCTTCTCTCAAAATTTGATTGTCCTCTCTCAATTCTTCCAGCTTCTCCCCCATTTTCTCTTCCAACTTCCTGTTATCTTCTTTCAACTCTTCCTTCAATTGTCGGTTGTTCTTCTCTATCTTCTTCCTGGTTTCATCGATTTTCTGATTAGTATTTTCAATTTTATTAATCAATTCTTCTTTGGTCGACTTGAATTCTTCCTTGAACAATTGGTTGTCTTCCTTCAATTCTTCTAACTTCTTCCCCATCTCTTCTTCCAACTTCCTGTTGTTTTCTTCCATCTTCTTGCTGTTTTCTTCCATCTTCTCTTCCATCTTCTTATTGGTTTCATCAATCTTCTTACCCAGGGACTGGTTGTCTTCCTTCAATACTTCCATGTTCTTGTTCATCCCAGTCAACTCTTCTTTTGTGGATTGGTTATCCTTCTTCAATTCTTCTAACTTTTCTCCCATCCTCTCTTCCAGCTTCTTATTTGTTGTTTCGATCTTATTTCCTAAATCCTCTTTCAAGGACTGGCTATCTTCTTTCCTTTCCTTATTACTTTCGTCCATTTTCTTACTCATTCCTTTCATGCTCTTATTCATTTCCATCATCATCCTGAACATTTGTTGTGTTGTCATATCCTCTGTTTCCTTCTCCGGCGCATTGATTTCCACTGTTTGTGTAGGCATTTCGGGTTGTTCGTCTGGTTGCTCAGTTTGTTTGGACAACACCGGCGGCAATGATTCTCCCACCTCTACTGGCGTCGCCTCTTTATTGTCCATTTCTATTTCTAATTCTTTTTCGGCCTCCGCCGCCCGTTTCTTAGATGTTGCACGTCGTTGCATTTTCCCTTGAAATTCTCTGGCTTTGTAGCTGTTGCCTAGCTCCAACTAGTGATTGGGCAGAATGTATTGGCCTTCCAATCGCTAATTAAAGCCCCTAAAGTTGTGCGCCAATTTGTAATAAAATAAATTTAAATAAATATAGATGTGTGTTGATAATATACTTATTATGGAGTATGTGTGACTCCGATGTAATCAAGTCCAATGTAATATGTTGTATTGTAATGTGTTTATTTGGTGTGGCTCTCGACGTCTTACTGGCCTGAAACACTTCCTTAAGTTTCCCAGCTGGTCGAGTCCCAATGGTAGCAAGACCGGTCGAGTAGCGTAAAGTTGATGAAGAAATATATATGCTCAGCTTCACCGAAAGTTTCAAAACAAAAATTATTGTTTTGAAGAAAATTAAAAAAAAATTATGTTTATAAAAAAATAATAATAAAAAAAAATTTTAATTTTATTAATTAATTAATTAGGATCAATTAATTAATGTAGGGCTGTGAAGTTTTAAACAGTGTAATGCTCTTCTGAAAATTTTTATTAAAGTTTTAGTATAATTTAAATAATCTATCACCACTCATAAGACTGTCTGTAAACCAATCGATATTTGTTTACCTTTCTATTTTTTAGGTTATCTTCACTTACGGGTGGTAAAGTCCTTGTAGATTATCAATTAGAATTATATTATTGGTAATTAGTATTATTGAAGAAATAAAGAACTATTAAGTATTGAAAAGTATTAATGTTTTATTAAGTAACAGCAATATTGACTCTTATCGATTAGTATCGATTCTCAGGATATCGAAAAAAGTTACAAGTATATGTTATAAAAATTATATAGGGTTCTTTAAACAGCCAGTTATTACCAAAGTCAGAGAAATCGGGCTAATATTTAAAAAGTATAACGTTACAATCAAATTAATAGTTATTAATAAACACAGACATTGAATAATAAATTGTAAATATGATAATTGTTTTCACCAAACAGCTGTGCTGAACCAAGAAGGAGGCACTGGGATTGTCAAAGAAAGATGGCTGCCGTCAAGTCGATGAAAATGTTGCTCGTTGCTGCTGCATTCCAAATAATGTATTTTGACGCAATATTTCTGTTCTCGTGTCCGCAAATCTCTTGTTATATGTTGTGTAGTGACTGGTGTAGTGATTCTGGGTTGTATTTAGTGTATCTGTATAATTATTAGTTCAAACACTTTCTCCGATTCCGTCACTAATTTGGTTTAATGTATTATACAGTTTTCTAGTGTTTTATGGTGTTTTTCGGAGTAGATTTATATTGTTCTGTGTTATGGAGTGTTACTTGATCGTTTCTGTTATAATATGATAGTTTCAGAAGTATTTTACAAGTCACTCGCGATTTCACAATAACTCACTATACACTCGCTTGTATGACGATTATAGGTTAGGTTATCCACGTTATTAAACGTATGTCATGTTAACCGTTCAACTACCAATAATTAACTAACTGTTTCCTTCAGTTTCAATTAAACTCTTAGCCCATATAATATTATCCTTAACATTGTTCAAAAATATTTTCACATCCTGTGAATACTTTATATTTTCACTATATGAATGCCTAAACTTTGGTTATTTGTCAATTTTATTCACTAGATTTGATTTAAATTAATCTTTCAGTTCATTCTGGTTATTTTCAGATTAAATAATGCCATTTTATAGTGTTTTCTGTCCAAAAAATAGTAATTACACTTTCAGTTAGGTATACTCTGAAAGGTCAAAACATTAAAATTTACTTCCTGTCATTATATAAATTCAGCCATTTTATCAGTTATATTTAATATTAATAATCCTATATTGTATTAAAAGGTTCCTATTCCCTTATTTTCTGGTAATTAATTGAATTAGTTGTATTCTGAAACATTATTCTGAAATATATGACTCCCATGTCTAAATTTCTGAGTTTAGTCATTTTCGTTTTTATTCATAATTCTGAATATAATTTATTAAAATCTCTCTAAATGGTATGTGCAATTATATGGCATGATCTCAAGTTTATTTTGTCTAAACCCCTTTTGTTTATTTGCATTTAAATGAGCAATTTCTCTGTTTTGATGAAGTTTGGTTTCCATTCTTTTGGCCTATGATTTTTTAACAATTTTTCTTACAAAATAATTTACAAACAATATATGATGTGTGATACCCTCTCTGACTTTTTACAAATAGTATTATAAATTAAACATGTTTTCAAATTACACAAAAACAATTAGTATTGGTTACAATACAAATAATAGTTAAACAGAATAAAGAACATTTTTTTTTTTTAAATAAATGGTTGTCTTCAAATCAGACATTTTGCAACAAAATTCCCATTTCCAACATGTAAATATGGTTTACAACAAAGGTTTTGTACTAACTAACATCTTAATTACTCTCTACTATTTACAAGTGGTAACTATTTTTATAGTTCTGATGTTAGTTGTTTCAGACCCAAACAAATGGCCTTATATCTAAAACATTTTTAAACATTCTTGTACTATATACATTAAAACCTTATATCTATATTCTTATTTCTAACTATTATTATAAGTAGGATTCTACAGTTTTTATACAGTCTTTTATACCTTGTCTTTGGGGAATTGTACCCTGTCATTAACAAATAAATAGTATGAACCGTTCAAAAAGCACTATGAAATCTGTTTTTCTTTTTTCATGTAAAACAAAAATGTTATTTTAAACAGATTCATGTCTTATGAACAACATATTGTCACAGTACACATTTTAAGTCATTGAAAAATGCATATTTCATTGCATCCAATGTTTGTGATTGCCAAGAATGAAACACAAGGTTCATTTTTTATAATACCCAAAACTATCACTGGTTCACTTTGCACTTATATATTATGTTAATGCTAAATGGTCGTATAGTCTTATCAACATAATAAATTGGTTAGCGTTTTTCAATGGAGATTTGTTCCATGGGTACTATATTATTGTTTCATCTTAGTTCACAGGAAACTTTTACTTTATACACTCCTCTCTCTTAAATTTATATACATGTGGTTTTTATTTCGTTATACTTTTATTTTTAGATATTTATTTTGGGGATATAGGGATTTGGGTGTCTTTTATAAGAGCATGACATCTTCTTCAGGATGCTGCCCTCTTCTTCTTTCTTCAGTCTTCTTTTCTCCTGCCTTCTGGGACTGGTATCTTCTCCATCTTCTTCTTGTTGCCATCAGGTTTCTTGGGATCTTCTCCATCTTCTTCTTTATCACAGAAATACACAACCTGTATTGGTTGATCTTGGCTTATTTTAGGGTTTCTCTTCTATTTATTCTTCCTCGTTGTGGGTTTGGTCATATTCAGTACTGCTTTATTATTTTCTTTTTTACCTTCCTGGGTCATACCTTGAAAACCTTTGGTTATGAGACTGGTTTTGGATGACTCATCACTAGTAACTCCTTTTACTTGAACTTGGATTTTCTTTATAATAATGATTTCTTTCCACAGTTGCTATGAATTAATTAATTTATATTAACCTTAATGCTTTCTTCCAAATTTAAACATTATAACTTCATTATTCTAATGATCAATTGCCATTCAATATTATGCAAACATCTGTCACGCTACAATATAGACAAAATGACACCAGCAGAAAATAAGAAAGCCTAGCTCATTGGCATTGTGCATCCAACAAATCATAATATCAATAAAGATGAAAAGGGATAAATTCTTTATCTTCTGGTAAAGAAAATATACTCCACTTGCTGATAAATACAAGTGGATTTACAAATCACTATCTATTGAAGTACCTGATAAACAGACCCAACAGTTCTCACAAACAGAAGCCTCCATGGTCTCCACGAATCAAATCAGCTGATGTGTAGAGAAGTGCCCAGCTTGAAAACCAAATTGCTCGAGGACCAGAATGTCGAACTGTTTCAGGTGGTCTAGTAGTTGTCGCTGGACCAGTCCTTTGTCATGGATGACAGCAGGCTGATAGGCCAGAGGTTCTGGGTAACTTGGGATCTTTACCCAGCTTCGGGATCATCGTAACCATTGCCTGGTACCACTTCAGAGGAAAGTAGGTGAATCGGAAACAGTCATTGAACAGGTCAACCAGGAAGAGAACCCCTGATCTAGAAATCTCTGTAGGGCTGTGTTCGTGACACGTCGAATCCAGGGCACTTCCGGGGTCAAAGTGCTAATAGCCTGTCTGTAACCTCTGCCTCTGAAGTGAGTTCGGGTTTGCCGGTGGTCGGGTTAATAAGAAAGAGAAGTCTTTAGTCCTCAATAAATATTGGATATCATAATTAAAATATGGTGAAATAAGTGAACCAATCAAAAAAGGAGTACATTGTGATTGGCCAAAAAATGACTAACTAGGGCCTTAAAAAAGTGTATAAATAGAAGTGCCTTAACAGGACAGGACAGTCTTCATTTGTATTCATTTACGGGTGTTTGTAATATGTGTTTCCACACCACTGTTTGTATTTCTTCATGGGTATTGCAATCTGTGTTCCTGCACGACTGAAGATGTCCATCATTGGTATGGACGAAACATCTGGAAGTAAACGTAGACAGTCTAGACCATGGATTAACAGCCCAGAAAATTGTGGTAAAAACAATAAATGCATCTTCAAAATATAAATAAAATAAAAATGTACTTATGAAAGACAATGAATATATAAGTATTTAGATTTTAGAAATATAATATATTTACTCTTGTAGAAGAAGTTTATTATTATTACAAATCACACACACACACAAACACACACACACATTTGTAAGCAATACATGTATTTAAGTAGGTAAGAAAAATGTTTAGTCTATAATGTTTGTCATAAATAAATTCTTGGATTTCGTTGTCCATGACGTGTCCGTTACTTAACTAAATATAATTCTTGGATTTCGTTGTCCATGACGTGTCCGTTACTTAACTAAATATCACTATTGTAATAACGACTCGGAACACTAAGTTTTTTTTTTAACATATCTGAATTTAACACATACTATTTGGACGGACACACACACACACAAAACATCGATCTTTTGAGAGACGGTGCCGTCACCAAAAACAAGACGGACGGCGCTCCTAGCGGCAGCCTCTGGCGAAGCTCCAACGAAGCGAAAAAAAACTTAGTGTTCCGAGTCGTTATTACAATAGTGATATTTAGGTAAATATAATTATTTCACTACCGACTCGGAACAAAGTTTTTTTAAAACACATAAAAGTTTTACCTTATAGCCTTAACCAGTTTTTGCTTTTAAAAACCTTCTTCAGAGGCTGCCCCTGGGAGCACTGTCCGTCTTGTTGTTGGCGATGGTATCAAGTTTTGAAAGATCGATATTGTGTGTGTGGGGTGTGATATGAATTGTGTCTGTTCATTTAGGATTTCGTTTTTATGTGTTTTCGTGTGTCTGTATATTTCCAATTGTTCTAGAGTGTCTAGTTTTCGGCCTTTGGTGTGTACATGTAGAATGTGTTACAACATGGCAGTAAAAAACAACACAGACCTAGTAACAAAAATAAAAGACATACACATACCCCATAATGCCACATTAGCCTCCTTTGACATTAAAAACCTGTACACAAACATCCCCATCTCCAAAACAATCACCATCTTACAAAACAAACTCAAACAGACAACACACCAGACAAACTTATCAACGAAATAACAGAAACTCTAAATATTATCACAAAACAAAACTACTTCACATATAACAATAAATTTTACACACAGAATGATGGTCTACCCATGGGCTTACCCATATCCAGCATTCTAGCACAAGTCTTCCTCCAACACTTAGAAAAAACAAAAATCCTCACAAACAATAACAGACACTCACATAAAATACTATATTGGCACAGATATGTTGATGACATTCTAATACTATACAGGGGAAACAAAAGATAATGTGAACAATGACTAACGCACATAAACAAAATATACAAAAACATAACCTTCACTGCCGAATACGAACACAAAAATAGCATAAACTTCTTAGACCTCTCCATCACAAAACTTGAACACAGGCACAAATTCAGTATATACAGAAAACCGACTACAACTGACACACTAATACACAACTCCTCCAGTCACCCAATACAACACAAACTAGCTGCCTTCAGAACTATGATACATAGACTTAACACCCCACTAGGTGAAAAAGACTACAAAGACGAACTAAACATGATAAATATCTAACAGAATCCAACTGATACAACAGAACAAAAGTCAATAAACTCCTACACAAAACACAAAACAAACAACAGACAAAGACAGAAAACAACAAATTCATAACATGAACATATATCAATAACCACACTGAAAAAATAGCCCACAAATTCAAAAAAGTAGGATACAGAATCGCATACAAAACTACTAACAAAACAGAACACACACTATCAAAACACACACACAAAGCACAAAACAAATTTGATCTACCTGGTGTTTACAAACTAAACTGCTCAGATTGCAACAAATTCTACATAGGCCAGACATAGCTTCAAACAAAGATACATTGAACACACAGACACTACATTCCACTACCGAATCCACCTTTGGAAACCACCTCATTGAAGCAAACCACACATACACAAACATTGAAAACAACATGGATATTCTACACGTACACACAAAAGACCGAAAACTAGACACTCTTGAACAATTGGAAATATACAAACAACGAAAACACATAAAAACGACATCCTAAACGAACAGACACAATTCAAATCATACACATTATTCAAACATATCACACCCCACACACACAGACAACATCGATCCTTCAAAAATCGATACCGTCACTAAGAACAAGACGGACAGTGTTCCCAGTGGCAGCCTCTGAAAAAGCTTTTTAAAAGTGAAAACTGGTTCAGCCTACAAGGTAAAACTTTTACGTATTTACCCATTAAAAAACTTTGTGTTCCAAGTCGGTAGTGATTTAATTATATTTACTTAATTAACAGACATGTCATGGACAACGAAATCCAAGAATTTAATATTTCAATTATCAGAAAAATATTATGAAAACCACAATTACTTTACTGTTTTTAGTAAAATGACAATTGTAAAGCACACAATCATACAACAAACACTAAACATTCTAAACTGCTAAATTAATTGTTTAACTAAATTTAAAACATATTAGCTAAATGATAAATAATTTAGTTCTAGCTTTTAAGTTTATGTATGTTTGCATAGATATCTATACGCCTATAACTAATATTTTTCACAAATATACATAACTGTTAACAATATATAAAAGTTTTTGTTATCATAGTTTTTGTTATCAACAAAATTTTCAAAGTTGACCCAGGATTTACAAGGAATATTGAGAGACATTAATTCTGTCAAATTACATTAGTCAACATAAAAATAAACATTATCTCTTTCCTGTACGAAATAGTCAATTCCAACCTAAAATGTGGCAAGAAACGAGAATATGGCATCAGAATGCTTTTATGATTCCTTAGTATCAATAAAAAGAATTTATGTGTTCATAATTATACTCATACCGTTTTACCTATTAGTTCGAGGTTTCTGTTTTTTGTTCATAATGTATAATCTACTTATGGGGCTTCTCTTATCACAGTCTAACAATGGTTACCAAGCATAGGTACACTCTGTTTGCCCTGATTCCTTCTTTCCATCCCTGATATCTCTTGATGGAAGCGCTCACCGTGCTTATTGCTCACTGTACCACAATCTCTTGGGAAGAAGTCACGTTGTGAATGAAGAAAATGTATTTTAACTGACAATTTGCAATTTGACATAATTCTCGGCATGTTGTCTGAAGTTCATTAACAGCTACATTGTATTTTTCAACTCTTTAATTACCTTAAAAGTTGTCAACAACAGATTTGAGAGCTTTTCAAACTGCTTTCTTATGGCCTTCAATAACCCTGTTATAGGACTGTCCTCAACCTTGTCCTTAAACAGTTGCCTTGTTTTTGTTAAACAGATCAACAAAAATTCCCTTCTTTATCATACATTAGCATTGCTCAGATGTGAGAAAATTTCCTTTGTAAATACAACTTTTCGTTCCTGATTCATTGCCTTAGAAAAATTTGTCATCAGGCTGATTTCAATATGTAAATATATAAATATGATTTTACTATAGGTGGAATGAACTCGTTAGTGTACCATTCCACCAACAAATTTGATTTTATGCAAACCTTTTTTTTTGCCATGTAAGTGACAGGAAGGCAGGTGATATTTTTTTAAATAATTTCTAAAACAACGGAGTTTCTTTGCCTTCCCTATCATCACCAACAGCAAAGACTTGAGTACCAACTGCATTGGTACAAACTATAACTGTAACTTTGACTTTGCTAACTTTAAATCTAGAAGCAGGAGTTTCCCTTCTTGCTACTCTTGACTTCTTGGAAAAGATCTCCGAAATATCCTGGTTTCATTGGTGTTGTAAACATTGCCTTTGAATAGCCTTCACTTTCAATAAAGAACATATATATTGTTTTGGAGGATATTGCTGTATTAAAGTCTTCAGATAAAATGTCCCCTTCAATGTGAACCCACGTGAATTCTGTGCCGTGATTTACAGTTTTTAAGTGGCCGGTACTAACATTTTTTGTTAGAAGGCCCACCTAATTTTTTGTTCAAAACCAGAGCTGTCCTGATTTCACACAACAAAGGTCCTGAAATTGGCTTTCCTGAACTTTGTACTGTTATTACAAGTGATATTTAGACCTACCTTAGGAAGGCAATATTACACTTTAGAAGGTCCACCTAATGTTTTGTTCAAACCCAGAGCTGTCCTGATTTCACACAAAAAAGGTCCTGAAATTGGTTTTCCTGAACTTTGTACTGTTATTACAAATGATATTTAGACCTACCTTAGGAAGGCAATATTAATATTACACTTTATATCTGAGTGAGAAATTTCAGAGGGTTCAACTCCCCCATCTAAAAAAACCTCCTCTGCCTGCATCCACATTTCTAACCTTCTTTTTTAGTTCATTTCATGTTCCTAAAATAATGTGTCTGAGAGCCTACTTCACTTTTTAAGTCACAAGCTGCCACCATTGTTCTGAGCCCATGGAAGTTACACATCTTATACCAAATAGTACTGATCAAAACATAAAACATTCTCAGGCATCTTGTCCCACACACACACTGTCAGTCACAGGATTACATATGAGTAGTATGGGATATGTTGATTGGACTCTAGCAATGCAATCAAGAGCACAGCCATCATTTAAAGTATCAAGTACATCAATCGTCATCTCTCACAGGAGACACGCCCCAGCAAAAACAACCAACCGACTGCACATTTATTTACTCAGTCCCAATTATAGAGCAACTCTATGACACTTTGGGATTCATCAATTGTCTGATCAAAAAACATTCATGTAAGGAACTCCAAGGAAAGAAAACACCAAATGAAACAGTTTCTATATTGAACCACTTTATAATGAATTGTTTTTGTGATATAGTGAAGTGTCTTTATATTTTTACTGATGCCTGTTCAGCTCAAAACCATAACAATAATGTAGATAATTATGTATACCAACTTGTGATCATGGGGTGTTTTAATTATATTTGTCATGTATACCTAACTAAGGGACATTTCTACTACCATGTAACAGTAACTCCGCTCAGATAGAACTAAGAAAACGAAAGCAAGACACATTGTATTAAATATACTTTGATATATAAGCTGTAATTACGTTTCTGACACCTTTTTTCAAGATAACATAAGCTTCTTCACTTCAAGAACACATGGAGAAAATATGGGATGTATTTTAATATTATAACAGGATGTATTTATTACGTACATTACACTTCTGAGCATTGTGTGTGATGAGCAATGTAAAATACAATGAGAAATGCGCCACAAATTGTTCAAGTTGTTGATATAAACCAGTCTATAATAATGGACTTTAAAATATTATTTTCCATAATGAAAGAATCTGTACCACTATCTAGGAATAAAAAAATGAAAACTGAGCTCTTACAAAATCACTGAACGCACAAAAAATATTGTATCTGTCAGCACGCCTATGTGTCAACTAATCGTACAGTCATTCCAGTTCAAAATTAAATTCAGTATCAATATTAAGCATGTATAACTGGCTTCTAATAATGAAATACCATAAAAACTACAAAAATATCAAGCCATAAAAAATTATCTGTCATCCATTGATCAAAATTATTGCCCCAACTTTGCAAACTTGTTCAGAAATATGGACATCCTGAAGAATCCACCATGACTCAGAAAGTGATGTTTGAAACAGTGAATAAATGTGAGCATTGTCTGTTGTTAAATAATTAATAATCAAAATGAAATGCCGTGATATAATAACTGATGGTTTCCAAAACAGCACAAGTCCATAGTTTTCAATATTTTCTAAAAAACAAATAATTATATTAGTATTAAAAATATAAGCCTAATGAAACTGTACATATAAAAAATGTTAACAAAAAAATTCATAAGCTTATAGCATGTGTTAAAGAAGATTAATAAAAATAACTGTTATCACAAAGTTGATTTGTGGACTTGTGCTGTTTTGGAATTCATGGCTTTGTATGCAACAAATGGACTTAGTGAGACCCATTACCCCAGACAGAAGCACTGAAAAGGTTCTAAGTAAGCAGGGAAATTGGAGTGAGATGGCACTTTGCAATGAGAAAGTCCTATAAAATAAGAAACAAACTGAGACCACTGCAGCATTTAAATACTAATGAAACTCAAGAAATATGAAGCCTAAATAGGCAAGGAAATAGCAACACCATGAAGAATTGTGAAAACTTAGTACCACAATGATTCTTGCTAGTGGTGGGTTCAAGGGTTCACAATGATTCAACGGTTTTAGTGGGTGCATGTTGCACAAACTAGGCAGCATTGTTTTCTGATGGTGCATAAGTTTTTCCCCTCTTTTCAGAAAAAAATTATTAACATTCTTGGATTTTGTTGTCCATGCACGTCTAGAATTTAGCAGTTTAGAATGTTTAGTGTTTGTTGTATGATTGTGTGCTTTACAATTGTCATTTTACTAAAAACAGTAAAGTAATTGTGGTTTTCATAATATTTTTCTGATAATTGAAATATTAAATTCTTGGATTTCGTTGTCCATGACATGTCTGTTACTTAACTAAATATAATTATTTCACTACGACTCGGAACACAAAACTTTTTATGGGTAAAAACGAAAAAGTTTTACCTTACAACCTGAACCGGTTTTCACTTTTAAAAAGCTTCTTCAGAGGTTCTCGCTGGTAGCACTGTCCGTCATGTTGTTGGCGACGGAATCGATTTTCTAAAGATCGATGTTGTGTGTGGGGTGTGATATGTTCGAATAATGCGTGTGATTTGAATTGTGTCTGTTCATTTAGGATGTTGTTTTTATGTGTTTTCGTGTGTTTGTATATTTCCAATTGTTCAAGAGTGTCTAGTTTTTGGCCTTTTGTGTGTATGTATAGAATGTCCATGTTATTGTCGATGTTTTTGTATGTGTGGTTTGCTTCAATGAGGTGGTTTGCAACGGTGGATTCTGTAGTGGAGTGTAGTGCCTTTGTGTGTTCAATGTATCTTTGTCCACACAAGCTATAATATACACACAAAGGCACTACACTCCACTACTGAATCCACCTTTGTAAACCACCTCATTGAAGCAAACCACACATACACAAACATTGACAACAGCATGGATATTCTACACGTACACAGAGGCGTAGCTAGGGGGACCAACGGGGCAGCTGCCTCGGGTGGCAAAGTGAGCATAGACTTGAAAAAATTGTTTTCAGTTTATAAAACTACAAACAAGTTGTTTCTTTGATATGACTATTCCTTAAGAACTACAGTAATATAAGATTTTCGTAATATAATATTAAGAACTACAAGTTCCAAAGAGTTTATGAAGTCTTTTATTAAAGGAAAATAGAACCCTGAGTGTCAAAATATTATAATTAGTGTCATAATGATAAAAATTAGTAAATGTGTGAAGTTATATTTTGGATTTTAATAACTGTTCCAGTAAAAAAATATTTTATAATGAAATATGTGGCACTCTCTGGCTTTGTGTGCTGCTTATACCTGTGAGAACCTACCAGATTCTGTTGAGAATTTAGTTAGGAACACACACACACACACACACACACACACACACACACACACTTTCAATATAGTCCAAAAAGACAAAATGCATTACAGGCTTTTTTCAAAAACTTGCAGAAGTTCGTAAGTTGTTAAGGCTCTGGCAACAAGATAGGTATCTTTGCTGGCATGTGTTGAAAGAGTTTTTGAACAGTATTTAGCACTGATATTTATGTTCAAGGTGGATATTAATTTATAATAATGTTAAAGTTTATCTATTTATGAAAAGTTAACACTTCTAAATAAATTGTGTCTTCTTTTCTTGGAGCATCGTCTCCTGTTTTAACGTAAGTGAACATACAATTTCAATCAGATACACCTAAGATTCCATATTTCTACAGTATATTCGAAACAGTCTATAGGACTCTCTTGGATTTTTAAATTTATCCCAAATTATTTAAGTAAGACAGGTGTGACCAAGCTTCAGAACAGGAATCCAGCAAATTTTATAAAACTTAAAAAATATTTATATAAGTACTAACTGCCCTGTGACTTTGGAAAGTAAAAACCCATATCTGTCACCAAAAGAAATATAAAATTTTACAGTAAATTGTTTTAACTTTTATGTTGAATGTACTCAATGTATTTGTAGCCAATTTTCTTTCCACATGACTATGATCAAAGCCTCGAATTTGGGATTTCTTGATGGTAAAGAAATTAAAATCATTCGCTTAAGCAGCAGCAGCAGCAGCAGCAGCAGCAGCAGCAGCAGCAGCAGCAGCAGGAACCTTTGAGAAAAATCACTGACATAGACAAAGGTAAACCTAGAAAGGAATGGAGAGTCCTTAAGCATACAAATATTAACACGGGTGTTGTGATGAAAGTTTATTGCCTTTGGAGAGAAGTTAAAAATACAAAGGAAGTGAATCATACCAAAGGTTTTCTAACATTAGGTACTGAGACACTTTCCGCCATATTACATACTATTATTGTTCTAAGCAAACAAAATAAATCATGTTTTTATTTGACTAAATGATGCAAAATGCTGGTGAAACATAGCAACTGTATGTGTAAAAACTAAAAACAGGTGTAGGCCTAATTGAGTTTACATTGTTTTTGTGAATTAAATAGTTGAATAGATGTGTGACGTGATTACATGCTTTCGATGAAGAGAAAGCACATAGCCTCTCCACCTCAACACCACTCTCACCTACTTGCCGGCGGGCATTGTTACGCTGAGCAACCCATTCTAAGGTTGTGGTAACCAATCCCTTTGGAAGAATGGGTCAGCAAGCAGACGAGAGAGTAAAGGGGGTTCTGTTAGGGCAGCCTGGGTCCTGGCCTGGCAAGGTGGCGTGCAATGGCAAAAGGATGTGCGCCTAGTATGGAGGCGGAAGAACCTTCAAGGTCAACGGCTGCATACACGGGCTAAGTCAGATTGCCTACTGCGACCGGGCAGAGAGAGCTTGTCAACCGGAGTTGTTCTCTAGGGGATGAACAACTTGAGACAAATGTTCCTGGTCCTCCAGGTTGTGGGTTGAGCATAGGGCTAACAACCCACCCCAGTAAAGACTCACAGTTATGAAACCTAAAGATATAGGAAAAGCTGGACGGATCAATGGTAGAAAGAGTGGAAATTCTAAAACAAACATTTTTTTATTGAGACTGGGCTAAGCCCATCTATCAATTTACATCTCACAACAATTTACATGGTGTAGGATGGGCCTCCTATGGCGCACTCCTTTAAAAACTAATCACTTTGTTCTTGTGAGGCCTGTCACTTGAACACACTACACTAAATCAAATGGCTTCACTCTATTTAGCCTTCGCACAAGTTCAGTATTGTCGAGAAGTTGCAGTATCTCGATGTTCTGGTGTTTATGCAGACATTTCTCATGCTTCTTGGTGAATCACTGAACTTCGTCTTCCACTGAAGCAACCTTCAGATCCCTGTGGTTGCCCTCGTTTCGTATGTACCATGGGGAATTAACAATACACCTCAGTACTTTATTTTTAAATATCTGGATAAGTTTCCTGTTACTTTTCTTTGTGCATCCCCAGAGTTGTGCACCATATGTTTAGACAGGTTTAGGGACTTGTTTATATACCTATAGTTTATTATGTACAGATAACTCAGAATGGCACCCCAGGAGCCAGTACATTTTTCTAAATTTTTGTCAAGTTCCGTTCTTTTCTTTTTTTACATGTTCCTTCCAACGTAACTTGGCATCCAATGTCATGCCTAAGTACTTCACACTGTTTTCATGTGTATCTCTTGTTGGTTGATAACCACAGGCAGGTAATTAATTTTCCTATTGGTGAAATTAATGTACACTGACTTGCCTTCATTTAGTTTTATCCGCCATCTTTTTGTCCAAGAATTGATTTTGTCAGTGGCATATTGTTGTTTCTTCAATGCTGTTATCTTCTGCAATAATGGCAATGTCATCAGCAAAGGTAGAAATTACAGCCTCTTCACAGGTTGGTATGTCATTCGTATACAGCAGGTATAGAACTGGTCCTAATACGCTGCCTTGTGAAACACCAGCTGAGATTTCTTTTAATTCAGAATAAGTCTTTGTGTTTTACTAGGAAATATCTGCTTAAAATATAGAATTTCAATAACTTACTGAAATGGTTTGGTAAATCTCTCTCCACAGGCACTTTGTCAAAGGCCTGTGCTACATCCAGGAATATTGTGGAGCAATTCGTTTATCTTTTAGTGGCTTCTCAGAGATATTGGTAATTCTGTGTACTTGATCAATTGTTGAATGTTTATTTTGGAATCTGAATTGATGGTTGGGAATCAAATTCTTCTCCTCAATAATAGGTCTGAGACGCTTTAAAAACGACTTCTCAAATAGCTTGGAGATGGTTGGTAGCAGTGATATCGGATGATATGATGCCTTATCATTTGGTGGTTTACCAGGATTTGGAATCATTATTACGTCTGCCACTGTCCACTGCAACAATACATAATGCAAGTGAAATGCTGCATTGATCAAGTGTGTAAGCTTGGTAATTGCTTTTGCTGGAAGTGCTTTCATTATTTTCCTAGTTATCAGATCATAGCCAGGAGCTTTCTTTAAGCTTAAATTTTTATCACTTACACCTGCTACTTCTTTTGGAGTTACTGGCTTCAAGTTTGACTCATCTCTATTATTGGTTCAAGATAAGTATTCATCTGGTGTTTGCCTGGAGTGTGGCTGAAAAGTGTTGGCTAGATATTCTGCAAACAGTTGAGCTTTATGAGAGTTGTCTCTTGCCCAACTCCCATCATCATTATGAATTGGTGGAATATGATTTTTTGGTCTTTTTAAATATTTAGTTGCCTTCCAGAAAAAATACTCTGTTTCTTTATCATCCGACAGACTGCTCAGGAAGCTAGTAAGACTTGCATTTTCTATTTCATGAATTACTTGTTTCAGTTGTCCGCAAAGTTTATTCAGCAGCCTTTTGTCTTCTGGTGATCTTGTTTGCTGCCACTTTCTTCTTGCCTTTCTTTTCTCTGTAAGCATTTCTCTGATTTCTTTGAGGTAATGAAGCCTACGTAATTTTGGTTTAAGCATGGGCGTGTTATTCCATGCTGCCTGTTGTAAGTCAACAATAAATTGTTCTGCTTCTTTATCAAGCTGCTCTGTTGTTTTTATTGGTACATGAAGTTTGATATTTTCTTCAAGATCTTTTCTGAACCCATCCCAATCTGTTAACCTATTACCTAACATAAGAGATTGCTGTTTTATCATAACTGATCCACTTATTATTAAAACAATGCATGTGTGATCTGAAACCAGATTATGATTTTCCTCTAAGGTATGCAAGTATAACTGGAAGATACTCCCTTCGTTACAAAGAAGTCAATCAAGTCAGGAAGCTTTTTTATGTCACTAGGCCAATATGTAGGTTTGCCAGTAGGTTGTACCTCACAATTTAGTTCTTTAACTGCTTCATACAGCTCTTTCCCGTTGGGGATGTCTAACCTGGAACCCCAGAAGGTCCTTTTTGCATTATAATCACCTCCAATTATGAAGCAGTTTCTTAGTTTTTGGAAAAGCCAGATAAAGTCTTCTTTTTCTAATTTAAATCGTGGTGGACAATATATTGCAGCTACTATTATATTCACACGTTTACTGTAGTTTGTATACATACTGACTGTAGTTACTTGCATCTGTTTGGTTCCTATGTTATCTTCTTCATATAGTTTTATATTTTCTTTTATTAATACAGCTGACCTCCCTTTTCCAATTTTGTCTGGTCTAATAGTATGATAAATTTTATATCCTTTCATTTTGGGATACGATTCTCTTGTTAGGTGTGTTTTTGAGATCAGGGACACATCTATGTTCTGATCCTAAAGAAACACCTCTATTTCATTGATTCTCTGCAACAATCCATTAGCATTCCATACTGGTATTCTTAGAGCTTGGGACATTATTATTTCTTTTTGTTGGCAGTGTTCATATTGCTGCCTTCTAGTTTACTGATTCTTTTGAGAATCATTTTATTAGTCTTCTTTTATCCTTCAAGCTCAGCTGATATTTTTTGTAAATTTCATTTGTTGTGGCTGGTCTTGCTTGTTTTTATTCTCTCTGCTCTAATGTTTTATCCTTAAGAGCTTCTACACATAACTTATCTACCGTCACTTGTTTGTATACAGTTTTTTTTTGTTTTTAAGCAATTTGTTCACTTCTTACTTCCTCCAGTTGCATATCAGCTTTGGGAATAGATGACCTTCTGATATTTATTTTTTGTTTACCTAGAACATCATCTCGGATCTGTTGTAGTTTCTTAGCTACAGAACACCCTCTTTAGCTAGCTAGATGGGCTTCTCCACAATTGGCACACTTTGCTGTTTCATTTCTCTTTTTATTGCAATTCCTTGTTAAGTGCTTTCCAGCACATTTGACACAGCTTTCTGTCTATTACAATATTTTTGTGTGTGACCATATATTTGACACCTTTTATATTATGGAATGAGGGTAGATCTTTTCCGCAGTGGTTCAATTCTTACTCTTAACCCTAAAATGTTATCAATTTTGTAAACTTCTCCTATATTTTGACTTCTGTCAAAAGTCAGCATGAATAGAGGGAGATTTCTTTTAATAGTTCTCTCACCATCTCTTTCTAAAGGCTATCTAAAGTGGAAACAATCTCGTTGGCAATCGTCTCTCCTGTTTTGCTGGTTTTAAAATACCGTGGTCTTTTGTGCTTATACTAACCAATTTACTATATTTGTTGCTTTATCATTATTGATGCGATTTATTTAGATTGCTTTTTATATATAAAATAAAATAATAATAATCTCTAAAACAATTTTTGACAACAAATTTACTTTAATCAGTCACATTTTAAAGTCAGTCTATAAATATTGTTGATTGTGAACTTATTTCCACTCGCCCGGGCCTCTGGACATTTTTTCCCACAAGGGCCCTATGTCACGGCCCATGGTCACAACCCAAAATGTTTTCATACTCTTAAAAAAAGGTCATTAGCAACATACATTATGAGAAAACATGATTACAAATCATAACCTGCCATTACTTGTGAAGAAAATAGACATAATATTTCCAAACAAGAAATATTCAATTCTCTCCCTATTTGTTTTATAAAAACTGAAAAAGTTTCTACTGCAGGTTGTTAAGTCCACTAACTACTTAATTTAATGTACATAATTGTTCCTGTATCTTGTTGGATATCATTATATTAATACATCTGCTTCCTACTCATATGTGCAAACAATGTTTTTAATGTACAGTCCTAAATATCTTTATCAACACTTTATATCATTAAAATTTAGTCAAAGTCTAATAAGCAATTTGGCCTAACCTAAATTATTACATCTAAGAATAACTCATTAAGTCATTTAGCTTTATTTATACATTTAATGCATCTTAATTAGTACACTAACAGCACTGCTCTGTCTCACAGTAACACAACACATTACACTAACTCAAAGGAATTTCTTGTTTTCAGTTTAAAAAAAGTTGAAATGGTGTATTCTTTCCTTTTTCGTTTACTTTTTATAAAAATGTCCTTTACATTAATATGTCTAGGCTTACTTTTTTTTAAATCCAATGTTCACTATCCAATTGTTAAAAATTTTGTGGAATTGTGCAATTAGTGACCCTATATACTAATGTGTGATTATCAATCTATATTATCAATTGAATTTCTGAATTTCTTTGATTCATTAGTAAATTTTATAACTAAAGTATTCAGTGGTGGACTAAGCCCATCGGAGGCCCGGGGCGGCGAAACTAAATGAGGCCCCCTGTCTGCTTAGAAATTGATGTCTTTGTAGTGTACATTTTGTAAAAAATGAATAATATAGATGTAATGACTGACAAAAAAAATCAAGTATTTATAATGTGTGTACTCTACGCTCTAGTAATTGTAATATACATACTTAAAGATATAGGTGAGAAACTTAGAATACGAATCAGCATTTAGCACAGCAACCATCAGGTAGAGTGCAAAGAAATAATAAAGAATAGAATAGGAAAATTACCTTTTATTTTATATGTCTGGAAACAAAGCTTGTACAATTATAATATCAGTTAGTTTCGTAACCTTAGTACGAGATAGTAGTTATTATTGATATTATTATAGTACATGTTTTCGTGCCTTTATTTTACTGAAATTCTCAATAACGTCATTGAAATCTTTTTCATTTGTAACTTTTCTTTCAATTGATAAAATGGACAGATTGGCTAGTCGTTCTTGATTCATCGTAGAGCGAAGATAATTTTTTATTAGTTTCAGTTTAGAAAAACTTCTCTCGCATGATGCGACTGAGACACAAATGGTCAAGAAGTATTGGATTATAAGTGATGTACAGGGTAATGATTCACTGAAGTCCCATTTAATTATAAATTGAAGGATTTCTTGGGCTGTCCATCTAGCAGCAACGTCCACACTCGTATCGGTTGCACGTAGATGCCTACGATACATTTTTATTTCTTGCAGTACCTGCTCCTTATCAAACTCATCGTAAATTTCTACCAGATTCTCCAGTGCTACAGCCAGAGCGTCATCGGAAGCTTCAAGCATAAATTTTGTTTCAACAATTTGGAAAATTTTGGCGATTTCCTTCATGGCCGTGTATCATTGTGACAATTCTTGTATAAATCAGTCTATGCATTCAAACATTGATCGACGAACTTCTTCTTGAATCGATAATCCAGCGTCATGAGCTAGTATGGGGCCTCGAACTCCAAACTGCCTCTTATTTATTAAACATATTTTGGCCTTGTTTGGGATTTATTAAAAATGGTCTGGTCCTGGGGGGCCTCCAAATCTTGAGGCCCTCGAGGTTTGGAGGCCCCCCAGGACCAGAGGTCCGGGGCGGGCCCCCCCTTAGTCCGCCACTGAAAGTATTTACTCTCTGAAATAAATAATTTTATTTTCCTTTATTTCTTGTACTGTTGCCGCCGGCAACAGCAGTTACATGGACACCATGCTACTGATACACACACACACACACATGCATGCATGCACACAATTATTTGTTTATTTATTAAATTAGAAATCTGCATTAGAATAAATGTTTTCAGAGTTTCTATATTTTGTACATGCAAAAATTTTTTAAATTTTATGCAATGTGGACACATACAGAGGAGTGTCAGTTTGTATGTATATCAATAAATAAAAAATGAGAGAGAGAGAGAGAGAGAGAGAGAGAGAGAGAGACCAAAAATGGCACATACAGAAACTTCATCAGAAATTTTCCTGATAGTAAAAAAATAACTAAATTAATGGCAAAGAACATTAACAAAATTAATGGAAATTATAGTTATAATTTGTTGTCTAATGAACAGGTACTAGTAATGGCTTCATATACTTCACATCTTAAATTATAAACCTATTACAAACATATTCGGTATTCTCAGCTTGAAACAAGCATTCAGACCAACAAAAAAGGTTCACATTTTGCTATACTGCATTATTATTACTGTTGAAACAGCAGTTTGATTATGATTGTTTTTAGAACAGGCTTCTAGAATGATGTGTGCAAAATGGTAGCAGTATACCTACTGACAGCATACTACCTTATAAGTTGTTGATTATTCTAACTGATGCATTGTCATGTCAGTATCATATGACAGTTCTCAGAGCTTCAGTAATAGTCATCTTTGCTGTTAACATGGACAAATCTTGCAAATGTTCATTTCTTATAAGTTCTTCACTTTACAGGACTAATAGTTTTGTAAAAAACTTATTTGTTTTTGTTTTTGAATTTTCAATTGTTACCCTTAACACTTTGATTTCATCATAAAATAATTGTTGAGAAACTGAGAGCTCTTGAGTAAAAAGACTTTTCATTAGTAAATTTAATAATGAATAGGCCTACATTTGTACTCATTATATGAAGTTAAGAATTAAGGAAAGGAGAAACCAACTAGTTAGACTAATAAGCGTCTAGGTATACTACTACCGATTTAAAAAGACAAGATAACTCAGTGTGAACTTGTTTCTCAAACCTTTGAACACCATGGATTTTGCTTGTATCCATAGTTACGTCTCCCTTTTCTACATTTTATCAATTTGTGTTCTCAGAGTCACAGTCTTCTGAATTGTTTATAAAATTTCCATTTAGGATTAGACCCATTCTTATCTGTAGCATATTATTAAGATGCATAATTATTCCTTGTAGAGTTATCTTTGAATCCGTTAAAAAAGCTGGATTACTATGGAAGTCAAAGAAACACAGAATTCAAGTAGCGTTCCACTACTTTATAAAACATATCCTAGAAGCAAACTGCAACATCCGGTTACTATTGCTGAGAAACGTTACTAACGGGCTTATCAAAAAAACAATTACAAGTTTGCTCTTTTGAACATCTAATGAAAAAGTTTTGTAAAGTGTACCTAACCTAAAAATGTATAATGTACAATTTGTCCTTGTATTCCATACTTCTAGAAGTTTTACATTATTCATTCCTAACACGAATAAGAAAAGTTAAAATCTGCTGAAGGTTTAAAGGAATTTACTTGTTTTTTCTTCCCGTACGCGTTTCGGCGTGATGTGCGCCTTCGTCAGCAGTTTGAGACAGACTGCCAGAAACTCGTAACAGTTTTTATTTTGAAGGTATAGTGGAGGTGGTGTGTGGAGGAAGGGGATTAGCGCGGGGTTCCAAATTATTGTTATTTTTATGTATAATTGTGTCAAAAAGTGTGTGTGATTTATAGTGTAATTGGTCGTTAAGTATGCTGTTTGGTTGTGTTGTGTGGTGTTTGTATATTTCATATTGTGTAACTATGGATACAAGCAAAATCCATGGTGTTCAAAGGTTTGAGAAACAAGTTCACACTGAGTTGTCTTGTCTTTTTCAATCAGTAGTAGTATACATAGACGCTTATTAGTCTAACTAGTTGGTTTCTCCTTTCCTTAATTCTTAATTTCATATAATGATTACAAATGTAGGCCTATTCATTATTAAATTTACTAATGAAAAGTCTTTTTACTCAAGAGCTCTCAGTTTCTCAACAATTATTTTATGATGGAATCAAAGTGTTAAGGGTAACATTTGAAAATTCAAAAACAAAAACAAATAAGTTTTTTACAAAACTATTAGTCCTGTAAAGAGAAGAACTTATAAGAAATGAACATTTGCAAGATTTGTCCATGTTAACAGCAAAGATGACTATTACCAGGTGCGAATTCTCCATATGTGTGACGTGTGCGCTGCACGCGTCAAAATTATTGCTGCGAATAAATAATTTAAAACTCTACTTATGTTTTAAATGAAGATGTGTTATTGCAAGGAATGTGTGTGCTGGGAGCGGCCGCACCTCTCATGCCTATTGCTGAGGTAGCTGACTGGCGAGAAGTGCGTGCTAGACTTGTAGAGGGGAGCAGAGAGGTAAAGTGGGGGTGCAGCAGTGTTAGCGTGCCTTGAGTGCGGCTTCAGTACTGCACCAACCAGGCGTGCCGAGAGTTGTATGGTTTCTAAAGTTCTTTGAGACTTTCGAATAATTTCTGTTGAATCGTGATTCTGTTTTTGTGATGTGCTTCTAAATCATGGAAAGTCATAATTGTACAATTGATGACATTTTGAAAAATGGATTTTCATGTAGAAGTTTCGAAGAAAAACTTAAAATTGTTACAAATGGAAGACCGTGCCCTCCGTTGCCTAATTTAACAACTAAACACAAGGGCAAAAAGGAAGAATACACTAGACACTTTTCAGTATCATCTTTCAACTCGATTCCATGGTTAACTGGCTGTGAGAAATTAAATAAATTATTTTGTTGGTCATGTATTCTTTTTTTCAAAGAAAAAAGTGTGTGGACGAAAACTGGATTTTCCGATCTCAGTCATTTATCCTCTGCACAGCAACGACACGAAAGATCGCAGTCTCATGTAGAATTATTTCTTAAATGCAAGATGTTTGGAAAGCAGAGAATTGACGTTTTAATTGACTCCCAACATAAAGACAATATCAGCAAACACAATGAGCTTGTTAAAAAAAATCGAGACATATTGAAGAGATTAACAGATGCTGTTTGTTATCTTGCAAAGCAGGAACTCTCTCTGAGAGGCCATGATGAATCAGCTGACTCATTAGACAAAGGAAATTACTTGGAGTTTCTTGAGGCACTCAGAGCATATGTTCCTCTTTTAGACAACCATCTAAAAACAGCTACTGTGTTTCGAGGTACATCTCCAGCAATACAAAATGACATAATCCATGCTATACGGGATGTTATTATAAACGAAATAAAGGAAGAAGTTTCTTCAGCAACCTTCACTTCTATCATGCTGGACGAGTCGTCTGATATCTCATGTAAATCCCAACTTTCAACTGTGCTCTGGTTTGTTAAGGATGGTGCTGCTTGTGAACGCTTTGTTGGATTTACTGACATAAGTTCAGATACAACAGCTGAAGGACTATTTGCACATGTGACAAGTTTCGTGGAAGAGTTTAATATCAGTGACAGATTGGTAGGGCAGACGTATGATGGTGCTGCAGTAATGAGCAGTCACTTGAACGGGCTTAGAGCTAAAGTTCTAGAATCTTACCCAAAGGCTCTCTTTACACATTGTTATGCCCATGTTTTAAACTTAGTTCTTCAACAATGTCTCTCAAATATAAAAGACTGCAGGATTTTTTTTCAAACACTTAGTGGGCTTCCAGCGTTCTTTTCCAAATCCTCAAAAAGGACAATTGCTTTGGAAGAATTTGTACAGAGGAAACTGCCATCAGTTGCTCCTACCAGATGGAATTTTACTTCAAGGTTAGTCCAAACTGTCAAAGAATATAGTGTTCAACTTATAGAATTTTTTGAAAGTATTGTGGAAAACTGTAGTGAATGGGAAAGTGATACAGTAGTCAAATCAAGAGGTTTCTCTCTTTTTTGAGTGAATTCAATACCGTACTTTTGTTGGAAGTATTTTCCAAACTGTTTTCATACACAGATGTACTGTATAATATTTTCCAGAGTGAATCTGTAGATATAATGTACTGTCATCAAAAAGTTATTGATACTGTACAACAATTGCAAAGTGAGAGACTAAATGGTTTTGATGCCCTATGGATAGCAGCTAAAGGTGAGAGAAGAGGAGCTGAGCCTAGAACTAAAAGAATTTGTCAGGACTCTGAGGACAACTATTGTCATCGATTGTTCTGTGAAATCATTGACAATATTGTGCAACAAATAGTTGTGAGGTATGGTTCAGTTTCGAAGTTGAGATTCTGTCATCTCCTCTCACCTAATAAATTTTCCATTTACAAGGAAAATTTTCCATCTGTCTTTCTGGAGTCCTTAGGATCAGTGTATGAGTCATTATTTGATCTTGTAAGACTCAAAAGTGAACTTTTAGTGGTATATTCCAGTGATGAATTTCATGGTCTACATGTCTTTGAGTTGGTCAGGTTTCTAAAGAACAATGACTTAATTTCTGCATTCAAAGAATATACATGTTAGCTGAGTTAATTCTGACTATACCAAGTACCACAAGTTCAGTTGAACGTTCTTTTTCAGCTCTAAAACGCATTCACAACTACTGCAGGAGCACTCAGAGCGAGGACAGGTTAAGCAGTTTAAGTATTATTTCTATTGAGAAAGAAATACTCCACAGACTGGGACTCAAAGACTCATTTCATGAAAGGGTAATTGAGAAGTTTTTATGTAAAGAAAGAAGAGCAGAACTTGTTTATAAATAGATATGTAAACAGGAGAAAAGTTGACTGAACCAACTTTTAGGATACTTTTATTATTATTATTATTATTATTTTGTTGTTGCATTTCCCTAAATAATGCAGCTTATAAACTTGATAATTAAATAGTTTCATAGTAGATGGATATGATTATTTTTTAAGCAGCACACCCACCTTGTCAAAGCAGGATACGCCCCTGACTATTACTGAAGCTCTGAGAACTGTCGTATGATACTGACATGACAATGCATCAGTTAGAATAATCAACAACTTATAAGGTAGTATGCTGTCAGGAGGTATACTGCTACCATTTTGCACACATCATTTAAGAAGCCTGTTCTAAAAACAATCATAATCAAACTGCTGTTTCAACAGTACTAATATGGTGGAGATAAACTCAACACATCTTTGCAGATATTATTAATGGTGTCAACTGAATTATAGTTATTGCTGTCATAAATTTAATAAATTGACAAATGATTGACTATTATTTAAAGACCCACAACTAAACAAATTATGTGACATATCAGCATTCTTGAAAGTTATATTTATAATGCGCTTAAATACATGTGTGTGTGTGTGTGTGTGTGTGTGTGTGTGTGTGTGTGTGTGTGTGTGTGTGTGTGTGTGTGTGTGTGTGTGTGTGTGTGTGTGTGTGTGTGTGTGTGTGTGTGTGTGTGTGTGTGTGTGTGTGTGTGTGTGTGTGTGTGTGTGTGTGTGTGTGTGTGTGTGTGTGTGTGTGTGTGTGTGTGTGTGTGTGTGTGTGTGTGTGTGTGTGTGTGTGTGTGTGTGTGTGTGTGTGTGTGTGTGTGTGATACAATTTAGTTATGCCATTTTTTGTGGAAATTTGAAAACAACAAAATTACTTCTAATAATAACTCTCACTGCTACACTGAACACATTGGCAGTAAAATTGTAAATTCTTATAAGAACTTAAAGACAACATTCCAATATTGAAATCAGTTCATATATTATGTAGAATAATTTTAAATAGAGATTATTAAGATTGGTAATGTAAGAAGACGATATTTGGGCGTTCAAAAAATATGCTTGATTTTTGAGAGGTTTTTAATTATTATTGATCTATTAATTGGATTCTAATGTACATTTCTTCTATATTGAGAAAGAGAATTTGTTAGTAAACCTAATTATACAGAAAGCAAAATTTTTGAAAACAATTTTATAATTGCTTAACACAGTTTTAGCTAATAATTTTCATAATATGCTTTTTCTGGTGAAAGTAATCCCCTTTTTGAAACTTTTAAATAGTTAACATAGTCTTTTTTACACTTTGTTATGGCATCCATGTTGTCGGCACTCTGAACTTTAACATACACCTTCTTCTTTTTTACCTTTGACTTCTCTTCAGAAATTCCTCAAGTCATCGTTCTGTAACTCTTATTTATTTCTTGGATTTCGTTATCCATGACATGTCCGTTAATTACTAAATATAATTAAATCACTACCAACTTGGAACACAAAGTTTTTTTTTGGGTATAAATGTAAAAGTTTTAGCTTATAGCCTGAACCAGTTTTCGCTTAATAGAAGCTTTATCAGAGACTGCCACTGGGAGCGCTGTCTGTCTTGTTCTTTGCGACGGTGTCGACTTTTGAAGGATCGATGTTGTGTGTGTGGGGTGTGATATGTTCGAATAATGTTCGGTAGTGCTTTAATTATATTTAGTTTTCTTATTTATTATCTCATTTGCCACACTTTTTGGCTTTTCCCTCCATTTGTCTTTTAGTTGTCAATTGTTTGTCAGGAAAGTAAGAAGGAATAAAATGTGTAAAATAAAAGATGCTGACATTTAGGTTCACACATGAGAATTTCTCTGATTATTTTTGCTAACAGAGAATTCCTGTTACGTTTTTTCTTCTTCTGCTAATATTATTTTCTGTAGTTTAGCAGAGCAAATGTATTAGTGCATGTGTCTGGTTTTGAATTTCAGACACTTCACTGATTCTTTGTTCTGGATTTTTCTCATCATCATACAGTAGGCTTACCATACCACATCATAAAAAGTCTTTAAAAAAATTTCCTCTTTAATTTAATATTTGCAAATTATTTTATTACTGCTGTCTTGTCCAAAGCTGACACTTCCTTGTGGTTGATGACCAACATTTCAAGATAACTGACTCTCTTCTACTTTATTAAACTTCATAAATACGTTTTAACCTACTTCAAAATAGAGAATGACCTTTTAATGCATGCAAATGTTATGGGTAAAGTAAGAATTAGTTATAGAGCCTTCAGTTAATTTAGCTTCAGTTAATTCATGCGTCCACTCATTTTTATTTAGGATTTAGTCTCAAACTTCCATGATTCGTGATGAGATGTGACTTGGAACTAGAAATAAAATAATTTTCTTGCTGCCATTTGTAATGATTCTGTGTGTGAACATAGTTTTAGTGTTTAGACACATCTTGTTTTACTCAGTTCCATTAATTTTTTTAAATAGTTTGTTATGAAACACAAATGATTACAAAATATGTGTTAAGTAATGTAACTTAAAACTACTCAAAATATGATAAGCTAAATACAACAAAGAAACTCATGAATGACTTCTAGGAAAATAATACACAGATCAGTATTCGTGTTACCACTTGCCAACAATTCTAGAACAAATTGTATATAGAATTACTGTATAAAGGAATGAGTGAACTGTATGTCATATTTCCTTTGTAGTTTATTCACTTGTTTCCAGTGACCTGTTTATCTTGTTTTTTTTTTTTTTACGACCTGTTTGCTGAGCTTGTTTTATAATCCTAGTGTTTCTTTCTTCATTTCTTAATTTACCTGCAGACCTCTCCGATATTTGTTGCATATTTTTCACTCTCTTTCCTCACCTCAGAGGCTGCCACAGTTTTTGTTAGTTGCATATTTCATAAACATGCCTATTTCATTCTGATTTATTTTTCAGTTTAGTATATAAATTTGGCTCCATCATTTGGGCCACTGGACCCTTGAGCCACTTCAAAGGCTCCCTCCCAAGGCTGTAGGGCTTTATGGCTAATAAAACTGAGTCTGATTAGTTCTACACTTTCTATCAGCTGTGACCAAAAGTATATTTTGTTGATAATTTAATACGTGCCTATTAAGTTCATTCAGGTATTCTTTCAGATCCAAGTAGTAACTGATGAATGTTTCTTTGTATGATGTTAATAATGAATAATTTTGACTTTTAACTAGAACAAACATCAGTTTTAAGCTACAAATGTGTTGAAAGTGTAAGCACTAAATGAATACCATATAGCCATTTATATGTAAATTTTACCACTGTACTAATTAATATAATGAAAATTTTGTTTTTGATTTGAGAAGGTACACAGTCCATAGTAATTCAAAGTTAGACTGAATCGTATTCCTTTTATATATCACTCAGATTCATTGTATACAATTTGTTGTTAATATCTTTTATTCTTTATAACATTATAAAAAATATCACAATCAATAAACAAAAACAGTCAGAGGATAAGACAAGGATATGCCAATGTCAGACAAGGAGATTTGATGGGCAAGACTAGATTAGACTAAAGCAGTCACTTAGTCACTTGAATATATAAAATAAAAAAATCTTAAAATAGGAATTGCCAGTTCCCGTGTGCTTGTAAATTAATTAAGCAAGAGTTTTTTCTTTAACATGTTATATAATATGTAATGAGTAATATATTATGAATTAATAAATTTAAGTGAATTAAGTACAGCATGGACTCTGAATGAAAAATGCTAATATTTTAAGAAAACTGTCTACAGTAAAGCAACAGAAATCTATGAGATAACATAAGTAATAAACATAGTAAGAGAACAACAAAATGGGAGAATGATGAAGTAAAGAAGGAAGTTAAAAAGTAGAAAGAGGCGTAGTCTGTGAAAATGGAGGACTAGGAAGGATATGTTACATTTGGTGATGGCAGCAGTTACTTGTGCAATACAAAAAAGTCAAGAGGATGTTGGGATGCAATTAATGAAGGGTATAAGACAAGTAGCATGGGGTTTTGGAATGTAATTGAGCCTTTGGATAGAAATAAAAGGATGAGGATGAAGAGAGTAAGGGATGTGCTTAATGTACTACACTAAAAAACAACAGAAGTTCTCATAATATGGAGAAGTGTGAACTGATTGAAGATAAGCAAGGTGAGTTGTTGGTAGATGTTAAAGAAGCAATACATGTTATTCACATAAGTATTCACATAACAAGAGAACCGAGCAGAAGTGCATTGGCTACTGACATCTGAAAATCATAGAAGTGTGTTAACTAAAACTTTTAATTTAATCTATATATATAAAAGAGAAATACCACTGACTCACTGATTCATCACGAAATCTCCGAAACTATAACACCTAGAAACTTGAAATTTGGCATGTAGGTTCCTTATGTGATGTAGGTATCCGCTAAGAAGGGATTTTTGGAAATTCGATCTTTAAAGGGGGAAAAAGGGGGGGAAAGTTTGCTTGACTAACTTACATAGAATCAACGTAGAGCAAAAACTACTGAATGGATATCAATGAAACTTTGAACATAGCTTCATCATAGGTCTTAGGTGCTCACTAAGAAACGGTTTTAAAAACTTTCACTCCTAAGGGGCAAACCCCCCCCCCTATTGTATGTATGTATGTATGTTCCACATCTCCTCCTAAACCACTGGACCGATTTCAACCAAACTTGGCACAAATATTTTACGCGACGGGAGAACCAACATAGGTGAGGTGCTTTTTTCGATGGGGTCCTTTGGGGGGTTCTTTGGGGTCTTCCACATCTCCTCCTAAACCACTAGACCGATTTCAACCAAACTTGGCACAAATATTTTACGCGACGGGAGAACCAACATAGGATAGGTGTTTTTTCGATGGGGTCCTTTGGGGGGTTCTTTGGGGTCTTCCACATCTCCTCCTAAACCACTGGACCGATTTCAACCAAACTTGGCACAAATATTTTACGCAACGGGAGAACCAACATAGGATAGGTGTTTTCTTTGATGGGGTCCTTTGGGGTCTTCCACATCTCCTCCTAAACCACTGGACCGATTTCAACCAAACTTGGCACAAATATTTTACGCAATGGGAGAACCAACATAGGACAAGTGTTTTTTCGATACGATCCTTTGGGGGGTCCTTTGGGTCTTAAAAACTATTAGATCTGGTTACTATGGCAACCCAATAGAATAGATTCTGGTTACCATAGCATCGGTGGAAGTCTCTCGCGTAGGAAATAGCGCGGGAGTCGTCCGATGGGCCTTCCCCGGAGTTCATCCACGGAACCCGGGGAGTCTTAGGTAGGATCCCGCGAAAGACGGCGGGGCCAGAGTCCACGGTTCTTATAAATAAAGATATAGGTTATGATATCAAAGGTGGTGTATGCATCTTAAGAAACTTCTTAACAGTGTGTGAATTCAGAGTTGTTTCAGTTTGAATTTAAAAGTGGATAAGTTAAGATCGAAGTAAGTTATAAGCGAGTATAAAAAACAAAGTTTTGATAGCAAATGTATTCAGATCATAGTGTTCAGACAATATAAATGCACTTGCTTCAGTTTGAATTTAAAAATTGATAAGCTGAAATCTATAGAGGTATTGTATTGTTAGAATAAGTTTAGGAGACACTAATTTAACAAATGCCTTATTTCAACATTAACACGATGAATTATAAAAGACAGTAAATACGCAGCGCGTGCAAGTACTGTAGACATTTTATTGAAAACTAATTTAGCTGTTCGCCCTCTCCCAGAGTTAGAAATCGAGCAGGAGCATCACGCGCAACAGAATTCTTCTCCAGATATAAGAATACAGTTTATGACATGTTCTTAAACAGGTGCGCTACAGAGTATTCCTCCAGTGAGAATGCGAACGTAACAATATAAGGAAGATTATACAATATACAAGTAATATAACGTTAGAAGAAAATAGGTGCCTATGAGCCTATGAATAAATTATGAACCCGAGCAACGCTGGGTAAATCGGCTAGATATAGATATCTATATAAGCCAAATACCACTGACTGACTCACTGATCACGATATCTCTGAAACCACTGAATGGATATCAATGAAACTTTGAACGTAGCTTCATCATAGGTCTTAGGTGCTCACTAAGAAACGGTTTTAAAAACTTTCACTCCTAAGGGGCAAAAAACCAAATAATGAAATTTATCGCGGGAATTGCATACTTTGTAAATGAAGTGGTTGACATCTCAGTTTATTGGAAACCCCGAATACAATTAGTTCTGAGTTTTTAATCATTGTTTTAAATTGAAAAACTTCATTGTTTGCAGGTTCTTATAGTCGAGAAAATTTCGAAGTTCAATTAATTAATAAATGTATGTCCTTTTTTTTCTCGGAAACAGCTCTAACGATTTTCTCAAAATAAATAATAAATATCTGTTGCTATGAATGTAAATAAACAAACTAAGAGTTGAGAATTTGTACAATCTATCTAATCCTATACTATTAAGCGAGCAATAATTGTACAATTATGTACAATGTGAAACTCCGTAGCGAAGCACGGGTATTTTGCTAGTTGTTACATAAAGGAAAATTGTTGAAAGTTGGTATTTATTCGAAACATTAGTTGTTTCTTCCATAACTACAGCAACAAAATTAGAACAGTTCACTTCTTCTTTAATTTTGTTCATTAGAAAACATGATATGCACTCAATGATGTCACTGTGAATTACACTATACATACCGGAAAACACTGTTGCAGTTTGTAAGTGATAATACAGTTTATCATCACTTTCAGCTAGTAAATTTAACATTTCTATGCAGTGTCATTAGAGGACATTAAAGGATTTCATTAAGTACATTAGAGGATTCCTCATTACTTCTAAACCGCAATTATTGTTGAGCTAACAAAACACATACCATTTATTAAGCATTCCAAAATGTATCTGTTATGTTTAACATTTTTATTATATTGATCTGTCGCTTGCTTAAAAGTTTTTCTTAATTAAAAAGTCAACTCACGAATGACCAAACTTGGATATAGCACGCATTGAAAGACTACGGACTGTTCTAAAATTATCTGTGTTACTGACACCATCACTATTCAACGCACTTTTTTCTCTTGAAAGAAAAGACATGGCCATTTAGAAAAGTTTCATCAACATAGGACACCCATACAGTTAAGAATCTTACATATTCCTTGCAGCGTTAAAATACTGATCATTACCGCCAGATAATTTTGATTTTAAATTCTTTAGATTAGGAGTAGGTCTCCCGTTATTAACACTACCACTCTTGTCCATAAAAATACCCAAACCAAAAGTTTTTTTTTAGTATATTTTCTATCACAAAATTACATTTGTTAGTGAAAGAAGAGAGTCTGATTCAAGGGTATCTGAAGCCATTGTACTTATACAAAAAAAATCAGAACACAAATAATCGAATTAATAATAACAAAGTAACACAGAGAAACACATGATTAAATGAACAAAACAGAATAAGTGCAAGTAGCAACCGATAAGAGTTGGTTTTGAAAACCAAGACAGCTGCCAACTGAGCGTTTTGGCGGTATACACATCGGCAACACATTGGACTAACGAACCTGTTCCCTCCACTAGTCTCTACAGTGACAACTACTGCGAGGTCAATGACCACAGGCTGCTGCACATTCTACTAATGTCGCCAACGTTTGAGATGGCAACACACATTAAAATGAGAGTTAAAGCGCTCATCAGTTCGAAAGCAATATTACACTTTTCTTAAACCTTTTCCAACTAATGTTGTTCACTTACAAAATACTCAGTAACTAAAGTATTGTTACGTAATGTGGAAAAGTGTTACATAATACAGAACGTTCTACAAGTTTCTCGAATATTCCAGCTGTAATGTGTGTGCATACATAATGCTGCTACTTTGCAGTGAAAGACAATTACACGTCAACTATCGGGTCTATGCCAGACCATACCGGTCTGAGCGTGCTGTGTTCAAGGCCACAATGAATTACGTTCTGGTGTTTTCTAGTAGACGCCTATTAACGAATATTCTGGAACCTTTGCGAGGTATAAATACAAGTACTCAGCAAAGCTCAGCCAGTTATTGTCGGGCGAGTACATAGTGCGTTTAAGCAAAGATTTACACAGTGCGGTTTGAAGTATTGTGGCAAAGAATTATGTGTTTTATAATTGTGCGGGACTCTATTAGTGGACATTTTTATTGTTTGAACAATTTTTATTTGATTTGTTGTAAGAGACTATCTTGATAACTACAAACTGTTTAATTGTGACAATTAAAGCTGGTGATTATTGTCTTAATTGGTGTCTTGTATTTTGTTATCTACTGTACCATACGGTGATCAGTTAGACCGCCATAACAGTATTTACTCTCTGATATAATTAATTTCACTTTCTTTCAGTTGCTGTACTGTTGTTGCCAGCAACAGCGGTTACATGGACGCCATGCTGCTGATTCAGAGTAACAATACTTTTTCAAAAAACCAATTTCAGGCCTTTGTTTGAGGAAAATGTTTAATTTAATATCACTGCTCAAATCAAACTGAGCAGTTTGATGGCCCATGTTTACAAACTCATTTCCACCAGTTTTCTGATGATTAGTTTCACTTTCACTGTTATCAGTTAAACGTTATTCTAGTGCTCCATTTTAACTTGTGTTATAAACGAGTAATCTCTGTGAGCTGCACTTCTCGCTCACTATTTTAAACAAAATGTATTTATTGTTAAATTAGGTAAGTTTTAAAATAAGATAACTTTTTAAAACCTCAGTCAACTTTTTCTGAGAAAACTAATGAAAACCTCGATTATTCTATTTTTTAAAAATAAAGTAACACTTGTATAAGAAATGAAGTAAAGCCAATTGTACAATAAACACTAAAATTTCTGAGCTGGTGCATTGTTTTTTTAGTTAAATTTATAACCAAAATGCTTACATAACAAATAATTAGGCCTAGATTTTAAGTTTATGTATGTTTCCATACATATCTTTAGGCCTATATCTAATACTTTTTACAAATGTAGAGGAAATGTGGGTATTATGAAATACCGTTGTTTCAGCTCTTTTAAGCATTTTATTCTGTTGTAATGTACTGGAAGTACTATAAGAAGCAACTAGGAAGCACTAGTGTTACAGTTTTTGTACAATTGCTATCAATTCTAATCGACTTAATGTCTTAGTTTAAGGTTTGTTCTTATTTATCTTTGCGTTATAACTGTTATTCTAATGTATTACAACCTACATCTTGAAATAATTCTTTACCAAGATGGCGAGTCGTGCAATATGGAATACCACTATCCCATCTTGATCACATATTCTATCAATATTCCATAGGCCCATATATATTTTTTGCATCTAAGTGTTGAAACCAGTGTTTGAATCTAAGAAAATAATATGGCTCTGTAGGGTAAAAGTATGGTCACCCATGCCAGTTTTTATGAATATCGGTTATCATGTGACTTACCCCAATTAGGTAGGCAGTCAAATGCCATATGCTCGAGTTAAAACTAAGAACTCACTTTGCTCGCTCAATGAAAACACATTATCAAATCTCATTTTCCTGCCAGATATCCCACATACAAATGCGATACCTCTCAGAATTGCACCATCATACCGTGATCAAAGTAAGCCTGTACTTAAATGTCTTAGGGACAACTAACAAATTTCTGTTAATGTTTACTCCATAAAAAA
Source organism: Magicicada septendecula (assembly GCA_034769895.1). Lineage (NCBI taxonomy): Eukaryota > Metazoa > Arthropoda > Insecta > Hemiptera > Cicadidae > Magicicada > Magicicada septendecula. The sequence continues at coordinate 420,060,701 of CM068372.1, read as the reverse complement.
CTGACACTCTTTCAAATACAAGTTGACAGAAGTCACTTGTTCACTAAAACAACAAATAAATAATAATTTCTTACCGAACATGTTCTTTATAGTCTGCAGATTATGAAGTTTAAAAAGCCAACAGTTATACGTTGCATGCAAATAAGATGTAGCACAACAATATCTATAGTCTGAGCTTCCTTGGAAATTAAAACTAGGCTGATACCGACACATTACAGCAGTGTTAAGAACAAATATTAACAATAATTCAATAAACAACTCGAATTTCACTCTCTATTTATAAAGTGCGTACTAGCCCAGTCGGCCTTAAGTTGGATAGGTTGATCTTTGGCAAGCGATCCCTATTATTTTATCTATTTTATTTTATCCCTATTATATTACATTATTCCAGTATTTTATCTCTGTGTTTGTTTTTCTTGTTAAGTCATGGCTTTCTGCGGAAAATTATTACTAGAAAAATTTATTAATTGGTATAGATATTCTCCCTGAGAGGAATATAGAGGAAACCCTGAGAACGACATTCCATCTTAGGACAGCAGCTGGTGTGAAAGCGTAGGAGCAGGCCCGCAAGATCATTCGGACCAATCTTAACCCAGCAAATCCAGGAAAGTGAAATTATATAAATCATTATAAAATAGAAAACAACTGTATCTGTTTTATATGAAGAAAGGAATAACCAATAAATGTTTTAATTCACACAATCAAAATTTATTACTGCAAGTGCACTGAGCTTCAAACTTGTTACCTATACACATAATGTGTTTGTACAAAGTGGAAAATGTTTCACAGACATGAATTTTATACGGTTAAGAATTTAATGCCATTAACAAGAACGTATTCTCTAAAATAATGGATTCTGCGCCAGTTTTATAACTTTCCAGCTTGAACAGGACAATAAAATGGAATTGACGAGTGTAGCGAAAACTATGATCTTTAAGCAACCAAAATGTACAAATTATTGATTATTTAAAACTACCGATGTGTGTGGTGAACCTGATAAGCTGAATGTAATGTGATTTCGTGCACCCGTTTGAGTCAAGATTTTACTGTACTCTGTGTTCGAAATTAATTACTTTTAATCTACAACAGATCTGAAATTTACAAAATATAATTTTCTGTCATTGCAAGGAGAATCTGTCAAAGAGTGTAAGTCTGCACACTGTGAACAGTGACATATTTTATGTTTTAAGTATTCAATATAAGTATCGCACATTAAAATTTTTTAATATAATTAAAATACTGGAACGTACAATAGTTGACTTGACGGTCATAAAATTTATGAAATTACCGCTATTGGTATGCCTATTATGCTAAAAAGGTTTGCATTCTCATTATATAATTCAGAAGTATAATAGAGTTTATTAAAACTGCTTTACGGGCTTAAAAGTAAACTAAATTGACCCACATTCAACGTACATTGACATTAATCAATAATTTTGATGATAATGGATTTGTTTGCTAGGACCATTGAGAATGTAAGCAGAAAAACGTTAGGTATAGTTGATGTAGTTGGTTATGCCAATTTCTGACTCATTTACAAAAATTAGTTAACAAAAAAAATGTACAAAACCTGAGAAAGGTTAGATAAGGTGTGGCTAATTATTCAGAATATTATACAATTTTTTTTAAACTGTAGTTTAAAAAATTATTTATAAAAAACGAAATTAAAAATTTAGAGTATAAAACTGTATGCTTTGTTGAATGGTTAAAAAAAATCTAGTTTGCGAAAAACCAGTGCCCACAAAGAAGCAGAATAATAGAAAACATATGCAGACTCTTTTGAGAGTGTTCCAAATTTGCAGAGTGCGCATCTTCGGTGTGGAAATAGAAACAATTTTTTCACTTTTGTGCTTTCCCTTAGGCTTGTAGTCACGGCTGACACAACCATTTGTGCAAAATGTACATGTGCCCACATCAAATCCACACGGCCTTAAGTGCTTAAAGTACCCTGTGCACTCTGGCAAACTTGTGTAAAGGCCTGGTTGCAAAAAAAGTATATTCCTATGTAAATTTATTAAACGATCTGAGGTTCACTGCGAAAGAATAGTATAATTGTTTGCGGATGGATGGGAATACATGCATGAAGCTCTTGTCGCTGGTGGCGCCACTCATTCAGAAAAAGGACACTATACTAACAACTGCAACTTCACCTCATAAAAGGTTGAGTGCAACATTACGATTTCTGGCAGCCAGCAGAAACTATGAAGATTTGAAGTTTTCTACTATAATATCAACTCATGCTCTGAGCTCCATTGTGTCAGAGACCCGCAAAGCTATTTACGACGTTCTAATATACGCATGCCCCTAAAATTACTATTCTGAAATGTTATGTATTTTTTTTTAGATTCAGAAAACATCTGCAAAGTGGAGTAATATAGCAAGAGGCTTTCAAGAAAAGTGGAATTTTCTGTACTGTGTAGGGGGTTTGGATTTGGATGGAAAACACATCAATATTATTATTAAAAATGGAAGGGGTTCAGAGTTTTATAACTATAAAGAACTACTGGCAGTAGTTGATACAGATTATGTACGGTCTCGCAACAAACAGCAGCATTTCAGACAGCAGAGTTTTACAAAAAACCAAATGTTTAGAAAGCTTCAGAATAATCAATTAAACATCCCAAGTGAGGGGGAATATAAAAATACTACGACCGTCCTACCCTAAATTTCGTATAGTTGACGATGCCTTTTCTTTGAGATTGAATATTTTGAAACAGTTTCGACAAGCAGTTTTAGTTTCCTAGAAAGCAAAACTAAATATTTAAATATAGCACATCAAGAGCGAGGCGTATTTCTGACATTGTCTTCAGCAGTTTTGCGTCCCGGTTAAGAATATTTGATTATCAAATTAATTTGGAACTACTAACATTGATTCTGTAGTCATGGTTTTACATAATTTCCTAATGAAAGATCTGCCACTTTTTTTCACAGCACCCTCTTTCATCATTTTTGAAAAATTGTTATTATATTGATTTTAAGTTATTACTTCAAGACCACTTACTTTTTTATTCTTGGATAATGTTTTCAGGGACTGGTAGTTTCCCTTTCTTAAGCGCTTGGCAAGCTCTGCTTGCTTTTCTTCTATCTCTGGTTCATTTCACTTCTTTTTAGAGAGAGTGTGTGTGTTTTACTGATAATAATTTATTATTGTAAACTAATTTCTAATAACAGAAATGAAAGCTTCTACAAACGAGTTCCCCAAAACTCTCTGCAAAAGTGAAAAAGTAAGTGTTGTTGAAACAGTGGTTTCAAATAAAAAGTTAAGTGGTTATAAATAAGGTATAATTTTATATATTATATTATATACTATACTGTATTATATTATAAATTAGTGAAAATTAAACATTATTTACTTCTTAGAACAGTGCCATGTATAATGTATCATAATAAAAAACTGTTTGAGTATACTGAAGTAAGATATGAAATAAATGTATTAATTATAATATTACTTATAAGAAACTGTGTATTTAAAATTAAGATAAGACATGTACGAATTAAGTAAATAGTATTTATAGAAATAAGAATAAGAAATGGACTGCACTGACTGGTTTAAAGACCGAGGAGCCCATGCCTCGTTAGATGCATTTGTTTACAGAAAATGTTTGAACTGACTGGTAATGAAAATTTTAAAATATTTAACTTGTAACAGTGGAAAACACTATAAAGTGATACTATGCCTAAGACCTTAACAAACAGATTATTTACATCAGATGAACAAAATTCACCTAATATTTGGTTGGTTTTCTTATATATGTAGTTTTTGGTGAAGCAACTAAGGGTTAATTATAACTGTTCACTTTAGTTTGATTTTTCCTTACACGCTATATGTTATTCTAAGGCAACTAAATTAAAAGAATAAACCATAATTATGTATGTTTATTTTGTTGTTGTTAAACAACCAATTATTGTCAAAACTAATTATTAAAACATTGTTTGTGAATGTAAGAATGTTGTTGGCTATGTGTGAATTTTCAATTGTGTGTAACATAATATGATATTTGATTGGATATTAATAACAACTGCGATGATATTATTAAAACTGATTAAACTGTGTGTTCAAAGTGAGTGATAAAAGGGTCTTAAAACCATTTTATTTCTGCTCAGAATTGTTGACGATTTGCATTACATAAATATTAGGCCTATGTAGAAATTGCTCTTAATATTGTGGTGAAAGTAACTGTCCATAAGAAGATAGTTGGTGCTAAATTTGTTGTTCATAAATAAAAATTAGGAGATAAAAGAGCAAGACTTATATTTTTTAATTTCTGTATTTTGATTAGGATCATAAACAGTTTCAGAAAGACTACATCAAATTACATACTTTTATTGCATTTATTTGCCTTCTTTTACAATACATGAGCGCACGCGTGCACATAATATTTATAAACCTTGTGTGCGTGTGTAATCGCGAACGCGCACGTTTGTGTTTAAAAGTGCTTTCATCGTAATAATTTATTTACGTGTGTTATTATAATGTTATTATAAACACACCAGGTACATAGCACGAACATCACGTTCGTTTTGTAGACGACATCGTAGAGCGCGCAACAGTGAGTCATGAAATCTCGTATAGATAGCGCACGTGCGGACTAACATAATGTATTGACTCCTACAGGTATGCAACCCGAAATTCGTTTATTACCGAAAAAAAAATCAATTTATTTGTAGTTTCCGCACTTTATTAGAGTTAATACTCCGTAACAAATAGAAGAACGATGCGATATACGCATTTGGTGGAGATGACAATATAGGCCCCTTATTTACGTACCATTATTTATTGAGATTATATTAATAAACTTGGATCCTTTCCGTTTTATGGCCCCAACTACGATTCCGTACATCCCATAATGTTCCTCGTCTAGCCGAGTGGGTGCTACATCTCGGCCAAGATCGTGCACTCCAGACTGTTCGACCACTTGTAAATATGTATATAAACACGTAGCCAGAAGAATGAACAATTATTCTAGAACTTCTGCGGGGTATATATAAGGATCTACGGTGACGATATTGTAGAGCGGAGGTCTCCAAACTACGGCCCGCGGGCAGAATCCGGCCCGGGAAGGGTCATGGTCCAGCCCGCGGCAACCCGGCCGATGCTGCGTGAAGTTTTTAAGTATACCGTCAAAATACTACTTTAAATATTATAACGTTTTACTAAATAACTAAACAAGGAATAAGTTCAGTAAAATATTATAATATTTTGTACAAGTTTAAAACATTTAAGTGGTTAATATGCTTGTTCGTGTGGCTACCTTGAATGAATCACGCTTTTCGCTCGCATCAACCTAAGGCAAGATTCATATTCCCCCCGTGCGTTTGGCAAGAGCAATTGCTTTCAATGTTTGGATCAACCTATATCTGCCAACAAACGTTTTTAAAAATGAACTTTGTAAAATCAAATTACAGGGCTAACTTGTCAGACGAACACTTAAAATCCATTTTAGTGATAGGAGTATCAAAATGTAACCCAAAATGGGCAGACATTACATGTCAGAAGCAACTCCACACATCCCATACGTACATAAGAAAGCCAAAAAATAATACATAAGAAATATCTTTGAATGTTATTTTTTCCTTACTTTTATTTAGGACTACATTATTTTAATAAATATATTTGTTTTCTTTGGATAAGTCTGCTTAATTTTTATCTAAATACCCATTTTATTGACTTGATTATTTCGTAAACTTAAAAAAAAGATTACAACACACACACAAATATACATATATATGTTGTTGGCCCGCCTGACTTCCAAGATTTTTCGATTCGGCCCTCAAGTGAAAAAGTTTGGGGACCCCTGTTGTAGAGTGCGGATCAAGTGATTGTTGCGGATTAGTGGAAAGTTATTATTATGTTAATTAGAGTGGTTTTGTAATAAGGTGATATTATTATTGCATATTGACAAATTTAACTTGACTTATTGAATGAGAGTACCTTTTTGATTTCAAATTGTTATTTGTGACTAATTAAAGTTGGTAATTAGTGACTTCATTGGTGTCTTTATCTTGTTTCCACTGCACAATACGACGATCCGTGAGACCGTCGTAACAGTAGGTCAGAATGGGACAGAACCTCTAACGTGGAAACGGACACTTTCTAGGAGAGTAGTGTACGTTGTAATTAACCTCCAAAAATGGATACCAGTCGGATGATGGAAAATTTCCAGGAGCTGCTGTTGAAGACAGAGGAACGACGACGACAGGAGGCAGAAGAAGCAGAGAAAAGACACCGACAACATGCAGAAGAAGGACAGAAACAACAGGATGAGAAACGCAGACAGGAAAGAGAAGAGGCAGAAGAACGGCAAAAAGCACTCTTGCTCGAGTCGGAAGAACGACAAAACGAGAAACGTAAGAAAGAAGCGGATAAAACGGAAGCTCTTTTTGAACCTATGCAGAAATTTACCTAGAACGTAGACAGAAAAAGACGCAGAGAACGAAACAATAGAGAAAGTCACTTTTGCCCGTAGTTGGGGCAGTTCATGTCAAGGCCCCAACATTTGATGGAAGCAGCACTAACCGGACGATGTATCAGCGGCAATTTTAAGCCGCTGCTTGCGCAAATAATTGGACAATATTGGATAATAACAAAGACAAGGGGTTTCACTCGTTCTCACTTTAAAAGGACCTGCGGCAGAGCTACTACAAACACCTATGCAAAATTGATAAATGCTTTAGAATTAAGGTATGGTGATAAACATTAGCGAGATGTGTACTACGCTCAGTTGAGATTAAGGCGACAACATTCCGGGAAAAGTCTTCAAGAGTTTGAAGCAAGAATCGACATACTAATCAGACTGGTTTATTCTGAATCACCAGAGGATTTTCGAATGAGGTTTGCGGTGCAGATATTTATTGATGGCATCGGAGATTGTGAACTTGGCATGTGCTACGAATGGCAAGGCACCGAAATAGCTGAGAAGATCTTGGTCACGCCCTCGAGTTTGAAGCTGCCAAGTTTGCGACTCGCTACATTAATGGGTTTATGCCATCACAGTGTAGTCAGAAGATCCCAGTATCAGATTGCCGTTACGATGGGGCAGAAAAACAATGTTACGGGACAAACAATTTAAAGGTTCAAGAGCGCCACAACGGTTTTAACGATGGTAAAGGGACAGAAGACCGAAGTGTTACAACTGTGGAAAACTTGTCATTTACAGGTCTACGGTTGGGAGAATAAAATACCGAGAGGAGGGTGTGATCGTGTGATCTCACCAATTGGAGAAGTAAATCTTCAGTACAGCACACGGTGTCCATGCTGTATGAGAAAAGTGGAAACTTGCTCGTTAATGGATTTGCGGAAGATACACCAACATCATTTACAGTCGACATCGATGCAATCTGTTCACTGTGCGACCTGACCTAATCAGTGACCACCAGCCTTGATTTAGACTGTGACTGGAAGCCCTGTCAAAGTCTTAGGACAGGTAAACGTACATGTACGCCTGGGACTTGTCGAGTTAGCCACCAAATGCTCGTCGGAGACATTGTCGATGAAGTGATTCTTGGCACGGACATTATAAATGCTTACGGATTCGTTGTAGACTTAAGGGAGAATGTCCTTAGGGTTAGCTAAGAGAAGGTAAAGCTTTGCATGGCTAAAATGACAGGATCCGCCAACCATTCGATCAAGCAAGTGTCATTAGACGAAGAAGAAGTTAACAGGTATGGTCAAAAGAAACCCTTGCTATTTCATGGGGAAACGGAAGAAGAGCTAGCAGATAAAGTACCAATTGACGACAAAAGAAGTGGTTGGGAAGCCAACTATGGGTGTCGAGGAAAGGCTCTTGCATATTCCTGAGTTAATGGAAGCGCCCGGGGGAAGAGTTGCTGAAGATGAAGATACGCAAGAGGTTGTTTACGAGAACCAAAGAGATTTCGACCACCTAATGGTCATCACTACACGAAACAATCGGCATGATTCCGGTAAAATTAATGGTTGAGAGGGAGATTCGGCTTCCTAGGAACGTGATGTTCGGATCAATCGAGACTGAATTCAAAGAGCTGCAGAATTATTCTTCGCATGTAGAGCAACTGCCTAGATCGCCACGGATTGCCAGCTGGAGACGGACAGGCTACAGGAGGGTGCCATGCTACGACAAGTACGTAACGCTCTCGGAAAGTCGAGAGTATCGTTCCACACGTTTCTCGGCTAGTGCAATGTCTCGGTCAAGGCCGTGTACTTAAGTAGCTTCCAGACTGTTCGAGATCTTTGAACTATGCAAATTATGTTGGCACGCGGCCAGGAGTATGGAAAAATATTCTGGAACATCTGCAGGATCTATATAAGCATCTACGGTCGGCTCACTCGGTCAGTTCCACCTGGCGATATTGCAGACTGCGAATCAAGTGACTGTTGCGGATTAGTGGAACGATTATTGTGTTAATTAGTGTGGTATTGTAATAAGGTGACATTATTATTGAGTGTGGACAAATTTAACTTGAATTATTGAATGAGATTAATTGTTGATTTCAAATTGTTATCTGTGACTAATTAATGTTGGTAATTAGTGACTTCACTGGTGTCTGCATTTTGTTTTCGCTGTACTATACGGCGATCAGTGAGACCGTCGTAACATATGTGCTAGACTACCGCATTCCCTCTGACCTCCTCTCCTCCTCCAACCACACACAACCGTACCTCTTACAGGTGGGCAAAGTAGTTCATCGAAACGAACTTACCATAGTTAGGCAATTCACATCAGCGAACTAGCACAGTGAACTAGGTCACTAGGTCCCCTATTTTTCTAAACTTTTTATAGATAGTAAAAGAAGAAAAATTGGCATCTTCCTCTTCCTGTTTATCTTAGGTTATCGGACAGGGATGACCAGCCTCCTCGTGCACGTAAGGTAACATCAAAGGGCATGGAAATTAGCTGAAAGATAATTAATACCTTTTTTTTGGCGTTTCAACATAACAGACGCAATAAAATATTATTTAAATAAAAAAATATGTAAATAATTAATTTTATTCATGTCGCCTTCGTCCACAATTACGAAAAGAGTCTTTCTTTTAAGAGTCGTAATAAATAATACACGTACGAAATAAAAAAAGCAATTTATTCTTTTCAATTATTTAAAGCAACTTCGTCCAATCCTAGCATACGATATTCTCTGATACTTTTATCATATTTATGGCAAACTTTGTCGAAATAACAAAAATCAGACAATAAAAAAACATTTTCAAAGTCTATTCTCTCACCTCTTTCCCATTCGTCGGGACTGATAGACGTTTACTTTTAAAAATCCTAATCCTTGTCATAAAAAATAGATAAATTAATTATATTTAGTTAAGTAACGTACACGTCATGGACAACGAAATCCAAGAATAAATTAATTGTTTAACAATTTAACAAAATAATTAAAAACTTAGAAATATGAAGTCTGGAATACTGTAAAAACTCCAAAAATAAACTGCAATCAAGAACAGTAAACGAATTAAACAATGTACCGACAGTGGGCGGAAGCACTCAGTTCTAACCTTCATATTGCGGGGTGTAGGGTACGAAATTGTAGTGAGGGCCACCAAACGGGAAAGATCCGTTAAAACTACTTGGTTTTGTCGAAAAATTATCTCAAAGGTCACTTTTGGTTGAATGGCGTCGTTAATAAGCAGAATTTCGGGGCAATCGCAGTCCACACATCACATTCAAGAAGGTCCCACTGCTTTCCGAAAAGAAAGTGTTTGATGTCGGCCGAATCGGCCAAAGTGAGCAAGAATCTTCACTTACTGTTATCAGCCAATGATAGCCGATTACTTTCAACCAAGCTAAGTGACATGTGGTTTCAACAAAACGGCCGTACTTGTCATATTTCCACAAAGCTTTGGACTTAGTGCTTGAAAGGTTCAGGGTTTCGTTACTTCATGAAGTGATGACATGAACTGGCCGTCGAGATCGTGTGATCGTGACGCATTTATACAATTTTTTGTGGGGTTAAAATAAATGCCCAGTTTACGCCAAGAAATCGCGAACGATTTATGACTTCACTCACGTCAGTGGTAAACTTGAACCCCATTTACGTGAGAATACTATCGGAGATTAAACTATCAAGATGCATGTCACCGTACGGAGCCGCAGCTGCCACTTGACTGATATTGTTTTTCATGCGTAACGTTATCGAATATACATTAAACGAAAAAAAATCACGACATCACAAAGGCATTTTTTGTTGTATTTAGGTTATTAACAAACAAATACACGAGTTGTAGAGTTAGTAACAAAAACACTGTTATTAAAATTACTACTTTCTTTTAATGTGTATCAAAAGATAATTGAGTAATGGAATTTTAAATGTGTGCTATATTATTTTCGCATAATCGGAAACGATTACCGTCAACTACACTATATTTAATTTTTAAGAAATACTACATTTCTGCGTTTGGTTCGGAGGCTGAGTTGTTAACCGTGCGGCAACTGTGGGATTGTCGGAGAGTGAACTGGATGCATCAACAGTCAATAATGTAGAATGATCGACTGAGAAAGATGGATTTTAATAATAGGACACATAAACGCACGCGCGTGCGCGTTTTAAATGCAAGTTCTACGCTTTCAAATTGCAACAATTTTTTTTAACATATTTATTATATAACATGACATTGCTGTCACTCAGCCGTTGTGAAAAAACGTCACGGACAGCGACAATAGTAATTGCTAAAAAAAAAAATAAATAATTTTTCGAGGCTGCAAACGTCTTTATCTGAAGTGGTTATCGAGTAATTATAAAGTCACTAGACCTGGAGAACTGAGCATTTATTTTTGCAGACGTCTTCTTCCAGGTATTTAAAAAATGTTGTTTTATGTGACTGTGAAATGTGGCTACTGAATAAACGATTCGATGGCTGAAAGTGTTACAACAGTTTTCCGGCAGAGGGTGTATGAAGTATCAAGGGTGCAGAGAATAAGAGTAAGAATATCAAGAATGTCAAGAGTGGCGGAAAATATATCTAGAAAGGGAATTCATTTAGTATTGGAAACAACAACTAATTCTAGCACAGTTTCTGGAGCGGATACACGCAGAACGCCGGGAAGCTCCGTGGTCAAAGGACTGTCGGGAAGAGATTTTGATAGTGTCAATTTAATACCTAGACTGGAGACTTGGAACCGTAGGCGCAAGAAGATATAATATCGCATTACCGAATGACCGGGAAAAAAGAAGATAATGTAGATAATATCTGCAAAATTTATCGACAGTGATAATGAAGAATAAAAAGTAGAATAATAACGAACTGCAAAGTGGAAGGAAGAGAAACACGTAAAGATTCAGACAATCAAGGAATAACAGTTTACACGCGTGCTTTTACTATAGACTACAGTATACACATTTATCTGAGTCTTAAAAAATGTTATTAGCTAAAAAACTGAAAGTATACAAAGACTAGTGGTGACTAACGTATGGGAGGCTTGGACATTAACAATGTAGAATACTTGAACGGAAGGGAGAAGAACAACAATACAAACATCGATGTATAGATTCTTTGTACATGACCTGATGTAAATCGTATATCCGAGAATGAACTAATTATGGAATAATTCAGTTGATTTTAAATTACCTTATGTAATTTACTAGTATTTTAATGACCTTTACTAGGTACTGGCAGTCTGTCGCAAAGCTGAAGAAGGCGAACACGACGCCGAAACGCGTTCTACATACAAAACAGACAAGTAAGTTTCACTTGAGAAAGTTTTCAATATTATATGAATTATATAAAGTAAAATTAACGTTTGTTTAGTAAAACTCAGTTTTAATAAATTGCTTACATTTAGGCAAAACAAAGAATATAATTTGCCTTCTTTGATAACCTCAAAATAATAAATATTTGTAGTACATTTGATAACAAATGCTAGCCCAGATACCGACTGAACTGGTTAAATCATTCTTCAGCGTATGGAACCTCGCTGTGTACCTGTTGTTCTTTAACAATGGGCATCCTCGGAGTTTATCGTTCTTCCTAAGAAAGAAGCAGCATAGGAATGTATTACCCGCATTGAAGGGTTCTAAAGCCTCACTGTAATCCTCATGTGTCACTCTTGAAATGTTTCTTACAAAATTCATAATAGAATATATATATATATATATATATATATATTGTAACAAGACGCGTTTTATACGCTGTTACAAATAAATATATCTGTGTATTGTACAAAGAGAAAAAAAAATTTTAATTAAAAAAAAATTTGTTCCAAAAAAAAAATTTGTTATGTTTGTTTAAAGGTCTAATAATTTGTAAATAATTCTTGTTTTGTTGTTTCGTTAAAATTTTATGAGTTGATTTGGTCAATATAAGCACTTCTGGTAGACCTTAAATGAATCTGGAGTTAAACAGATTGTCTTCTTACCATAATCGATTTGCGATTTTCTGTTCTGCTCCAATATATCACTTTCTTTTAATTTTTGTCGTCTCCCAGTAAGTCCTGTAGTTAACTCGAACTCTTATTTTAATATGTGAAATAATTTTAAATACTGGTAATTGAATTAATTTAATTTATTGACAATATTTCGAAAAGATCGATTTAAAATCGATATTATTCATTAATGTTCGACTCGTTCACAGGGCTTGGTCGATTTTACAATTACAGGTTATTTTATATAACTATTAAAATGGTTCTTTTAGCGATTATAATTATATAGTCAGAGAAGGGAGCAAGCATAGAAAGTATAACATGTACAAATAATTCTTAATAATTAAAAAAATGACAATGGATAATTATATATAATGTTTAACAATATTTAATAATTCAGACCAACGTCGTCGGTGATGAAGCTCAGCTGGCATACACTTTGCATCACGGGAACTCAAAATGGCGGCACGTCTCGTAGTTGCAGAAAATGCAGAAACGATGGTTATAAATTCTGTTAATAAAAACGCCTTCACTACCGTTTTATTGTCTCCGTATTATTGTATATTGTCTATTATGTGGTTAAAGGTGTCCTGAAGAAGTGTTCGGTGTTCACTGGCGTTAATAGTCTGGTTTTAGGTGTGTTCAAATGTATAGCATATATGGTGAAAAATGTCAAAGTTCTTTGTAGAGTGAATTATCAATGTGGTAGAGTTTTATTGGTCGAGTTCACTTATATTTTGATAGTTATTGTTCGTTTTCACTTTTTGTGTTGGTGTAGTGCACTGATTTTAAGTTTAATGTAAATAATTCGTTAACTCTCGTTTTCACTTCATAACCTTATGCGCCATTACTCGGTACGATATACAGTTTCTTAACGCGATCGAGTATCAACCGTTCACGTTGAATGTTAATAATGAACTGTTTTACTTCCTTCGTCTCAGGAAATATCTTGCCAAGTTAATATGAAAAAAGTATTGTTTAAATATATATCACTTCCTATTTATGTAAATATAAAATACATTATATGCTGAATATTTTTAGTTTATAGATTGCTTTAGTGAACTATTAACAACATAATTGGTTTATTTACCTCATTCTGTTTAATTTGATATGTCATAGTCCATATTTATATAGATTTTTGTTAAAATTGCCATATTTCTGTCTTTTTGGAAATCTAGGCCCAAAATCCTGTTTCCTGTTCTTGTAACAATTCCTGCCATTTTAGGTGTTATAAATATGATTATAATAACTTTTAGATTGATATAAATCCCTACCTTTCCTTAATTTCTTATAAAATTGTCAATTTATCTGGCTTTTAGTTATAATTCATGAATTTACTATTCCTCCTTTAAAATAGTTAGTTATTACATTTTGAAAATTTTTAATAATTTAATACATCTTTTTATATTACTCTTTTAAAGTATAGGATCGTTTATAGTAGTTGGTTATCGATCCACCTTACATAAATCTTATTTGTTTACATGGTTCACTGGTTAATTAACTAGTTTATATTAATTTTTGGGAATTCATTATTTGGCCTAGATCTTAGTATCTTACATATATTGTTTTTTCAAATAAAGTTATTTTTACGCCTCCTCTGACTTTTTAAAGTTAACATAACATTAAATAAAATTGCTTACGTAACTATTGATACCTGTAGAATATAATTCATGCTACTAATACAAAAAATAATATTTAACATTAACTAGCAGTCTCCAAAGTTAGACATGTTTGTTGGAACTATTTTTAACATACATTATAAACATTTTATAAACTGATACAGCATCCATACCTAAACATTTTAAGCTGTATGCACACTTGTTATTTAACTAAACATTCTTACACTAAATATAAATCTTATTCTATTAGAACTCTTTGAAAAGTGGAGTTCATAGGCTCTAAACATAATTAGCCATTTAAAATTTATTAATTTATATTAAACCTAAGTCAATTACAGTCTTTTCTGTTTATATAGTATTTTAAATTAATCCCCTGTTTGTGTAATTATTCCCCCACATACTCTCTCTTTATCCTTTGCATTTTTGTGAATGTTTTTTAGATAAAAAGTGACCTCTTTTATGAAACATTAGAAATATTTTTCCCTTCAATATTTCATCACTTGTTAATTCGGTAATTATATAAAATACAAAAGTTATTTAATAGCACTTTGTTTAAGTAATAGTTACACATTAACTTGAAGTTTATTATATTTAAAATCACTTACACTGGTACACATTCACTGTTGGTTCTGACTTATATTTGAGTTTGACTATATTCTCAGACCAAACCTTTAGTCATAATGGACTGTGAAGATTTGTTTATTTTACTATATAATAACTTTAGTTGGTGCACTTCTTATCACACTACTAAATACTTTTGTCTATAATTAATTTACAATTTTATGAGGTTTTGGGGTGTTATACTTTCTTTGGTGGTATTAACATTTGGTTTGGGATTCATTATCGTTAATAATAGGTTTATTAATAGGTATTTATTGTGGTTCTTCCATCCTATATCTTCTTTTCTTCTCTTCTTCCTTCTTGGGTTTCCAAGGTACTTGGTTTTATTTTGTCCGTTGGTTGGTTCGGGGTATCTTCTTTATTATCTGCTCCTAAACTTCCTGGGTAATCTCCTGATTTTTTATATGATTTTCTTTTAATTTATTCTCTTGAGTTTTAGTGTTGCATTTTTATTATTTAATTACTTTTTTCCTTTTATAGTGGTGTTTTTCTTTGAAGTTTAAATTATTTTCATTTGAAATTCTTTGAGTTATTTGTAATTTAAATATTTTTATGATCTTAATGGAATTAATTTTTAGTGGATTATCTGTCATGCTACAATATATATATATATATATATATATATATATATATATATATTGTTACTTAACGAGTACGTGCGTCTCGTTCGAGCCCCGCGATGGAAGCCAATTTGTTACTAAACGGGTTTCCTCTCCTTAAAACCCCTCTGTTGTATTTGTCAATTTGTGTTGTTTAATTTAATTGTATAAATTCTCGGAAATATTTGGAGTTGTGGAATATATGGATGTACTTAATTAATGTTAACTTAATTCTTTAATAATTATCAGTGTTAGTGTGCCTAGAACTTAAATAACTTAAGATTTATTCTACAATTTCATCCAACCCTATTATGCCTTGAAGAGAGTTCTGTCTAATTTTATATTTTTACGCTCCCTCTTTGGTGTCAAATAATTCCGCTATAAGCGCTGTAGTATCGGCTCAACGAAACTTATAGGTTATTCGATGTTTATATTAACCATTTATTCTCTACTTATTCAGTTACTTTTGTTCCAGTTCACTAAACCATACTCCAAATAACAAGGTGTGACAAATATATAAAGGTTCTTTATTTGTGTATTCAATTCACATTAACTAAGATATATTCTAATTAATATATGTTGGGACTATAGATTCAGGTATCGATTGTTGATTATTTAATCCTTTGTTTATATTTGGTTATATATTATATTTGATTTGTATTTTATTTATTTCAGGGTGTGAAGGTTCTTGTAACTGTGGGGAAGACTAAAAATACATAATAAGAATGCAAGATTTACAAAAATTATGTGTTGTGTATTTAGTATGACTAATATAATATAACTTTACCAGTCTCTAACGAAACAAATCACGTAGGCGGTTGATCGCTGAATTCGTTGTTCTGGTCAATTATGAAGTACAGTTTTCTTTCTTCAGTTTAATAAAAGTAATTCTTGTCCTGTCCACTTCGGAATACAGCTTCTGACTTGTTTTACAGCACGATTGATGTTTCTTCTGCACCGTCAGGATCCAAATAGGTTCTTCCTTCGGTTGAAGCAATTAGTGTTGTTCCGTGTATTTTCAAGGTTATAATTTCTGGTGTTGTGAATATTATGAGTTGTGTTACTATTAATTCTTTATATTTGATTAATTTTTCATTAATTCCCTTCGGACATGGGACAGTCCAAGTTTCTTCTTGTAGAATTTGGTTATTTGTTCTCGATTATTATTTCATAATGTATCGTTACTTTATTAATCTGTGTTAGTGATAGATGTAAGTATTATCATTAGAATTTTGTCTTTTTTACAATCGTATCTGTTGATTTCGAATATTACGATTCAATAAATTATTCTTGGGTTTTTTAAATCATCACGTTCAGTTTTTTTATACAAAGCCAATCTTGTTATTTTTTAAATCAACAACCTTCTTCTTAATTTTTTCCCTAGCAACCTATATTAATTTCCGCTTCCACATGTTTTGACTATATAGTGTTTCTTTCATATATTTTTTTGTCTATTCTTTGTCAATTTGCTGTCCTATCGGAATGTAATTTTACCGATAGCTGGTTTATTATTTTATACACATCTTCTATTGGTTTTTTGATAAAATTCCGTTTTTTCCTTTTTTATTATATTTAATCCACCTTCGATATTATTTTTTACCAATCGATATTATGGCATTATGGTATTATTATAATTTGTATAAATTTTATTAAATATTATTATTAACTTAATGTTTTTTTCTTCTTTCTAGCTCTTCATAGTGCATTTATTAATTATTATTAATTGATGCATCTAACCTTTAAGTTATAAGTGTTTATTTAGTATTTTTTGGCTGTTAGGCCTTTTATTGTAAACTGATCTACCTGTGGTTATGTCTGTTAGGCATCTATAGTCCCTTTTATATAAATTCGTACATACAATCAAAACTTAATTATTAACATTTGTATAAACAATTATTTTTCTACATCTAATAACAATTTTATCTTGATCTCTTGATCACATACAACAAAATTCGAATTTATGAACATTGGTTAACTGCCTCACACTTCATTCTATGACAGTCATTGAATAACACTATTTGTTTCATTATTTTTCATGAACTCAACACATATTTGATATAACATCACATAAACTTTATCATAACATTTTTGTCATAATATAATACTTTTTTAACACAAAATTCTTATCTGTTATTACCATAAATTAAGTCATTGTTCCATTTTTCTGTTTTGTTTTTCATTAAACATATATCATTAGCTATTATTTATCTTACAGGTTCGTTTATTCTATTCATCACTACCTTGCATTCTTATTTAATTTTGTCTATGACTATAATTGTCATAATTGGGTCTCTGTTCTATTATGGGAATAAGTATCAATTTATTTATCAATCTGTGAATCTTCTTTTATGTAACATAAATGCTATCGTTTTTGTTGCGTTACATATGCTTCCCCTCCTAAAAAAGTTTAGTTTACCTGAATGAAGTTTAGGTCAAATAAACTTGCCTTTTTCACATGCCTTTTCTTAATTTCATTGTTAATGGTTGACGATGGTCTTCTCAATGTAACTTCATTAGACTAGTACTAGTACCTTTTTTATTTAATAACATTTCATCATTTTATTTAACATTCTTGATCATTTTTATTTCTGTACACATTATTTGTTGGTAATTGGCTACACTATTCACTGATACATTAGTTTTACATCTCTCCTATTTATAATTACTATAATTACTGCATTTTTCAATTATTCTTCTGTCAACTCGCTTCTTTCTGTTTTCTTCGTCCTATTCCTTTGGAAACGGAATTTATTTTTGCAACTATTCTAATATTCCTTAAATATTTAATTTCCCTAACAATCCCTAACACATGCGTTGGTACAGTTCAGAGAGGCACTGTTTGGCTTCATACTCTGCTGCCCACACTACATCTTAATATAGTACTGCTGGAATTCATCTACAGTCAGCTATAAAATATAATAATAATCTCCTAATAATCTCTTTAATCATTTAATAATAAATATTTGGGACAAGATTTTTTCTTTGTTGCATTTATATTTTTTCATTACTATTCTTCATATTTCGCAGTTCCATTTTAATTCCTTAAACATTCGTTAATATTGACTTCGACAGTTATCAATTGTAATCATTTTTGTTTTCATTTTTGTTGAGATTGTAATGTTAAGTATCTTCTTCGTTTGTTTTTTCCTCTGATCTCAATATTTTTTAATCAGTTGTTGTGTGTTGATCATTATAATTGTATTTCTTACTAATTATATTCCTTATACTTAATTATTCTTCTTCTTATCGTATTTCAATATTTTGGCTAATTATTATTTAATGAATTATGTTCATAAATACCCTTTCCTTCTTGTCTTCTTTAACATTATATTAGTTACATTCAATCGTTTACTGAGATTGTTCCATCATGTGGCAATGTAGTATGTATTTTAGGTCATATGATTTTTTTTTTCTTCTTCTTTATTTTGGATAAGTAGGTTTGAGGTAATAACTTTTATCTTGGGGTTCATTCTTCATTATTCACACTATTTCTTTATAAACATTTAATAATAATTCTCATTTTATTCTGTAATCTTGGGGTTTGTTATTCGTTATTCATATTATTTCTTTATACACATAATAATAATTATCGTTTTCTTCTAAAATCTTGGGGTTTGTTATTCGTTATTCACATTATTTCTTTATACACATAATAATAATTATCGTTTTCTTCTGTAATCTTTAATAAGTTGTTCTTATTGTATTTTAGAATTTAGTGGTAGTATTCAACTCAAATTATTTTTAAATTCCAAGTATTTTTCTTCAAGATTGGTAATAAGTTGTTCTTATTATTTTTTTTTTTTTAGAATTTATTCATTTATATAAATTCTTTTTCTTTTTGTTAATCCAGAAGTTGTTCAAATATAAGGTAGTAAGTTGTCCTTACTTCATTTTAGAATTTATTCATTATATTTCTTTTGGATTTAGTAATTTTTTTTTCTTACTAAATTCGTTTTATATATAATAGTTATTTCAAATAATTTTTGTAAGTTGGTCTTACTGTCTTTTAGAATTTTGCTGATATATATATGATTTCGTTATTGCTATTACTGTTTACATGTTTCTGATCCTCTTCTAACAAATCTTCCCTGATATTCTTTAAATAGTGGTTATTAATTATGGTTATTTTATGATTACACTTAATTTTATTTATTAATCGTTGTTCCCCAAGATTACGGTTCAGTGACGGGTATTCATTAATTTTCACTGCCTCTATTAGTTTAAATGAGGGCTTACTCCCTCTTCTCTATTTTCATTCTGATTATTGTGTTGGTTTTGTACTGGTTCCGTGCGATCCTCCGTATTATGTTCTGCTATCCTATAATTTCCATCATGTGGGTAGTTGTCTTCATGCCGAGATTGGTCATAATGGTTGTCATATCGGTGACTCCTTGGGTAGTATCGTCGCTGACTACCTTGAGGTCTGGAGTAAATATAATTGACGTTATGTCTATAATTATTGGGTCGTCTGTCCCCATCTCCTCTATTATTGCGACTATCACGATAATTGTAATTGTTATTGCCGCGATAATTATAGTTTCTGGAATTATTATTCGTGTTTTCATTTTGTGTTCTATTAGTATTAACGTTATGCGGAGGTCGATTGCGATCGTTATTATGAGAATTGGCTGGTGGCGCGTTATTATCATACTTCTGATATTTATGATTTAGCATTCTATTTCTTTGGTATTGGTTCTCGTGCTCATAATTCTCCAAGAATTTGGCCATGGCTGGAATCGTTTTGATTTGACTACACATACGCGCATTTTTTATCCCTTCCTCGTAATGATAGGATAGTTGTATTACCAAACATTCTTCGGGAATTCGGGGCTCTAAGTTCCGCGCCATACATACTTTTCCTAAAAAGTATGAAGTAGGGGACTGGCCCACATTTGTTTCGTATCGACCGTTACTCAAATTATTCCTAATCATGTTCTGGGTCGATTCCGACCAATACTTCTCCTTAAATGGTTTTTTGAACTCAGTCATGTCCAGTATATCCGGGCGCACCGCTGTCCACCAATTATCATAAGTATCTTTAAACGTTTCATCAATCATGCTTCGTATAATACTCCAGCGACTCTCTCTATTTCTTATGATCACTTCTTCCAATCTCTTTAAAAATTCCATAGGATTGCGCTTATAATTATGAAAATTAATCGATTCTCTGTTCTCATGGTTATTTGTATGACTATTTTGGCATGTCCTATCCCGCCATGAATCTACTTACTCCTGTAATTGTAATTCACGCCTACTAATCTCTTCTATTTTATTTTTATTGGTATTGATTTGACCTTCCATACTATTTAAATTGCCATAGACCCTTTCGAGTCGTTCGCCCATGTCTGTCTGTATTTGCTTAATACCTTCCTTATTCTCTTCCCGTACCTGATGTACTTCGTTTTTAATTTGCTCACATTTTTCGACAGTTTCCTGTTGGATTTCTTCGACCAATGTTTTATTCTCAATTTTTGTGTCATTAATTTTATTCTGTAATTCCTCACGAACCTGTACTATTGTTTCGTTAGTTTTTTCTAACCCTTCATTTGTTTTGGCTATTTCTAATTTCCTTTCCTCATTATTTTGGTCCACCTTCTGGTTAATTGTCACATGAAGATTTTCAATTTTTTCATTAATTTGTCTTAAATTTTCTTCCTGTATTTGTAAAATGTCTTCCTTCATTTGTCTTAAACCCTCATCATTCCTATCTAATCTTTCGTTCATTTGTTTTGCGGTTTCTTTATTTTCCTCATTTGTTTTCCTAAACTGTTCTCTTAAAGTTTCCTTATTTTCCTTAATTTCCTCATTTATTTTCCTCAAATTCTCCTTAGTGAGTCTGCTATCTTCCTTAATACTACTCATGAACTCCATTAATTTTTCCCAATTTAGTCCTTCTCTAGCTCCCGCTTTATCTATTTGGTCCCCTTGGGCATCTTCTTTCACTGGTTCCCTTTCCTTGTCCGTAATTATTTCAGTTTCCGTTAATTCGTCTGTCTGTTGTTCCATTTCACTGTCTGTTATTAGTTCTATTTCCTGTTCTTGTTCATCTATCTCCTTCTCCGTTTCTCCTGCCCTAATCCTTGATCTACCTCTGGTATGCATGTTTACTCTCCCACAGTTGCCTGCTCTGGTTAAGTAATATTAATATGGTTACAGTTACTTAACTTAAGCCCTACACAAGTTGAGCGCCAATTTGTTACTAAACGGGTACGTGCGTTCGTTCGAGCCCCGCGATGGAAGCCAATTTGTTACTAAACGGGTTTCCTCTCCTT
The DNA here is from genome assembly GCA_034769895.1 of Magicicada septendecula. Lineage (NCBI taxonomy): Eukaryota > Metazoa > Arthropoda > Insecta > Hemiptera > Cicadidae > Magicicada > Magicicada septendecula. Next base: position 420,039,252 of record CM068372.1, on the reverse strand, counting down.
AAAACCCCTCTGTTGTATTTGTCAATTTGTGTTGTTTAATTTAATTGTACAAATTCTCGGAAATATTTGGCGTTGTGGAATATATGGATGTACTTAATTAATGTTAACTTATTTCTTTAATAATTATCAGTGTTAGTGTGCCTAGAACTTAAATAACTTAAGATTTATTCTACAATTTCATCCAACCCTATTATGCCTTGAAGAGAGTTCTGTCTAATTTTATATTTTTACGCTCCCTCTTTGGTGTCAAATAATTCCGCTATAAGCGCTGTAGTATCGGCTCAACGAAACTTATAGGTTATTCGATGTTTATATTAACCATTTATTCTCTACTTATTCAGTTACTTTTGTTCCAGTTCACTAAACCATACTCCAAATAACAAGGTGTGACAAATATATAAAGGTTCTTTATTTGTGTATTCAATTCACATTAACTAAGATATATTCTAATTAATATATGTTGGGACTATAGATTCAGGTATCGATTGTTGATTATTTAATCCTTTGTTTATATTTGGTTATATATTATATTTGATTTGTATTTTATTTATTTCAGGGTGTGAAGGTTCTTGTAACTGTGGGGAAGACTAAAAATACATAATAAGAATGCAAGATTTACAAAAATTATGTGTTGTGTATTTAGTATGATTAATATAATATAACTTTACCAGTCTCTAACGAAACAAATCACGTAGGCGGTTGATCGCTGAATTCGTTGTTCTGGTCAATTATGAAGTACAGTTTTCTTTCTTCAGTTTAATAAAAGTAATTCTTGTCCTGTCCACTTCGGAATACAGCTTCTGACTTGTTTTACAGCACGATTGATGTTTCTTCTGCACCGTCAGGATCCAAATAGGTTCTTCCTTCGGTTGAAGCAATTAGTGTTGTTCCGTGTATTTTCAAGGTTATAATTTCTGGTGTTGTGAATATTATGAGTTGTGTTACTATTAATTCTTTATATTTGATTAATTTTTCATTAATTCCCTTCGGACATGGGACAGTCCAAGTTTCTTCTTGTAGAATTTGGTTATTTGTTCTCGATTATTATTTCATAATGTATCGTTACTTTATTAATCTGTGTTAGTGATAGATGTAAGTATTATCATTAGAATTTTGTCTTTTTTACAATCGTATCTGTTGATTTCGAATATTACGATTCAATAAATTATTCTTGGGTTTTTTAAATCATCACGTTCAGTTTTTTTATACAAAGCCAATCTTGTTATTTTTTAAATCAACAACCTTCTTCTTAATTTTTTCCCTAGCAACCTATATTAATTTCCGCTTCCACATGTTTTGACTATATAGTGTTTCTTTCATATATTTTTTTGTCTATTCTTTGTCAATTTGCTGTCCTATCGGAATGTAATTTTACCGATAGCTGGTTTATTATTTTATACACATCTTCTATTGGTTTTTTGATAAAATTCCGTTTTTTCCTTTTTTATTATATTTAATCCACCTTCGATATTATTTTTTACCAATCGATATTATGGCATTATGGTATTATTATAATTTGTATAAATTTTATTAAATATTATTATTAACTTAATGTTTTTTTCTTCTTTCTAGCTCTTCATAGTGCATTTATTAATTATTATTAATTGATGCATCTAACCTTTAAGTTATAAGTGTTTATTTAGTATTTTTTGGCTGTTAGGCCTTTTATTGTAAACTGATCTACCTGTGGTTATGTCTGTTAGGCATCTATAGTCCCTTTTATATAAATTCGTACATACAATCAAAACTTAATTATTAACATTTGTATAAACAATTATTTTTCTACATCTAATAACAATTTTATCTTGATCTCTTGATCACATACAACAAAATTCGAATTTATGAACATTGGTTAACTGCCTCACACTTCATTCTATGACAGTCATTGAATAACACTATTTGTTTCATTATTTTTCATGAACTCAACACATATTTGATATAACATCACATAAACTTTATCATAACATTTTTGTCATAATATAATACTTTTTTAACACAAAATTCTTATCTGTTATTACCATAAATTAAGTCATTGTTCCATTTTTCTGTTTTGTTTTTCATTAAACATATATCATTAGCTATTATTTATCTTACAGGTTCGTTTATTCTATTCATCACTACCTTGCATTCTTATTTAATTTTGTCTATGACTATAATTGTCATAATTGGGTCTCTGTTCTATTATGGGAATAAGTATCAATTTGTTTATCAATCTGTGAATCTTCTTTTATGTAACATAAATGCTATCGTTTTTGTTGCGTTACAATATATATATATACGAAAACTCGAAGAAGTACCTCGAGGAACTACGTTTGGATTTCGGAATGACATGGGCATACGAGAAGCATTATTTGATCTCAGCGTCTTAACTGAATGATGGCGCGAAGTTAACATACATCAGCATCTTCATTTCATTGACTACGAAAAAGTCTTCGATAAAAAACTTCATGCAATATTAATATCCTAAGATGTCACGAGACAGATATTTAAATGTGCTGTAGTTTATGACGACTTGCCTTTAATTCAAATATAGGCTTTCCTTTACAAACATCTGTTTTCAGCTTCATCAGATTTGCAAAAATTCAATTTGAAAATCTCCACAAAAAATAGTATTGAGGCAAACAACCAATACGAACAAAAACAAGAATAATGATCAAATTGTAGAACAGGTGAGCCATGACAATTATTTGGGAAATGATACCTACTATGATAAGAAATATGATATTGATGTTAGTTAAGTTCCAGAGGATCTGTGGGACAACCAATCCTACTTTAGAAACAAGATACGTCGAAATACAAAATTAAAGTTTTACAAAGTTGTGGCGGTCCCTGTATTGTCCTATGGGTGTGGATTGTGGACGAAACAAGAAAGTAAAATACAGGTCTCGGTAATGGCATTGTTTAGGAGAGTTAAAGTGTTCTAAACTTGATCGTATAAGGCCATAAGAGAAGAATTACAAGTTTTTAAGTTGAATGAAAGACTAAAACAACGGCGGAAAGAATACTTAGAAAGAATGTCTGATTCAAGACTAGCCAAACAAGTCTGGAAATATAAACCTGTAGGAGACAGGTATGTGGGTAGACGCAGGAAGAGATGGCTGGAGGATCTTAGAAGGCGAAACAGGCAGCACCTTGCCTATGCCGTGATGTGATGATGATGATTAACTTAAGGGAAAGGTACTGAAGAGCAGGACCGGCGACAAGAGGGGGCAAATGCCCAGGGGCCCGTGCCCGCAGGAGGCCCGGGCCCCAAAAAAAAAATTAAAAATAAAAATTTAAAGTTTAAATAAATTTAAATGCCAACAAGAATACAAACTTTTGTTGTTTAAAAAGTGAAAAAACAAATCAAGGTAGAGCGTGTGTCAGTGTGCAGTAGAGAAGTATGACGTTAGCGTTGTTGTTGCAAGGGTTGTGGCGCGGGTGATGGGGACGATAGATCGAGAAGCGCGGGCGCTGTGACTCACCTCCCCTCCCTTTGCCGCGAACATTCGCCACTCAGCGACAAGTTGTAACCTGAACGTCAAGAAACCCCATCCCCCACCTAAAGTTCATTGTTTACTCGTTAGTAGACCGTAAATAATCGTTTACTCTACAGTCACGGTTACAGATTAACAGTAGCAAGCTACACATTCTAGTGTTGTGTCATTGGTGTTGTACACATACATTACAGTATTGTATCAGTACTCAGAGATCATTTTCTCAATCTCAATGACGATGTTATTAAGCGTGCTTTGCTCAACATAACAAACAGGTAATTATTATGTCTTACTTAGCCTACTATTACTATTTACATACTTTATAATACAGTATCAAACACTCGAAAAAACCGACCACGAGTAATCGGCGTAATAGATTTTTCATTCAATAGGCACTTTTATAAAAAATAAATAAATAATGAAGTCAATACATAAGACCAACTTAGGAGAAACGTCATTACAACCTTTACAACTTTTGAACGCACTAAGGAAGATAAAGTTGGACAGCTTGTTCCCAAATACATCTATAGCAATCAGATTGTTCTGCTGCATCCCTGTATCTGTAAGTCACGGTGAGAGAAGTTTCAGTGTAATGAAAAGAATAAAAAGTGTCAATCGATCAACGATGAACCAAGACAGGATGAACGATCTCAGCATCTTGGCGATGGAACCTGATTTGGCAAAGAGCTTGAAATATGATGATATTATTGATGACTTTGCAAGAAAGAGGGCTAGAAGAGTTGTATTTTCATAAAGTAAAAACAGAAAAAGTACGTTTTATTATGACTTTATAAAATGTTCAAGTTCAAGTAAGTCCTAGTTTTGATTACTGTATAATGAAACTGTAAAATTTGTTAAACCGTCAAAAAGTTTTTATTTCGAAAATGTTTCCCCATCCCTTTCCACTGACATGTGTTTATTTAACATAAAAAATTTATAAGTACAATTTATAGTACATCAAAAGATGCACAGTGCATGACAGTGCACATTTCTTCTGCAGAAAAAGCTGATGATCAGGTAAGTCTTGGTTATAAAATAACCTGCAAGTTCGCAGTTCTGGTCTAAATTAAGTGAGGGAGTGGGTGGGGTGTACCGGGATTTAGGGGCCCGGACCCCTCAGTTGCCCAGGGGCCCGAGAATCCTGTCACCGGGCCTGCTGAAGAGCGTTCAATAAATATGATTGAAACCTTTTTTTGGATTCTGGGCTACTGCCTCCAAAGGGTTCTATACTAGTGTTCGTGTAGAAGGGAAACATGAGAAGCAACATCTGTAAGTGACTTAGCCAAGATTGTATCCTCTGGCTTGTTTTGTTTAACTTATACTCGGAAGAAGTATTTAGCAAGCTCTTTCAGGTATTGCAGCAGGTGTAATAGTCAACGGAAGACCTCTTGACAATGTTAGATATGCTGATGGCACAGTCATAAGTGCTACTGGCATTAACGATTTACAACTAATGATGGAAAGGATTCTTAGGAGCAATAATGTCTGTGGTCTTAATATGAACTTAGGAAATTTGTTATTACTAAAGCGTTGTCCAACGCCCTTAAACCGTTGACAACAATCGTCCCACACATAGAGCGAGTCAGACGTTATTTAGGAACAATTTTGAATCAAGACTAAAACAGTACTGTTGAAGTGGCACGAAATGGTAACCACTGCATTTACAAAAATGAAAACGCTGCTTACCGACATAAAACCTGAACCTAAGTTTGAGAATTCGTATGAAGCGTTGTTACACATTTTCAGAGTTAGTCGATGGTGTAGAGATTGAATCGCTTCAGAAAGACGATAGGCTATAAGTAGAATTGAGGCTTTTGAATTTTGTGTGCATCAAAGGCTTCTCAGAATATCGTTGAAGCCGAGAGTCCTGTGTAGTCAAGTTTAACAGACTGCTGACAAAGAAAGGAACTGGTTTTTTAGTATTCAGAAAAGATAGTTGATGTATTTTGGGCACGGTTTGCTAGGAACCAAATACGATACGAACTTCTACAAGTGTTACTTCACGATAAAATCGAAAGCAGGAGATCGTTTCAACAAAGAATTTCGTGGATGAGAAACTTGTGACCTGTTTCCATTGTTTATCAATAGACATGTTTCGATAGCGGCTGTATCGAAGGTCAGGATGAACTTGATGATTGTCAACCTAATCCGAGAGACGGTATCATAACATGAAGGAATCACCAGACTTATTTAATAAAAAGTTAACTTTAAATAAATTGAAAGTATTGAAGCCAAAATGTTGGCTAAACGTTCTGGGTAAACGACTTGATTTCCTTTTTAAGCTTTAATTTTTGTTATTTCAATTCAGTTTCATTTTGGTGTTTCACGAAATTTGGTGATGCTCCGTCATTTCTTTGGGCTTACGAACACGTTAATTTCGCCAATCGAGGACATTATGTACTACACATGTACGAGTAGGCTACACACAAAGGGATATGTAATCATCCATTACAACATCCATTAATCCACTGCTGCAATGTTTGGATGAACTGTGCAGATTCAGTACCTCAAAGGTTTGCTTCATAGCATTTCTGTAAATCATTGACCCGTTTTGTCTGCCGTAGCTGGGCGGACGGGCTCATACGCGACACCATTAACAATTTCGAAATGATGCGTCGGCATTGTGTTTTTTGGGACACAAACAAGAAGAAAATATTTGCCAACATTTGGCAGACAATCATGCAGAGAACACACACACACACACACACACACACACACACACACACACACACACACACACACACACACACACACACACACACACTCGCGCTTCGTGAACGTACATCCGAATTTGTTTATTTACCATCATGACCGAGAGAAAGATAAAAAGTCAACTATTTTATTGAAGGTCTCCATTTATGCGTTGTTTGTTGGGACAAATGTTTGCCAAATTCACTGTTTGTCATTGAAGTTATCTAGCTTTGACCCAAATGATGCTTTCGAAGGTTACGCCTTTCATTGTTACGTACCATCGGTAAAATTATTGCTAGCGTGTATAACTGAAAGTATTCGTATACTATTTAGTCAATTTTGTGGTAGAATTACGTGCAAAGTTGTTAACAATAATCAGGGAACGGGAACTATTATACACTGAGGTCATGAAAAAATGGAAATAATGACGACGATAATGATGATGATTTTGATGATGATGATGACATACGAATTCACAAACTATAATCTATTGAAGTAAACTGCACAGCATCAGGTCTTATAAACAAAAACCTGTTATTAATATATCAGAGATACAATTAAATGCAAAACGTAGGTATAGCAGATAGAGTTAAAAAATAAGTCATCCGCGCCGAATAGTGCGAATACGCGCTTCATGCCAGCAGTAGCACGGTGCTAAAATCTGTCATGTAGCCTTATAACATGAAATAATTAGTAGAGATAAACAGCCGACAAGGAGGTAACAAGAACAACAACAACAGCAACAATAAACATAAGAATTTTTCATTTCTACTTACATATTTATTACTAAGCCTAATTTATTTCTAATTCTAAACGTTTAAATTCTGATTTAAAATCTAAATTCATCCATTGGAATTGTGAAGTGTCAGTTGTCGTGAAAACATTAGCACTACACACTATACCTTTCGACGGACACTAAACCAACTGTAAGGGTTTGTAACTCTTCTGTTTAGATTGTCATTGTTGACGTTTCAAGTTTTAGGAAGCCATGAAGAGAGTTACGCTCATTAGCTTCAGCGGAGATTCGTGTTCAGCAACAAGACGTTTGACCGCCGTTGCAACGTGATCAATGTCACCACTAGGAGCCATCGTAAGGCAAAGGCAGACAATACTAAAAATGTATTCTTTTCATATATAAAGATCTGGCACTTTACCAAACCTAAGTACTGTGTCAAGGCCAGAGAAATTATAGTGTTTGTGTATTGATAGTTGAGATTTTTCTTCTCATAAGCTTATACATTTTAATATATTTTATGAACAATTCTTTCCTCTTCTCTTTTTGAAATGCTCTACCCATCTTAACATTGTGTCATACTAACGAGATACTTAACAGTTTTCGCATAAGAAATTATATCACAATTTTTAATGATTGGCAGATTATTCCTTACATTTTTATTAGCGACACTGATACGTTCTGTTTTCTGTTCAACTAATTTGTTTCAACTGATCCGGTTTGAAGGAAGTTGCATGGATACTTGCGGAGATTTAGGCAGGCAGGAAAGTTCAGCTAGGTTTTTGTACGTTTTATGCTTAGAGGAATAAATCCTCCTTTAAGGAATATAATTAATAATTTATTTCTGAGAAGAAGAAGTAAAATATGGAACAATCAAGCGCTTTAAATTTCAGCTACAAAATTTGTTCTGGGGTACCAGAATGAAGGCGATTTCTTCTTCTGCTGACGTTACTACACTGCGTGGATTTTGGCCTCCTACACTATAGACTATACACTACACTTCCTCCCCATAAGCCGTCCGAAGCATTGCGACAGTTTCTGCTGCTGATTTCCCTAACAGGAAACAGAACCTGATGTTAGCACGTTGGTATTTAATGTCTGCTATTGACAAATCGCCGAAAACGTGAAACAGCGCTTACAAAAAATAGTCACACTGACCGCGCTAATGTTTCCACAACAATGCCGCTAGGGCAACTGATACAAAATGGTGTCTAATGAAGGCACCTAGCGGGAGAAGTCGGAACTAGCGTTCTACCAACTGCCAGAGAAAAATTCTCGTTACTTTTGGGTCCCCTCTCGTACATAAAATATATCAGACAACATATATAAAACTTGCAAAATGTAAAGTTTTGACTGTAGACAAAAAATTATCAATTGTGACAGTAATTGGATTTTCACGTTAGGTATCAAATTTGTGTCGAAGCGTATATAATTTTTAAAACTGTTGACCTATGCCAAAATCAGTTAACATTGCCATTCAAAACCAATAGTACGAAACTTTTCAGATTTTTATTTTTAGAGATTGAAGATTCATTTTCGCCTGTAACGTAATCAACAGTAGGGCATTTTACGTTCTTTGTTGTTTTATTAATTTGGAAATTTACAGTCTACTCAGATATACAGTGTGACAAAGGATCAGAGACGTGTGCCATCCCTTGATGCTCCCTGTGGCCAGTCATCAGTTGGCTAGGCGTAGTCTCGTGATTACTTTAAGTGTTTGTAAAGCGGGCAAAAACATTAGTCGGAGCAGATCAAAGCGATGTCGAAGATCGTGGCTAAAGAACTCGTCATGTAGTAATTGTAAATCACCGAGACTTCCTGAGAGAGTGGGCATCAGTATAATTTCGTAAAATTAAATTCTGATAGAAAAACGCAAATCCATCGTATCACTGAAAAATTCGTGCTGCGTTTGTTGACTGACGATCGGAAGAGGTTCATTTTGAAATCCATCAGCAACTGCGTACCAATGGTAATGACAGCTTTGGAATGCAATGGATTTCTCTGTAAAGATTTTACGAAGTTTGCAGCAAACATTTATACAAACACGTTGTGTTAAAATCTTCATTCTCACCTCGTTATAAATCAGACGTCGGTGTTTGCACGTGCGAACTACAGAGTGTGTAGCTCAAAGAAATGCTTATAACGGAACAGAATAAGCGGCAATTTGTTGTCAAAAAATGTCGCATCTCGCTCAATGAGCAAGTTGACGTGATCTACAAATAGATCCGTCCTTTTTTAACATATCTCATATTAAATATATTTAAAAGAAGATATTTAAAAAAATCTTTTTTGTAGTTTTTAAATAAACGTACCGAAACCGAAACTTTATTGTCTTGAAAGTTAAAGAAGTAAATTGCTAAGACTTATCTGTATGTTAAGTATTTTATTGGAATCTCGTTTTTTTGATTAGCTTACGATGGCCTACTTAAAATCCTTTCATGTCACCCTGAAGAGGGGACACGCCTCACAGGTTGCGAACCGCAGGTGAAGACCAGAAGAGGGCGTTATGGATGCCAATTCGTTGGATAGGTAGCTCGATAACTCTTTACACAGAATGTTAACGACATGTTTTATGGCGCACTCGAACGTGATTTCTTCAACTGAACTGTCTTTCTTCTCACCGTTAGTTTCAATTGATAACGTAAAGTAGGGCCTACTTATCATGAGCCATTCTACAATAGACTACAGTGCCTACGTTAATTAAAAACGCGACAATAAATAAGTGACCATTGCGATTTCTCGCGTAACTCTATTCATCCATGGTTCATCGTGTAACCTAGGTGGTCCATTTTTCCTTAACGTCATTTAGCAATCACTTCTTCATATCAATAGACTTCTGAGGATTGTTTTGACCTTGTTTCTTATCGGCTTTAACTTTTTGTCTTACAGATTTTTTCGCTTTTGGAGCAACACGTCGGGATTAGTCACGCGTCCAAAAAGAATCGCAGCAAACTTTAAAACCGTAAGAGGGCAAATTTCTAACCACCGCGTTTTTGAAAGTGTCTGCGTTTCCAGCGCCGTCAGCAGTACTGAACGTGTGTCGTCGCCATCAACCGGAGTTATCGGTGTTGGCACTGTGACCTGTCCAGTGCCAAGGTCACCCGTGGCCTAGTCTGTCATCCGTTCAATTTAAATAAATAAATATGTTTTGTTCTTGTCTAAATAAATATGTGAATAAGTTTCATCGGCAACGACTTTCTAATAGTTAGGCTATAACCTAAGTTATAAGTTATAACCTCCATTCGTTAACAATACTTAATGTACTCTAAATTATTCAGAGGAAAAAATGTGTGACATACAATAATAGTAGTAGTATTAGTAGTAATAATAGTAGTAGTAGTAGTAGTAGTAGTAGTAGTAGTAGTAGTAGTAGTAGTAGTAGTAGTAGTAGTAGTAGTAGTAGTAGTAGTAGTAGTAGCAGCAGCAGTAGTAGTAGCAGTAGTAGTTAGTTGTAGTAGTGGTAGCAGTAGTAGTAGTAGTAGTAGTAGTAGTAGTAGTAGTAGTAGTAGTAGTAGTAACAGCAATAATAGCAGTCGCAGTAGTAGTAGTAGTAGTAGTAGTAGTAGTAGTAGTAGTAGTAGTAGTAGTAACAGCAATAATAGCAGTCGCAGTAGTAGTAGTAGTAGTAGTAGTAGTAGTAGTAGTAACAGCAATAATAGCAGTCGCAGTAGTAGTAGTAGTAGTAGTAGTAGTAGTAACAGCAATAATAGCAGTCGCAGTAGTAGTAGTAGTAGTAGTAGTAGGAGTAGTAGGAGTAATAGTAGTAATAGCAGTAGCAGTAGTAGTAGTACCGTAGTCGCAATAGTAGTAATAGTAGTAGTTATAGTAGTAGTAGTAGTAGTAGCAGTAGCAGTAGTAGTATGTAAATTTTGTTTTTGCGCGGACGAGCATCTTAGGTCTGATGAAGTTTTTGTTACTGCAAAGAAGCCACGAAAAGTTAATCTTATCTTTTAAACAGAAATGTAATGATTTATTTTCTAATAAATGTATTAAAGTGCGTCTTGTAGCCTATAAGTTGTTTCATTTTCTTTCCCAACGATAGAATTTCTGACGATAATATTTTTTAAGCAATGCCGGACATTTGTCATAATTCGCTGAAAACTATATTGCTGCAGCAAAAATTTCATTCGTGTTCGTATCTACCTTCAAAGAAAACTTCAATGTCTTAATCAAATACAAGACTGTAAATGGTTGACAATGTTTAGTTTTTTTTTAGGCTAGCTCAAAAGTTTTTAAGAATTTAAATAATTTATAAAATAATCAAATTACGGGATTTTAATACAAAAATAATAATTTCTGTGTCCGAAAATTAATTATTAATTATATAATTGAGCATTTATAAAATTGTATGGAAATAAACGTGAATTTCTTATTTGTCATGAGGGGTTCCAGCCTTCAAGCTAGTCTTATCCCCCCCTCCCACAGGAACGAAACCTAGTTACGCCGCTGGGAACTGAGGACTGAGCGAGCGTCGAGACCAGCGGTATCTCACTACCGAAGTATAGGCCTATTTCAGAGCGGAGTCTTCTACAACGGGAGGTCGTACTAATTTTCGTTCTGCGTATTCGGAAATTGTTTTCAAGTTCGATGATACATTCTAACCCTGGGTATGTCCCGAGTTCCTTGCCGCTTGTACGTAACATTTCTTTGCCAGTCATCTCCAACGAACAAACCGCCGATTCCGCCTATCGATTATACTTTGCGTCTTGGTTTTATACGTAGCGGCAAGTTATGCCCAACGTAGCAGTTACTGACAGTTCATGAACCACACAAAGAAATCGGGAATTCGAGAGCGTAACTAAGTTCTGTTTGAACTAAACATTAAATACGTATCATTTGAAATTCATATTACGATATATACATATATCACACATACAATGCAATTTGAAGTTCATAACAACCTTTCAAAAGTATTTTCCTAGCAACATAGATGATATAATGTGCATAAATAAAAATAAAACGCATGTTAAACCGAAAACGTGCGTTGTTTACGTTGGCGAAATGAGGACAGATGACGATCTGAAAAGGCGACCGACGCTAACAAGGCAAAAGGAGACACCATTTTTAAAAATGTATTTTTTTTTTACTTCATAGAAATTTCTGTTATTCAACGGAAACTCTGATGTATCTTACGTTAATAATAATTTAAACGATTCTAAGCAGTGTTTAATTATTATTAAAGCGTCTTCGTTTCCTAAGAATGTCGCAACTATTCATCGAGTTTAAATTCACGAAGTGCGGTAGAATAAAGCTTTATAAGTAGCATTAATTGTATGCACGGACGCTGTGCATAATAACCATGCATTGTTTATGTCGGCTGTCATCTGTAAACCCAACAACATGACAGCCCAGATTAAATAATAATGGTGCTGTAATTCAATATGGATTGCCGTGACCTTCGTCAATGCAAGAAGGACGAAAACGAAGGACGTTTCCGGATCACAGTAGTCGTCTTACTCTCAGTAGAACTAATAGTTCTCTTTAGGTTTCTGATACTGTCTACTTAAGTCTGCATATCGTTGTTAAAATTATTAACTACTGAGCAAAACAAATAAAATTCAAATTTGGTTCAATAATTTTAACTAAGACCGTATTTGCTCACGTCCTGAACAAATCACGAACCTCTTGTATAAATTTGGCAATTTAACTAATAATTTATTTCAACAAAAATCCCAAAGGTTGATGATGCCTCTCTCGGTTTGAAGACAAGACAATTTACACCCATCGTGGGAAACTTCAATTGCAGTCACTGTACTCATTTTTATTCTTTCTGCAATCAAGAAATACAATGTGAAAAATGCTCTACTTGTACACAAAACAGCAATAACACTCACAGCGTTCCCATGTTATTCCTGAAAAATGTACGATTTTGTCTCTCAACAGTTCCTGTCACTCCGTCCTTTGCGCATCGTTTATACAAGGTCCATAACGTAGTTCTAAGTGCGGACGAGTTCCGATCCAGTTTAAATTTTATCTTCCTGGCATCTTATAATTATGTCTTCTCTTTTAGTAATCTTTAGCGCGAGTGAACTCTTCTGGTTAAATTGCTTCTTTCCGTGCTGAGCTGCCGAACTAATTACTGGCAATAAAAGAGAAGAGCGTTTACGGTACCGAAGCAAGAAGTAAGGAACTAAGGAAAGTTGTAAGGACTAAAAATAAAAATTAATTTTTTCAGTCAACGTAAATAACAAGGACTGTCAATGAATATTGTAAAACTAAACATATATGTGTTGAACGAATAGCAAATGACTAGCAATAACAGGACAATCCAAAAGTATCAAGTTGTGATACACACAGACACATACACACACACATATACATATTGTACTGTAATTATTTGCAGATATTTTATTTCTATATGCCATACCATTTAACGTACTGTTATTTTATTATTTGTATGGTATTTCTATCTTGCTCATAAAAAGAAAACTCTATCTCCGGGTTAACAATTATTAAGATGATTTATATTATTTAATAATGTGTATGATTAATTCTTTTCTTTAATCCGTACCAAATAACGTTAGTGTATAAATTTTTTAATAAATAACAAGGTAAGAATATCTACCATATAAATGTAAATAGCTTGAATCTGAACTCTTCACAACTGCAACGGGTTCAATTGTAGTTGATGTTTATCATCTGAAAGGTAATGCTAGGCTTCGTGATCTGTTCCTTCTCTGGGATTTCTTATTAGATTAAATGTTGAATTATATTTTCTTCTATGATTACTAAATTGATACTTCTTCGGAATATCGAATTTTATTGTATTGACACTCAAACTATCTTCCAGTACAGGCTTCTTCTTTTAGTTCGGCGTTCTCTAAATGATATATACTCAGACTTCTTGAAATATTGTTGTTTATTAAGTTGTATACAAATTATGATTCTTTCAATGTTATAGATTTATACTCTCGTATATTTACTAAATTCAATATCAATGTTAACTCCCTTCCTTTAAAGGTTTCCTTTATTAAATACAAAATTAAACTCTTTTATAAAAATTAAACTCTTTTGATGTGTATCTTATTACATATTAAAATTACTTTTTGATGTGGCTCTTCTTAAATATAAAATTAGACTTTTGATGTGGCTCTTCTTAAATATAAAATTAGACTAACTAAATTTTCTTCCATTTGAATACAATTCAAATCTAACAATTTATAATTTGCCATTTAGATACCTAACTTCATTCGTCACATCTTTCCATCATATGATTCTTAAGAACATATATAATTTTATTAATTATTATTAATTATATTTATTTGCTTTTTTACATTATCCATATAATTAGTATATTTTAAATTACTATTCTATTAATCTTTCATTTTATTTGAATGTTTATTTCCAATTTAATATAATAATTGTCAACACGTATTTCTTAATGCTGTTCTATATAATATTGGAGTCTACCTCTATGTTGGTCGTGACTCACAAATCAGTTTTTCTGTCTACACTTCTAACACATGTTCATAATACTATTAATTTTATACCTTTTCTCTTTTAAAATTATTATTTGATTCTTATGTACTGCGGTGTATTTTAACAGCAGTACATAATACCTTCCCTTATTTCATAATCTCAGATATAATTTGATATGAGATTTTGAAATATCCCTTTCACTTCTGTGAATTGCCTGACGTTGCCTTCCTCATAGCTTTGCAATATTAATTTGACTTCAGCCTTCTGCTGGTCTAATTTATCAATAACCTCAGTCCTGATAGCATTTTGTTGCTCAGAAATAGCCTTTAATTGGTTAGAACTATCGGTAACCTCAGTCCTGATTTGGTCAAATTTAGCATTTTGCTGGTCCAATCTAGCATTTAACTGGTTAGAATTATCGGTAACCTCAATCCTGAAAGCATTTTCTTGCTCAGAAATAGCCTTTAATTGGTTAGAATTATCAGTCTTATGTTGGTCAAATTTAGCCATTATTGCATTCAATAAATCCAAATTTGATATTTGTCCAATTTCTTTAGGGGTCTGTTCCACTTCAGCTTCCTCCTCTTCAGCACTATAACTTCTTAATTCATATCTGTGTTCCGGTTTAGCCATATTACAATATTTAAATTATTTTAACTACAAGTAAATTTTTTATTCTAGTTAAATTTAACAAAATTATTTTATTGTAATTTAATTAATTCAGTTTGGCACTATTGCCTATTACTTAATTTATGTTATTTGGTTCTGGCTTAAAGAAAATCTTTGCTTTCACGTGTGGGCGCCATTAATTGTGATGATATTTATTTATAAGTATTGTAATTAAGATATGCCACACGTTGGTGACGTCATTATTTGTACTGTAATTATTTGCAGATATTTTATTTCTATATGCCATACATTGTGGATGCCATTTAATGACTGTTATTTTGTTATTTGTATGGTATTTCTATCTGCTCATAAAAAGAAAACTCTATCTCAGGGTTAACAATTATTAAGCTGATTTATATTATTTAATACTGTGTATGATTTATTCTTTTCTTTAATCCGTACCAAATAACGTTAGTGTATAAATTTTTTAATAAATAACAAGGTAAGAATATCTACCATATAAATGTAAATAGCTTGAATCTGAACTCTTCACAACTGCAACGGGTTCAATTATAGTTGATGTTTATCATCTTAAAGGTAATGCTAGGCTTCGTGATCTGTTCCTTCTCTGGGATGTCTTATTAGATTAAATGTTGAATTATATTTTCTTCTATGATTACTAAATTGATACTTCTTCGGAATATCGAATTTTATTGTATTGACACTCAAACTATCTTCCAGTACAGGCTTCTTCTTTCAGTTCGTCGTTCTCTAAATGATATACTCAGACTTCTTGAAATTTTGTTGTTTATTAAGTTGTATACAAATTATGATTCTTTCAATGTTATAGATTTATACTCTCGTATGTTTATTAAATTCAATATCAATGTTATCTCCCTTCCTTTAAAGGTTTCCTTTATTAAATACAAAATTAAACTCTTTTAATGTGTATCTTATTACATATAAAATTAGACTTTTGATGTGGCTCTTCTTAAATATAAAATTAGACTAACTAAATTTTCTTCCATTTGAATACAATTCAAATCTAACAATTTACAATATGCAATTTAGATACCTAACTTCATTCGTCACATCTTTCCATCATATGACTCTTAAGAACATATATAATTTTATTAATTATTATTAATTACATTTATTTGCTTTTTTACATTATCCATATAATTAGTATATTTTAAATTACTATTCTATTAATCTTTCATTTTATTTGAATGTTTATTTCCAATTTAATATAATAATTGTCAACACATATTTCTTAATGCTGTTCTATATAATATTGGAGTCTACCTCTATGTTGGTCGTGACTCACAAATCAGTTTTTCTGTCTACACTTCTAACACATGTTCATAATACTATTAATTTTATACCTTTTCTCTTTTAAAATTATTATTTGATTCTTATGTACTGCGGTGTATTTTAACAGCAGTACAATATATATATGTATCGGATTGTCATAAGTAGTGAAGGAAGAGATTAGATAAGAATATAAGACAAAACCAATGTTAAAAGGCAATCCTTAAGATGCTGAACTTAATATGGTGGAGTGAGAGTGTTTTAAAACGAAGCTAAATTAATATTTTATGAGGCATTGCTAAGGATTATATCGCTGCAGTCAGAAGCAAAATCAGCTACAGGAAGGGATGAGAAAAGTCACTACCCTTCAGATGGATGAATTACGGTCATTTATAAACAATAGAAGACAATGAAAGAGTCGTAGAATTGATGGGAGTTAAAACTAAAATATAGAACATGTAAAGACAACTACTTATTTCATACGTCCATGTCGGGCAGCAGACTACCTAAGCAAGGCTTAGATTAGAAAATCCTGAACAGTGAAAAAGAAAACGACCAGTAAACACTTGAGTTCCGAAATGCTGGCAAGGAACATTATTAAGGCACAAAGAGAGAATAATCATAAACTGAAGAGCAAAAAGGGTCGGTACATGGAATAAACCATGCGTAGGACATTTATCAGCTGAAATTCTTACCTTTTGTCTATGAACATTTTCTAAAACGTGAAAACTAGCCTCCGATATGATGAACATAACATATCTAGAAACTGTTCATCATTGTCAATATCATTCATTATATTAACAGCAAAAGCGAATCGTATCCTTTTGCGGTTATCACCTGCGCGTATCTTGTGTTACAATGTAAGTTTACAACCAGTAGAAACACCGGCGTTTCTTTGTAGCTTTACGGAGTGTAAATTACGTAACGGGCGAGCATATTTACCAACTAGTTTCTTAGGACTACGAATGAAACTGTTTCTGATGTTTTCAACCGATTCGTCTCTAACAGAACGCTGTCTGTCGTAGAGTCTTCCTGGCTCGTTAAAGTTCTTCCCAGCTATAAGTACTGTGTTTTATTAATTTATTAAAATAGATATGATTTTAGTAAGCGGTCCAGATCAAAAACTCAACTACACTCACGTTGCCAAGAGTCACAGAACGTAAAAAAGGTTAATGAGGGATTCCTTCATTTATTCCAAATCAGTTTTTGCACTTAATCCTGCACAAGTTCTTAACAGAACAATAAGTCTAGAATTAAGTTATGGAGTTATGACGAGTAACATGAACATGTGCTTCGGATATTGAGAAAGGTACATGAACTGATGATGATGATGATGATGATGGTGACGGTGACGGGTCATGGAGAAACCAGACGGATCACAGACTAAACGAAATTTTATTAGTGGAAAAATCTCTGCGTATTGCCTGAAACGGATATTATCTAGAATGTAGGTACAAGAGCAAAACTGTGAAGAGAATTGCACACACATACACGAAAGAATGAAATAAAAACAAAAAATTAGGTGGAAAGATTATTTTAAAGAAGATCTGGGGAAATGGAAGTAAAAAACTGGCAAAGAAGAGCAGGGTTGAAGAGTACCGACAAAAAGACAAAGACCCATTTGGAAAAGAGTACAAATAACTTAATTAATTATTTGAGGCATAAACAAAGAAGATTACGATTTTTATTTACTACTCCGTGGAGCTCAATTTTGTCGTGTTTACGATGATACATTCACGCACACACAAGTTGAAGGAATCGTTGAAGATTAATAGCGAAGGAGCAGTTACTAACTTCGACTAAGGTAACAAAGCTGCAGATATCTGATCAACGAAACGAAGATTTATAAATGATCAAAATAAATAAAATAAATTAATAAAATATTCATTTTACGAATACAAAACTGAAATGTTGAACTAATAAACAACATAAATACTTTAGGATGAATTTTTATGTTGAACTCAGAAAGCTGTAGTTCAAAAAGAAAAGAAACATACTGGATCTTAAGTAGAAAAAAAATGTATTATCCGATCTGAAAAAATGTTCTCTCTTGAAAACATAAATAATTAATCGTTCACAAACAAGTCTTGAAGCCTCTATTGACCTAGGGTATGCAGCTGTGGTTTGTGAAAAAGAATTCAGGTAAACATAGAATAAAAATTCATAAATAAATTTCATAAAAATTCAAGTTTTCTAGAATAAAGTTCTTAGGAACATTATTGACTTACGATGGTATTTCTGAAACGATCCTATGCTCAGCTACTCCATCACGTTTGGACAATACCAACCTAAAGGGCAGACTAAATAGGAGTAAACCATTTGAACTTGTATGGCGATTTTGTGAACAACATAAGAAGTTAGTATTTTATTTAAGGTCATAAGATTGACTGCAGGTGACATATCAGTCCGTTTTTGTTTAAGACTTTAGTTATAAATGGCAGTTTAGTCGATATAACGAGTGGAAACAATATTTAAAAATAAATGAAATAAAAAGAGAATAACCAAATGTAAAGCGAAAACAAAGGGTATACACCAGTCATAGGCAACCTTTGAATTTATTGGGGCGCATATGTAACTTAGGAGCAGTTCGGTAGGTGCACCCCTCCCCACCCCGTCAATGGAAAATAGAAAGGTACGGAGCTGGACGTTACAAACATTAACTGGCGTGGAAAATTACCAAATTTAGCGACGTGGAACACCGAAACAAACAAAGCTTTGCAGTATTTATCGTATAATTTCTGAACGTTTTTCGCATTAGGAGTAGGTCATTAACAATCTGTCATCATGCACACGCACGTTAAAACAACAGAACTTTAAACGAAAAAATTGGTCAAACAGGAACAATTTTTGATAAAAATAAATTAAAGAACTTATCTCAATAACACTATTTATTTTTTTGAAGGGCACAGAAATGTAAAACTTGAAAAAATCACATTTAAAGCATAAATGAAGCTATCAGTTTCTTTTCATGAAAAAACTAACTAATAGTAATTATTGTATTAGAAAAAAGCAAAATTTACAACGGCTTGTACTATTTTATTATATAGTAAAGCAGGTACAATGTGGGTGCGTTCCTTCGTTCAAATTGGTTTGAGAGCGCGTCGACGGGCGCAGGGTTGTCGACTGCTGGTCTATATAATAATTGGCCTGAATGGTTACTGTCCGTACTTCATCTATACGTACGATTCTTTGAAATTAGCTGCGCTTCTGGAACTACCGTATAAAAGGAAACGTTAATTATTGGAAAAATCAACATGTAAAGTTCCCGTTCTCGTTAGCGGGAACGAGAATCGTGGTTAATGTATTAACTACGAGGTTATGTTACGCAATATAAGGTATATCTTGCCCGAGGGAGAGTCCAAGGTTACCGATGAGCGTCGTGTCTTTCTATCCTGTTACACAATACAACTGATTCTCTTGTTAAGTAACGGTATCAACAGAGTAAAACAAATGGCTGGCATTATCGAAGAGACGAGGTGTCACTTATGTTGGTTTTGTATACACGGTGTACGTGTGTCTTGTATTTGTTTGACCTTTGTAATTTAAATGAGATGACGACGTCGGTGTTGCTTAAGGTGTTTGTTTGATGTTTTGTAAACCTTCTTACTACGTTGCTCAGAAAAAGATTTATGCCATAATGTGATTGTGTGCGGATTGACTTTGGTGTCTTCTCGTCGTTTCTGTAAAGTGATTGCCATCACGTCCTTGGTCGCTCGTATGAGTTCTAGAAATCCGTCATGGCCAGGCCTGAACTTTCATAAATGTTGTGTGCTACAGTGAATCTTAGATAATATTTGAAAATTGCACGGCCACAGTCACATTCTTCATTAATATTGTCTTACACGCTGTTGGACAGTAGGCTAGTCCTCTGTTGAACCTCCAAACATTCCGACTATTGCCGCGGTATTTACCCTAAGTGGTTATTGCACGGCCACAGTCACATTCTTCATTAATATTGTCTTACACGCTGTTGGACAGTAGGCTAGTCCTCTGTTGAACCTCCAAACATTCCGACTATTGCCGCGGTATTTACCCTAAGTGGTTATTGCACGGCCACAGTCACATTCTTCATTAATATTGTCTTACACGCTGTTGGACAGTAGGCTAGTCCTCTGTTGAACCTCCAAACATTCCGACTATTGCCGCGGTATTTACCCTAAGTGGTTATTGCACGGCCACAGTCACATTCTTCATTAATATTGTCTTACACCGCTGTTGGACAGTAGGCTAGTCCTCTGTTGAACCCTCCAAACATTCCGACTATTGCCGCGGTATTTACCCTAAGTGGTTATTGCACGGCCACAGTCACATTCTTCATTAATATTGTCTTACACCGCTGTTGGACAGTAGGCTAGTCCTCTGTTGAACCCTCCAAACATTCCGACTATTGCCGCGGTATTTACCCTAAGTGGTTATTGCACGGCCACAGTCACATTCTTCATTAATATTGTCTTACACGCTGTTGGACAGTAGGCTAGTCCTCTGTTGAACCTCCAAACATTCCGACTATTGCCGCGGTATTTACCCTAAGTGGTTATTGCACGGCCACAGTCACATTCTTCATTAATATTGTCTTACACGCTGTTGGACAGTAGGCTAGTCCTCTGTTGAACCTCCAAACATTCCGACTATTGCCGCGGTATTTACCCTAAGTGGTTATTGCACGGCCACAGTCACATTCTTCATTAATATTGTCTTACACCGCTGTTGGACAGTAGGCTAGTCCTCTGTTGAACCCTCCAAACATTCCGACTATTGCCGCGGTATTTACCCTAAGTGGTTATTGCACGGCCACAGTCACATTCTTCATTAATATTGTCTTACACCGCTGTTGGACAGTAGGCTAGTTCTCTGTTGAAACCTCCAAACATTCCGACTATTGCCGCGGTATTTACCCTAAGTGGTTATTCGGTCCAGGTCCTGCTCCTCTGCCAAAGGGCGTCCTGTGGTTTCTCAGCCCGTGTTTACTGTTACGACGGTCACAACGGATCGCCGTGTAGTACAGTGGAAACAGAATAACTAACACCAATGAAGTCGATAATTACAGACTTTAATTAGATTTTTCGTGTCAGCGGTCTTCATTACTGCAACTTTGTCGTATTTTGTTGCTGAACTAGTAGACGCTGAACGACGCCTTTCGTGTCACAGCCATTATCAACTGCAAACCGACAATCGAATGATCCCTTATATACACCCTAAGGCCTGTCGTGTCACAAACATTCAAGGATATTGTTCAAAATCGTGTACTTCACCTTGGTTACTTTCCTGTTGGTTCAGTTCTAGTTGGCCACACCTCAGGCCTTCGTCATTGTCATTGTCCATGCACTCCGATTAGCCACACCCGGCTCCGTCAGCTTCCTCTATACTCGTCTTCTTATATGATTCACGAACTGTGCAGTTGCATAGTGCTGCTTGTTTTTCGAGAAACGTGAAAGATAAAGAAACTTTGTTTCTTCGCGTGTTCCACTATAATTAGTAAAGGATAAGAATTAATTTTATCTTAATGGTTGTACGTTAACTCTTTGTTTTTAGCAAAACAACGGATGTTATGTTGTTACTACAAGTCTTCTCAAAGTAACGTTTAGTCCACAAAAATTTTGAAATGAAATATGGATTTATTTTACAGTAGCGCACCCATGGAAAATTTCACTATGGTAAGCACTGAAATTGCGCTTTATCCAAATACCACAAATCAGTAGTGTACTGTACTATATAAGAAAAAGTATAAGTTAGAAGAAAAATACAGATTTATCATTTTTGTTTTAAGAAATTACATTATAATGCAGTAAAAAAATTAAAGTTGTACTTACCCCACTGTTTTAATTGAAAATTACGTTATGATTCGGTTCAAGTTTGTCTGTTTGTTTTGTTTTTCAACTCCTTTTGTCTACAAACTCAGCAAAGTAAGATCATGTCAATCTTTATTGACGAATAGAAGCTGTTAAGTAAGAAAGTATTATCTTCGCTTAATACACGGTTAAGGAGGAAGGAAAGACGGTTAATTCGTAATCTGTACCTTGGACAGAAAGTGAGTGTGGAAATCGAAAAGGAGAGTTCAGAAGGAATTAAAATTGGAACAGGATAAGGCAAGGCTGCTGTATGTCATCAACTTTATTTAACATTTATCTTGATGACTTGATTAGGAAGCGCTTTGACAAAACAAGAAAGGTAAATGTCGGTGGAAGAATAATTGAAAGTATAAGGTTTGCTGATAACATGCCTGTTTTAGCAGAAAAGGAAGAGACAATGAATGAAATGATAAGAGATTTGTATTTAGTATGCGAGGAATATCGAATGAAAATTAATAAGGGAAAAACTAAGTGTATGGTGATTAGCAGAGGAGGAAAAGGGCAAACATAAAGATAGGGCAAGACAAAATACAACAGGTGGAGTTGTTTAAATATCTTGGAAGCTTGATAAGTGAAGATATGTCCTGCATTTGTGAAATTAGAGCAGGAATTGCTATAGAGAAAGAGGCATTTAATGGAAAAAAAGACTGCTGTGTGACAAAATCAATAAGAATTTAAGGAAAAGGTTGGCCAAATGTTATGTGTGGAGCGTTGCTTTATGTGGTGCAGAGACATGGACACTGAGGAAGAAGGATGAGAAAAGATTAGAAGCATTAGAGATGTGGGTTTGGCGAGCAATGTGAAAAGTAAGGTGGGTTGATAAAGGAAGGAAGGATGAAGCTTTAAGAGGAATAGGCGAAGAGAGAAGATCCTGAAGGTAATAGAAAATATAAAAAGGAGATGGTTAGGTCATTTTTTAAGAAGAGACTGCTTGCTTACAACTGCCATGGAAGGTGTCATAGAAGGAGAAAAAAGAAGAGGGCGTAGAAAAATGAAGTTAATAGATAGGATTAAAATCAGAGGGTCTTACGAAGAAACGAAAAGACTGGCATGCGATAAGACAGCTTGGAGAGCTTTTACCATTTGAAGACCTGCCTTAGGGCAGAACAGTAAAATAAACGGTCTTTTACAGCTAACGATGGATACTGCGTTGTTTAGCATTAGCTGAAGAAGAAGACTGGAGAAAATGCTTTAATTTCCATAGTAAACAACAAATTCGGGGTATTTTTAAATCTTCATATTTTTATGTCGATTAGATTTAACAGTAACACTCTTAATGCAAATTTTCTTCACACAAATACTGCTCATCAACAGCACAACTGTAGATTTCGCCAAAGTAACGAGAATGGCTTCTAATTATTCTGGTTTCGTAAACGTACTGTCGATATCGAGAAGAAAGTCAAACTTGTTGTCTATTCAAACCTATCATCCGGCTTTCGCGAAGACGGCCAAGTGTTTTTGCATCATTCTTTCCGTTTCCTCCGTATCTAGTGTCACCGTTAACTCCACCATTCCATTGAGCAGATCCCACGCGTGCGCAGGAATATCATAGGACTTATACTTCTTAGGTTAACAAGCAAGTGAACCTTTCGCGAAATTGGTGTACCGAATTACGATGCATTAACATGTGTTCACTTTTTATACAGTTGAAAAAGTTAAGCCGCACATGATAAATAGAAATTGAAGAGTTCACCGCTTTGGAGTGGTGCCTGCGCGACTTGCCATGCCCGATATACACCATCGCCGTTACATGTGGACATACAATTAGACAATGTCTGTTGTACTTGTGTTGTGTCAATCCACAAATTGGTTTGCAGTTGGCTTCCATTTCGATCGCTCCTGTGCTTTCCTCTACATCATGTCATACATCACAGGTTTAATTTCATCCACGATTTATTCAGCGGCGAAACTAAGATTTCATTCAGGGGGAGAGTTTGGAATTTCTTGTAAACAAAATTACGGAAATCAAAAGTAAAAGAACTTGTCTGCTATTTACTTTGTTGTATTAATAAAGTTAAGCGTAACATGAGGGTTACATTAATACGTATATGTGTAAAATTTAACGAAGTTTTGAAACAATAAAAATTTCATATTAGATTACAATATGCATAAAATAAACGACACCTGGGCACTGATACAAATTGTTTCTTATCTTCTGTACATGCTGATAGTGTTACCTGTTTTGTACGACTTTTTAAAGATTTACGAGTACCTTATAAATTACCAGACCAATTTGGTGGTCACGTCTGCAATCATAGCTGGTGTGTTGGGGGAGGTTTCGAATGTGTAGGGGAGATGGAGAACACTAACTTGAGGTGCACCGATTTGATGTATGGGGAGAGGAGATCACGGTATTCACTGAGATACTTGACAAGAATGAATCTGTCCTGGAACCGGGAGTGGGAAGTATTTCTTTAACTTATAATGTAAGTCCTCATACCATACTTTGTGAAAGGCTTGAGTTACATTGACGAACGCAGCTGAACAATATCTTTTTTCTTTAAGATATCTGTTTATTTTATCAATAATGCGGTGTATTTGCTGTTTGTAGCAAACTAAACCTCACTATCAACCCTTTTCATCAGGAATCAGATTGTGCCGTTAGTAAGCTGAGATTACCGTTTTGAGTCCACGTTGCCGCTGAGTACTCATAAGTATGAGTACTCTACAATTAGTACTCATAAACCGCAGCTTATCACATTCAATGAAGCCGACCCTTGTGCGTCGTCATTTTCTGCCATTATAGCAGTTGTTTAATGAAGCGCAGAAACATGGAAAAACGTAATTACACTGTGGGAGATAAAAAAATTAATTACCACTGATAATAGTTGCTTTTATGCCGACCGTTATCCCTTTGACCGAGGTTGTATTACAATGAAATTTTGGTACGGAAAACTAGGCGGCTGATCCACTAAAAATGTGGAAAATTTTGGATCTGACGATCGAACTTATTTTAGAGAATTATTCAGTAGTGGTTGACGTTAAGTCGCCGATCTAGCCGAACCCCCAGCTACTTCGTCTAATCGGTTCACTGGATGGGTTTCCCCTCCAAGGAGAGGAATTGAGACTTAGCATTAAGTACATCGCTTCGGACTTGTTCGTGTTGATCGCAGTGCGCCAGCCCGGAAGATTGTCAACTGGCGTCGAATCATAATGCCCACCAGAACTAATGGAATATCTCGTCGTCAGCGAAGGACAACGTGACTCTGGAATACACTGGTAGGTAGTTCGTGCACACGAGGTATAGAACGGAGCGAGGATAGCTCCTTGAGGGACACCTCCAGTGATGGAGTGAAGGTTTGATCGGTTAAATACGATCATATGAGATGCACGATGGACTGTAGTACTGGAATATAGGACACTTTATAAAGCAGGTCTTAGTGCCAGACTTTGTCGAAGGCTTTACTCACGTCCAAAGAGGACAGCGCCTCTGAACGGATTCCTATTCGTAGCGTCTGCTATCTGGGTAACTATCCTCAATAACTGAAGAGTAGTCGAGTGAATCTGTCGAAATCAAATTACTCTTCGCGGATGATATTATCCACCAGGGGCCGGATAAGGGCAAACCGAAGTCTATAGAATACCTTTGAGATTTCTGGCAAGAGCGTAACCTTTGAGGGAGAGAAACAGGGTATAGTGGCTTACCAGGGATCACAACCCCATACCATTTGTACATATCGCAATTCGCTGAAGATAAAGTTTCAATGACATTGAGGCAAGGCGGGTTAGAAAGCTTGAAAGAGTATAGCCTATGTATTTTTTTATATTGATTCATTTATTTACAATATCAAAAATTACAATAACTTTTATAACCTATTTTTATGGCTTAGGAACCAACTGTTAAGCTCCTTTTCAGGCGGTATGAGATTTCTTCAGTAAGGAGACCTCTTTTACGCTCTGTCAGTTCGAATAGCCATTTCCTTTTCAATCTTCTGGTGTGATGCTTTTGCACAAGTGGTTGGATGTTTCTGTCCTTGCATGATGTTTCTTATTTTGTTCGTGGATAAGCTAAGTGAAGGTTAGTATTCGGCTGAGTTATAGATGTAGCATCTGGGTAGTGATATACCATGGCACATCGGTTATTGCACGAAGGATTTTCGATTGTAAGTGTTGAATTATGGTAATGCTAGATTTGCTGGCGCAACCTTATATTTCTCCACCGTATTTCTGGAAAGTCTTAATTACGGCTTTGTATAGAAGGGCTTGTTTTTTAACAAGGATTTAGTTTTTCTACCAAATAAAGGAGGATATGAAACATACATGGCATACTGATAATGAAAACAGACGTAAAGGTGAAAAAACAAATTGAGAAATACTGAAGTCTTATAGTACAAAGGTAATTACTATAAGAAAGAGAAAACGATAAACAAGATTGGTTAAACATTAACCCAATGTTATTCAATAAAAACATCACCAATAATGATAATGTATTAAGAAAGCACATATTTACCCAGTGACACTGCTATGCCTATATTTCGTATGGATCAGAAATTACTTACGGGCAGCAACAAAAAAAAACTTGAAAATAACATGGCATACAGATAAAATAGTAAGACATGAAACGGTTCGAGCAGATCATAGTTGTGGTAAACATGTGCTACACTATCTATGCCGCTTTTCTGAACACAATATGATTGGACAAAACAACGCGTCAAAGCTACGCATGCGCAATGAGATCTTTTGACACAGCGCACCACGCAGCCGTTTCATGTCTAATTATTTTAGCTGTACGTACAAAATAATATATTTAATGACCTACCGCTTCTTAAAATATATATTTTTTCTTGTTGTAAACAACGGACTTGGGGCTACAATCTTTGAATCAATAGAGTTCACTGTTCTATCAATCATCTCTAACATTATTAGTCTTTGAATTACTAACATTTTTAACATTTGACATTTGAATTAGTCAATCGTCTCTAACATTTTTAGTCTTTTGCATAGCTGCTAGTTTCTATAAACTAAATATTCGAAACTGAAACGGAATATGCATAACTAGTTACAATAACCATAACTCCGTCATTTTTTCTCTGTACAGTCCTTGCACTCAGGATGTAATTAAAACTGCATTTGAAGTTGCACTGATCAATTTACTGTCCTCTCAATAGTAGCAGCACCCGTAAACAAACTGCACCAGTCGCCACGGATGGGCCTACTTATTCAGAGAACTTATTTCTCTCTAAAAAAATTGACTGCCTAAAAATCAGATCACAGTGAGTCAGTAGATTCAGATAAAAATCAAACACGGAAGACATTGTCAATGTCAGACATTGTCCAATCGCGTATACGATTGGTTCCAGACAATAATCCGGGCAGCATTGTCCACCCAGACGTACCGTCATTCCTAAACGCCATGTTATAAAATTTCATACAAGAGCAACAAGTTTTTAAAAATAAAGAAAGAGTAAGAATTTTTTATCGCAAACATTTTAATATCAACAGAAAAGAACTGAGATTATTAAGCAGAATTTTGAATGCAATAATATATGATATTTTCTATTTGTTCCCCCGTCACTGAATCACTACTTTTCCCAGTTTCTACTAGTTAATGACAATTAACCCAACAATATTGATTCTCTGAAAATGATATAATCTGCAGAGTCAGTCGTGGCGGTAGAATTTATTATTGAAACAATTAAAAGTCCTTTTAATGATAACGAGGATACTGGAGTGACAAGTAAACTTTTACATTTCTTGGAACGTTAATTTATGTAAACCTATAGGTTTCAAACGGAAACATTTAAACGATTCCTTGTGGAGACATTATTTCTACGAACCCGAGGCAATCAGGAAGGGAGATAAAACATATTCTCATAGTCTGGGGATTCTCAAAACTACGTTAGTAACATTTAAACATCAGCTTGAGTTTAATGGTTATAAACTACAATTACGTCTTACAATTTACAGTTATAGATATTCCGAAGTATCGCCAATTCGTGATTTCCTTCGTGTATGTATAACAGTGGCATAAGCAGAAATTTCCTTTAAAACTCAGATTTGTTAAGATCGTCAAGTAGGCTAGGACATATTAGATAATTTAGAAATTTTTCCATTACAAAACAATATTAGAGTAATTTTTTCTGTGGCCTTGCAAGCAGTGGAAAATACGTAGGCCTAACTAGCGTAAGTATTGAAGTTAATTGACGTACTTTAACAAAAGGTGGCCAGCAGGCAGAGATATATGATAATATTCGTTCAATATTACGACATGTGAATTGCGATTCCTCTGTCGGCACCATAAAGTTCATGGGAATTATTCTAACAAGCTGTGAATGGCACAACATTGTACCGTATTTTTTTGTTTACTAAAACCAATTTTTAATTAGATTCGTCAACATCTACTTGCGGCGCACACAATTTACCCAGCCGACTGTAGTGTTATGGTTGATTTCTATAATATTCTTGCATGCAAAACTTAATTGTTGTCGATTCTTTCGACCAATAACGAATGAAAACATTGTTTTATCATGTACTAATTTAGAACCGTTAACAAGTTTTAATATACTTATATTTACAACAATTTTCTTGTACAGCGTTGCTTGTTTACAGTGAACCAATTTCATATCGTGGTCGTCTGCATATTACATGTAATTTTGTTATTTGTAAAAAAAAATTTCGCTTAAAAACGGTTTTCTGTATTTTGCTCGTTTTTCATTGACAAATTTGTCTGATACAACTCTACTTTTCAGGTATACACCTGTTAACAAGGGGTAGTGCAGCAAGTATTTCGTAACTCATGTTTACTGTTAACAAGGGGTAGTGCAGCAAGTATTTTGTAATGCATGTTTACTGTTAACAAGGGGTAGTGCAGCAAGTATTTCGTAACTCATGTTTACTGTTAACAAGGGGTAGTGCAGCAAGTATTGCGTAATGCATGTTTACTGTTAACAAGGGGTAGTGCAGCAAGTATTTCGTAACTCATGTTTACTGTTAACAAGGGGTAGTGCAGCAAGTATTGCGTAATGCATGTTTACTGTTAACAAGGGGTAGTGCAGCAAGTATTGCGTAACTCATGTTTACTGTTAACAAGGGGTAGTACAGCAAGTATTGCGTAATGCATGTTTACTGTTAACAAGGGGTAGTGCAGCAAGTATTGCGTAATGCATGTTTACTGTTAA
The DNA here is from genome assembly GCA_034769895.1 of Magicicada septendecula. Lineage (NCBI taxonomy): Eukaryota > Metazoa > Arthropoda > Insecta > Hemiptera > Cicadidae > Magicicada > Magicicada septendecula. The sequence continues at coordinate 420,010,046 of CM068372.1, read as the reverse complement.
CAAGGGGTAGTGCAGCAAGTATTGCGTAATGCATGTTTACTGTTAACAAGGGGTAGTGCAGCAAGTATTGCGTAACTCATGTTTACTTACATTTGAACACGATACAACAAGATAATTTGTCTGCTCCTTCTTCTTCCTCTGGGTTGGCTCCTCTCAACAATCCTACACCACTCCTCTTTGTTTTCAGCAGCACTCCTCCATCTTCTAATTCCCGTGGTCATCAGGTCTTCCTCCTCACAGTATGTCTACTGTTTTCTTGGGCTTCCACTGGACTTAGCCTGTACGGTTTCCACTGTGCGATTTTTGTTCCTCCCCATTTTATAAGCAATTTGCAGCCGTCTAATTTTCTGCGACTTTACACGATGTCTGCATTACTTATAATGCGTACAGCTCAAATTGCTTAAAATTAACTCCATACGCTCAGCAAACTGCACACAGCTCAAAATCCAAATTTGCTGAATGTTTTATTCGCGGTGTGGTTTTATATGGCAGTGAAACGTGGACCATCAAAAAGATAGACAAAACGTGCCTTTTGAGAGTTTCAAAATGTGGTTGTAATGAAAAATGATTAAGATGGAATATTGACTCATACACTAAGAAACGATGAAGTATTGACGGCAATAGAAAAGTAAAGGAAACTGCTGAAAGAAATAAGAAAGAGAAAAACATCGTGGTTGGGGGATAAACATCGTGATTGGATAGGAACCAACTATCTGCAGCTAAAGATCATATAGGGAAAGGTGAAAGGAAAGAGAGGATGGGGAAGAAGAAAGGTTGGACTGCTTGATGATATCAGAATGGAAGGAGCCATAGTCAGATGAAGACAAATGCACAGGACCGAAAGAAATGGAGAAATTCCTGTTCAATCCTGTTTACTGAAGATTGGTGCGGATTCCCCATGTGCCATCTTGCTTCCACATTGGCCAAACGTTTCCTCAATATCCTTTACTCAAAATGATAGTGATTCAAAGCTTCTTCTTTCGGGTGGTCCACTTCTCGCAGACTGAAGTCCCTACAACCTTATTAGACTTTTCTATATCCGCCATTTGGAATTATGACTTATGATGTTTGAACATATTATAAGTACGTTTTTTCTCTCTTGCTTAGATTTCATCTCTATCCTAGTTCTTTTCACTGGTTAGAGATCTACTTGTTCTACGACAGTGTCTACTTGTTCAAAACTCTAATCTCCTTTGTCAAGAGTATTTCTTTTTAATTGTTTATTGTTAACGATATAATTAGATTTGGAAAGATTATCAACGATTTCGCCTTTCTAAAATCAACAAAAGTTTAAGTTCAAATAATTGTACTTTTGTACTTTGATATCAAATGCTAGTTTTTCTCACGTTCAAGTTCAACCAATATTACAAAATATTTTATTTTAATTCATTCTGTTAATACTGCTGCTTGTGTTGTTTAATTATCTATGTTTAGTTTTATTTTACACAATGCTACTTTAAATGAAAATGTGTGCTGAATTTTGTTAGTGTATCTCCTTTTAATTTAATATATGATAGTACCTAGCAAAGTATCATAAATACTAAAATAACATTATTAAAATATTTCGAAAGAGGGCGGCAAATTCAGGCTACGCCCAGGGTACAAAATTTAATTTGCACATGTCTGCTTTGAAACAGCCCGACAGTTTGGTACAGGTTTCCTGTTAAAAACGCTGGCTACGTACGCACCTAGCGATATTGCTGTCAATTGTTATTGTAACTGCTCAGTTGTTATCATATAATAAGCTGCTTACAATGTAACCTGATAGGAACGCTTAACGAGTAACAAACTGTTCAGTGTCGATATCGAACGCACGGCCAGACGCCGATGGCTGTGGTATTCTCGTTAAGTCGCCTTTCGCCGTTGCATAACTGTCGTCAGGTCCACAATTAATATTACAAAAAATGTGTTGTGCATTGAATCCGCGAAACACATTAGCGTCTGTCTGTGTGCCTTTTATTGTTCGCATTATGTATAGTATAATTTATTCGAGATTCGATACGGATTTTTGTTTGAACAAAGGATCACCAAGGCCGTAGGTTTCTAAATAAACCAACTTGACCTCAAACGGTACTGTCCTGAATGGATCCATCTCTTATTTACGTCACTTGTATCTGTACACATATATTTGTCTCTTGACAAAGGCGATGAAAAAAGACAATTTGTTTCTAAAAGCTCTAAGTTATACAAAGAACTCAAACAGCGGCGTGGATTGTGATGGATTCATTTTAAGGTATGAGTTCAAAATTAAGATCTGAAAAACTACTATCAACACAGCTGAACTGGCCAAGCGCTATGGCTATAGAATTGTACAGTTTTGTTAATAACGTTTTATCAATTTAGTACCTGTCATACAGACAAAAGAGACTTCCAGTAATATGAAACTATTGTTACAATTGATGAGCTATCACCTTCAAACGATTCAATTCGTTAGATATATGACAGATACAACACATAACATCTAAACATATGCCTGCAGCTCACAGTATGGAATGCACCCCTCTTCACCTTCATTGATATGATTAATACTTGTCATTCTTCATTTCCCCAATTTCTCATTCCCTCTTTTCTCTTTTCCCTATTTTTCCATCACTATCACGTTCCTTGCCACATCCTCCAACTGGTATTTTTCATTCTCCTCCAGATACACGAATCCAGGAATCCAGACAATTTTTCCCAATTTTCTCCCTGCATCCAACTGTACATGTTACCGTACATGCGCCATACGGTGCATGGTCCAGACATGGCTCGCCAATAATCTTTTTCTTAATAAAACATTCAGTCCGCTAGTATATACGTTTTTCTCCTTGCTAAAAATATTTATATCACACACACACACACACACACACACACACACACACACACACACACACACACACACACACACACACACACACACACACACACACACACACACACATCTATTTTACTTTGAAACGTCAGAAAAATTCGTTAGTAATTGTTTCCTTACAGTCTTCAATGTTTAAAACTTCGCTATACCTGTCCCAAACCTGGGATGGTCTCGCCACTCAAGAGGCGAGGAAGGAAGAGGGATCGAGGAGTAACACCTTGTTAAAAAATCTGGGTTCAGGTGGTCTGGCTGATAGTACCATGTACAACGGCAGAAAGCGGAAAAGAGAGGCTTCGGTACGGTGGATCCGATGGAAGTGACACTCCTGCCTTTAGGGTATGTAAGAGCTGCTGCCTTGCAGCTAGGGGTTGGCTCTCCAAAGGTTAAGGGAATAAAACCCGCATAAATATAACCTGGTCTTCCATGTTGGGGGCTTTGCGTCGGGTTAACATTCTGTCCAAGTAAAGGAAAACTAGTTATGAGCCTTGGAAGCGAGGAAGATTGGTATTGAAGGCCAGGGCTCACGTTGGGTTGTAGTACCGAAGAAGAAGAAGTCTTTTAAAATAAATCAAGTCGCTTATTTAAAAGAGAAAAGCAAATGATAAAACCAAAGTTGAAATAGATTCTGCTTATGGTTATATCAAACATTGATTTCATTTTTAATGGAAGTCCAAACGATGAGACTATTCCACAAATTCACCAGACCGTATTTAATGAACATAGAGTAGAAGTTAGTGAAATACCTAAGCAATACGTAGATGCGTTGCTTAGAAATATACGTAGAAGCAATACGTAGAAATATCTAGCAAACACAGTGGTCTAGTAAAATTGTTTGTTGAAAATACCCTGCAGTCCTCAATATTTAACGATTGTAACAAACTTTCTTCTAACAAATACAGATAATTTAAAAAAGAAAGTCTCATAGCGAATTTTTGCATTTCCACATCAAAATGTTTAATATTCCACAATTGTGCAAAAAAATCAAAACTTAAACTAGACTTCCAGAAACATATTAAATAAACAGAAACGTTCTTGCAGGAAGAGTTGCCACAATTGCAAATAAGAACCCAAAAAACAACACAAGAGTAATTTTCCAAATTTATACCTAAGAAGTGTGAAATGTATTTGAAAAGGATGTGACAAGCTATGAATCTGAATTTTAGAAATTCCTCTCAAGATTTTTTTAAACAAAATATTTATTGGAAAAAAAGGTTTGTTCGATTTCCTTAAAATTGTTGGCTATAAGATGTTTTAAACAAACAAATAATTTTCTGGACTATCGTGTGACGGCATGTTCAACATATTACGACCTTTGCAGGTGAAGAGTCTGCCTGTAAGACGGATATTCCGTAAGTACCTTACAGAAGGTTAGGATAGGGTCGCCCTCGGGAAGACGTTTTTAAAAACGCTCTCAGGTCCGTCAGACAAGTATTCAGGTGCCCTATTAACAACCGAAATAAGATGGAATAGATGCTGACCCACTCTTCTCGTGTATGTTTCAGCCTTATGTTCACTACTTTAGCAAAAGGTAAAATAATAACAGGAGAAGTACGATGCAACATTATTGGATAATTCTAATGTATAAATCAAGAGCAAATTTTTTTTATCGGGATAATGCTCACCGTTTCTAAATTACAGTGGCCGCTGTTACTTACACGTATTTAAATTTCAAATACTTCAACCGTTTACACCACACTTTCCACATTTAGTTCCATGCTGTTTTTGTTCCAATCCTAAAAACCTGATCGTCTAAACAGAAACATACATTGAATTCTGGATTATTAAAAAACTTGAAATCCATGTCAAAGTTAATGACGTTTACCTTAAAAAATAAACGAATTTTGTACGAAAAGTTTTATTTTCTTATTTAGGCGAGGTATTTAATGTAGAAGGGTCGTATTTTATATTTATTTTTTCGCGCTCGCGCGCTTGTGGACAAACACGCACTGTCATACATACTTCTATGAAAACATTACCTAATCTTATTACAATTGGGTCAGTAATTCCATATTAAAAGTAAAACAACAGCGTTTAAAGATGCAAACAAATTGTTACGAGAAGCCTATCAAACAACCCAGAACATTCTCCACTCATCCCCCCGTCCAGTGTGGCAGCTGTTGCTCCAGTCAAGCCCGCTATCAACTAGGCTCTAGTCTATTCAGGAACACTTGAGATACGCATTAACCCAGCATGCAGTAAGGAGGGAAAGCTATACTGGACCTCTGCGCAACCTATATAAAGCCATAGCAGCCAGCTTGTGAGTTCAGTGGTTGAGCGATTTTTCCTTAGTGCGGATCGAGTAGTGTTTGTGTAAAGTGTTATTGTGGAATTTTTTATAGTTGGCATTATTATTGCGTGTGAACAAGTTTAACTTGGATTATTGGATAATTAAAGCTGGTTATTAGTGATTTCATAGGTGTCTTATACTTTGTTTTCCACTGTACCATACGACGATCACGAAGACCGTCGTAACTATGTATATATATTGTAACGTAACGACTCTTTGAGGCGTACCTTCCGAGATGTTTTTGTATGTGACTTATTGAGTGTTAGTCTTATTTAATTAGGCCCCACTGTTGTAAGCGCCATTCTGTAACGTACCGCCTTTTAGTGTGTGTGTGACGTCCGTCTTTTTTACAGTCTCGGATCGGTCAGAACACCTCTTAGCAATCGCCACTTATGAATTATAAAGACTGAGGTTTAAATAAAGTTGGTGGTAATGTTACCCAAACAAAGCAGAAATCGAGTGTGTGTGATTTGGGTCAAGTAGGGAAGTTGTTTAGCCTTCTTTTGAAGAGAGAGCAAGTACCGTTTGTTTACCCTCGGATTAGACGATTTCTAAATTTTTTTCAAATATTTGCCGTGAACCGAATCAGCTGATTTTGACATTAGTCTCCAAATATAGGTTAACCAAACGACACTGTTGCTGAATACGACCTGGTGGATCGTCCTCTTCTTATTTTTTCTGAAATCTACTACAACTACCCACTACAATAAAGGAAACACATTTTATTATTCAATATCATTTCTCAATAATATTTATTTATAATATTATTGGTTTTTCTCTTCCGCCAAAATACAAATATTACAATCGATATTTTCATTAACTAGTAGATGATATCGACTTCATTGAGTAAACATGGAATTGTCATAAAATCTGGTTTTGACCGATTTTACAATTTTATCTTTTATTTAAACATCAATCAACTTATAATTCTTTTATTTATTTCCCCAGGGTTAAGGGTAAGTTCTTTTTGTTATGAGATGGTCAGAAATGGATAATTATACTACACTTTACAAAATAGAAAAACTTCGAAAATTTGTTTATTCTCTTAGTACGTAGTTCCGGATTTGTCCGTAAGAGAGCAGATTGTTTTTTATTAAAACATGTGATTACACTTTGAAAGTTTTTGTACTGAACGACAATTTGATTTGAGTTTTCTTTGTTAAATATTAAAAGAACTGTTTATATTACCTCTCTTCTCGAAGTTCTTACTTGTGTGAAGCTGTTTCTCAGGTGGTGTTCTTAGTTGTTTGGTAATTTCATGACCGTCTGTCAGATACTATCTCGTCAAAAAAACTCGAAACGCGGCTAGGCTAGGCCTGATCTTCCAAATGGTTTTTCACTTTTATTATGGAGTATAGCAAGTTACCTTTGATAATTAAGGTAGTGGTACATACTGTTTATACTGTTATTTAAATTTTGTAACAATTTTGTGCTGTTCAAAAGATTTTTAAAGGATTTTTTAATACAATTTTTATCTCATCATTTTGTCAACCGGACGGTTTTCAATCTCAAATTCGATTAAACAATACTTGTTATTTCGTTACTCTTAGTAACCCATAATTTTTATATCCTTTTTTATTGGTGCTGCTATTTACTTTTTAGTATATAGGCGGTTTGTAATTATTATAAATTTATTTTTGATTTACAGAAAAATAATTCTTTTTAATTTTGATTTCTTTCCCAATTTGATTTAGATAATAGTTTTCTGTTTATTTTCTTACAACTTTAGATATAAGTCTTTAATATTATTATTAACTTTAAATGAATTTATATATTAATTATTAATCTCTTATAGTATTCTTACACTGCACTATTTTCTTCTGTCATTTCCCTCATACAGTATTATTTTATTTTTTATTATCATCTGATATTTAAATCTTTTATTTTTTTAAAAACCCTGGGTTATCTTATATAATAACATAATTATTTTATTAAACATAAAATTAACATAGGTACTAAATTTTGTTGCCTACACAATATAAATCCTACAATAACTAAACAAAATACATAATTAGTTGGTAGCATCACAGTCTACTATTATAGTCTATAATTCTCACATCTACAGCACAATTCTGTAAGAAGTTCCCTTCACCTTCACTTATTACCTCATTGGGTACACTATAACTCACTTGTCACTGTATATCACTTCAATATTGTATATAATGTTTAGTGATACAACTTAATCTTTAGCTAGTTATAGTTTACCCATTTCTGACCTTTATGGTAGTACAAGAGTTATCAGTTATTGGGACTGGGTTATGTACCGTTACAATATACTAGCTGTCGTTTTAAGGAACAGTACGAGGAAACTACGAGGCAGGTCGAGATATCGTGGATGTAACAGAACTAACCTAAACTTGATGTTATTACGCAAAGCGTGTTAGTAAAATGCAAGACAATTGTTAAATATTTAACTTGAATGGAATGGAGACCGAGTGTCTCCTAGTACCTAGGGGGTGATCTTACAAGAATCACCACCGACTAACTCCAAACAGTACAAATTGACACGAATAGAAATATTTACGGGAAGCGTGCGGACACAAAAGGCTGGAAGACGGTGCTAAAGGTGAACAAACATAAAAATAATGATGCCCGTGGTACGGCTATCATAGTGTACCAGTCATCATGGCATGTGTTTGAGTAATGTCTTTCACTTAACCGGACGACAAAAAATTCCTTAGTGTCTTATGTCTGTTAGTACAAATCTGTTTTTCTTCTCAAAAACCACTCGCGATAAAGAGCATACGTATTCGTTTTAATGGTTTTAATGACAACGTCTACGGAACTGTAGTTAAATGATAGGCCTACGTTTGTTTGTTTGGTTACGGTTGATTTTCCCAACAGAATTGTTTGGACTTTTTTCTTTTTTTTCTTTGAGAAGTGAGCGAACAAAATGGTGCATGCGTAAAATTTACATCTATTAGTTCATTACTGAAGAAAATATTAGAGCGAAGAAGATTAAAGCTGTATATTATATTTATGTGGAGCTTTAGTATTGTTGCTAAAATGTCAAACATTTAATTTAATTTGATACTGTTGTTCGTAAATTTTTGTCTCCCATTTAATATAGGAAATTTGATTTATAAAAAAAAATCGGTATGGAGAACCATGACTACATGTTGTAAGATTTATATTTAAAATCATTTACTTGAATTCGGTTTAATAACTTCTAAAAAATATCCCCCACCTTGCAAATCTAGTTTTGTGTTTGGCAAATTGATATGAAATATTTCCATAGAAACTACTTCTTTGTAGCCGATAACGTAGTACACATATAAATAAATATATCTCCTCTCCCTTCAACTATCATTTTCGTTTATATAAAATTACCCACTCCCCTTCAACTATCCTTTTCATTTATAGATATTTCGTCTACCTTTCTACAGTGGATTATTATGACCTTCTTTTCAGGATACTTTATTTATCAAAATTAAGTACTCTACTCTCGTTAAAACGTAAAACGTTGCAGGTAAACTACCCTTCCCCCTTAACCGATCTTCACCAAAATCAATAGGCAGTCCTCTACAACTCAGGCACATATGCAAAAAAAAAATTATTTGATTCTGTTTCAATTTGCGGCAGTTATCGTTCGCCAAAGGAACACACAGATTCACATACAAACACACACACACAGGCACTTTTCGGAAAATGACTTTTCTTCATGTTTTGAGGGTAGTACACGATTTTTTCGCGATCAACATACTTCCATTTCCTTACGGAACATGGAAGTAAAACATAGTCCGTAATTGGAATGTGTTTTTCTTTAAATAATTATGAAACTTCTGTCTCTGCAAAATCAAGAAAGGTTACATTAAAATATTCGTACAGTATGTACGACAATACAATAGTTATATTCTTTCTCTCGGTAAGCTTGCATAGCGCATTGCTCGAAAGAAAATTTTTTAATATCAAATTCCGCAAGAACAATAATAGTTTGTAATAATTAGTAAGAAGTCAAAACAGTGCGGACTCAACGGATATGAGTTAATGTTAATAAGTCAACGTCAGTCGTTTGGTGAGTAGCGTCGAGTTCCAACACGAGAGGTTTCAGGCAAAGGTGTTACATGCCTTAACCAGTACTTCGCGGTTTCTCCAAACAAATAAATAACCTTCAAATGTCTCATTAAATCACTGACTTACCTTTTGGTCATTAACATTGGTGGCTCATTCTATGGATTTCTATTCAATTACTGAATGGATAAACTTCAAGATGGATAAACTCCGACGTTAAATTCATGACGTCTGAATCGAAAGCATTTGTACTGAAGGTGCAACAGACCGCGAGACTTTTCACCTTGAGATGGAAACAACAAAACTAAAGATTGTAAATTGTTTTTCATCGAAAATTAAAATTTCATCAAGTGGCACACGTGTCCAATGTCAGGTCAATGTCAAACGTCTCAGTGATGAGAGCACAGGAAATACTCCAGCCCGTAGGACCGTATATACAATTACATGAACTGCAATCGCGAACAATTAAATAAACACACATACGAACGCACGCGCTCTAACAATAGGAGGAAATTGTTGTCCGTCCTAATTCTTGTTTTCTTGGTCGTGAAAATTACACTGTGAAACAACGGTATGGAATTACTTTGTCACCAACACATATTTAGGTTAATATCTAGATGGCTACGACTGCACATATAGCGTACATCACTAGATAGCGAATCAGTTAACGACACCGTTCAGGGTTTTTCTTATTAACATTACGGTCTTCAGTATTTTATTTTTAAAGCAAGACACTCGCAAAAAGAAAAAACTCGAATAATTGCAGCTGAACTGAGATTTAAAAAAAAAAAAAAAAATAGGAGGGGAGATAATGTCATAAACGAACTGCTAAGAAATATGTTCATTTTGTGCTTACCAGCGGCTACGAAATGTAGTACGTTATATGTTCTTCCTTTTCACTACACACGTGTTAGGCCTACCATAACAGTGTGGAACAATGAGGAATAACAGTGTGGTAACAAACAGAATTAACACTGTTGCACACCACTATTGAAAAATTATTCCGATTAGCGCTTTCAAGCTTCTTAGCTCATCGTCAGATCGGATATGATTTCCGGTCTGATGATGAGCTGTGAATAGCTTGAAAGCGCTAATCGGAATAATTTTTCTATAGTGGTATGCAACAGTGTTAATTCTGTTTGTGATTATAACCACTAACACAACTTTGTTAATTAAAAGTGTGGTAATAACATTACGGTCAGGTCTAGTGTCAAACAGGCTATGAGAACCGGTCGTCATAGCAGCGCAACAAAAACAGTCACCTCCAAACGTTGTTTCGTTGAAAACACCTTCTGAGTTTTTGATTGTTACGGATAATGGTGATATAGAATCAACAATGTCAAATAATCTGGGAGCTGCAATATAATAATATAATAAATTTATATTTGCTACCGTTTACTGTTAAATAGACTGCCGGAGAGGACTCGCCCAGAGAAATGTACGAAATAAACTGTACAACGGTTCAAGAAAAGAGAGAGACCAAACAAAATGTGTCAAGAGGAAGCAAAGCAAGGAGCCGAGGAGAGAATTATCCAGCGGAAGGAGATAAACAGGTTTTCAAAAAACAAGATAAACTTAATTGATTTTCATAGAAATATACAAGATGCTACAAAGCTTTTTAGTATAGTCAGAAAATAGAGAATGGCATATTGCAGGACGAAGGCCTTTCGTATTTCCCGTTTAATTATAATAGGCTATATTAAAAATTTAATAACGCTATGATACTATGAAATAAGCTACTCGGGAAGTGTGTGTGATGGATATTTATTTTAATAATAATAATTATTATTATCATTATTATTATTTTATTATTGTTTATGGAAGCGGCGTTTAACTGACAGTACGCTGTTTACAGAGAACACCATGGACAGGTAGTTTCTTCTAGCTCCCCCCAAAACCTTGTATTCTTTATACAGTATATTCGTACAGTATTAACCAATACAGTATTTATCGTTTGTTATTCTATACAATATTCACTATTTGTTTTTTGTACAATAATTACAATTTTTTTTCATTTTCAACGATTGTTTCTTAATCGCAATTTCAGGAGTAAGCAATGTTTTTAAGGCGTTGTCTTTGCTTCCTATCATATTCATGTTTTTAAAAGCTTTGAAAATGAATTGATCTGTTTTCACAGCAGAGTTTCTTATCATTTTGTTTATGAAGGCTGAGTGATATTCTGTCAAATGTGTGGCCGTAATACTCAAAGTCTTACAGGAAGGTGTTAACGAGTGAGTAAATATTTGGATACGCTTTCGAAAGGAAATTATTTATTCTTTGATTACAACCTTTGAATGTGTTGGTTTCCAAAAGAGTTCCACACTTTTCTTAGCATATGTTTATTGTCTAGCCATTGGTCGATGGTGTAATTAAAGAAAACTTGGTTTCGGGCGTATTTCCCTGAATACACAACTAGACTTCGTCGATCATATGTAGTGGAATATGTACTAACGCAAGACGCATGCGGTATGGAGCCGAACTACTATGTTGCGAAATAGGCCGAATACTCCTTCTTCCCGTGCAAATGTGACTGCTTAAAAAAATCATATAATTTTTTAAAAATTATATGTCCTGAGGGTTGGCCAAGAGACGATAAATCTTTGCATGGCTAAAATGACAGGGTCTACCAACCACTCGATTAAGCAAGTGGCATTGGAAGAAGAAAAAGTCAACAGGTCTGGTCAAGAGGAACTCTCCCTATTGCAAGCGGAAATGGAGGAAGAACTAGCAGAGGAAATAACAAATAAGTGTAATGACAAAAGAAGTGATTGGAAAGCAAACTATGGGTGTCGACACAAGACTCTTGCTTGTTCCTGATTTAATGGGAGAACCCGGGGAAAACGTTACTGAAGATGAAGTTACGCAAGAGGTTGTTGACGAGAACCAATCAGACTTGAACCAGCTAATGGCGTATAGGTCATCAGTACATGACGCAACGGGAGTGATTCCAGCAAAACTAGTGGTTGAGCGGAAGACTCATATTCCTGGAAATTTGATGTTCGGGTCACACGAGACTGAATTCGAAGAGCCGGAGAATTGGACCAGGTATGTAGATCGTGAAGCCGAGTATTACTTCAGAGGTGGGTTGCCAATAGGCAGTGTTACGTAATGCGGATAAAGTACAACATTACAGAGCATGCTACGTGTTTCTCGGCTATTCCAGCGGAGCTCGGCTGTAATGTGTGCGTGTGCGTACATATTGCTGCTACTTTGAGTGCGTGTAAAACATCCGTGGCCGAATCAATAGTATTGTTCTAACCCTTTTAGAACAAGAATCTGAAAGTAATATAGCATATAATTATCATAATCTAATTTGTAATTATTTATTATTATTAATATTAATTATTATTTAATACAATTAAATTAATGATTAAATATAAAACAATTTACTTTAATTTGATTTATAAACTTTTATCGTACACACCTGAGATTACCAAATCGATTATATTCGAAAATATCTAAAACGTCTGATTCCAGAACTGTCTTGCTTATATTATCTTTTTTGTCAAGTTTCACGCTTAAGAAGTATTTATAAAATAAATTGTTCAACTCTATCCCTTAAAGACATGTGTATTAGCTATTCGTATTTTGAAAGAAATTATAAATTTCTGTCTGAATTTTTCTATTGATAGGTTCTTTATTAAATATCAATGGAAGTCCTGACATAAATTAAAAATTCACCTAAGGATATTACCCTTGACAACCATTACACATACTGAGAATACAACAAACTCTCCGTTAATCAAAAAATCCTCTTATGATGTATGAAAATTGGCTATTTTAGTAGTGTGGCGCTCTCTGGTGTGTGTGTGTGTGTGTGTGTGTGTGTGTGTGTGTTAGTAAGGTTAAATACTGTAAAGTCATTGTTGCTTCTACTGCATTAAAAAAATAAGCATCTCCATTTCCGACGTACTCGAAATTAGAAGTACAGTATTCATTAAATAAAGTGGTGTGTTTAATAAAGTGTTGTATTATTTATAACAACTACAGTCTATTTCTCTTCGTTTAGAGCTCGAGTCACCTTGTGAGGTATAAACTTTCTTTCTATCGGGTTTCTACAATTTTATGGTCCTCCGGGCCGGATGAAATTACGCCGGATTTTTTCATTGTGTCGAACTGGACATAAGCATTATCGTCGATTGAAATCGCTAAGTGGCATTCAAGTGTTATTATTCAATATGAAGTGTTTCGGTTTCGGTTAGAAACAGTGAATAAATCTCATACCGTATTTATATTCATTTAAACTATCAATCAAAATGGTGGAGAAAAGAGAAATTATTAAACTCATACGTCAAAGAGGTTGCTATGAAGAATAAAAGTACGATATGAAGAATAAAAAAAAATTGTTCAAGAATTTTCTGAAAACGATGGTGACTACCGTCTGTGAAAGTTAAAGCTGACAAAGTAAACGATGTTTGGCTGAAATATGATATAATACAAACAACACTTGCAACTATATCTCATGAATAGGATCGTGATCAAGATCGTGCTGAAGTGAAAGATACAGTCGACTTGTTAAAAGCAATAATCCAATGCAACTTAGATCAATTAATTAGTATGAGTCATTCCACAATTAATTCACCATGTCATAATAACAATCAAGATTGTAGACGCATGCAAACTAGGTATCATCATAATTCGTTCACACTCCCACAAATAAATTTACCCAAATTCAACGGTCGGTATGAGAATTGTCTATCTTTTAGTAAATTATTCAAGAATATTGCACGTTGTAATCAGGCATTATCACCAGATCAAAAATTCCATTACATAATCTGATCTGTCGCTGGTCCTGCGGAACAACTAATTAAAAATATTTCAATTACTGCTGAACACTATAAGTTTCGTGGGAATTAGTAGAAAATATGTACCAAAACAAATGGTTAATAGCATCAAAATAGGCACAGGATAAAGGGATGGATAACGTTTAAAGGGACTCAGCTACAGGTCTATCCAATTTCCTTACAAATTAACAATTAATCTAAATGCGCTAAAGGCTTCAAATTTAGATGTTAATCATTACGAACTTATCTTAACGAAATAAGTTACATAAAAATTAGATAGTGATACAATTCGCTCTTGGGAATCAACACAAGACAATGTGTCGTTTTCAATAATGGATGATTTCATAAAATTCTTAGATAAGAGTAGACAGTTATTGGAAATTCCAACTGTATTGAAAGTTCTAAATCTACAAACATCGACCTGAAATACTTTAATGTTTCAAAGCTTGGTAGTCTTAAATTTAAACAAAACAAATATGAAAAACCATCCAGTTACGCCATTCTGCATGCCAGCACTAATGATAAAAAACATATATTTTGTAAGAGTACTCATTATTTATACAAATGTAATGAATTTCAAAAAAATTAGCATAGTGAAAGAAAACTCTTTGTCAACAAAAATAAACTGTGCTTCAGTTGCTTGCTGCAAGACCACTCAGTTCAGCAGCTCACTAACACACATCGCTGTAGATATTGTAAAGGTCATTCTTTAATTCATAAAAATAGAGGCATTTAGGATAAACTCGCAGAGCCCAAACCTTCTGTGAGCACATCATGCCATAACAACTATCATCTTCACTTTCAGGCATTAGGTCATAGACCTGTTGCACCCTCCAGCCGTGATAGAACTCACGCCCCACCCCAGCCAGAGAGATATTAGCCAACCTTTAACCAACGCCCGGGGGCAAGCCGTGCGGTAGGGGGAGGGGAAGAGTGTTGTTTATGTGTGTAGTATATTGTGTGCCCTTGTTACTTATCTGGCCCGGGTATGTCAGAGAAGACGTACGTATTATTTGTCCGCGTACGTGCGGGTAGACGAGCAAATCGAGCCGTGACCTTGACTCGATCTCACCACATCGGCAGCACAGCAACGCTCTGATTGTGAGTCACAGACGCTACCACTGTGCCGGCTCGCCTACGCCATAACAACTAAAATACACAATTTTTCTACTATCCACTGCGATTACAGTTCAAGACTTTCAAGGTATCATACAACCTTGCATCTTGATGCTGGATCTCAGGCTAACTTCATAATAGAACGATTTCCTCAACGCCTAAAACTCAAACTCATTCGTAACGTAGGCCTACTTCCAATTTGTAGTATTAATAATATATCTTCTACAGTTAAAAACAGCGTAAGCATAAATATTAATTCAAATTATAAAAACTATATTCAACTACCATTAGTTGCTTCATTCTACTATCAGTCAAGAGCAATCTGCTTACTCTCGCATTGATATTAATAACTGGAATATTCTCCAAAATCAGGAATTCTTAAGACTTTCGCGGCATTGTTGGGAAGATTTCAACAATATTCCCCAAAATATTTAATATGCAGATGAACATTTCAACGTACCTGGTAATATAGATTTACTCATTGGCTTTGAAATTTATCCACCTTTATTGAAACAAGGTCAGATCTACAATGGTGAATTTATCCAATCATTCATGAAACCAAACTAGGCTGGTCGTCTGCCATCAACCAATCTTACGATTCAAATCGGGAAGTTGCAACATCTTTAGCCGCATCAAGTATTGAGAATTTATTGTTAAGGTTTTGGGTAGTAGAAGAAATCAGTTCTACAACACGACGCAATGAAAGTGAAGACCGCGGGACACATTTCAACGAAAATTCTTATAGAAACGACCATGGACGATTTGTCGTTCGCCTTCCTAGGAAAAAGGGTCATCTGATGTTTATTTTTTCCGAAAACATGTATGTTAGGCCACTATATTCGGAGATAATTCTTCAAATAAACGAATGAATAATTTTTCAATCGAGTATTTATTGGTCTGTGGCCGTTCTGTCTCTGTCGGTTCTGCAGCATTACAAAGCTCTGCGGAGTCATTCACTCTTACTATTCTAACATCTAGCACAGCATTATGCATCCACCTTTTTCTTGACCTTCATCTTGCTAAGTGTCACTGTGATCTACTGAAACCGTTATAGAATAGAATAGAATAGACTACAATTATTTTACTGACTTTTAATTTTTTTAAATCGATTTTGTCAAATTTACATTTCGTGGTAAACATACTTAATTTTAAAACAATAGTAAAAAAATTCAATTAGAAAATAAAAACGTCTTTCTTGTAAACGCTTTGCGATCCTAAAACGTCTTTGTATTCCATACTTTGTCAGTCTCTTTGTATTTCTAAGACTTTAAATAAATAAATAAAGTTCAGAAATTTGCCCTTTATTGTTGCAGTGTATGGTGAGCCTCGGCTTCCGTCTGACAGGCTTCTGATCCTACACACGTGTCTTTGTATTTCGCGATTCACTAGTGTCCTTTGAATGTTCTGCAGCCCTCGTTCCACGCGCATGCTTTAATCAGTTTATTTGGTTTGCCATACAGTGTACTGATTTCTTGTAATCACCTCAAGTTCTCGATGTTTTCTTGATTTCCGGTCACTGTCCCCTCTTATTGGTTCAACATCAGACACAGATCTCCCCTCGATCCGAGCCACAGATCACATTACACCAGCACCACGTTACATGCAAGGCGGGCAGTGCTTTCGTTTGTTTAAGTGTAGATGTCGCGTTTTTACTGATTGAGATCCGCCTGTCTCCCGTTCGGACTACTCTGTTTTGTCACAGAAGTACGCAGTCGGCGTTGAGTTTATTCGACCTTGGGCACAATGAAAGTCATACAAACTAAACCACCTCGTGCATATACTCCTCAACAGACTATATTTATTTTAAATCTTCTAAGCAGCCTGGTGTCATCTTCATGAGACCAGGCTTCTGTAGATTTAATCTATGGGTTCATAGATTTAACGATAACTGATCTTATTTCTTACGACGCGCTTGATTCCTATTTACTAAATCGATGAACTCATTCGTGGAGTTGTTCTGTAGAAGTAAGATGAAATTTCTTACCTCCCAACAACAGAGATGAAGACCTGCACACTTGTTCATTTGTTGTAGGCAAACTGGGTTATACGCAGCTATTGAACAAGCACGAACGTTGGTAATCTCTCTGTATCTTACACACGCGCGCGCGAAGTAAAAGTATTTCTGTTCAGTATATTTAATGAAACACGGTAAGTAGGTCCTAATTATGTTTCAATTGGAGCTTACTGGACGGTATGTCCTTGTAAGAAAATGATAATTGTTTACAGCAGTATCTGCAGTCAATAGACTGAGTTGCGTTTCACAACGTTATCAACTGTCACTCAAAATCTGTCTATTGGCAAGGCCGTGTGAAGAAAATTTCCGCTCCAAGCAATTTATTGCCTATTTCGAAAAAGTGAAATACGGTGACTTTTTTGTGTAGCAACTTGCCCCTCGAGGCATATTGTTTAAAAGTTGACAAATTATCGTCTAACATGGACAGCGTGTATGTATATGTGATTATGTAGGGTACGTTTGGTAAATACAATACACATTCACATGTTTTCAGTAAAAAGCAGATATATTTTTAAAAATAGACAAAATTTGTAAATAGCAAAAGTAACATATAACAAAAGATATAATATTAAATAACGCAAACAATATTAGTAGAACTAATTTAAAAAAATTTTTGATAATACTGTAGAACTTGATTATAAGAAAAACTATAGACATTTATATTAATATCATATTAATATTTAGTTAATTTATTGCATGCCTACATTAAACATATCAACAAAATTACATTGTTTTCATATGGCTCACATATTCAATAATGAAGATTTTGGATAAATGAATGTTGTAATGTTAATTTAGTGCCAGTTATTTAATTATTTAGTATAGTCTTTTACTTGTACACTGAATTGTAAAATTATTAAAAATTTGATGTATTGTTTGTTTTATTTATAAGTGTTGTATTTTGTTTATTTAACTGTTTGATACCAACACTGTAATAAACGTAACACCACCACTATGCTATAGTATGTATTCTCTTTATTTTCTTCGGTGGAGACTGAAGTATTATAGCCTACTCTATATGCATTTAAGTAAAATCACCACATACTAGAGCAGTGGTTGGTGTAATTTTCAATTGATATTGTGGACAAAATATATTAAGTTTTATAGAAATAACAATATCTATTTAGCTGTATTCAGAGCTCACGACGCCGTTTTGTAATAGTCAAATATCGCGTTTTTATTTGAGAGAATTCTGAAAACAAAGTTTCGCTAGAAAAGCGAAAAAACGTTTACTTTTTTCTTTGAATCATGATAAAGAGGCGAAACAAATCTACTAGGAAACATTTTTAATAACACTGCTACACTGTCAATGAAAGCAGCTAAAGTTTGATTAACTTACTTTTGAATTGATTTTTAAATTAATTTTTCTACAATGTGTGCATATTATAAGAATAATGAAGTCGATGTTACGGGACTGTAAAAAGACGGTGGAGATTGACCCAAAGAACTTAATCATAATGATTTATCAAATGTTAGAAAGCTGATGATAGAAATTGAACACTGAGCTCGAGATGCGCAGTGGACCAACACGTCGTTTCGAGAATAACTGTCTTGTGCAGTGTTTCATAGTGTGAACATCGGCTGCAACAAGACTGGCGAGCATGTGTGTGGCCGAGAGAGAATTGGTGAGCAAAGTGAGACAGTGAACTGTTATCGCGTTATCTGTTATCTTCACCCTCTCTACACAACTAAGTGGAGGCAATTCATTCGCTGGGTCTGCGCAGCTCAGCAACCAAGAAAAGCTATCACGTTTCTAAATAGTTCTACCAGTTATTCAGCGTCTGTCAGTTTCTCCTATTTAAGGTGCCGGGGAGCTCTTGAACAAATATGTCTACCTTTCCCTTATACGACATGATGCGGTGACGCATTTCTTCTGTGACTGGGTTCACGTATTAATTCATTTGGTACGTACTACGAAACATTTGTGATAGTTCTTAGTACCAGATGTTGAGGTCTACAAGTATTTCAATCCGATTCCCACAGCTGTAAACCGTAAATTACTTATTGGCTCAAAGCTGCCTTTGGATATCAGTAATTTTGTCTTGAGTGATATATAATTTTCGTTCTATAGGGAACTGGAAACTGATTAATCCGTTCATTATTGGTTGACGTTTCACCCGAATATCCAAATTTTTGTAACGGGCAGTAAGCATTAGCCTATCATTGTAAGTGTATACTTAACACAAAACGGTGACAAATATCCTAATAAATCACTTGCAAACCTTGAAAACATTTCTACAAGAAAAACGCACTAAAAAGATGAAAGAGACATGTCGTCGGAGTGGACTTCATAGAGTCGCGTGCAACACAATCACCGTGTTTCAGTCTGTGGAAGTGATTATCTTGGATAACACCCGGTGGCGTAACTATGAGGAGGCTCAGAAGCCCCCCCTTTATAAATAACTGTCGAAATAAAAGGAATTACAATATTTGTAAATTAATAAAGTAAAGTTAGAGGTTTTTTAATAATGACAATCACTCGACATTTCGTAAATATGTATTTGCAGCCTTTGCGTAGTTTCTTGACTTTATTAGAAAAAATGCGAACATTTTATTAATTAGTTTTACGTGAACACTAAAGTGTTATAATGCGTAAAAATAAAAATCCACGAATTATAAGCGACTCAAAAAATTGTTGGGACAACATCCTTAAATAAAGGTCAGAAGGGTTAATAAACCGTGTTTTAAAAATATCCTTAGAAAGACTCATTTTCATAAGATTTATAAAGAATACAAATTTAGAATTGAAGTGATTCCTAATGACATAAGGTTTATTACCTGTAACTTTAATAACAATTAATCAAGACAGAACATTTAGAAATCAGCTCTTTTCAACTCTTATACTTCGCGATGGTTTACTCAAAAACTTTGAGACGCAAAGAATTTATAAAGTTATATGGAAACAATCCTGAATCTCTCACTTCTCCTGAGGAAAATGGGAGAGGTCAAACCTCAAACTAGTGTCACCCCTCCCCCACCAGGGGCACCGGTAACACCTGTACAATATAACCATTTGCTTTCCTTACAGACTCGCGGTGCTCAAAACGTTTGCCTCTTTTCCGTTCCGATTTAGGATGCAACTGAATAAAACGTTCATTTCGCGCCCATACTGCATTTCCTTTTTCATTAACTCAATTGTTTTAATTTGTTTCTCAGGTTTTGTATACATGTTAACGTTAATAGGTTTACTGTTTGGAAATTGTTTTTAAATTCAAAACAATGAAAAATGAAAATCCATTACATTTTCTCTTCTCAAAAATGTGCAATAAACGTAAATGCATTACCGCAGTGTTGTTGCCACTATAACGGATAACTACTGGAATATTACCGCCAACGTAGTAAGTAATATCTGCACTTCAAAAAATTCCTACAAAGTAAGTTTTTAACCAAGTTCACTTTATAGCACTATTTGTTTCACAGTTCCTGAAAGTTTACATATACGGTTGGATTGTACAAGCTTGAAATTGATTCATCAAGACTAATGTCAAAGCAGATAGGAAAGAAAAAGAACAAAAACATAGATACCCTGCGTTTTTAAACTTCTTTGTACAAACGTCATCTTTAAAGGTTAAGATTTCATGAGGAAAATAAACAAAGTAAATAAATAAAAATAAATAAAAGTAAATAAAAATTAAATAATGAGGAAAATAAACCTAGAGCCCAATCATGATACATTTTTAAAGTTGTAGCTAAACTATTTTAACAAGTTCTCAAAATTACCTTACTGCTAAAATAGTTATTTCAATTTTATTAAAATACTGTTACACAGTATCGCCGTGGATACAGTGGAAACAGATTAACAGACACCAATGAGATAACTAATTACAAGCTTTAATTAGACCAAACAGCAGTTATAAATCAACAAAGCACTCCTATATAATAATTCAAGTTACATTTGTCCGACACAAAATAATAAATGTCAACTATTAGAGTTCCACACTAATAAACGCAATGATCATTTCGCCACAATACTTTGATCCGAACTTGAATAATTCGCCAGCTTGAACTTCTAAGCCGGCCGCTGACGCTTGTATATACCCCGCAGAGCTTCCAGAATAATTTTCCATTCTTGAAGGCGCTCGAACAATCTGGAGACTACGTCAGTGCACGGCGTATGGAACAGCCTCGGTTGCACGCGCTGGGTTAGTCGACAAACCCAGTGTAGAACGGCAATAAGAGCGTTACGTAATTCTCTTTCATACCAATGCGATAGGTTTTCTCAATAGTGGTCGGTTGGATTAGTTTAGACCTCTTCGTTATAGTCATAACAATCCATATTTACGGAACACGAAGATGGATGTTTTCATTTTTACATACATTTGTTGAAAACAGGAGACCAGGGACGCTAGCATTTGTGTGGCTCTCCGTATAGCCAATGGCTTCAGCTAAATGTGCAAATTACTACAGAGTAATAATAAATGGCTGATACGTAGTACTGGCCACAACGGATAGCGCAATGCTCAATGTAGGCAGCGTGCCCTGCCTCTCCATAAATACGTGAACTGTACAGAAAGGAGTATATTATAATTCAACTGTATTTAATGATGTAATAAATAAAGAGATACCTTTCAACCAGTGAAAATATAATGGCAGGTGATTAAACTCATTAACCGTTACTTTGATTTTGCAATAAACAAATAAAACTTTCTTCGGACACAAAGTTTTCTCTGGCGCTACAAAAACAAACAAAGAATTTGTTACTTGATTTCTATCAATGGAACATATGCTGTTATTTATGGACACTTTATACAACAAGTCACTGCACGTGTACGTGCTGTAGTTACGCAAACAAGCGCGCACTGCCGTGAAATGTAATTATAATGGGCAGTGCAGGGAATAGTAATTTTCTGCCTCAGTGTAAGTCACCTAATGAGAGGCTTCGCATGGTATAGTCTTGGATTTTTTTGTAACGAACTTTAGCAAAACATAACGTAAGTAGGAAACGATAAAGGATTTTAGAGCGTCTCTCGGTGACCGTAAAACGATGGTTGACGACAGCATAGAGAGCAAGCCCAGGACCAAATCTCTCGGTGACCGTAAAACGTTGGTTGACGATATCGAAGCAGTAGCATAGAGAGCAAGCCCAGGACCAAATCTCTCGGTGACCGTAAAACGTTGGCTGACGATATCGAAGCAGTAGCATAGAGAGCAGGCCCACCTCTGTAACACTGCTAAACGATAAGGGATTTTAAAGCGTCTCTCGATGACCGTAAAACGCTGGCTGACGATATAGAAGAAGAAGCATAGAGAGCAAGCCCAGGACCAAATCAATCTCTGTAACACTGCTAAACGAGATATCGTTGGCGTTAATTCTGTAAACTACAAAAAATTGACCTAGATACATCACGCAACAATGAAACAATTGTAAAATACATTTACTAAAGCTCCCTCAGCTGCAGAACTGGATAACTGTTTTAAACAAAATTATTAGCTGAATTTCAATATTACATATAACTATCTTCGTAAAATAAAATTATTATTATAATGGGTGGACGATGTAGATGAAGATATGAGAAGACTGGGGGTCAGAAGGTGGCGAAGAGTCGCACAGGATAGAGAGGAGTCACACAGGTCATTCTGGAGGCCAGGGCTTTTCATGAGCGCCGTGAGTAGTAGTAGTAGAAACATATAACTGCCCCGTCCGTGTCTTGACTGCTGCGGAAAGTAAGATCAGTGGTGGCGTTGTTACCTTGGAGCATCTGGGCGTGCTCTGGGTTTCATTCAGAAACCTAACATTGTCCTAGGTTGTCCGTCGTTGGAAAATTCCCTCTGCCGCGTTCAAGACCATGCTAATTTTCGATCTTACATTCTATGAATACAAAATCATTATCATTATCCTTGCCAGGTCGTTTTCCAAAAATTTGTCTGAATTTATCCCAATGCGGACAAATACACATTCATCAGTATATACTGTATTTCTCACGTTATCTGATACTTAGTCATATGCATACAAAATCCCGAACTGGAGGACTAAATACTTCGAATTCCGTCTTTTCTTGTAGTAGAGGCTTATAATCCAATACAATCCAATCGTGGGGCAGCTGCTGGACGTACCCCAGTGGTTGCAGTGTCCGAACAAACCCGATGACTGACTGATGTGTCTTGATTCTTGGTAGCCTTGCTCTAGTAAAAAAGATGGAGCCGTCCTTCTAGGAGGGATGGAGGCTGTTATTGTGTAGCAGAACCGCGGAGCGATTCTCAACGGTTTGGAAGTTTTGTTTTTGTTTACTTCAAACGGAATAATCGTGATTTTGGCATTTTCATGTTTATTTGGTGAGTACGAGAAAGGAGTGTCACTTACGTGACTGGGATGGAAAAGACAAGAGTGTCAATGGCAAGGGCGGGAGTGAGGGGCAGATGATTGTGTACATGTTTTCGGGGGTTCGTCGAGCAGAGTTCGGGGGCGTACAACTTTTCGAGGTAGTGGGACGTCGTCTGTGCTAAGGCGACGGAGGTGAGGGTAGGATGAGGGAGAGGCGCGAGTGAAGGGTTTGAGCACAAGAGATCGCACAAACTCATCCACAGAAGGAGAACTTCTTATACAGCTCAGGTCTGTAGCCATTGTCTTACTAGAGCCAACTTCTGAGGCAGTCATTCTGTCTCCACATTAGCTGCACCTCCTACTGTCAAGTCAGGACTCAAGTTATCACCAGGCTTCCCTTCCCTCACCTGTTGCTGACCTACTTCAGGAATTACTTCCGTTCCCATTCGTTTTGTCGTGACAGGGCCCATTACGCGTATGTTGTGATAACACATTTAGGAGAGATCAGAATACTGAACAAAAATTTAAAAAAAATTCACATGCAGAACGATGAAAAAAAAGTAAAAATAGACGTAAATTAAGATACAGCGGGTCTAAGTTTTATATAGTCGCAGATGTTCCGACTTTAATGTACAGAAGTGAAACGTGTATTCAACTGAGTACAGACACTACAAAAATACAAACCTCGAAATAAAATTCTTAAAAGCTGGAGAGGGATGTATGCTGGCAGAGCATCTCTTAAACGAGTATACGAGGAACACCGTAGATGTTTTTACTTCCATGTTTCATAAGGAAATGGAAGTATGGTGATGGCGAAAAAGATCGTGTCGAGATAAGGACTGATTCTGATTGTACTACCCTCAGATCATGAAGAAAAGTCATTTTCTGAAAAGTGTCTGTGTGTGTGGGGCTGTGTCTGTGCGTAGAATTTTTTCTATGGCGAACAATAACTGCTGCAAATTCAAACAGAATCAATTTTTTGCATATGTGCCTGAGTTGTAGGACAGTCAAGGCCTATTGATTTTGGTGACGATTGGTTAAGGGAAAGGGATAGTTTACCTCCAACGTTTTATATTTTAACAAGAGTAAAATGCTTAATTTTGATAAATAAAGTGTCCTGAAAAGAATGCCATAATAATCCACTGTAGAAAGTTAGAGGAAATATCTATAAATGGAAAGGGTAGTTGAAGGGAGAGGGGGTAATTTTCTATAAATGACTGTTTTAGTTTAACAGTAAACTAAAAACAAAAAACTGTATTACCTAACCTGACAAATGAAAACACATAATGTATTTTCATTTTACTTCCATGTTCCATAAGGAAATGGAAGTATGGTCATGGCGAAAAAAATCGTGTTCGAAATAATGGCAGATTCTGATTGTACTACCCTCAAAACATGAAAAAAAGTCATCTTTCGAAAGGTGTGTGTGTGTGTGTGTGTGTGTGTGTGGAATTTTTCTATGGCAAACAATAACTGCCTTAAATTCAAACAGAATCAAATAATAATTTGCATAAAGTTCTGATTTGTAGAGGACTCGAGGTCTATTGATTTTGGTGAACATCGGTTAAGGGGAAGGGGTAGTTTACCTCCAACCTTTTTTATGTTTTAACACGAGTAAAGTGCTTAATTTTGATAAATAAAGTATCCTTAAAAGAAAGTCATAATAATCCACTGTAGAAAGGTAGATGAAATATCTATAAACGAAAAGGGTAGTTGAAGAGGAAGGGGGTAATTTTCTATAAATTAAAATGGTAGTTGATGAGGGAGAAGATAATTTTTTGTAAGTTTTATATGTGTACTACGTTATTGACAACAAAGAAGTAGTTTCTATGGAAACATTTTATTTCGCTTTGACAAAATTCTATATTGTTTTAGGAATTATCGAACCGAATTCAAGTAAATGATTGGAACTGTATGAGTACCCGCAATACATTTCGATGTTTTTAATATGCGATTGTATCGATATATTACGGTGTGGAAAAGAAGAAGTGTACTAATAATTATTATGTAATATATTTCTTAATGTAAAGCAAAAATACGTGTTGTTTTCATTTGGTAGTTAGGTAATAATGGTTTTGGGTTTTTAGTTTACTGCTAAAATAAATAAAAGGTGTGGTTGAGAAAACATAACACTAAACGTGTAATTCAATGCGTATAACATAGTAACACTTAAAATAAAGAACCTAACGTTTTTAAGTTTACAAATTGGAAAAAACAACATCAAATACAAAATGAAAAATACAAATATTTATGGTTAATGAAAAAACAAAAAACACTGTATTAAGGAATGATAACATATGCTCTACAAATTGTACATAATGGATGTTTGTTTTTGTTAGTCACAAAACGAGTACTTGTTGGAAAACGAATTTTACCAAAAAAACGAGTTCTGCCACAAAAAAGTGACATTTAGGCCTATAATAATAGGCAAGGGGTTGACCCTTGGGCCACTCCCGCCTTACTTCGAGCTGGGTTTTTCGTGGTTTTAGAAAAAAAATAGTTTTACATTACACACGTATTGGTTTCTATGCATAATTTCAGTTTTCATGTTAACCTACCATAATCAATTTTTGGTGTCACAGCCACGACCCGGTGATAAATTACTACTACAGTAATTTTCCATTAAAAAATGACAATCGAAATCAATTGCAACCACCAGCCAACTATTTGCAACATACAAAATTAAAATTTGTATAATTCTTTCACTACATAAAATTATGTGCGATATTCACTACATATCGAAGCCCAAAAATCGCATTATCGAAATAACTGCGGGTACGCGTAAAGGCAGTACCAAATGATTTTATATATAATCTGAGAACATGGAAGTCATCTCCATACCGATTTTTACATAAAGAAATGAATAATTTACAATTAGTATACGGGCTTCTTCACACTATGGTATATCGATACTATCGCGTATTCAATAGTGTGTGTATGGATATTGCGAAACTACCTTTTTTATTTAATAAAATTAATGCGCAAAAGAAGACTCGTGAAAGGGTGCAGATCCTATAATTACGATCTCCTTTATCTAAAAAGACGACGGATGTATTTCTCAAGTTTATTACAAGATGACTATAGTAATAAACTTTCATACGTTCCTCGTACGTAATAAAAATTAATTACCGATACGACATTCAATACGGGGAAAACCTTGTGATGCAGCGGACAATACGAAGTTGTTTGCTTGTTGATATCAGACAATGGTAGTTAATTTATTATTATCACCACAACAGGAAACAACACGTTCACACATCCGTAAACTTATGCCTTGAAATCGTAAAACACGCGTATAAAAACATGGTTAACTAGGTAAATCTATACACAGCCGTTTGATAAGCTGTTGATACGTGTAGCAGTGTACTAATGCCTTTAACTATGGACAACATGTTACGTTAATTTATGTCATTAGAGGAAACAATAGTGTGTATTATATAGATACTACTTTATTTTTGACTTCCATGTTCCATAAGGAAATGGAAGTATGGTCATGGCAAAAAAAAAATCGTGTTCGAGATAACTGCTGATTCTGATTGTACTACCCTCAAAACATGAAGAAAAGTCATTTTTCGAAAAGTGTCTGTGTGTAGAATTTTTCTATGGCAAACGATAACAGGCGCAAATTCAAACAAAATCAAATAAATTTTTGCATACTACAACATTACAAAATTGCACTTAATATTTATTTGTGGATTAAATATTTGTGGAGCCCCACGATTTTGGAGCGCCAATTACAACAATACAAATGCATCGATTCAAGTTAATTTAACTTGTGTAGCCTCATGCTTTTAGAAGACAATTATTTATACAACGCAAGTTAACCAATTTAAATGCATTTACATATTGTGTATTGAATTCATGGGTGTAATCGTAATAAGAAGATGATACGTTATTTACGTTTAAAATCGTTCCATTATTTATTTATATAAACAACATCTCTCATATCGGATATTAAACAATAACTCAATATTAAATCGTTTGTACGACGTTTTCGTACATAACTTATTGTTAACAAATTACATACATAAGTTATATACAACTCTTATTATCTAATTGTAATTACTTTAAAATGTTCATTTTACTTTACTCATGGTGTGTTCATATTTTTACAATTGCTGATTCATTAGCTTCAAAAAATGAATTTACTTCTATTCAAACTTCTTTTCTATTACTTTGTTTTACTTTCTACTGCATACGCATTTTTTTTCTTTATCATCAAAGACTTTACTAATTACGTTAATTCAAAAATTACTTATTTCTCTTATCATTTACGTTACTAATTTCTAAATTTGATACAAGAAATATTATTCTAATTTTTACTGTTTTACATTTATGTATCATTTATTATTTTTAATATTGGTTGAATGTCTTCCATTCAAACTTTAATTAGTGTCTTTTAACTGTCTGTAATTAAATGTTTTTTTGATCACCTCGTTTGACGTGGTTATTCATCTGTACGTCCTCCGTGTCCTTCGGGTCGTGTCCTCTGCATGTGTTTCTGGTCCTCTGGTCGTGTCCTCCGCATGTGTTTCTGGTCCTCTGGTAGTGTCCTTCGTGTGTGCTGATTAATAGTCGTCTCGTCTCACGTCATATGCTGCCGGTGTGTCCATAGACCTCATCGTATGTATTTTGCAGCTCTGGCTGTATAGCTAGTTGATCCGGTGACTCTTACGATAATTGTGAATTTGTGTCGTCGACTGACAGCCTCCTGCGGCAGTGGTTGAATCGAGAAGAAAAAAACTTTATTAGCGCGACCTGGTATTTATAGTCAGGTTGTGCAAAAATTCCTGTCTGAACACTTTTCAACTTGTCAGATTCTGTCTAGGCGTTACTACCCCCACTCTGGTTCAATTCACTATTTTCGCCTATTTTCGCGAATTACGAAGTTTGTTTCACCTCACTCGATGCTCAATCGATCACTAATTTTTATGTGATTACTATACGTAAATTGCACTTCTTTATGGTATTCACAAAAAGAGTTATTCATTTTTATGTATAGTAATTGCACTTTTTGTCACCTCTGTATGGTTTTTTAACATTTTATTTATCTATAATTTCTACACCCTTTGGTGTCTTTTGTTTTATCCTATCGTACATAGTTTTCTTACAATTAAAAATAAACATATAACTATTCTACTTGTAAAGGGTTGGTTACATTTCAGGAACGGACAGGTTTCACACACACTAACAAAATACGCGCGTACACAACGCTAGCGATAGGTGTGTCGAAACTGCATGTCCATGCTTGCATTCTGTACTCCCTAGTTTTACTAGAGCTCTATAATATAGGTATTCGCACCCGCCATCATTGCTCCGAGACTTTTAAATGTAATGTGGCGGGAGCAATGTAAGCACGCTGTGCGTTGGATTATTTACTGTAAATTATGTATGTAAATATTAATATTTTTATATATCAGGGTTATAACCTTAGTGTACTAATTTGATTTATGTATTACACACGAATATGTATAATAATCATCTCATCTTGTCAGTGAAAACAAGGTTATAAATACTGGTGTTAGAGATATTATTAATGTTATGTAGTATGTTTTGCAGATTGTTGTACTACATCTCATAATCATAATGACTGGTTGTTGTGCTTTAAATTGCAAAAATCGAACAGAAACTAAGTTTAGAACATTCAAATTTCCGGCAGACCCTATTCGATGTGCAAAATGGATTCAAAATATGAGACGAGACAAATTTATACTAAGCAAGGGAATGCGTCTGTGTGAGGTAAATTTAATGGGTGTTCCTTAAAAGTTTGTGAATGTTAATCATATCGACTAAAAATGTAATACACCTTTGCACTTTTAGGTTCATTTTGAAAGTTCACAGTTTGAACAGGCACGAGTAGATGGTTGGAAAAAACTGAAGCCTAATGCCATACCGACTTTGTTTGACGTACCAAATCCATCTCCTAGGATCGGCCCAGTTCCACGCAGATCACTGTACAAGGTGGTTTATTTTTTTAATCCATTAATTATAAATATAATGTTAGACTATAACTAAAGCCCGGATTCACGTGCAATTACATCTTTTTTTTTGCTAGTTCGTAAACGGCCAGTAACAAGTTATTTATCCGAATCGGGACGTGTAGGTCATTTTAACATACATTTTATTTTGCACAAAATTGCACGTTTTGGGGGTTACTGCATAAAATTGCACATTCTGTAGTTTTAATGCACAAAATTGCACATTTACCTGTTTTTCGAAAATCAGCTGCGCGACAGCCAAGCGCGAAACATACACGCAGATCGTAAACAAAGTCGAGAACAAAATCAGCACGAAGAAATTCTAGTCCAGTAAGCGCAGCTTTTGACGTAACAAAATTTTGACTGTCGATCGAATTTCACGAAATTTGATATGTATGTTCTATATGCACTCTAGAACAAAGTTAAACTGTACGATTTTTATTTGGGGGTGAGAACCACCCCTTTTTCAAGGGTGATTGATAAAAAAAAATTAACCCCAGGATCCAATAGAGAATCAAATTCTAAGCAAAAAAGTCAGTACGCAACTGTTTTGAAAAATGCGTTGTTTTCGAGTTATTCCAAATCAACATTTTCGATTTTTACCCCCAAAAAACAGGATTTTAGCGTAATTTTTAGCGAATAACTAAAAAACGTTTGAGTTTATAGTAAAAATGAATAGGACCAAAATTATTCTATACGAAATAACAAACAAAATGCGTTTTGGCCGGGTTTTAATCCACGAGTTGTTTTCAAGATATGGCCGTGAGAATTTGTAACTTGCAAATTTTTTGCCTGCACTAACAAAGTTTAACCCTTCCTACTAACCGAGAAAAATACTTTTGACTATAAAATGTCTAGTGCAATGCAAAATACATTATTGTTAATTTTAATAAAATGTTAAGCTAAACTTTTTATTATTAATTTTAACTAAATGTTAAGCAAAAAACCTGAATATAAACTTAATAGTAAGTAAGTTAAAAATGTAAATTCGTGTTTATTAAAAATAGTTTTAGTAACTTTATTTGGATTTTTGGACAAACAAAGTTTAGTCAACATTAATTCAACAGCCATCTATTATAAACAGGAATAAAAGTAAAATCTGAGAATATATACCTAACAAAGTGGTAAGTGGTAACGATTGGTATTTGTTGTTTTTTAGACAAAATTATTCTCCTCTTACTATGGTCTGAATCAGTAAGTTTTAAGATGAAAACTATTATTTCCATATTTTTAAGGACGTGGGACATAATTTCACACTTTGAAATTATATTTTTGGCACGAAAAACTATAATAGTTTATGTAATATCGAAAACAAACTTATACTGCGTCCCATGTATACACATGCGGCACCATAATATTATATCAGTCTCGGAACAAAGATGGCGAGTGCGAATACTCCCTTTTATAGATCCTTAGTTTTACTACGATTCGGCTTATGCAATCTGAATCATGCTTATTAATTCATATTTATTCATTTTTATTATTTATTTATTATTTATTTGGGCACTGCACAGTATCATTACTATTTGTACTGTTGCAATACATTCATAAATTGTAGAGGACTAAAGGCCTTTTGATTTTGGTGAAGATCCGCTAAGAGAAATGGGTAGTTTACCAGCAACGTTTTATATTTTAACAAGAGTAATTTTTTTTTTACGAACGATAACTGCCCCACATTTAAACAGAATCAAATAATTTTTTACATATGTGCCTGAGTTGTAGAGTACTCAACGTCTATTGATTTTGGTGATCAATAAATCTCAGACTGACATAAATGTTACCTTTCCTTAATTTCTTGCAAATTTATCCATTGATCATCCTTTTAAATATAATTCATGAAATTATGATTTCCCCCTCTGAAATTGTTATATATTACATTTGCAAAATTTTTAATAATTTTATACATCTTTTTATATTATCCTTTTAAAGTATAGTTTTAGTTATAGTAGTTGGTGATTAATTCACCTTATATAAATCTCATCAATTTACTTAGTTTATTTAACTTAATTACTCAATTATAATGTTATTGAAATTTACTATTTGGCCTATATTTTCTGGTTTTACATATACTGTTTTTTGAATAATACTATGTCTATACCCCTTCTGACTTTCTGAAGTTAATATAATATTAAATAAAATCTCCTTAAATAACTATTAGAACATGTAGCATCTTATTCATGCTCATAATACAAAAACAATATTTAAAATTAACTATTGGTCTTTAAAGTCAGACATTTTAGTTTTAACTATTACTAGTAACACATAACAAACATTTTATAAAATAGTATGGTATTCATACTGAGACATTTTAGTCTGTATTAACCCTGTGAGATATAATAAACATTTTTAAAATAATAATAAATCTTATTCTATACACCACCTTGAAATATGGAGTTCATAGGCTTTAACACAAACACAATAAGCCATGTATTTTTATTTTTCTTAAATTTAATTTGGTTGCAGTCCTTTCTGTTTATATCTTAGCATTACATTTTAATCCCCGGTCACTGTATTTATTCCCCACCTGCTTTCTTTATCATTCACATTTTAAAGAATGTTTTTTGATAAAAAGTGGCATCTTCTTTGAAACATTAGTAATGCCTTCATAAGAATACTTCATAACATTTTATCTCTGTATTTATAGAAAACATTAAAGTTGTTTAATGGTACATAGTTGAAGTATCAGTTACACTTTTACTTGAAGTTTATTGAATATATTAAAATAACTTGCACTGGTTCACTTATACTTTTGAATATTATTATACTTGAGTTTTACAATATTCCAAGACCAAAATCTTAATTATAAGGGATTATGAAGATTTGTCTATTTCATTACATAATAACTTTAGTGGGTGCACTTCTACTTACAACCCTAAACACTTTTGTTTATAACTATTTTACATTTTTATATGAGGTTTTGGGTGTTATACTTTCTTTGGTGATTTTAAATCTTTTTCGGGGTTTGTCATTCTTTGTAATAGGTTTTCCTTGTCTATAGCTTGTAGTCCTCCCATCCTACATTTTCGTTTCTTCACAATTCTTCCTTCTTGGGTTCTCCAAGGTAATCTGGTTTTATCATGTCCGTTGGTTTATTCGGGGTATCGTCTTTGTCTACTCCTATCCTTCCTGGGTATTACCTTATTTTATCTTAGTTGTTTAGGATTTATTTTCCTTGATACATTTTTGTTGCATTGTGATTATTTAATTTTATTTTTTTCCTTTTATGGTGGTATTGTACTTCGATATTTAATTATTTTCATTTGAATTTTCTTGTTATGTCATGTAATTTATATTGAATTATGATCATATTGGAATTATTATTTAGTGGATTATCTGTCATGCTACAATATGTGCCTGAGTTGTAGAAGACTCAAGGCCTATTGATTTTGGTGAAGATCGGTTACGGGGAAAGGGCAGTTTACCTGAAACATTTTTTGTTGTAGCAAGAGTAAATTACTTAATTTTGATAAATAAAGTACCCTGATAAGAAGATCTTAATAATCCACTGTAGAAACGTAGATGAAATATCTATAAATGAAGAGGCTAGTTGAACGGGGTGGGGGTAATTTTCTATAAATGAAAATTATAGTTGAAGGGGGAGGGGATAATTTGTATATGTGTACTACGTTATCGGCAACAAAGTCGTAGTTTGTTGTTAAAATTCCTTCCCGGGCTGTTTGGCCGAAGTCTAATATTTTCTGCAAAACCAGACGTTTCGGCAGTGCCATCGACTGCCATCATCAGTGAAAATCGAGTGCGATAACGTGAGGTGGTATACGTTAGTGATCACAGTACTGTGGTTAAGGCTGAAGCAATAAGTGGAAAGAAGTAGTTTCTATGGAAATATTTCATTTCGAAAATGATTTTAAATATAAATCTTAGAATGTAGAAGTCATGTATGGTTCTCCATACCGATATTTACTGTCTAACACGTGTTTATGGGCTAACACCTACACACTGACTTCCAGAGTTCAATACTTGTTTACGATTACATATGCCGTTCCACACGTGACTTTAACTGACGTTTACACTGCCTAAAACTAAAAACGGTATATATGACTTCCATGTTCTAAGATTTATATTTAAAATCATTTTCGAAATGAAATATATATTAAATATTCAAAATGAAGTAGTAGTATTCATAGACTACTGTCACTAACGTGACACTACTACGTGTAGTTACGTACACGTAACACGTACGTGCGTACGTACGTGTGTAACGTGTAGTTAGTACTGTGGTCACTAACGTATACCACCTTACGTTCGTGCATTCGATTTTCACTGTTGGTGGCAGTCGATGGCACTGCCGAAACGTCTTGGTTTGCAGAAAACATTGGACGACGGCCAAACAGCTATTCTGAGCTTCAGGATCGCCGTTTCTAGCGACGTACTGGAAACGAACCACCAGGGTTAATGAGGTTAGAGATCGGGAAACGATACGTGGTGGTAGATATGGGTATTAGTAGTTCATTTAGTTTTAATTTTACAGAAGCGCGTGTGGGCGTGAAGGTGAAGGTTCGGCACTTCATTAAAGTCCTGGGTCTAAGTCACTGTCATCTTCCATTCCTACGTGAAGGCACTAAGCAGGAACGTGCCAGATCTCGACGTCGACCAGTACACCCATGGAATTCGAACGCACACACACAAAGTCAGTATGCAATAAGTAGACTCCTTTCCGCATATGTCTATGTGAGGTTCCATGGTTAGCATAGACTTGAACTTCCATATTAGCATTAGCTCTAGCCTCGCTATCCTTCGTACTCATTTTCAAAGGCTGAATCGACCTGGGGTTACAAGACGCAGTGATTTTATGATGCACGCGGGAATTGAACACGGAACCTATAGTCGCAGTGATCCACCAACAAGCGCCACTAGATTCCTCGTGTGCCGGGTTCATATTCACACCGTATCCAAATGTGTATGCTTACACGGATGCGTTTTTAACAGCTCATTTAGTGCACTAATATTCTTTACTGATTTCAATTACTGTCATCATATAATTGTTGTTTATTATTCAACATTTTTACTTTATTCGTTGTTTAATTAGCAATCAGAAATGTATATTTTACAAGCCAAAAGTAAGTGTACATGGCGTGACTGGTCGATCGCCCAGTGACGATCATCGACTTTATAAGCTCAATTGGCCATGTACTTTTGTCGGCCCCTGTGTTTTCACTGTTCAATGGAGGCCCTTTCAACGGGTACTCGTGGGTTCCAAGTTTAGTGAATGATGTCCTTGTACATAACTTACTATGGTACGCTTGATGCGTGATCCAATAACTATCATTCTCAATTTTTTCACATCTTTGTATGACAGATTTGTTCGATTTGCTTACCCAACCTTACATTCATTGCCGCAGGTCCATACAGATATTACTATGGCCTTGTGTAGTAAGTTTTTGTTATTTACTGATAAATTCAATGTTCTTCCTATTGTTCAAATCAGTTGCTTGACGGTTAAGTTTACTTCGCTTCCTTTTCTGAAATATATGCTGTTAAAATATCATGGAAAATACGACGATACGCTAATGCATGTAAGTGACACACATCGTTTTTATGATGCACTGCAATATCCACTCATATTCTGGAAATGTCAAGAAGGATACTTGATATTCAACAAGTTAATCCAACAACGAAACTACCAGTTCTGAACAAGAAAGTGCTATCGATGAATTTTTATGTTTATCATTTGATAGGCATCATTCAACTTAAGCAGGATTGAACTAGAATACCTGCAGTTTCCTATAAGACACATTTGCTATGTTGATTAATAAATCTCAAGAACAAACCATGCAAGTTGCTAGAACCTCCGTGTTTTTCACATGGGGAATTGTACATAGCGTTTTCAAGGGTTATCAACATAGTTGGTGTTCATCTACATTCCCAAGTATTTCGCTTCATTTTTTGTAAGGCATATATAAAAATTAGGTGTAGAGCTTCTGTTAAATATGAAAGTTACGTAAATATGGAATTGACAACACATGATGTTTATGCGC
The DNA here is from genome assembly GCA_034769895.1 of Magicicada septendecula. NCBI lineage: Eukaryota > Metazoa > Arthropoda > Insecta > Hemiptera > Cicadidae > Magicicada > Magicicada septendecula. Next base: position 419,974,747 of record CM068372.1, on the reverse strand, counting down.
CAGCTTTGGAGTATGTTGAGGTGATATTGTAAATCTGACGCCTCTGAGATTAGCCTATTATTGCTTGTTAATGTGTCTGTATCGTTTACAATACACAAAACGTGTAAAGTTCGACCAAGAACACTTGTCCAAGTGGCCATGACTAAGTAAGCCATGAGGATGTTCGGATAAAGCGAACGTAAAATGTTGTCGAACGATATCAGTTGAAAGAATTGAGAACTATACAGCTTTAATATGTGTCAAAGCCTGATGCCTGGTTTTGCCTGCTGTGTGGTATACTCCCGATATTACTGGATAGTCGTCGAGGATACGATTTAATAAGACAAAAGCGGGAGTGTTTGTACAATAAGCCGTCATGCCACACCCTGACAAATGCTTGGATTACTTATGCCGCGTACGCTTACTATTGGGTTTATTACTGACGTTTCTTATTCAGTGAATCTGTCGCACTGTGGAATGTCTTTGACGAAATCCAAACTGGTCTACCCTTCTGGTCCAGATCTTTGTTAATTCTGTGGAGAACAATTTTCTCGTGGGCACAGAACCGACAATAAGCTTATTACACGATGTGATGTAGGCCTAATTTCTGTCGGATCGTTCCCTGCTTTAGCAACAGGAACTATATATAAGATGTTTATTGTTACCAACGTTAACTTCCCGCCATTAGGCGACACTTCGGCCTTCCATTTCGAATCTCGCAGGAGAATTGTGCCGAGTTTTGGAATACTCGGCCCTTTTCCCAGTTAATTATGTGACTGTCATTGCGGGGGTTGGTGAATTAATTATTTGAGCGAAGTATAAGCCGTTATCTGCATGCTTTGTTGCCGATCCGCGCACTATCTGGCGGGAGTGATACGTAATATTTTTCTTGTGACTACGGTGTTGAGTATTCGCCAGGCAGCCGAACACGAAACACCAACCAATTTCTCCCGGCGGCCACCAGTTTGATTTTGTTGTCTGCTAATATCTATCATGACTAGATAATTGACTACGTGACTCTTCGGGTTCCCGACCTAAGACGATTCTCGATCCACTTCAGCGGGTGGCCGAACATCTGCCACCAATGGTATTACACGAGTGATTCTCCGTCTGTGCCGTCGGGAGGAAGAAATGGACAATTCATCAGGTTTTGTGCCGGATTTTACAGGTGACATTTAACCCATTTATCTATATTTTGGCCTCTACCATGTAGAACACCGTATTCTCTTCCTGGAACATCTCCAGTTAAAGTTGTTGGGACACAAGTCCAGCGAGACAATTAGTGCTTTTAAATTTTGTCAGTGTATTTTACTAAGGCTTATGCCCCCTGAGTAAGTGTGAGCCCGGACAAGGTCATGCGCTACCGAATTTTGCTGAGAAATTTTCTTTAAGGGTAAAAGTGTGTGTGACTTAAGTTTACTGATTTATAGGGGGTGAATTATGCTTACATGGATTAAGGGTATTCATAGCTATATGGGTTTCGTTTTTTGTAGATTTAAAGGTTTGGGGAGGTGCTGTAACCTGTGGACGTCACCCGTAGGTGCCGTTAGTACAGGTCTATAGCATGTTTTAGGTTGCTGGATCTGGTGGTGCGCATGGCCTCGCCTGTGGCCAAGCCAATTCTGTAGAAACAACTCAAATGTGTTTTATTAGGGGCTGATGTTATAAAGTTTTTTTTAAAGTAAAATTGTCTTTATATATATTTTATAAAAATTATCTTAACTCAGTAATAATTCAATATAAGTGAAATTTCATTCAGTTCTTTTACTGCCATAGCCAGTGTACTACTAGTTCAATTGTTAATATGAGCACACTATTGGTTCAATCATAAACCGTATTATATATATTTTATAAAAATTATCTTAACTCAGTAATAATTCAATATAAATGAAATTTCATTCAGTTCTTTTACTGCCATAGCCAGTGTACTACTAGTTCAGTTGTTAATATGAGCACACTATTGGTTCAATCATAAACCATATTATATATATTTTATAAAAATTATCTTAACTCAGTAATAATTCAATATAAGTGAAATTTCATTCAGTTCTTTTACTGCCATAGCCAGTGTACTACTAGTTCAGTTGTCAATATGAGCACACTATTGGTTCAATCCTAAACCGTATTATATATATTTTATAAAAATTATCTTAACTCAGTAATAATTCAATATGAGTAAAATTTCATTCAGTTCTTTTACTGCCAGAGCCAGTGTACTACTAGTGCAGTTGTTAATATGAGTACACTATTGATTCTTACTTCTAATCATAAATTCTGTTATACATTCGTACGGCCGTGCAGCCATGTTGACCTGGCCATGGCGCAGTCCTATCTGGGGGAACCTTTCTAAAATTTTGAATTCTTGTGATAATTTCATTGGTTGCAAGCAGTCATAACTGGACTGGTTAATGGTTTGGTTTATGAAAGTTTTTTATGGAGGCTGGGCACCTTACCCTTTTACAGTAGTTTGGGATGGGGATCTAGGTCACTGATACTGAAGATGGTATCCTTCGGTGGCATGGTTAAATGTCTATGAGCTGCCTGCCAGGTGAACATGTGTGTAGTATATATATGTGTGTGTATATCGATATGTGTGCGCTATGTGTATTTATGTAACTATTTATTTATGTGTATTGATGTATTTATATTGATCGATGTTATATATTATTTATATTTGGGGAGATACTATTATGCTGATGTTTTACAGGCATTATATTTTGATGAGATGTTACGTGCGTATTTTCAGAGGAGTGTAATGACAGGGAGTGATACTTGCATGTTATTTGAAATAGTGAATAAAATTGTTATTGTTGCTAAACAACGAGTTTAATTGCAAGTCCCGTCATACTGGACCCGGCGCAGTTTTGGCTTCCCTAGGCTCTGGCCTAGTTTTAAATGACTAGTGGCCCCTCTTCCAAAAAAAAAAAAATAAAAAAATAAAAAAAAAAAGTTTTTTTTTAATAAAGTCTAAAAGTTGAAAGAGGGGTTACAGAATATTTTGTTTCTATTTCTGTACAGCAAAATATACGCTAACCTTTAGCAACATTGGCAATAGGTGCGTATATTACCAATTAGGAAGCCAAACTAAAATAAGTCTGTTACTGACAGTTAATACCGATTTTACTTCCATGTTCCGTAAGGAAATGGAAGTATGGTGATCGCAAAAAAAATTGTGTTCGAGAGAGGGCTGATTCTGACTGTACTACCCTCAAATCATGAAGAAAACTCATTTTCCGAAAAAGTGTATGCGTGTGTGCGTAGAATGTTTTCTATGGCGAGCGACAACTGTCACAAATTCAAACAGAATCAAATAACGTTTTGTATATGTGCCCGAGTTATAGAGGACTGAAGGCCTATTGATTTTGGTGAAGATCGGTTAAGGAGAAGAGTTAGTTTACCTGCAACATTTTAACAAAAGTAAAGTACTTAATTTTCATAAGTAAAGTATCCTGAAATGAAGGTCATAATAATCCACTGTAGAAAGGTAAATGAAATATCTATAAATGAAAAGGGTAGTTGGAGAGGGAGGGGTAATTGTACTTCCATATTCCTTAAGGAATGGAAGTATGGTGATGGCAAAAAAAATCGTGTTCGAGATTATTGCAGATTCTGATTGTACTACACTCAAAACATGAAAAAAAGTCGTTTTCCGAAAAGTGTCTGTGTGTGTGTCTGTGTGTCTATGTGTCTGTCTGTCTATGTGTCTGTGTGTAGTTTTTTTTCTATGGCAAACGATAACTGCCGCAAATTCAAACAGAATCAAATAATTTTTTGCATACAGCCCTGATTTGTAGAGTACTCACGACCTATTGTTTGTGGTGAAGATCGGTTGAGGGAAAGGGGTAGTTTACCTGCAACGGTTTTTTTTTTATCAAGGGAAATTTTTTTTGGCAAACGATAACAGCCGCAAATTCAAACAGAATTAAATAATGTTTCGTATATAGCCCTGAATTGTAGAGTTCTCAAGACCTATTGTTTTTGGTGAAGATCGGTTAAGGGAAAGGGGTAGTTTACCTGCAACGTTTTATGTTTTAACAAGGGTATTTCCTATGGCAAACGATAACAGCCGCAAATTCAAACAGAATCAAAAGATTATTTGCATAAAGCCCTAAATTGTAGAGTTCTCAAGACTTATTGTTTTTGGTTAAGATCGGTTAAGGGAAAGGGGTAGTTTACCTGCAACATTTTTTTAACAAGGGTATTTTCTATGGCAAACGATAACAGCCGCAAATTCAAACAGAATCAAATAATTTTTTGTATACAGCCCTGATTTGTAGATTACTCAAGACTTATTGTTTTTTGTGAAGATCGGTTAAGGGAAAGGGGTAGTTTACCTGCAACGTTTTTTTATCAAGCGTATTTTCTATGGCAAACGATAACAGCCGCAAATTCAAACAGAATCAAATAATTTTTTGCATACGTCCCTGAATTGTAGAGGTCTCAAGGCATTTTGATTTTGGTGAAGATCGGTTAAGGGGAAGGGGTAGTTTACCTGCAACCTTTTACGTTTTAACAAGAGTAAAGTACTTGAAAATTCATTTAAACTTTTGGAACAATGGTAATTGTTAAAAATAAAATAATTTTGTTGCCAGGCAATAAAATTATAATTTTTTCATTTTAATGTAAATCTGTACATAGTATAAAGTAAAGTTGGTCCGTTTTCTCTCTGTGTTTGAAATCGCTAATCTCAGGAAGTACTGAACGGATTTTATTCAAGTTTTCGCCAATAGATAGAGTGTATATCGAGGAACATTTATGTGTATAATTAATACATATATGTTGTACATTAGCTTAGCTATCACGGTTTATGTCAAGTAAGTGGTATAGTTTACATCTTATATATAAAAATGAATGTTTCTTTGTTTGTCCCGTATGCGTTCCTATACCATTCATCCGATTGCGATGAAACTTCGGTGAGTTGTGCGCACGTTCGCGCAGGTTTCTTCCACATCTCCTCCTAAACCACTGTACCGATTTCAACCAAACTTGGAACAAATATTTTACGCAATGGGAGAACCAACATAGGATAGGTGTTTTTTCGATGGGGTCCTTTTGGGGGTTCTTTGGGGTCTTCCACATCGCCTCCTAAACCACTGGACCGATTTCAACCAAACTTGGCACAAATATTTTACGCAAAGGGAGAACAACATAGGATAAGTGTTTTTTCGATACGATCCTCTGGGGGGTCCTTTGCGGTCTTAAAAAACTATTAGATCTGGTTACTATGGCAACCGAATAGAATAGATTCTGTTCTAAATATATTATCGCATTAAATTGAAGACCACGCGAACGAAGTTGTGGGCAACAGCTATTTATGTTTAAGAAGCCTACTTTAATTAAACTTTATTAATTAAACTAACATTTTCATTACGTACAACGTGAAACTCCGTAGCGAAGCACGGGTATTCTGCTAGTCATGTATAAGAGAAAATATATCGTGCGTGGCAGGCAAGCATATCTCAGTTATGTACTGTTTACGTTTCCATTTTATTACTATCACTACCGCAATAAAAAGGCAGGGAAGACACACACACACACACACACACACACACACACACACACACACACACACACACACACACACACACACACACACACACACACAATTCGCGTTATTTCTGGCCTCATTCATGTTTATTTTCTTACATTTGCACGGTTTTTAAATGGAAAGTGGCGAACCCATACCAACATAACGCATGCAAGCCGAAAAAGTGTCCAGCGTGGATAGCGATTTGCTTCCTGTGGATCGCTGGGCAGTGTAACTGCACGTGTTTGCAGAGGAACGATTCATAGACAGACTTTTCGTCTTTAGGGAAAATCTTCTGCAAGATGCTGAGGGTCCATGAGTGACTTCGGAGCGCTCCTTCTTTTCCGCGTGTTTGTTCTGTGAAACGTACACTGTAGATTCGCAGATTTATTCTAAGCAACGCTCAATAGGAAATGTTGAAAATTTTTGTCCACGGTGAACCCTCATACACACTGAACCTGCTCTGATGTTTTAATTACGGACATCATAATATTAAAACTTTGGAAACTTGAGCACTACTTAATGGAGATCAATCATTAACTTATACAAGCCATTAATTTTATGCATATTTTTTATATATATGTGTACAACGTTATCGGCAACAAAGAAGTAGTTTTTGTTAAAATTCCTTCCCGGGATATTTGGCCGTAGTCCAATGTTTTCTACAAAACCAGACGTTTCGGCAATGCCATTGACTTCCATCATCAGTGAAAATCGAGTGCGATAACGTGAGGTGGTATATGTTAGTGACCACAGTACTGTGGTTAAGGCTGAAGCAGTAAGTAGAAATAAGTAGTTTCTATGGTAATATTTCATTTCGAAAATGATTTTAAAAATAAATCTTAGAATATGGAAGTCATGTATGGTTCTCCATACCGATATTTTTGTATTGATATAAATTTATTCGACTCAAAACTTAAAAATTTCAACAAAATATTAACAACTGCTATCGTTCCGTGCTATGTAACCACGGATACGTAAACAAAATAATTTTTCTTTTTCAGAAATTCACAGATAATATTCACTTTCTTTCGCGTTGTTTAAGTCAAAGATAATTTAATCAAATGAATTCTTTATTTTTAAAATATTAACAACTAGGTACAATCTGTATTTTGATTATCTTTCTCAGCGTTTTTACCAAAAACATAGTTGGTTTCGTTCTGAGTGTAGGCCTACATATTAAAAATAATTTTATAATTCATTAGAACATGGAAGTCAAGTATGGTTCTCCATACCGATTGTTGCTGATGTCATCATAATAATTTATTGATAATAAGCACGTTAAACAAACAAAAATGTTTTTGTTTGAACTTAACTATGTCCAGGGGGAGCGGGACTTGCTCACGTAAAGGGGATGACAGGGATACAAAATCTGGGAACCGAGGCGCTATCTCTGTACGAGTAAAAGACAACACACATCATAGGCTGCATGAAGTACTATCTAACATGGTAATTACCTAATCCAGTGTATGTCAGATATCACCGTTTTCTTATAAAATATAATAATCGTTTCGTATTCAAGGCGTTGTTAATGCCAGTTGAAAGCCTCGACACGATTACGTCCATCAGATGACCAACACGCTACACGCTGTACACTAGGGTAATAAAATGTATTATATACCAAATAAAAACAAATAGAAGAGTGGAAAAATGAAAATAAATACCATTTAACTAGTCGCTATGTACAGCCGACACATATTGTAGGCCTACACATGACGGAGCCTCTGGCCTACATGAAAATTCTCGTACACACGTTTTTGTAATTTTTTGTACTTTAGAACAGTGATTCCCAAATTCTTTTGCTTCTCACATGCTTAATACTGGAATTTTGTTAGCTGAACAATATTTGCATTACTTTGTATCGGATGGGTCGGGAAGACGCCCAACTCTAGAAGTTGGAAATGTTTTTTCAGATATATATATTGTACTGTTGTTTATTTTATAAAGGTATTGTAATTATGTATTTATGATATGTAACTACCTTTATTATATTTTTTATTTTTTATCAGTACGTGAAAAGAAACTCTCTCTCTCAGGGTTAATGATTATTAAGCTGTTTGATCGTATTTACGATTGTATATAATATTTTCTTTTCTTTAAACCAAACCAAATACAGTTAGTATGTAGTATTTTGAGAAATAACCATGTAAAAAATAAATACCAAACAAATGTAACTTGACTGATTCTGAATTCTTCCAGCTGGCATGGGTTCACTTCTGGTTGATGTTTATTATTTTCAAAAGCAATATCAGGCTTGGCGATCCGTTCCTTCACACAAATTTCTTATTGTTTTCACCGCTGAATGTGGTTTTCTAGGACGACTGCAACACAGATGTCTCCTCGGATTACTTAATTATATTTTATGGCCAATTAAACTATTCTTCAGTCCAGGATTTCCCTCTTCTATCGGCGTTCTATTAAGGATATGTTTATATTTCTTGTAATAACTTATTATTTATTTATTGAATATTAGTTTATTTTACTAAACTCAATAGGAATGTTGAATCTCTCCTCCTGATTGTTTACTTTATTAACTTTATAATCAAAACTCTGGTATAACAAATTAAATTCCTTTACTGTATTTTCTTTTACATATGACATTAAACTTGATGATGTACAAATTTTGATTTATTTAAATGTTACCCATTATTAATTTACATATAACTCTTTTATACGCTTCATGCTGTTACTATTAGATATTATTTTAGACTCCTGAGGTTACTCTTATTAGATATAATTTTTGACTACAAACATTTCCTTTCATCTCTATACAATACAATTTTTAACAATTTACAAATTTGCCATTTTGATAATTCCCTACTTTCATTACATCTGTTTATCATATACCTATTAAAAACATATATCACTTTTCTATTTCTTATTAAACATCTTTATTTTATCTCTAATATTCGTAATTCTAGTTGGTATTTATTAAATTATAATTTTATTTCTATTTACTCTTATTATAACATTCATTCCAATTGCATATATTCTTTTCAGAACATATAACTTAATGTTGTTTTATATCATATAGGAATCGACCTCTATGTTGACTGGTTGAGTCGATAGTCCCAATGTTTTTGTTTACATTTTAAATCATATGTTCCATTTAATATTAAATTTGTATCTTTTCTCTTTTAAAATTTATTATTTCCCTATTATGTACTTTGTTGCATTTTAACAGCAGTACAATATATATATATATATATATAATATATAATAATATATAAGTAATATGTACTATATCGTGTATAATAACAATATATATATATACATATATTTTTATATACAGTTATCGTATATATAATATTGTATATGAAGGGAACTTATAAATATGATATTAGTGACCCTGATTCGTTTTGTTTAACACAAAAGTAGCATACGTTTTCAATATGGGTCGCATTAACTAAACAGTAATTATAAATGTTTTCTAAGTACGCGCTGTTTACGGATAAGCCCATACGTGTAAAATGAGTGTAAACTTAAAAATAAAGAATAAAACTTTTTGTTTATTTATTCGTTTAAACTTATTTATTTACCTTATGCTCTATTTTTTGGTTGCTCAACTTTGTATTTTCTTTATTGAACAAGGGAAGCAATTTATCAGATTCTAATTGGACCGTTTGGCACTTGTCTGTCTGTGTAACACAATAACGTTTGAACGTATCAACCGATTTTCGTAAAACTTATCATGCGCGAGGTTCTTAAGATGAGTTAAAACGTGTTCTAAACTTTACTGTAGCCTATAAAGAATGAGGGCATAAGAAAAGAGTTGCAAGTTTTTAAACTTGAAAGAAAAATTGTAAGATCACAAACAAAGGTGGATAGAACACTTAGAAAGAATGTCAGATTCCATACTGGCCAAATAAGTTTGGAAATACAAACCTATAAGACACAGGTGAGATGGCTGGAGGATCTCTGAAGGTGGAACAGGCAGCACCTTGCCTATGCTGTGTGGTGAAGATGATGCTTATGATTACCATGTATGTTCGTACTTTTACGTGCCACAAACCTATTGTTTTTTAGATTCTTCTTCCCCCCAAAATAAGTTGGAGAAATAAAGTGGGCGTATGTATAATTTCATTTGGGGGGAGCGGTCAACAAAAAATGAAACGGATAAATATTATGGTCGCCCATCGCATAACAACATTTCTGTAGTCAGAAAGAATTATTATTGCTGTTTATTGTATACAACAGTAAGCCTTGCCTTAAAAAGGACAAGAAAGTAACACAGTATTACGGTTTTTTATCTGAGTCGGAAATTTCAGGGTTTAAATTCTCCTTCACACCCCCTCTGCCTACGCCGATGAGTGAAAGGTAAAAATATGAGGAATCAAAATATTGAAAAAATCACAAAAATCCAAATGGTCTAAAAAATTAAAAATAATTTTTAAAAAACTGAATATAGTATTCACTATTGAAATTTTCAAAATGTTTTGACACCAGGCCCTAAAAAGATCAAAATTTTGAAAATACCGTAAAAATCCGTGCTGGCTATCAGAGTAAAGGGAGTTTTAAGCCAAACTCGAACGCAGTGTTTATTCTGAAATTTTTGTTAACTTTAGAGGCATCCAAAAAAGGAAATCAGTATTTTACGAAAATTTTAGAGTCTATTACTTCATCCTCATTGCTTCACACCTTTTCTCTGTTTTACACTACTCCCATTGTAATACTTCAGTACTAAAATTCTGAGACATCTTCAGGTTTTCACCTGTAAATATGGCTCCGAAAAGCCAAAGGCATTTCGGACTCGTTGTCCTAGAATGGTTCTGCATATTGTCTGCGTATTGTGTAAAATGGTTCTGCTCTTCAGAGACAAAGGGTTACGGCAGGTCCTGTCAGAGTACTTGGAAGTAACAGTCTCTGCTCGAGAGAAAGATTGACTAAATCGTTAACACGCAAAATTGTCAGAGAACAAAGAACAAGAGAGTTTTTCGTTGTCCATGAATCACTACTCGACTGTCTGAATGAAAATACGTTATTATTTTTTTTTACTATTAAAAACTAACAGCTGTGTAAACTCACCGGCTTAATCATCGTTTGTATAGTATTTACACATGTGCAAAGGTGATGACAGGTGACGCTGGATATAGAGTAGTGCGTAAATTATTCTAGTGCGTAAATAGTTTGCTAGTGACGCGTGTTGTCTATGGATACCTGCCCCACATCATCAGCTGGACTGCATTGCCTAAGAGCTACCATTCAAGACGATTTTGTGTTGTTTGTAGCCATTTAGTGCTGAATTCTTTTATATAGTTTGTCTAGCGCGGTGGCGGATCCAGTCTTTGTACGTTGTGAGGCATCCTAGACGCCCCCTTTTCTTGGTCCACGTCAACGATAACGTCCGACTGTCCATATTTACCAACGATACGGGGGCGGAGGCAGTGTCTAAGTCTTTAGGCCTGACGTAACAAACATGCAGAGGCTACAATACTTTCCCCGCCTTGGAAGACCGCGAAGATTATTATGATTCGGAAACCCAAGAAGCCGCCGACTCTACCTGGAAACTACTGATCAGTCTTTGCATTTCACAAGCAATTCCCACTTTCTTAGAATTTTATAAACACTTCATCACGACCAAATTGGCGATATTTAACAGCTTGTTTCAATAAATTCTGCCATTTGTATAGTTATGAAATATTTACTAATTGTATTATTCCGGACACCCAGTACCATTAATAGTATTGTTACGTAATACGGAACGTTCTACAAGTTTCTCGAATATTCCAGCTGTAATGTGTGTGTGTGCGTACATAATGCTGCTACTTTGCGGTGAAAGACAATTACGCGTCAACTATCGGGTCTATAGGCCTACCAGACCATACCGGTCAGCGCAGTGTGTTCAAGGACACTCTTTCTAGTGGATTCTCGAGACCGCCTGTTTGTTTAACAAGTCATCCAAAGTGACAGATTATTCTGGAAATCAGCGGGATATAAATACACCCCTTTAGCGACGGTCAAGTTAGTTATTGTCGGGCGATTACACAGTGCGTTTGAGTAGCGATTTACACAGTGCGTTCGAGGTATTGTGGCGAAGTGTTATGTGTTTTATAATCGTGCGGGACAATTGTAATACAATTATGTTTTATATTAGTTGACATTTTATTGCGTGTGAACAATTGTTATTTGTTTGTTGTAAGAGACTGTCTTGTTGATTACAAACTATTTGATTGTGATAATTAAAGCTGGTGATTAGTGACTTAATTGGTGTCTTGTATTTTGTTTTCCACTATACCATACGACGATCAGTTAGAGCGTCGTAAGAATATATAACGATAACGTTTCGACCACTAACAGTCCATGGTCTGCTTCCGTAACCTAATACAATTAAATATAAGAAGAAACTACCCATCAAAACAAAAGGTATCGTCCAAACAATTAACATAAAATAATCAAATTAAAAAAATCTTCAACTAGCGGAAAATATGAATTAAAATAAGTAATATTTTTAAAACACATTAACTTAAATTTAAAATATGTTATTATTAAATTATAATATACAAATTATAGTCCATTTATTTTCTTAGCTGAGCGTGAGGGGTTTGACACACGAGCACAAAAACCGAGACAACAGCCATGGGATCGAGTGCCAGATCTGTTAACGCCAGTTGCACACGATATTACTCGGTCATGTGTTCGCGGCACAAGGATGTTACGATTTCGCACGCAAGTTACAGTAGATTTTGTGGTTTCACAGGGCTGAACTCAAGTCAGGGATGCGACTCCATGGTTTCCTTAACGATCGATTCACCCGCAGAAGCTTACAGTCGAACTGGCATGGGAGGTAGGTTCCCCCATCGTGGGGCACCGAGGTAGACGGCTCTCGCTGGAACAACAGCGCAGCTTAGGCGGTTATACCAAGTGCTATTGTTTGTGATACGATGGATACGTCTGCCTGGCTCTGTGGTGCCCTCAGTTGCTTAGAACCGTACTGATGTGAGCGATAGGCGCGGCCGCCGTGGGTCGGTCGGTCGGAGCATTGTGCTATCGTGGCTCCCGTAAAGAAGCACTCAAGAACAGTGAGTTGTATATTGCGTACGGCTTCAACTCGGAATGTCACGGTTTAGTTAAATAACATTACTTATGTCTAACAACATGATCCGTAACTCTTGAGATAGTTAAGTTCCCTATCATCCTCTCGAGAAAGTTGAATGGCAACTGGTCACTAGTCGGAGAAATATGGAAGGAAGCACTTTATAACTAATCAGCAGAGATCGTTGCTGATCCACCTGAATAAGAGAGAAGAACAGTAATACAGAACAGGCCTACACCATCATTTGCATGAACATTAAAATAGAACTCCACCGGAGTTGTGGTTAGGATAGAGGAAGACGACAGGAGAAGTGCAATATAATCGTAATTATAATTTGGGAACGGCTAACACAGAGTAGAGGGTAGTTTGCTTCTCCCTCTTCGCATATGAAAATGGGCTTCATGCGAAACTGTGACGCTGACGATGGTGATCAGGTAGTGGTGCTGCTGTCGGGTCATTGTTGGCAGAGTTTTTACATAGAGAACATATTTTTGGTCTGTATTGCAACAGTATCTGTAACTCCTTATAATGACTAGTCACAACGGAAACTAGACTCTTGACACTGAGCCTGGGAGAGATCTTTGCTCATCTCTGGGATATCTTAGTTAAGTTTTCTAGTGTACGGCGGGAATGAAACTGAGTACAAAGCATCTCTTCCAAAACACCATGCCTATCTCATTCCTTACGTTAACAGTGCACTCCTCTCCAAGCGGATATCCGGAAGTCGGGGGGGGGGGGGCAGATACGGTCACTATCTGTTAGGAAGAGTTAATGCTGTAAATGTATTTGCCAGGATGCAGAAAATAATGATGAGCGAGTGGACTGTAGTTTAATACATTTATTGATATTTACTTGTACAATTTAAGTTTGAATTGTAAGATCAGCTAAGTCTGGTACGCATTTTAAATTTTGAAACCACGTTAAGTAAAAAATGTTAAATCTTTGTGTAAATCTCTGAGACAAAATGAATGATGTCGAGTATTTACAGAGTAAAACTTTGTGCTATGAAGATAGGTTAATAGCAAAACAATTGGGACCACCAAGACCGCAGTTGTCTATCAACCAAGTGTTTAAGGACAAAAACAGAACCTATAATAGAACTTTCAATACCACAGTGTACGAAAAATGGGAATGGATGTGCGGATGCCCCACAATCAATGCTTTATTTTGCTTTGCTTGTCTTCTGTTTGGCGGTGAAGACACGTGGACTAAGTCGGGCGTTAAAGATCTGAAACATTTACTAGAAAAGAGTAAGAAGCATTCGCTGTCTAAATGTCATTTAGACAATGAAATGAGTTTAGCCGTGCTAGGTATTGTAAATATTAGGTTGCAACTCGATGATGGTTACAGAATTTCTGTTCGTAAACATAACGAACTTGTAGACAAGAACAGATACATCTTGTCTCGAATAATTGATGCGATTAAATTTTGTGGGGAATTTGAATTAGCTTTACGTGGCCACGATGAAACGGAAGAAGTAGACAACAATCCAGGGATTTTTAAAGGACTAATCAATTATACTGCAGCACTTGACAGTGTTTTGAAAGATCATTTAGAAAATTCAACAGTGTTTAAAGGAACCTCGAAAACAATTCAGAACGAACTTTTAGATGCCATTTTGTCAGTGTGTTGAAAAAATATTGTGACTGAAATTTCTACGATAGACTTCATATCACTTCAGGCTGATGAAACAACTGACAGTTCGTGCAAAACACAGATGGCACTGATTTTGAGATATCTCATTGAAGGGAGGAATAATTGAAAGGTTTTGGGGTTTTTTTGAAGTCCCTTTTGATAAAAGTGCTCGAAGTTTAGCCTCGACAATTTTAGGACAGTTGGAAGTAATAGGAATAGACAAGTCCCCGGAAAACTAATTTGTCAGACTTATGATGGTGCATCTGTTATGAGTGGTCAGAAAGGAGGGGTCCAGTGTTTGGTTAAAGAGAAGTATCCAAATGCAAATTTTATTCATTGTTATGCCCATCAAGGGAATTTGATTCTTCAAAACTCAACATCGTCTTCCTCCCAGAGTAAAATATTTTTTCAAGACCTGCAAGGAATAGGACCATATTTTTCAATATCTCCAAAGAGGATGGATTATTTAGTAGAAATTGTAAAAAAAAAAATTGGGTCCGTGACTCCTACAAGATGGTACTTTCAACACAGGGCTGTTAATACTGTGTTTGAACATAAAGATAATCTAATAAAATGTTTTGAACACATTAGGGACATAGAGATTTCTGACAAAAGTGCTTCTAGCCAGGCTGCAGGATTTGTACGAACTTTGAGGGATCCTCAGTTCATTTTCTGGTTGACTTTTTTCCACAAAATTATGCCTCATGTGGCGATTTTCTTTGATTACATTCAACAAAGAAACATTGATGCAATAAAAATGAGAACATTTGTTAAACATTTTGTGAGTGCAGTGGTTAATATTCGTAAGACCTATGCAGACAGTGAAGTGTCTGTAAGTGAGCCTGTGACTAAGAGACAGTGTGTTGAACAATTAAGTAATAGGAGCAACCGTGTGGCCGCTTTGGAAGTATGTGATATGATTGTGAACAATATTAATGAAAGATTTCAATTTTCAGATCATTTATGTGTTTCCAAATTGTTTTTAGTTGAAAAGTTCCCACAGTACTGTGTTGAGTTTCCGGAAAATGATTTTCAGACTACAATTAAATTTTATCCCACAATAAATGGTCCGAAACTGAGTACCGAACTAGAAGTGTTATACAGTCGTGAAGATTTACGTATTGCTTCTGGTGCAACACCCTTATTATAGTTTTTCCTTGATAATAACATGTTTCGTACCTTCTCAGAGTGTGTGACTATTTTGAAGATAATTGTTACCATACCGATGACAACTGTTGAAAGTGAAAGGTGCTTTTCTACATTGAAAAGAATAAAAACATTTTTAAGAAATTCCATGGGCACTGATAAACTGAATGCATTGGCTATGCTATCCACAGAAAAAAAAAGATTCATGGAATTCAAGATTTCAACAAACAAGTGATAGAAGAATTCGCTATATCTAAAAACAGGAGAATGGAATTGTTATACAAAAGGTGAAATACCAGGTAAGACATTCTATATTTTTTTACCTAAGTACTAATTACCGTGAATGGTGGCCCACCTTAGATCCTCCCCACTGTGTGCCCCTCCGATTTCATTACTCACGAGCCGCCACTGCTGTAGAGTTGTTCCAAAGAATGCCCAACGTACGCACATTGCCTTGTTTGTTTAATGGAAGTGATAAATTATTATGCTCTGTGACCACATTTGGTTCATTTGATGCCCATTTATGTAGAGTAAAGCCATATTGACTCAACAACGTACCTAAGTCAGATTTCAACTTGGTCAGATTAGAAATGGTGTCTGCACCGGTTAACAAATCATCGACATAAAAATCATTAATTATAGCTGAAGCAGCGTCAGGAAAAGAAGCTTCATGATCCTTACCAATCTGAATAAGGCAGCGAGTAGCCAAAAACGAAGTACTAGCAGTACCGTATGTTACAGTTCGCAGCACAAAATGTTTAAACTGTTCAAGCGGAGAATTACGCCACAGAATACGTTGGTAATGACAATCGTTATCAGACACTAGAATTTGTCGATACATCTTCTCGATGTCGGCGATCAGAACATAGTTGTGTATGCGAAATCGCAAAAGAATAGATAAAAGATCTTGTTGGATATTTGGGCCTACTAACAAAATATCATTGAGAGAAAGACCATTGGTAGTTTTGGCCGAGCCATCAAAAACGACGCGAAGTTTTGTCGTGGAACTAGAATGTTTAAAAACGGCATGGTGAGGCAAATAGTAGATATTTGAAACCCTGGAATTAACAGAACAATCGTCGACCAGCGCCATGTGGCCAAGATCCCTATATTCTTGAATAAAGTTTGCGTATTCACGCGCAAGCTCAGAATCACACTTGAACCTGCGTTCTAAACTTAAAAATCTCGCTTTAGCGGTAGCATAGGACTCACCCAACTGGGGACTATCAGACCCGAATGGTAATGAGACAACAAACCTACCCTCATCATTGCGATGAGTGGACTTAACAAAATGTTCCTCGCAAACTGAATGGTTAGTAAGGGGTGCATTATCAAGGATGGTTTCGGTCTCCCAAAATTTCTCAAGAGACGCTAAAATTTGACTATCGTTGTTTCTTGCTAAGAACGAAACAGCAGGACCCTTAGAATGACAATGTTTGGGCAGATTGCCTGCTAGAATGTGGCCTAACTTTGTTTCTTATATAATAGGAAAGTTAGACCACGTACATATTTGTTAGCTAGAATCAAATCTAAATAAAACTGCGCTCCTAAAAGTATGTCTATGTCAGCTGATACGTTTAAATGTGGGTCAGCAAGGAAAATGTTATCTGGGATATTAAAATGATTTATGTCGAAAGACTGTGCTGGAAGTTTATGAGTCAAGGCAGATAATACCGCACACGGAGCGTTAAAGCTGAACCTTTGATAGTGAGAAACAATACGAATTGATGCCAAATTAGTGGCGCAACATGTCGCATTATTAATACCTGAAATTGGTATATTAGATTCAGTCAAGTTAAGTTGCAATTTTTTAGCAAATGATTCAGTACAAAAGTTTACTTGTGACCCTGCGTCTAGCAAAATTCGTGCAAGTTGTCTGTTACCAGCACGGTCGATGACGAACACAACTGCTGTAGACAAAATAACATTGTTTGCTGATTGAAGCTTAAATGAACAATAATTACTGCTGGGAGAACCTTGTTTTGACACATTATTTATGTGCAGCAGCGTATGGTGTCGTCTGGAACAGATCTTACATGATTGTTTGACCTTACAATTAGGTGAAAAATGATCTAGTCTTAAACAATTAGTGCAGCATTTATGCTTTAATATAAATTGCCCTCGTTCCGATATGCTTAATTCACGAAATTTGTCACACATATAAATTGGGTGACTGGCCTTGCAGCATGGGCATAAATAATTATTTGAAGTTGAATGATAACTTTTAAATGCAGTGCTGCCAGCAGAGTTTCGTAATTTATGTTTTTCAGACTTATTATTAAATTTTAAAGTTGGCTTGTTAAGCTGCTGTCCAGCGTCTATCGGTAATGTATTTTCTAATAATTGTCTACGGGCGTTTAAAAACTGTGTAAAGCTCTGAAAGTTAGGAAGATTTTCGGGATCTATAGACTCCTTCCATAATTTAAATGTGGAATGGTCAAGTTTTGCTGACAATAGTAGTACAGTAATGAGTTCAAATGAATCCACTGGCAATTGCATAACTGCCAGCGAATTGACAGAAGACGTTATTGTATTTATAAATTCTGCTAAGCTCTGTAGACTTTCCAATCTAACAGTTAAAAAATGTTTAGTGTTACTGTATTTGTCAAAATTAATTATTGCGGAATTGATTCGCACTATGGCAGACTTTAAGCCGCCTCTCTTTCTAACCAACACTCTTAGGCCTTCTTCCGCCATTTTACGCACCTTTTACTGATGCCGTTGATGTCGTACCTTCTGTGAGATGTCCTGGAGCGTTGAGGCCGTGGAATAGATGACAGACACGCACGGACTGGATGGATGACTGCTCTCAACTTAGAATTGCTCAATCTGGTGTGTAGGCGTTAACACATGGATGGTCTTGTAGTGGTGTTGTCATGAGGCTCAATGGCGACGAAAGAAATGCTGAATAACTCCCGACACGGTCGGATCAGCGAACATGCTGAATCGCCCGTGATGGCCAGAAATTGAGGTGGAAAAAATGATGAAAAGCCGCTCTGGTATAAGTTGAAAGAAGGTAAAAAATGATGAATCCAGGCACGGAGCGACCAAAAAAATGTTAGGAGTTAATGCTGTAAATGTATTTGCCAGGATGCAGAAAATAATGATGAGCGAGTGGACTGTAGTTTAATACATTTATTGATATTTATTTGTACAATTTAAGTTTGAATTGTAAGATCAGCTAAGTCTGATACGCATTTTAAATTTTGAAACCACGTTAAGTAAAAAATGTTACATCGTAAATTGAGGCGCAAGTACGCAACACTTAAAACTACATGAAAATGCTGTAGGGCCTAAGGTCTACATAAATTTGTCGCGACAACAAGAAAAATGAAAAAATGACAGGCCGAAGCAGCAAACGCGATTACGTCTGCTGCCCACGGACGTACGTAGCACTGTGTTTAAGCCTGATCGCTAACGAGCGCGAGGCCTGAGCGTACAGATTAGCCAACCTTTGATTATGAAATTCCCACATTACTGTCCACTATCGGTAGCCCTCTATTGCCTGGACGGCCAAATTTCACTGGCGCGGAGGTGAACCAGCACTTTGGCTGGAGTAGGGCTTCTGTTTTCAGCAAAGAGTGTGCGATGCGCGAGTCTCTGGCACGTAGCTGTGAAGCGATTTGTTACAGTGGACTTCAGGCCCTGACTACTGTGCATAGTCTTTTCCTGTCAGTAGGCTGGCATCCGTGGGAGAGTGGGAGCAAACGGCTACCGCCTTGACACGGGCACAATGAGGTAGGTCCCGGAAAATGGATGGAAAGTCGTAGACCTCAACCGTTATTTTCATGATCGCAGGAAGCGCGGGTTTGGTCGGGTCCACCATTACCCTGAACCTCGAGAATCGCCTAGCAATCTGGGTGTGCAACAATGGTACCATGGGATCGTGGTATTAGCCCTGTTACCAATCTGGTCCCCGGTGCTCACGGGCTTTGGAAAGATTTCATAGCGGCTGCCATTCTTGTAGCGGGATCCCACTGCCTATCACACGTAAGGTGTACGGTTGGTAAAGTATGAGGTTTCTACTGTCATTCCTTGTACAGTTGACACTAGTGCATTCACTTATAATTATTTTTCCTGTTACATTGGGAATCCTTAAGAGACAGTATTACTTTCTGAATCTACACTGTTCCGTTTCTACCCCAGTGTCATACAAACAATTAACCGAAGTAGGCTTATAATCCTCCTTCCAGCTGCTGACAAGTGTGCTATGATGTGCTCTTGCTGTACTGTATACAACATCGTTTTATCTGTTTATAATAATTATTGTTGTAAAAGAATAAATTGTGTGGTAATTGTAAGTAAATATCTAACTGCGTGCCAGGATCAGTTGGCTCGCCCATTTCCCAGTGATAATGTGGCTGTTTTAGCAGCGTTTAAGATTACACAGTTTACATTTTAATTTTCTTACATGTATAAAAAATATGAAGTAATTATAATGCAAATTACCGGTAAGCTAGTACTGGTCGAAACGTACGTTCATTAAGTATTAAACTCCCTTTTAGACAATTGCCAAATAAGATTGTGTAGCATTTATTAAACAATTCAAAAGTAAACAGCTTGTATTAATGAATGTAAAAGTTTTGTCGAAGAAAGAAAATTTGCAAGTCATACTTCAAATCGCTGGCGATAAGCGATTTAGGGTATTACATCATCGGACAAAATTTTTTTACATTAGTATTTGTCTCTAGCCAATTACATGAGAATTTTAGTTGCATGTCTCTCTCTCTCTCTCTCTCTCTCTCTCTCTCTCTTTCTCTCTCTTGCTCGCTTTTAATACCGTTTATTGACCGCTTTACCACCTTCTGGTAATACTGCGAGTTTACTACTTTCTATCCAATCTGAGGAATATGTTACGAATATTCCATTCGATTATTATATAATTTACCTTATAATTTCCGTCAAGTGACGTCAAGCGTAATTTGTGCTGGGTTACGCGTTTCAGGCCATATGACCCATCTTCAGTCCTTCACTCCAAAGGAGCTCGTAATATAATAAAATCCATATTAAAACAAACACATAATAAACAAATACGTAAAACACAGTGAATGAACATATTATAAGCGTACTATTAACCGACACGGTGCACCGCGTGTAGCATGTCAATACTGTGTCGATGGGCACTATTATCTCCGGCAGCCCATCGATGCAGTATTGACATGCTACACGCGGTGCACCGTGTCGGTTAATAGTACGCTTATAATATGTTCATTCACTGTGTTTTACGTATTTGTTTATTATGTGTTTGTTTTAATATGGATTTTATTATATTACGAGCTCCTTTGGAGTGAAGGACTGAAGATGGGTCATATGGCCTGAAACGCGTAACCCAGCACAAATTACGCTTGACGTCACTTGACGGAAATTATAAGGTAAATTATATAATTATCATACAGTGACTTAGACCGCATTAATTATGTTTACATTCGATTATGTTTATAGTCGATTGCCGCTCATAGTATTGGATTGCAAATTGACTTTATTTGATAGTAGAAAAGTCTTCCTGAAATCCATAATACCGTCGCAGACGAGGGGTTATTTTAAGAACAAGCATTTAAAGATTGTCTTCAGGTGAATATCATCTTGCTTCTGACAATAGACTGAATCCCTCCGAAAGAGAAATTATCGTTCCTTGATCGTTGTAATAAATGACATGAGAAGATATCAGCTTCTTTGTAAGATTTCAGTTAGCTCGTACGCGCATAAATAAACTCTGTTTATTGGTAACAACAGTGAATATTCATACTATTCAGTTAAATAGGCCTAACTTAAATTAATTTCCTTCGATTAAGTAACCCTTGGGGTACGTCGGGCCACAGCGAAGGATCTGAATCTCACAAGATCTAGAGCAATACTCTTCAGTTCTCCCTAAGCTCTGCTTTTCTGTAATGTCATAAAAATTTTAAGAAGAAGGGAGTTACCAACCTATCCCGCTGATGGAGTTGCCGTCTGTGGCAACAGGCTGCCGGATTTTCTAACACAATTCTCACCTTTAGCCTTCATAAACTTTCATTTAAGTTCTGAATCGCTGTTTTTTGAGATTCATAGATGGCAGGATGGAGCCAACTAGAAGTTCCTTCTAGAATAGGGATATAAAGGCCAAGACACCTGAAGGAGGGCGGACACAAAGTAGTGGAAGGAATCTGATACAAGCTTAGAACTTCGTGATTGCCATCAGTCGGGTATCTACGGGAGGATCCCCCCCCCCAAAGATATTAACAATTTTAGTGAAATTCCGTAATCACCTAACGCCTATTTCTAAACCAGTTACATGTGTTAAAATAAGACTAATAAATAATAGTAGAAATAAAACGAATTACAATATTCGTAAATTAATAAAATAAAGTTAGATCTTTCTTAAAAATGCCAATCACTCAACATTTGGTAAGTAACGTACGTTTTTGTAGGGTTAAACAAACAAACAAATTACTTACGTCCAAGAAGAAAAAAGGCAGAGCCTATTAAGCTACCTTAATCTTTTTCGCATACACTTTCCCTTACAGGGTTGCCTATGTCATGGCTCCTCTAATCAAATATCTCTCTTTTCAACAGTCATCTTTGCACAGGTAAACTGGAACTTTCTTGACTTCAAAGTCAATTGCAGGCGATCGAAAATGTAAAACTTTTCTCATTCGTAATGTCGGGCAGGAATTTCTACACGATGTTGAAATAAAAAATGTGTTAACTTTAAAAACAGATTTTTATATGTAGGTGTTGATGGAAGCCCACATCCACTAAAACATAGCTAAATTAACATTTTTAATGAAATAGCCTTTAAATCTAATTGACGGGTTTAAATGCTCTTAATTTGTATGGCATAGAAAAAATAAAAAGTTCCCGAAATATTTAAATCGTAAACAAAGAAACACAGAAACTTTAGAATTTCAATAAAAATCTATGCAAAAAAGGACCCGATGTTGACAATAATGAAACCTTTTACCTGACATAATCTTTTATACCTACTTATAACCTCTGTACTAGGCCAACAAACAAGCCGCGGCGCTTCTGCTTGCAGTTTCTTCTTATAGAATTTAGATATTCAACTCTAACTTTATGTTCTCTTCAATAGTTCGTCTGTTACCTAAGATTAGTTTCTTCTCCTTATACTACTACAGAAGTAATGATAATTCCAGAAATTTTTTGCTCCCTCGAACCTTCTCAAAGTACAGTACCCTGAATTATATAAAGAACTCAATAAACGATTAACTTAAAGTACGTCTTCAGAATTCTAATCGTAATCACTGCCTAAAATTTTAACGCGATCGAAGAACAAGCTTGTGTTGACAGACTTTTTAAGTTAAGGTTTTTTCCTAGAAGGGCGATAAAACGGTAATCGTTTATTGCATAAAAAAGCGATGAAAAATTTCTTTAAAATTTTTACATAACACTTTTAAAACATCAAAGAAGCATCTCAAGCTTGGTATATTTGAAACGATGACTTTTCCACAGAACTTCTATATGATATCTTTGTTTTCAGATAATATATACTTCTACAAGTTTAGTTTGTTATATTATTATCGTTGTATTTTTACCTGATGTACGTTTCACAGAATAAATATATGTCATCAGAGGTTTAAATATGAATTAACGAATAATCAATTTGTTTCGATTAAAATATAAATTAACAAAATGTTGATTTGTTTAGATTTCGATTGTTGTAATGTTTGTTTACGTAGTCATCTGTTTGATGGTAATAATAAAAATATTTGAAGTTTACATTTTCTTTATATTAACAAATCTATAATTATAAATAAATCATCCTGCTTAGTTTTTATTTGAATTTGTTCTTTAATTAAAAATTTTTAATTTGTGTTTGTAAATATTGAGATTTTCCCAAATATTCATTTTGGTACCTTTTTGTATGTTTAGTTATAATCAATTTAATGTTTTGAATGTTTGGAAATTTATGTTTATTATTTTAACAGTGTGTGGCTAAATTAGATTTGTACATATTCGGTTTCAAAAACGCATTGTGGTGTTGAAGGAACCTTTCTTCGTCTGGCCTACGTAAAATTTATTGCAATCCAGACGTTCTAATTTGTATATTACATTTTTATTGTAAACGTTTGAATTAATTTTAGGCTTTATTTTATTAAAAATTATATTATCTGTGTTATAAGATATTTTAAATTTGTATATTTAAAAAGTTTACTTACTTTTAGAGTTATACGCGTATTTCTGTAAAGGTGAAGGTCGTGTATTTTATATTACCATTAATAGACGGATTTGTTAATGTATTTTTATTCGGTGTTTGTTTAGTAAGTTTATGTTTTATTTTACTTCCTTATTTATTTATAGTTGTTACTTTGTATCCATTATATATTGCTACGTGTTTGATAATAGTATTTATCTATTTATTTAAATAGAAATAAAACAAATTTCTTTTTATCTATTACCTAAACTAAACCTGCAGAAAATTATTTGAAAACAAACATATTATAACGTATATGCATTTGGTTACACCCATATAAGTAAACTTTTTGTTTATTCTTCTGGTTCAATTTGGTTAATTTTTTAACTCTGGAACCCACGTACTTAATTTAGTCGAACGCTTTAAGGTTTCTTTTAAAGCAGATCAGTAGTCTTTTTTATAATCCACATAGATGTTTCTCAGATAAAACGTACGTGCTAAATACACATAAAAATTATGTTAAATTGTTTTTTTTTTCAGGTAAAAATTATAATTTTGGCTAAAATTACTTCCCGGGCTGTTTGGCCGTGGTCCAAAGCTTATTACAAAACCAGACGTTTCGGCGAAAACCATCGACTGCCATCTTCAGTGAAATCCAGTAACGCTAACGTGAGGTGGTATACGTTAGGACCACAGTATGCCGAAACGTGTGGTTTTGTAATAAACTTTGGACCACGGCCAAACAGCCAGGAAAGTAATTTTAACCTAAATGACTTCGGCCGTGTAAGCCTTCGTAACATAAACATTATAATTGTTTAATATACTGTAGGCAGAATGGGCAGGAGGAGTGTTGGAAGACCGAGGTCTAGATGCTGAAGCCGGGAATGGCAGACGATGGACAAAGTACTCGGGACCCGGTGTCCAGTACGATACGCTTACGTTTGTGCGTGTACGGAATGTAAACATGAAGTCGAAACCAAAACCAAAACAAACAAACAGTCAGGTAGCGATCAGCTGATTGCGAGAATTATTGGGCTAATGTACAGTTAGTGTAGCGGAGGTGGGAGTGAGGTAGTGAGTTGTGAAAGCGATGCACCAGCCTCAGTCAGAGCTCTGAGTGTCGCGCCGTGTACGTCGTAACACCAAGCCCGCACCGGGACTCACCAACCCACCTTACGTGAGTACTAAACACACAAGTCTCTTTATAAACGCTTTGTTTTAAAAGGACAGCCTTTAAAAGATTTAGCAAAAATTTCACGCGAAAAAGCGATGCATTTTGGATTCCAATTGTACACTTCTATACTAATATTATGACAAAGTTGAGGATTTTTAAAAATTTAATGATACCTAAAAAACATCATTACAAAATCACCTTAGAAGGTACATATTAATTTTGGGCTTTGTAGCCTCCGTGGCTGTACCAGACACTACGTAATGTACTTTGCCAATTAAGGCAAAGTAATTTGTAATTACGGCACATTAAGTAAACATTAATTAAATCTGAGTATAATATTCCAAAATCGGAAAATTGGATTATATAGCCGATTTTAACTTTAAATAACTATAAAAATTTCCCCAACGTGCACAATTCTCTTCTACTTGAAATAATGAAAAAAATAATTTGAGATTTAATTTATGCAAATAAATTGATCGAAACTTGGACGTATAATTTATAAACTGTGCAGTTCTTACTGATGATTTTTACAAGTATATATGATTCAACTAAAAACAAATTTTATTTTTTTGAACGATTGGTTTTTTTCATTTACTCACATAAAATAAATGCAATTAACATTTCCATTATTTAGTAGCAGAAAAATTCTCTATTTTGGAGAAACTTTTACAGTTATTCATTGATAAATATTAATCGTGTTAAGATTCTTTTCCTTTTAAAAGAAAACAATGGAGACCATTAAATTATAAGTTTCGGACAGTCTCATCTGAATTTTATGTTGTTTTACATGCAACATCATCAATTATGTCATAAAGTTAATACACCCTACAGTGGAAATTTTGAATCCCAAGTTACGATTTCATTGTCGTTTATACTAAATTGCCATAAGCAATACAGACCTTTTATGAAAGTTTTCTTTATGTTCGCCTGTAGGAGATGTCTTGAACGTCCTGAAAGTAGTTCAGTTGCTTTATGAAACATATTTCGTAAGCGTGCGCGCGAACTCACACATACAAATTGTGCTGAACCTTTACTTATCACGGACATACAACACGCTAACTAAACTATATAAAGACAAAAAACTAAATAGAAAGTACCTTCCAATGCTAACAGCGTGGTTGTCGATAAAATAAAACCTAAAACTAAGTCCACACAAAAAAGAAAATGCAAAATAGAACTCCTAGTCTGAAATAAATTTTAGATACGACAGGTATAGAAAAACCTACTGATAGATTCATTCATGTGAATACTGAAATGCTTTTCTGAAATCACGTATCTATAGATTTAGCCACACATTCCTTAAACATCACTCCCAAGCAATCAAAAAGTTATGTATACACACATAACAGTAACACAATAATTAACGGTAAAGTCGAATAAAGACAAAACAAAACCATTTAGTTAAAATTTTAAATATTACAGATAGTATATGTTAATTGTAATATAAATACGACATAAACACTAAAAATCTTCAACATACCCGTCGAAACAGCTAATTGTGCGAATGACAATATAATTTAAATCGAAATGCAAATCAAAATTGTTCGTTAAAACACTTTGTAAGTCACTCATGATGCAGTGTACTGTGCGAAACGTGCGTAAGATAAAATACACGTGTAGAAGCAATTGTGAGTTACTCTGATAACATAATATAATATATCGTTCGTATGTGTTCCGTGGGTCGTTGCTTCTCTATTGGTAGCCCGCCTCGCTGCAGAGAAACAACCCTCATCAGGGCCAACAAACACCCGAAATACAAACAGCACTCACACACACACACACACATGTATCCAGAGGATGTATATATTAAAACGCATATATGAACACGAAGCTTGTATCTTGAAAGCCGACCATTACTTTTGCGTTGTCAAAATAAGTCTTATAAAGTGGTAAGCGAATATATCTGTGTGTTTTATTAAATTAATATAAGCATAATTTTTAACAAGCATATATTTTCATTTTATTAATACATATATTATTCGTGTATTTGATTAGCTTATAACCGACATCGCCAGAAACAAAATGTTGTAATTAATGATATTTTTTGTTTTTTTAAATATTTGACAATTAAAAATAGCTGATATATTAGTGTAGAATGTTAAATAGATTTTATAAATATTTATTTAATTATTATTACAAATTTAAATGAATTAAACTTCAACATAAACTTCATAATTAATTAATGAGTAATTAATAAAAATAAATTATTTATTTATGTTAAGTATATATTTCACAATTTTCATTGTTGGAGATGCGTTACAATAAAGTTATATTGTAGTATAATTCGATTATTAAGTTATACATAAATTAGTAGATTATATAATAGATGATCATAATTTGTTTAAATGGACTACCGACATCGTCTATGCAGTCTCCTCTGAACCCTGCATCGTATCCAAATACTGGAAGGCCGGACTGCTAATAAAATGACTGCACTGTTAAAAACATGCACCAGCATGTTAAAACAGAAACGGACCAGCTAATTTGTTTACATGTTACCTAAATTTGGGAAAGAATTATAATAGTAATTATTATTTTATATAATTATATAATTGAACAATTTGTTTAATTACATTTTTCCCGGTTTCAAGTAGGAATTTTTTGTACTGTACAAATCTATGATTTAAACGTTCGCCAGTTTAGACTACAAAATTGCGCCCGCACGCATACAGTCGTTTATTTTTTGAGACTTTTTATCAAACGATCAATCTAATGTTTATTCCCAGGACTCGCACATTCACGCATGTTTCGTCGCCAAGGCCTAAGGTTACAGCGGTATCAGTTATATTTGATACCTTCATACTGTTCACGCAATATTGTTGGAATAGAATTTGGAATAAAAATAATCCAAATGTTTTAATTATTTAATTAAATTTTTTTTTAAGACAAGCCAGTGCGGGATATTAAATCTTCTTAAATATGGATATTTGAAAAACTTTTTTTGAAATATGAAAATTTATTTGTGTCTGTCGTATTAAATCGTACCTGTAAGTGTAGAAATTGATTGTAGTTTTGTTACAGTTATTACAAAAATAACTCATTTATTCTGCATACATGTATGTATTCTGCACAACGCACTGTTCACAGATGTATATACAGCTTTACATTAAGTTTCTAATGACGCAGATGAAAGTATCTGTAATACGCGAACTCGCGTTAAAAAATAATTTTATAGTATAGGCTGTAATAGAGAAGAAACATGCGGATTTGTGTGGCGTACTCACCATGTGCATGCGGAAGAGTTTCTCGTTGTATTTTGTGGTTTTGAGTTGGATACAAATGTTACGTGTATTTATTTCCTACAAAGTGTAACCATTACTGGTTTATTATTGTATACGACTTGGGCCTACATTTGCCTGTGGTCGAACGGCTGTAGTTAAGCTTTCGTCTTTCCTGCAATGGATTATCTATTCTTAACGATTTTGGTGGGACAATTTTGCTTTTCGTCCTTACCTTTTTTCGAACGTTCCGCTTTTTAGTGTTAAAGTTGGTTGCTTTACTAACACTCAATAAGTGTCCTGTTGGTGTTTAAAAATTTTTCTAAAAACCTCCTTTAAAAAAAACTCAAATCTCGTTCTGGCTAAACAGCAGTATTTTTTAACACAGAAAAATATTTTATAAATTACGATAATTGACATATACAGTGAAATTACGGGGCTGTTAAATAAACTGAACAGAACGTGAAATCTGGCAGGTTCCTTACGACAATGGTGAGTAATCGACTGTAAATATACACTACTAGAAAGACCTATAACATACTTCGTACTATGTAGCATATAATACAATATATACTATATTTTAAGTTTGTTCCGTTGTTCTTACAACAAATCTTTCCTCCATTTGAGTCTGACAATCGATGCATTTTGCTTTATTGGAATATCATATTATTTTACCGTTTGATATTTTTAAGCACCAAATGTTTTACTATACAGCCCAAAACTTATAACATTTTATAACATTTACCAAAAGCAAGTGTTTCCTACGAATAGGAAAATATAATTCTACTTAGCCAAGAAATTTGGAAAGAACATACACGTTTAAAGGAAAATTTTTTCTATTAATAATAAAATTTAAAAGAGAGAAGTTTTGGGGGCAAAAGTGTTAAAAATGGAAGGAGTCCAGGGTAGGAGAGAGAAAAACGCAGGTTCAAAATGGACTGAAGACAGGAAGAAGAGACATAGTGAAAAGATGAAAGAATACTGAAGAAAAAGAAAAGAGCAAGGAATAAAGAATTGAAATTGGCATGTGGTTCTCAGATGTCCGATACAAATTAAAAAAAAAATTTGTTTGCTTTAGGTCGAATCGTTAAAATAGTCCATAATTTCTTCTTTTTTTTAATCAGTTCAGTTCGTAGTCCTTCAGTCTTTCGACTGGTTTGTACCCTCCCCGCATATACCCGTGGTGCGTGTGGTACTGAGTCTCTCACAAATAGTGGTCAGTGGAGACAGTGTACATGAATTTCCTTGTTTCCGTTGAACAATTGTATCGATTATCAAATTCCATAAGACAATATTGATAATTTACCACTTTCTATAATACCAAAAAAATAAAACTACTTTATTTATTAAGAAATAAATTAAATAAAAACACGACGTTAAGTTAAAAGAAAGTTTCTGCAACAACACCGCGTGTTGTGTAGCATTAGTTTAACAGAGCTGCTGGAAAGCCAATATTTTCTATATTTCGTGTGAATTTCACCTTTAATGACAAACGAAAAGTTTGTAATATTTAAATTATTCCAAAGAGGAATTGAATATCACTGTCTTACTTCGGTTTTGCCTATATCCAAAACACGAAAATACTGGGGACATATCGTGAATAAATCTGATAATAGTGATATGGTTGTTGGAGAGGATTTCGCGAAATAAAGTTCATAATATCGTTGCACCTTCAAGTGCTGAATCAATGAAATAAGTTGTACTTACAATATTAAATGTTAAATAGTATCTACATATATATATATTGTAACGTACCCGCCTAAGAGGTGTTCGCGAAACGTCTTAGTATGTGGCCTATTGGTTGTTCGTCTTATTTAATTAGGCCCCACTGTTGTAAGCGCCAAATCTATAACGTACCCGCCTAAGAGGTGTTATCGGAACTCCCTCTTATTCTAGCGTGTAGCCACTTATGAATTATAATGACCGAAGTTTAAAAATAAAGTGGTTGGTAATGTTACTCAATCAAAGCAGAAATCGAGAGTGTGTGATTTGGATCAAGTAGGGAAGTTGTTCAGCCTTATGTTGAGGAGAGAGTAAGTACTGATTGTTTACACTCGGTTTAGACGATTTCTGAAATTTTTTCAAATTGTTCGCCGTGAATTAAATCAGCTGATTGTGAGACGAGTCTCCACACATAGTTCAACCAGACTACCCTGTGGCAGAATATGACCCGGTGGATCGACCTCTTCTAGTTTGTTCTGAAAACTATTACAACTACCCGCTACAAAAAATATAACACATTTTTGTTATTCAATATCATTTTTTCAATAATATTTATTATTTATATTATTGGTTTTTTCCCTGCTGCCAAAATACAAATATCACAATCGATCTTTTCCTCAATTAAAACATAATATCGACTTCATTGAGTAAACATGAAATTGAAAAAAAAACATATGGTTTTTTACCAAATTTTATACTATTTTTAAAACATCAATCAATATATAATTCTTTTTATTTCCCCAGGGTTAAGGGTAAGTTCTTTTTGTTATGAGATGGTCAGAAATGGATAATTATACTACGCTTTACAAATACCGAAAAATATTAACAAAAATTTGTTTATTTTCGTTTAGTACGTAGTTCCAGAAATGTCCGTAAGAGAGCAGATGGTGTTTGTTTTTATTACAACATATGGTTAATCTTTAATGGTTTCGGTATGACACTACCATTCCGAATGTTTTCTTCGTTAATTATTAAACGAAAAGTTTATATTACCTATCTTCCTGAAGTTCTTACTTGGATGAAGCCGTTTCTCCGGTGGTGTCAGTATTATGTAGTGATTTCATAACTACAAATATATAAATTTATATTTTATTTACAGAAAAATAATTCTTTTTAATTTCGGTTTCTTTCTCAATCTGGTTTACATAATAGGTTTCTGTTCATTTTCTTATAACTTTGGATATAAGTATTTAATATTTTTATTAACTTTAAATGAATTTATATATTATTTATTAGTCTCTCATAGTATTCCTACACTGCACTACTTCCTTCTGCCATTTCCCTCATACAGTATTATTTTAATTTTTTATTATCATTTGATATTTAAATCTTTTATGTTTTTTAAAACGAACCCTGGGTTATCTTATACTATAACACAAATATTTTAAAAAATATAAAATTAACTTAGGTATTAAACTTGGTTGTCTACACAATATAAACAATACAATAAATTAACAAAATACATGATCAGTTAGTAGCATTATAGTCTACTATCATCGTTTATAATTCTCCCACCTACAATACAATTCTGTAAGAAGTTCCCTTCACTTTCACTTTTTACCTCAATGGGTACACTATAACTCACTGGTCACTGTATATCACTCTAATTGTTTATAATGTTCAGTGATACAATTTAATTTTGAGCTCGTTATAGGTTACCCATTTCTGACCTTTATGTTATTACATGAGTTAATTTACTGGGACCGGGTTATGTACCGTTACATAAAGCCCCCCCACTAGAACAAATTTATTTTGGTATTACTCGTTTATTAAAATAAATTGTTGATTGTTTCAGTTTTCCTAATAGTCTTGGCTTTATTCTTCATAATTCTTCATTTATTTCAAACTGGTTGTAAACTGACTGGTAATTCAGACTGGTGGTAATTGCTGTTTTCTTACTCTACTCTCTCTCTCTCTTGGAGGCAAATTCATCAATTATTTATTTCTCTGGGTAGTGGTACTTCCACATTTTATTTGATAAGGACTGGTCACACTAATCATATTAAACTTGTTTTAACACTCATTTCTATTTACTTCTATAAATTCTCTTTATCAATTAAGCTTCAGTCTGCTATCTTCCTTCTATTTTCTTCATTTATACTTCTGGAATCTAATATCAATCTATACAGCTATTTTATAATTATTATCCCTTAAATATTCAATTTCCCTAACATTTTTCCCTATCTTGTGCGGTGGTACCAGTCGGGTGGCCACTTTTGGGTCCATTACTCCGCTGTCCATCCTTACACCTTCTGAGATCAGGGGAACATCATCCCTGCTCATAAAAATTATTGCCGGAACATTTCTACGGTCAATACATAAAAATAAAAAATTATAAGTAGTAGTCAATTAGCGACTAGTACTAAACACTTTTGGGATTCTTCATACTGTAGCTGTTTGCATTTATTTATATATTTCTTCTTCTCCTTGATTCCTTCTTCTTTTCCATTAACTAATAGCATATAACATTATTGATAGGCTTTATGTTAAAATTCTTTTGACTTTACTTCTTGTGACATATTTCTCCGTATCATTTCTTCTTATCTAATCTTCAATTCCGAGAAATTCTAATCTTTGTATTAATTATCATCCTCCTTCAGTTTCATTGGAGTCATTAAATTATTCTTTATTCTTCTTATCTGAGCACATTACCATCAATTGTTTTTTGTTCATTTAATTTTTTTTTTTGTTACCATTAAAAATATTACTTTTTCCTATTATTTCATTTTAAATCAATTCTTTATAACTCTTATTTACTAATCAGTTCTTATTTTTTGTTAAATTAAATGGTTTCGAAATATCTTAAATCGTATTATTTCTGAATAAATTAAGTAAGTTGTTCTTACGTAGTTTTTATTAAATCGTCTTGTTCCTGGATAAATTGTTGAGTAAGTTGTTCTTACATTTTTTTGGAATTTTGGGGTTTTAGTCTCTTCATTTTAAATTATATGGTTTCAAAATAACTTGAGTAAGATGTCCTTACATGCTTTTAGAATTTTGGGGTTTTTATTCTCTTTTCAATGGGTTGCTGGGTCGGTTTTCAGAAAATCAGTCCCCTTTTCTGGTTGGTTATTGTTTCGTTTAACCATGGTCCATTAATTCAGGTACTCCCTTTACTCGGATTACTGGGGTATTCATAATGATTTTGGTATTTGTTAAATACCTCTCTTTCACCTGGCATCGTAACTCAGCTGATACAAAGTCTTCATTGAAGTCACGGTTTTCCGTCATTGTTAGTGCTTTTTCAACTAACAGGTATTGCACCTCCTCTGACATAACATATTTGCTCATATTTAATCTCATTTCATTCCCTTTTACCTCTGGATTATTTACCAAATATTTGAATGTTATATTCCGTCTTGAAGATATGACTGATATTGTCTGATACACTTCAATCGTCGACATATTTAAATGATATCCAAACTTAATTAATTCCCTCTGTTCATTAATTGGGAGGTTAAATACATTAATTAATCCATCTGTAATCATCTCCCATTCTTCCCTTGTATTTATTATTTTCTTTCTACATGTTTTTCTTATTTTCTTGGTCTTCTTTTCCATGGTTTGGATCTTCTCCTTGTTCTTTCTATTCTTATTTTCAGATAGCAATGCATTCTGGTCTTCTCTAATTTCTGTTTTCTTGCTACTCTCTTCTGTGTTTGGACTTACTATAATACTTTCGGAAGTGCTGTCTAATGTTTCCTCCAAATTATTAAAACCTTCATCCATTTGCTTATTAATCGCCTCCTTGTATGTATCTGCTTTTTGGATAAGCGTATTAACATTTCCAAACTTCTCCCCGAAAGTTTCCCATATCTCCTTATTGAAATTCTCCATTTTACCTTCAATCCGCTTTAAAATTTCTTCGTTTATTTTCTCAATTTGTTTTAAACTATCCCTCAAAGTTTCATTTTGCTTCCTAGAGTTCTCTCCCTGTTTCTTAAAATTCTCATATATTTTATCAAATTTCTCGCTCAAGGTTTCATTTTGTTTCCTTGAGTTCTCATCTATTTTATCAAATTTCTCGCTCAAGGTTTCATTTTGTTTCCTTGAGTTTTCAATTATTTTATCAAATTTTTCCTCCTGTCTCCTAAAATTTTCTTTATTTTCCTCATTGGTTTGTTTTAAGTTTTCCTCCTGTTTTCTAAATTGTTCATTAGTTTTTTAATTCTGTTCCTTAAATTGTTCTGCCATAAACTTCATCATGTCTTGCCAATTAGGTTCTTCTCTGGCTACCGCTTTGTCTGGTTGGTCCCCTTGGGCATCCTCTTCCACTATTTCCGTTTCCCCGGGTCCATAACTACTTCAGTTTCTTCTTTATCACCTGTATGTTGGTCCATTTCACTGTCCGTGACTAATTCTATTTCTTGTTCCTGTCCACCTTCTTCCTTCTCCTTTTCTTCTGTCCTCTTCTTCGATCTACCTCTAGTATTATGCATTTCTTGTTTTCTCATAACTGCCGACAATAATTAGATTTTTTGGTATATAAATTTATTAAATATATCAAAATTCTTTTCTAATTACGGCCCCACGTTGGGCGCCAATTCTGTAACGTCGCGGTTTTTCTAGAGGTAGGTTTTTTACTTAATGGAAACTTTGTTTTATTTGCCTATTGAGTGCTCGTCTTATTTAATTAAGCCCCCAATGTTGGGTTCGCCAATCTGTAACGTGGCGGTTTTTACTTTAGAGGTGTTAATGTTTCCGCCTCTCCGCAGTCGCCACTTATGAATTATAAAGACCGAAGTTTAAATAAAGTGGTTGGTCATGTTACTCAAACAAAGCAGCAATCGAGTATGTGTGATTTGGGTCAAGTAGGGAAGTTGTTTAGCCTGATTTTGGAAGAGAGAGCTAGTACCGTTGGTTTACCCTCGGTTTGAACGATTTCTAAATTTTCAAATATTCGCCATGCACCGAATCAGCTGACTTTAACGCTAGTCTCCAAATATAGATTAACCAGACGACACTGTGGCAGTAGACGACCTGGTGGATCGTCTTCTTCGTTTGTTCTGAAAACTATTACAACTACCCGCTACAAAAAATATAACACATTTTTATTATTCAATATCATTTTTTCAATAATATTTATTATTTATATTATTGGTTTTTTTCCTACTGCCAAAATACAAATATCACAATCGATCTTTTCCTCAATTAAAACATAATATCGACTTCATTGAGTAAACATGAAATTGAAAAAAAAACATATATGGTTTTTTACCAAATTTTATACTATTTTTAAAACATCAATCAATATATAATTCTTTTTATTTCCCCAGGGTTAAGGGTAAGTTCTTTTTGTTATGAGATGGTCAGAAATGGATAATTATACTACGCTTTACAAATACCGAAAAATATTAACAAAAATTTGTTTATTTTCGTTTAGTACGTAGTTCCAGAAATGTCCGTAAGAGAGCAGATGGTGTTTGTTTTTATTACAACATATGGTTAATCTTTAATGGTTTCGGTATGACACTACCATTCCGAATGTTTTCTTCGTTAATTATTAAACGAAAAGTTTATATTACCTATCTTCCTGAAGTTCTTACTTGGATGAAGCCGTTTCTCCGGTGGTGTCCGTATTATGTAGTAATTTCATAACCGTCTGGAAAATATTCTCTCGTCAAACTTGAAACATCGTGAAACTAGTCCTGATCGTCCAAAATTGGTTTTCTTTCACTTTTATTATGGAGTATAGCAATTTAACTTTGATAAATAAGGTAGGATTATATAATGTTCATACTGTTGTTTAATTTTGTACCAATTTTGCACTTCTCCAAAGTTTCTAAAAGGATATTTTAATAAAATTGTGGTAGCATCATTTTGTCAACTCGCCAGGTTTAATTTCTAAATTTGATTAACAATACTTGTTATTTTTCGTTACTCTTAGTAACCCATAATTTTTTTATATCTTTTTATTGGTTCTGCTATTTACTTTTTAGTATATAGGCAGTTTGTAATTATTATAAATTTATATTTTATTTACAGAAAAATAATTCTTTTTAATTTCGGTTTCTTTCTCAATCTGGTTTACATAATAGGTTTCTGTTCATTTTCTTATAACTTTGGATATAAGTATTTAATATTTTTATTAACTTTAAATGAATTTATATATTATTTATTAGTCTCTCATAGTATTCCTACACTGCACTACTTCCTTCTGCCATTTCCCTCATACAGTATTATTTTAATTTTTTATTATCATTTGATATTTAAATCTTTTATGTTTTTTAAAACGAACCCTGGGTTATCTTATACTATAACACAAATATTTAAAAAAATATAAAATTAACTTAGGTATTAAACTTGGTTGTCTACACAATATAAACAATACAATAAATTAACAAAATACATAATCAGTTAGTAGCATTATAGTCTACTATCATCGTTTATAATTCTCCCACCTACAACACAATTCTGTAAGAAGTTCCCTTCACTTTCACTTTTTACCTCAATGGGTACACTATAACTCACTGGTCACTGTATATCACTCTAATTGTTTATAATGTTCAGTGATACAATTTAATTTTGAGCTCGTTATAGGTTACCCATTTCTGACCTTTATGTTATTACATGAGTTAATTTACTGGGACCGGGTTATGTACCGTTACATATATATATATATATATATATATATATATATATATTGTAACGATTGGATTCTTATCGTCTCTGAAAAAGTGTGTGTATCGTGTGTTCGCCTCACACGTTGTGGTCGTTACTTTATGTTCACGCTGACGATGTCCGTAGCGATCTCTCGAATTACCAGTACACGCGAGTGGGAACCTTACCTGTTCTTTAATAGGTGTTCGTAAATCCCGGGCGGCGCCAAATTGTTTAATCTGAAAACAATTTAAAAGAATAGGACGATTGAGCGTTCGTTCTATGACGGTATGGTGAATTCAAATTACTCCCGCCACGTGCATATTTCTTAATCTCGCTGTTAGTTCGCCGAGTTTCCGACGTGAACGCTTACCGTCACCTTGCTAGGCCCTAAAATACACAAATAATATAATGCACTTTCCTATGAAATAAAGAACAGTGGTTACAACTGTGTACTAGTTTATTAAATTGTGATTGGTAGTTATTCAGTATTATACAAAATTATATTTTGTTATTAAACAAATTTGCCCCGACAGTAAAAGAAAATTATATCTCAAGGCTTGGCGAAATCGATTTTGAACGATTTAGTTAGTCAGACATGGCGTCTACTGAATGTTTATTTTTTCAATTTCGTTCATGAATCTGGATTCTTTTGGTTTACGAAAAAATATCAATTTGATTACAATAAAGTACACTACCTTACATTACTGGTACTTATATGCTATAAGGTGTTATTACAATTTGTTCCTGAAGTGTTAAAAAGTGTATGTCAAAAGTTCGTAATTTTTATACAGGTTATTATCTAGTTTCGTGTAAGTTTAGTGTTTTATTTTTAATTAATCTTTGAAAGAAATTAGATCATCAGTTTATAGTGAGAGTTAAAAGTGTTGTGAGAAAAAATTAAAAAGAATTTATTCCATAAATTCGGGTAATTCAGCAATACATATCAATCAGTTGAATTAAGGTGTAGCGTTATTCAGTTGAAATAGGTTGGGTCATCGTTAGTCATCAATCTTCCACATTTTGGTATTTAAATACGCCTTGCGTCTTTTTCGTATAAGTTGCTCCAAATTTATTAATTTGGAATTTATTAATCTTGTCCGTGGCCTCGGTTGAATGTATTAGTTCTTCATCAGAGTGTTTGGTTCTTCATTTTAGTAAATTTGGTTACTTTTTCTTGTTTTA
Source organism: Magicicada septendecula (assembly GCA_034769895.1). NCBI lineage: Eukaryota > Metazoa > Arthropoda > Insecta > Hemiptera > Cicadidae > Magicicada > Magicicada septendecula. The sequence continues at coordinate 419,937,397 of CM068372.1, read as the reverse complement.
AATTAAAATTTGAGTCATTTACGGCTTGGCGTCTCTTCGTCTCGAGCTTCAATAATGGACTCCCATTTTCTAACGGAATAATAATTAATGTTCCGTTGTTATGGTAACGGGCTGACTCTCATTGGCTATTCATGACTTAAGCCCGTTGTTATAATATTTGAATTTTTATTCAAAATGACTAAATATCTTCTGGTTGCTATTATTCTTCTGTCTTCTTATCTATGTCTGAGATATTATCACAATTGTTTATATTTTCTTTCAAAGATCATTTTGACATCCCCCAAAGCTGTGTTTGCTTATGTATTAATATTTTGACAATAACGTTCATATTATGTAATTACATTTCTTTCTTATTTTATGTCCTTAATTTAACTTTTACGTCTTAATATGATCCACTAATTATCATTAACTAGTTACTTGCCTTGGATTTGCTAATATAATAGTTAATTTCTTACAATTTGTTGTTATTGGTTTTATACAGTTAGACATTTCATAGGCCTAAGTAGTAATTGGCTATATTTTCTTATTTTATACAAATTAAATATTATTTTACCCTTATACATGTTTTGTTTTGTGTTACAAATGATTTGTTTACTTTTTGAATTGATTTGGGTCTGTTTTATAATAATTGTATGTTTTCATTATTATGAAATGTTATAATTATTATTATAATGTTTTCACTATTATGGTTTGTCTATTATTTTCTAACTGCTTTTCCAATATTATTAGGTTTGTATGAATTTATCTTTTTTCTTATCTATATTGCCATTGTTTATTATTTGTCTATTATTTACTATTCTCTATAAAATATAACACAACATATAGGCTTATGGTCTTTATAACTCTTGCAGCCATATTCCTACTCATAAACTTAATCAAACAAATCTTTTAACAGTTATTATGCTACTCTTGTTTACATTTTGTTTATTACAAGCAGAATGATCACTGTTGCACACCACTATGTAAAATTATCCCGATTAGCGCTTTCAAGATTCACAGCTCATCGTCAGATAGAAAAAAAAAAAAAAAAATTGTTTATTCTTACTTATTTTTTGGTGACGAACATCATCACACTACTTACTTTATCTAATTAACTATCCCTTGGAACATAGGATGTTTACTGATTTTGCATTTATATTCTTTACCACGTTTTTTCTTTTCTAAACTTTACTATCTAACCATGGTAACACTAACATTTTGACTCTCCATGGGATTCTTTCCCTGAATACCCTTGAATTCCTAATCTACAATTACTCTTAATCCTAATAATAACAATATTCTTATTTACTAGCACTTTTCACCATTAACCTTTAGTGTTTATCACTGGTTTTTAGGTGTCTATACCTATCAATAGGGTTTCTATTTATTTTGTGGGTTTACACTGGCACATTGCACTTTTTATAGTATTTAAGTGTTACTAGTGGGTATTCCCTAACGTTAAATTCTCTTTTTTACTTAATCATATTCACTATCTATCTATCTCTCACTTCACAATAGTTAGTTATACTGTTAACAAGTTTCATGTCATTATAGAGTTATTTATAACATTTACTCTCTATTTACTTGGTTAGTGTACTTTAGTTTGTCATTACTTTATTGAATTTTAATAATTATCATTTACATTGATTAATTAGTCGATACTAATAATTATCATTTACATTTATTATTTATTGGTTTCTTTTTCATTACTTTATTTGAGTGTAACATTTCTCCTTTTCTGTTCTATATTATTCGTTTTTGTTTTTTCATTTCTTCTCATTTTATTTCATTTATATTTTGTTTGTTTCCTTTTCATTTACCTTCTCATTTGATTTCATTTTATTTCATTTATTTCATTTTATTGAGTCAATCACTTGGGTTGGGTCATAGTCGTTTGTCGCGTCATAGTCATTTTATTTTCATTAGTTTAAACATTTAATATAGTTGATTCATAGTTATTTCCCTGGTATTTGGGTGGCTTGTTTGTGTTGTAACATTATATATATATATATATATATATATATATATACACATACAGAATACGTAGGCCCTATGTGTGTGTGTTCAGTATATCTGGAAGAAACGAGCGCGTTACAGTTTGACAACATACACGTAACGTATGATCTATGTTACTATGGTTACTGTAGCTGCTGTTACTAACAATCTTGCAGTAACCAATCTGGTCTACTCCACGAGACCTATGACAATAACAAAATAGTAATTTCTTACATGAGAAAACAATACGCGTGAGATACGACATAATGCGAACATATTAGTTCTTCAACTAATTTACGTATATTGTACTTTACAGAAAAAAATAACTAATGAATAAATTATTCAAACATGTGGAAAGCAATTAAGTTAATTACTTGTACCATCATCAGCACGTTTATGTAAATACAAATGCAGTCCTATTATTTGCTGTACTTGAAATGAATGCTGTGTAATATAGAGTTCTAGATGTGTTTGTTATCAACAAACATCCGTGTAATCACCTCGATAATGCGCCACGATACTGAGGTCACGTTAGGCGCCATTTACGTAGTTGGAAGAAACCGACTCTTGCAAATTTTTCTCGGATAACATTTTGTGTAAATAAAAAAATTTATTTGTTTACAAAATTTTGGTGGTAATTAGATGACATTTTCTGGTCCTCGGCAGACACAACATTTGTATTTCTGTGTGTGATACAGTACTAAACAAGATGCGATCACAATTTTTGTTCTGACATTACGAAAAAATGTGTATAAATATTTTGCAAAAGTCGCAAAAACCATTTAAAATCACTTTTGTATATTCCGAATTTTGTAACGTTTTGTATATATATATATATATATATATATATATATATATATATATATATTCCTAATTTTTATTTTATCAAAGTACAATTTGATAATTATAAATAAAAATAAACTCGAAGAATTCCCTATGAAGAAATGATGGAGTCCTCGTTTTTGTAATATATTTGTAACTCTGAAACATGCTGAATTATAAAAACATTTTTACAGCAGTTTTTTTTGTTGAGAACGATTTGAAATTTTGCGCAATTAGCTGCACTTATTTTTGTGCACTTTAATTGTTTTAAAACTTGTTACTTTTTATCTGTAAAGCTGATTACAAATTGTAAATAATTAACCATACCAAACTTTTGTATGTCTACATAACCTTTCACTTTTGTATGTGTACTTCTTTTAATATACTAATTATTTTAAGATCGAGTTGGAAAGCTTAACTAACTATATACTTAAAAATGTTTCGTCTTTCTCTACAGAGACTCTGTATGCAAACGTTTTTATTTTTAGTTTGTTTTGTGTAACTGTATAAAAAGTATTATTACCATTAAAATAAGGGATTAATGACAATGTAATCAAATTTCGGCAATGTAACATAAATTTTTTTTAATTCCTAAACATTTATTAAAAGTAAATTCTTAGCATTTTTTGTAATGTTAGTACAGTAATTACTGTAATATTATTATCTCTTTGGGATTGTGCCACGTAGTTTATCGAATTTTACTTAAATAAATACTATTTTGAATTTGCTTTTGAACACAGTTTGATATGCGTTTCTGTTAAACTTTAAAACATGCTATCCAGTACATAAATAATAAATGCTCCAATAAGTAAGATATAAATTATTAGAATTATCAGAATATATGTTTATCTGGGTTCAATCTTGTAGAGATTAATCCGGATCGTAGGCGTTCTACAGTCATGAATATCGTTTATTATTGAAAAAAAAATTTGAGAGCTCGTATGTAATAAACATATAGCAAATTCGGATTTTATTTTATTTTTTTTATTTTATTTTTTTATTTTTTTATTTTGAAGTAGGTTATTTTAATGTACCGCTGATGTAGCGTTAACAACCGTGGTTTGATTATTGTTCCTGTGGATAAAAATTCCATTATAAAAAAATCCAAAGTTATGTTAATAAAACTTATGTGTACGCTTATTTAGTAAAATTTTAATGGCAAAAATTTAAAAACAGTGAAGCTTTGTAATCTGAACTAACTATGACCGGGGCTGTTTCAGATTATCAAACATCTTCAATCCTTGTCGTTGAACTATGGAAAGTAAATATTATTGTAGTAACCCAACTTTAACATTACTGAATTAAGATTAAAGGAATTAAACTCTTAAATTCAATAACCAAAATTTATCAGTGTATTTTGGTAACCAAGATACTTAGACTAACATACGTAAAACGTATTTGTATGTTTTAAGTTAAGGGGTTAAGTTTGATATATTTATGCAAATTTAAATATTCTGACTTTTAACGTCCTTACTTGCTTACTAATCTGTCGATAAAACTAACTACAGTTAAAATAGTTTTTTGTAAATTTTTAAATAATTAGTACGGCACAACATGATTAGCTTTCTTGCCCTATAACCTAGTATCACAGTGCTATCATCACATCTATGGTAGGGAATCGTAATTACGTGACAATTAGTACGGCACAACATGATTAGCTTTCTTGCCCTATAACCTAGTATCACAGTGCTATCATCACATCTGAGGTAGAGAATCGTATTTACATGACAATTAGTACGGCACAACATGATTAGCTTTCTTGCCCTATAACCTAGTATCACAGTGCTATCATCACATCTGTGGTAGAGACTCGTATTACGTGACAATTAGTACGGCACAACATGATTAGCTTTCTTGCCCTATAACCTAGTATCACAGTGCTATCATCACATCTATGGTAGAGAATCGTATTTACGTGACAATTAGTACGGCACAACATGATTAGCTTTCTTGCCCTATAACGTAGTATCACAGTGCTATCATCACATCTGTTGTAGAGAATCGTATTACGTGACAATTAGTACGGCACAACATGATTAGCTTTCTTGCCCTATAACCTAGTATCACAGTGCTATCATCACATCTGTGGTAGAGAATCGTATTTACGTGACAATTAGTACGGCACAACATGATTAGCTTCCTTGCCCTATAACCTAGTATCACAGTGGTATCATCACATCTGTGGTAGAGAATCGTATTTACGTGACAATTAGTACGGCACAACATGATTAGCTTTCTTGCCCTATAACCTAGTATCACAGTGCTATCATCACATCTGTGGTAGAGAATCGTATTACGTGACAATTAGTACGGCACAACATGATTAGCTTTCTTCCCCTATAACCTAGTATCACAGTGGTATCATCACATCTGTGGTAGAGAATCGTATTACGTGACAATTAGTACGGCACAACATGATTAGCTTTCTTGCCCTATAACCTAGTATCACAGTGCTATCATCACATCTGTGGTAGAGAATCGTATTACGTGACAATTAGTACGGCACAACATGATTAGCTTTCTTCCCCTATTACCTAGTATCACAGTGGTATCATCACATCTGTGGTAGAGAATCGTATTTACGTGACAATTAGTACGGCACAACATGATTAGCTTTCTTGCCCTATAACCTAGTATCACAGTGGTATCATCACATCTATGGTAGAGAATCGTATTTACGTGAAAATTAAAATGCCATCATGCCTGAAAACAAATAAACTACAAGTAGATAATCCAAAAAAAAACAAAAAATAAAACAGTAAGATACAGTAATGTTCGCCAAAGTAAAAGTAAACCATTGGCTAAGAGAAGTGTAAATTAAAGCTGAAAAGCTTACTAGAAGTGATGGTTTTAAACCGGTTCAGTAAATGACCGAATAAGTAAATAATCGAATGCCTTTTTTTTCAGGTATGGCGTTTTTAATTTGTATGTAAATGTAATTGTAATTGGGCATTGCGAGGTTGTACTGTGATAGAGTATTATTAGCTTGTAGACTAATATTAGATGTAACTTATATTAACCTGAAGACGGGTGTGGATTTTAGCAACCAAAACGTTAGTTCCGTTTTGCAAAGCTATCCATGATAGTAGGTCCTGAAACATTGTTCCACGCATTACAAGCCCGTCACTACTTATTTTCAAAGAACTTAAGAGCGAGCTTAGCGATAACACTCGCTATTTTTAAGTTATATTTTGATTTTCCGTCTCTCAATTTACGTCACAGATTATTTTAGTAATTAATTTACGTAGATCAACTTAAACTTTCTTTACTAATTCATACACGTTTCAATTTAAATTAACTCTCGGTAGATTTACGGTAGTTTACTTAGAATGTGTTCCAATTATCTTACAGTTTGGAGTACCACGTTCCACTGTCACCTATTTTTCCATATAACTTTTATGTCAGTAATACGTGTAGCGCCTAAAACAAAGTCATTCTCACAGTACAACAAGTGTGTGTTGTCAGTAATGGATTCGTACAGGTAAATAAACAGCTATCGTTTCAGAACAGCTGTTGTAACTTTTTTTGTATAATAAAATATGCGTGTAAAAACTGTGTGCTGCAACATATTCGTACTGTGGGACTACACCGTGTGTTGTCTAGACAAGTATTATGCCCATGCAACGCATAAATTGCAGGAACCAACTAAACCGACTAAAATTTATTTTAATGAATTGTTTACAATACCGTCAGTACACATATATACAGACCTTCGATTTTTGTGTGCGATTTCTAACTTTTGTTAACAAATAATTTAATAAGCACAAAAAATTTAAAAATTGATCACATAATATTTGTATTTACACTGATCCGGAAAAAACTTTCTTATTCTTTCGAACTTTTTAAAAAACTAATACTTTTGAATAGATTTGCATTATGAATTCGATGCCTGCCCATTTTTAAAGAAATACTGTTTTCTCGGTACTTTCCAATCTATTTGAATAAGCAGAAAGAAAAGTATTTAGCACACTTTCTAGTTCTTATGAAAATGTTTTTCTGATAAATGTAAATTTGTGTTACATGCTAAAATTGATAATTAACGGTACCTGTGTTACATATACAGGTGATTTTAAATTGAACTGTAAATATACTTAGGACCGTCTTCTAAAGATCAAAGTAAGAAAAAATATATCAAGAAAGTACTTGTTATCAGAATACGAGAACTTACGGTTCAAAATGCCTACATGTAATTGTTGTATGCGGCCTCAGTTTTGTTGAGGGGGGCATCACTCAGCAAGACGATTGAACGTGTCCAATAGCATCAAAACTATTTTTGATAGTGCCTGCACTTTCAACGATACGATTACATAAATGTTTAGTTGTTCTTATGTGCCAATACGACTAGAATATACCAAGGATTTTACCGAATTCCAAAGTAAATAGTATAATGAGTGAGATGGCGATGATACTAGTGGCCACATCAACCCATAGGTTACCGTATTACGAGAGAAATGAAGCGGTGCACCACCAGCACCACTTACAATAGTATAATGAGTGAGATGGCGATGATACTAGTGGCCACATCAACCCATAGGTTACCGTATTACGAGAGAAATGAAGCGGTGCACCACCAGCACCACTTACAATACGTGTCTTTATATTCAATAAACGTAAATGTATTCGCTGGAAACTGGTATTTTTAAGTTATTTAAATATAATTAATACCTAGTTTCTACAATCTGCATGTTGCATTCAACAAAATGGAGGCCAAATGGAACAAGCAATTTGGATGAACTGTATCTAATAAAGTATCTAATATGATGTTAAGCATAAATTATCTCGATAATAAACCAGTTTGGGACACATGTTAGCTTACGACATGTGTTATTTTGACATTTAGAGAGCATTTCTAGAATATTGTCGTGCAACTGAGAATCGCTCTATATAGGCCTAATACGTATTGTATTCACGAGAAGCTAAACGGCTTGGTGTGGTAACGATGATAGAGAGCAACTTTCACACGTGTGTTAACTACTGTTAATAAATACAAGATATTCTTGAAATTTTGGACGTGTGGTGCTCCCGTGTTTAGCAACATTAGGGTAAACTAATGTTTGTTGATTTGCCTGCAGTTAGTGGAAAAGAGAGCGAAATACGCCGTTCTCACAGTTTGCCGCGTTTAAACTCTTGTCAAGATCGTTCAGGCAGTAAGTTAGTATGTAAAGAAACTGTTTGGGAAGTATGGAGATAGTAAATGTCAGTTACCCTCTTCCATCACACTCTCTCTGCGTTGTCAAAAATATCAACCTCATGCAAAACAGTAGTAATACTGGTACATTGTATAAAGTTATACAATATAATGTAAAATGTAAATACAATAATTTTCACTTCCATGTTCCATAAGGAAATGGAAGTATGGCGATGGCGAAAAAAATCGTGTTCGAGATAAGGGCTGATTCTGATTTTACTACCCTCAAAACATGAAGAAAAGTCATTTTTCGAAAAGTGTCTGTGTGTAGAATTTTTTCTATGGTGAACGATAACTGCAAATTCAAACAGAATCAAATGAATTTTTGCATCCGTGCCTCAATTGTAGAGGACTCGAGATCTATTGATTTTGGTGAAGATCGGTTAAGGGGAACGAGTAGTTTACTAGCAACATTTTATATTTTAACAAGAGTAAAGTACTTCATTTTGACAAATAAAGTATCCTGAAAAGAAGGTCATAATAATCCACTATAGAAAGGTAAACGAAATATCTATAAATGGAAACCATAGTTGAAAGGGGAGGGAATACTTTTTATAAATGAAAATGATAGTTGAAGGGGGAGGAGACAATTTTTTAATTTATATGTGTACAAGTTATAGGCAACAAAGAAGTAGTTTCTATGGAAATATTTCATTCAATCTGTCAAACATAAAACTCGATTTACAAGATGGGGGATTTGTTTTTAGAAATTATTGAACCGAATTCAAGTAAATGATTTTAAATATAAATCTTACAACATGGAAGTCATGTATGGTTCTCCATACCGATTTTTTTATAATATATGTAAAACTTAATTATTTAATAAAGTTATTTATTTATCACTCAGACTATGTTTTTAAATGTACTGCTGCACCAGTCTGGCACGATCAGGGTCCCAAATGAAATGCACTTTTTGACGCATGCGCACTAGTGACTTAAATTTCTGCGCATACTGAGAACAGAATCTTCACATATCATACAAATTATACTTTATCCATGGATACTCGTTCATTAGCTGAACAGGACCCTCCAAATTAATAGTTTTTGTGAATGGTCTGGTGATGGCGTGGGAACGTCTTATTTTCTTTTACTTGATTAATAAGAATTTTATTATTTCACAGATTCTCAAATCTATTCCCTCTGTTAATACTTCCTCGGTCAAAGTGATGACAGTCGGAAGCCTTTGATGTAACGGTGTGTTCATAACACTATGGCGATGTCCCGACACTGTCTCTGTGCACCAATCAGATTGTCCCGTTAGTAAAATGACAGTCCACGTGGACTCGGCGTTACTACAATTAGTGTCCATCAACCGCGTTGTGCAGTATTTGACGACTATAGTAAATGAGCCTCTCAACCATCTTTAAATGACCACCGCCAGGCTCTGTGTTTAGTGTGACGGTTGCATGGCCAGCACAACGCGCCCCCAGCCCCTGGTTGCGGTACTCACAGCCAGAAGGCGCAGCTGTTATCTCAGTTGGCTACTCAGTTCTACCTCGCGACGCTGAGTGCACGCCGTACGGAGCCTCCGTTGGAAATTGAACCCGGTACCACGAGCGCATCAATCCCAGCGCTAGCCACTAGACCACCTAGAGGCTTTGACGAATATTCATCTATTAAATATCGTTAGACGCCTTGTCTACGCTAAATTCCTGTACAGTGACAAGCGCAATTCTCTTGTGATTTCTTTGCCTCACAGAATACCACCACGACGAAGGTATCGAGCTGGCAGTGAAGGCGTAGCTATGCATGCGGAAGGTTTTACTTTGTAACACGTAGCATCATAAAGGTTACATATTTTATCGAGTACTTTATTATGTAACGTAATCGCCAATAGAAATTCGGTCCACAAAAGCGACGATACTTGTTGTTTATGACAAAACAGCGTAAGCAATCAAAGTGCTTGGTTATTTTATTATTTAATTCCTGTATTTTGTTGTCCATGACGTGTTCGTTGGTTAACTAATTATAATATATCACTACTGACTCGGAACACTCATTTTTTATTGGTAAAAATGTTAAACTTTTACCTCTGACGAAGCTGGCTACAAGGTAAACATTTTTACCAATAAAAAATTAGTGTTCCGAGTCAATAGTGATATGTTTATAATTATTATTTAAGTTCAAATTTAACACTAAACGTAACTTAAAAATAATAAAATTTATACTTCCGTACGGGAATTGGAATGGTGGACTAGTTTATTTTTTTTACCCGCGGAAAGCAAAATAAAAAAAATTTGCTTTCTACCGCCTTTGTAAACGCAGCGAAACGTGAAACCGCGAGTGTGTGTGTGTGTGTGTGTGTGCGCGCGCGCGCATATCGGTACGTAACAGTTCATTAATTGTTGTCCTACTTTCCTGCTCTGGCTACTGTTTAATAACAAATGGCTATTGTTAATTTTCAATTATGATAACAATAAATTCGTTTTGTTGCATAACCGGCCGTTTGCTGTTGCACAATTCTGAAACAACGGATTGATTATAACACAAGGAAATGTTTGCGCACGACTAGAATGTTGCCGACCGCCGCCGTTTGTTTTTACTTCCTGTGTCCACGTACTCTTCCATTTGTTTCTGATATAGCTTGAAAACGTTCAAGGTATGAACAAAACTTTATAAGGATGATACAAATAATTATTACAGTAAATTATTCTGAATTGTACTCGTATAAAACGGTTTTAAAATTGCAAACATTTAGGCTGTGAATTTACTCATAAATATGGATCTGCAGACTTCTAATACAGTAAATAGACCACTAATCGAGGCAAGTAAGAGTCCACCAAGTGGCCGAGGTGCCTGTTTGTTATACGGTACCGACGATATTAGGAAGCTCCAACCTACTGAAATGAAGTTTCACAGATCAGCAAAACGTTTCATCAATTCGATAGAATTAGGAATGCTGTTGTACGGAATGAACTAGATGTGTCGTCACTGGAGGAAACAAGCCAGCCAGGATCAGGATGGATAGCAATGGCATGCCGAAGAAAATATTGGCCTACAGGCCATAATCACGAAGAGATCTGGGAAGGGTGCGCGGATTACATTTGAGCCTGAACAGGATGAAAACCTAACCTTTAAAGTGAGAAGCCTAATCTCTAAGTTATTTGAGTAAAATATTATATTACGAGAATGAGTAAATATTATCCGCAATACCGGTATATCAATAAATTTTATTGAAAAGAAAAATGATATAATTTTTCGACAAAGTACCCTTGTTTTTCAACTCACTTGTTCTACCGACGCACAAGCTTCTTTATGCTCTGAAAAAAAAAAACAATTTTGGCTGAGCAACGAGCTACGCATGTACCGTTGATGCTTCCTTCAGTTCTTGGTCTGACGTGGATCGGCGGCCCCTTAATGCCATTTTGCCAGTGTGAAGCAGCGAGATTTAGACTACATGGAGGATGAGCCAAAAGCTGAAACTTCAGTTTCAGAAGGGTCTCTACAGTGTGAGCAGCGGTATGCGGATGGGATTGCCATGCAACAACACAACGCCTATCAGTCTTCGGTGTTTGTTTCGGACTGCAGGTTTTAGCTTGTCAATAAGCGTGAGTACTGTTTGTTGCTAAGCTCCGCTCCTAATAATGTTCTACTAATATTAGTTCCTGTGAGTACCATAAAACTGTTAACATCGGTTTTCCTGATGATGTTTGCTTTTAAAATTTTTGTTGGCTGGTGAATGTCGATGATTCGATACCGCTTGGTCTCCGGTTCCTAATGGTAGATCAGCAGTGATCACCAGTAGTGATCGCCAGTAGTTTTGTCCAAGAAAGCATCACCTTCATTATCATATTAATTCAAATTTGATGACGTATGTCCAAGCACTTTTATTTATACAACATGTTGAGCAATTGTTTTGTTCACTTTGAATTTTGGGCTTTACAACAAATACCTAGAAAATTACTGGAAATACTTTTCCGGAATCCATTTTTCTAAATTTGCAGGTTAAAACCATATAAAAACAACAATTCTGTTCCAAAGTGAAGTGTACCAAGACTTTAGTTAACCTTATAAAGTTATTGGTATTGGTATTGGTACGAAGACAGCAATTTTTTTACTAACCGTAGATCTGTAACAAACGATTTCCAGACATATGCTTTCAAAACGTTACTTCCACTCTAGAACATGTTCTGACATTATATCCGTTTCTTCGTAAGACACTCTGCATACACTGAAATAAAGTACGCATACTTGTTCAGAGTATTTCACGAAAATGGAAATAAATTTAAGAACAAGTGAAAATACAGAAGGAACGATAATATGAACATAGACGTGGAAAAGCTTTACTTTCAGCATTGGAAAAGCACAGATTGCGACTGACATTTTGCACGTATAGGCCTATACAACTTTATAATAAAATTAACGATTTTTCAACAGCGGGAAATTTAGATAAGATGATGCATTTATTTATTTTGTTTGATTAATTTGTTTGTCAGTTTTCAGAGGCTCACAACAACAGAAACATTGTGAATCTCATTGACCGTCAATAAAATAAAACTTATAAGCACAATCCTTAAGGTGACATTAAGATATCTGTTAGTTTTCATCATCAGCCGTGGCTCTACAACCCTTGGTGGGTCTTGGCCTGCTCCAAGAGTCGACTCCGTTCTTCCCTATTGCGTGCCCTGGCTTTCCAGCTTCTTATGTTCAGCTTTCTGAGGTCGTCCTCTATCTGGTTTTTGAATCTACTTCGGGGTCTTCTCCTTGTTCTACTACCCACTGGTTTCTGGTAAAAAATAAGTTTCGTAGGCTGTCCTTCCTCTATTCTCTCTATGTGTCCAACCTACTTTAGCCTGTATATTTTGATTATCCTGACAATGTCCGGCTCTTTGTAAACATGGTATAGAATTGTAGCACTTGCGCTAAATTCCATTTTCTTGTACTCCTCTAAATATCGTTCTTAGAATCCGTGTTTCAAAGCACCCTAGAAGTCTCTCGCTACTTGTTGTCATTGTCCAGGTTTCTGAAGCATATGTCAGCACTGGCGTGATACGTGTTTTGTAAATTTTTAATTTCTTGTTTCTTGAGATGAAGCTATATGCCAGGTGCTTTTTTAATCCATAATATGTTTTATTGTGAGATATAATCTTCTTCTTATTGCTAGTTTTAATATTAATTAAATGAGTTGAAATCGATGCATGTGAATTAACAAAAAAATAACAGTAAGGAATCTTCTGCTAATCAATATCAACGGTTATATAATTTTTTTCTGAAAGCAATACTAAATACGATGACATGATTCTTGCCACCAAGCTTAGATTGAAAGACCGAATAAAAAATGAAAAGAGAAAAATTGGGCTAAACGTATAGTAGGCCTATGCTGTACAAGCTTATGGGAATAGAATGTCGATTGTCACTATGCAAAGAAGTAATGCTGTACTATTAAATATTAAAATCTGTCTAACTTGTGACGTCAAGCTTTGGGGATGTGGAAATGGTGCTTAAAAATAAAATAACAATATTGCAACAGCGATCAAATATTTTGCTGCTAAACATAAAGCAAAGCGCCTCCAACAAAACACCGTGCACAAACAAATTCTGTGGTTGAAAAAACTGCGTTTGACGAGGATTTTCTCATAATGGAAACCGCCTCTTACAGCCAGACAACAGTGTGACACATATTGAGTTCGCACACAGCAAACAGTACACCAACACAGTAACGGATAAAGCTGAAAAGTCAACATGTGTGAGAAACATTCTGTCCTGAATGCGCATATGTCATTAAAATCCCTCTTTTCATTGGCTCAATGGGTCTATCAATGTCGATCTCGGTCGACTGTTCATCCAGCTGAGCTCATTCGGTACTAGGGTAAGGTTCCCTATTTTCGGATGGTTTCCTAATTTCGGAAATGGTGATAACTGACAAAGTTATCAGTGCACACTGGCGTAGAGTATGCGAAACTGACATTCCCGCCTAACTAGCGCTGTGTTGTGTAGTTCGTCAGCGTTGGATTAATAGTTGAGTTCTAGGAATTGTTTTTGTGTTCAGTCGTCAACTGGTGTAATATTTGGTGTGCAGAACATAAGCTCTGGTGCGTAAAGGTGAGATTCTAAATTCTTCTCACTTACTCAATATAATGTTAACAGTGTAGCCTACATTTCGGTGTAGATTTTGGTTATTTGAAAAGCGTAGTTTTCTTTTATTATCGCCATCATTACTGAAAGAGTCGGGTTGCCCAATTTCGGATACTAATGGGGTTCCTATTTCCGACCGTCCGAAATTAGGAACCTTTACAGAGCTTTAATATTATTTTATACTTTATTCCGAATGAGCGAGAAAAAAAGAAAAACCTGGTCAAAAGAGACCAGTTAATCCCTGTAGAAGCAATTAAAAGCCAAAAAAATGGGATATTTGAAGGCATCAAAAACGTTTAATGTTCTCAAATCTAATACAAAGGTTTTGTAAAATATATAAAAAAACACTTGGTAAGTTTCACAAATTTTTTAGTTAACTCTTGACAGCTGTTTCGACTAACTTAAGCCATTGTCAAAGAGCGAGTGAATGAAATTACTGAACACAGGATGTTAGTGGAGTGTAGGTGGTGAACATCTGTTTAGGGCCTATCTGGAACATCTGTGTTGTGATGGCGAGGGTGGGGGGAGAGTGTGTGCATGAGACAAGGGAAGGTCAGGTGTCTTTAAAAACTAAATACAATCATGAATGCAAAATATAAAATTAACTAAACTAAATATAAACTGAATACAAAATTGAAAATAATGATGAACATTCAAAATAATATAAACTAAACTAAACTAAATAACAGATTTTAATAAAGGGGATACACAAAATTCAGTCTGTTCATTGGTTAAATTTTTGTTATTTTTTATTGCTTTTTTAATTTCTAAAATTTCTAACAAATCCATTTTTTTACCTTTTTGTATGTTGTGGAGTAGTGTTATGATTTTTGTGTCTATGAAGTGATTGTGTTGTAAGCAATGATCTGCAAAACCTGTATTAGATGTATTAGTTAAAATCGCCTTCTTAGTTAACATCGCATTTCTGAACATAAGAAGGCGATTTTAACTAATACATCTAATACAGGTTTTGCAGATCATTGCTTACAACACAAATCACTTCATAGACACAAAAAACATAACACTACTCCACAACATACAAAAAGGTAAAAAAATGGATTTGTTAGAAATTTTAGAAATTAAAAAAGCAATAAAAAATAACAAAAATTTAACCAATGAACAGACTGAATTTTGTGTATCCCCTTTATTAAAATCTGTTATTTAGTTTAGTTTAGTTTATATTATTTTGAATGTTCATCATTATTTTCAATTTTGCATTCAGTTTATATTTAGTTTAGTTAATTTTATATTTTGCATTCATGATTGTATTTAGTTTTTAAAGACACCTGACCTTCCCTTGTCTCATGCACACACTCTCCCCCCACCCTCGCCATCACAACACAGATGTTCCAGATAGGCCCTAAACAGATGTTCACCACCTACACTCCACTAACATCCTGTGTTCAGTAATTTCATTCACTCGCTCTTTGACAATGGCTTAAGTTAGTCGAAACAGCTGTCAGAGTTAATTAAAAAATTTGTGAAACTTACCAAGTGTTTTTTATATATTTTACAAAACCTTTGTATTAATATGTTTCACCAAGTGCCCAACGAGTCATCAATTAATATTCCCAAATCTACTTTGTCAGATTATGTAAACAGTGGTAACGTCGACAGAAGACTGTCTTCGTCTATATACGAAGAATACTACTCTCAAGCTATCGATTTGTGGTGAGACAATCACTCCTACCAATCGTTTTAAAAAGTGCGGAATAAGTGTGAAATAATTGTAGTGTTTGTTTTATGACTTAACAATTTACAATGAAGGGTACTAATTAATTTTTAATAATGTGAAACTTATAAAAACATATACAGCTAAATAAAGATTTATTATCACATTAAAAATTTTGGTTTTTAGAGTACTAAAATACCCTATCCGAAATTAGGAACCACGCTATCCGAAATTGGGAAACCTTTAACTGGTGCATTATTTTTGTAATATTTTCGTTATTTATTTTTATGCATAAAAATTTACTACTTTTTACACAAGTACACAAAGGGTTGTTTAGTATACATGCCAAGCTATATTTCGGTATAATTATATGTCATTTTACTAATTTTTTGAGTGTTAAATAATAAGAATCCTTAAGGTGTCCGATATATCGGTACTTTACCCTATATTTCTCTACCGATAGTGAACTCTTGTCTATAGATGGCACTACGCCTGGTGGGTTCTGTCCTAGTCATGCTCATGCTTAGACCTATCCTTTTGTCTTCAATTGCTGTATTCTAATGTCCTTGACAAAGTCCACGCGTAAGGTTTACACTTCCTCTCTCTTGTTTTCCGGCGTCGTATTCCGTTTGTACAAAAACAGTTTGTGCCAGTCGCAAGTTGGAGTAGCATTACGTTACTTACAACCGTCGCGTCATGTCGAGCAACAGAGTTGTTTAAACAATACATTTTTATCACAATACGATTGTTTATCAATATTTTTTTATCGCGCGCGTGTGCATAATTTTAATATAACACGTAATCGATTGTTGTTTGTTTGCATTAACACATTGTTACTGTACATTATTAACGTCAGAATTGTCGGCAAACATCTGCGTCTCCCTCGTTCCCTACATCTGGGATTATGCTTTTCTGCTGTCTTGCTGTCCCGTCGTCTTTAATATCATTGATTTTTTTTTAATACTTATGTCTCTATATCCCTCAGTCAATTTTGTACAGTTTCGGCAGTGCTCTTTTTATTTTGCTTTGCTCATCCGTCTGAGTACGTTGAGAGATTTCTGTGTTATAAACCGCGCCGTGAGCAATATTTTAAAGGTAGGCCTAATTTAACTGACGAAGTTGCCGTTTTAAAAATTTCTAAACATGGCTGTCTTGAAAACATCGTTACGTTTACTGGAGTGGTTCTCATGACCTTTAGCATCCTACGCCATTGTCCAATATGTGATTGAGTCACCATTAGGAACATTTTCTGTACTATGTGTACATAGTACTATCTATGTATTTTCTGTACATTTATGTGAACATTATGTTTTCGAAAATATCCTTTGACCTGGGAAACTGTTTATTCCAGCAGTCTCTCCGTCTGTGAACGTGAAGGTCGGACATATGAACAAAAGGATAGGCTAACGTTTGGTTAGGAGGAATTTAAAATCAGGGACACGTGAGGAGAATTAGTAATAGCAGGAAAGTAACACAGCCACGGGTCAACTGTATAAAGGAATTCATTTCATACTCGTTTAAGAGTAATTCATTATAAAATTATCAACGCCAATAAAATGTTTGAACATTGTATGTTTAACACCTGAATTCTTGCCTTTCTTATTTTGGTGGGACGCACTAGGCGGATTTTGTTATATTAATCCACATTATATTCAAGCATATCATGCCACATAACAATATATAGTTTTTAATATACTGTGTCGCATACATTGTCCTATTAGTTTTCCTCAGTAATATTCAGTACTTAGGCCAATACAATGTACTCCGTACAATTGTCACACAGTTTACAAATACAGACACTGAATAGTCACACTATTAGTTAATAGCAAGCAAAATGTACTTAAAGGGAAACAAAACATGTTATAGAGATGTTGGAGGAAACAAGATTTGTCAGAATTGTTTAAAACTATAAAGCTGATTATTTGTCTATATTTACGATATAAACAGTAAAACGATCAGCAAGATTGCGATCGAAATTAAAATATCACTGTTAAAAGACTTAAAGATTGTGTTGAATATAGAGAATGTAGAGTGTTAAAAATGCGCTCGTGGCTGCGTTATTATAATGGAATACGTAACGAAGTGTTGTTTGTTTATATTATCACACTGTTAGTTCATTAACATCACAACTGTTAGCAGTCGTCCGTGTTTATACTTTCATTATCGCGACTTAGAATGGCTTCTACCTGCAACCACTCGCTTAGAAACTTTGCTACTCTGATACCACATTTCTGGTACGGTACCAAACTCTTTTCATTTGGAGGTAACTGTCACATCCCATTCTTATCTTGACATTGTCCAATACGACTAGGACATAATTCTACTTCTTCTTCTTCTTCTTCTTCTTCTTCTCTCCTTCAGTACATAGATTAGCCTTCCAACCTGTTCCGGTTCCAAAGTGATCTCCCTAAGATTTTCTTGGCCTTCTTTGTCCGTTATGTCTGTGGGTCAATACGGGGTCTTAGAGACGCGGTCGCTATCCAGTCCATACATATGCTGATGCCCTTACCCTTGGCAATGGTCTATTGTTTCTTCAAATGATAAAGTTCCCAATGTATTCCTAAGTCTCCTTAGGATCGTGCATAACCATCCTTAGTCTCCTTAGTTACCAAAAGTCGTGCGTATCCTTTTACTGACATGGAGTACTCAAACAGCTTGCATCTTGCTAATGTCATTACGCCTCCGAGTTTAAGCCACCTATCAGTATAACAGAAAAGCCTTACGTGTGTATCTTTCCTTGTCACATTTTTCAGTGTTTTATTTATTACATCACAAATCTGCTGAAGTACTTGGAATGTAAACTTTACTCGTCCCTTATTAACATCTTGCCTTCCACATTATTCATGACAAAGACATTATGCCTTATGATAACGTCTAAAAAAATGTAACTTCATAGATTTAGTTTGTTGTAGTAACTTCGTTTTCTCCTTCATCTAAACTGCCCTTACTTCATCTATAATCATTTCTTTATTTCTCTATTTCTTTGTTTCAACTAGTTCTTGGCACTTTCTGTCTTTCGTTTCTTCTCATGACTGCTACATTTATTACCACACGCGCGCGCGCGCGCACGCACAATGTCGTGATTGTGTTTGAAACGTTTAGATAATTTAGTTAAACAAGTCGACAATTATAACTATTTGATGGCGAGCAGAAGGTTCAGATATCAGAGATTAGGTTTGAAACGTTTAGATAATTTAGTTAAACAAGTCGACAATTATAACTATTTGATGGCGAGCAGAAGGTTCAGATATCAGAGATTAGATTTGAAACGTTTAGATAATTTAGTTAAACAAGTCGACAATTGTAACTATTTGATGGCGAGCAGAAGGTTCAGATATCAGAGATTAGATTTGAAACGTTTAGATAATTTAGTTAAACAAGTCGACAATTGTAACTATTTGATGGCGAGCAGAAGGTTCAGATATCACAGATTAGGTTTTTAAGACGTAACCTAGGATACACGCTTCAAGGTAGGATAAGAAACGATGATACAAGAAGAGCCTTAAGTCTTCCATATTTGAATAATACAGTAAGAGATAATAAAAGAATATGGCGTGATCATCTGTAGAGAATGCCGCAAGACAGACTGCCCAAAGAGGCGCTGAATTATGGTCCGAAATAAGGGGTACAGAACGGACGAGGGAACATTGGTCACCCGAACGCTTAGTTATATCCAGCATGATATATGAAAATGAAGCAGAACAAGACATATCCAGTATCATAGAATGCTTTTGACATCATCGCCTTCTTTCAACGTTGGTAGTGACAGATGTTTTGTATATAAATTTGCATACCCATTAATTACGCCTCTGATCACAAACAAAGGTCGCCAGCTTGTATTCGCAGTCAACATTTGAATCGGAAATAACGAGGATTGCATTGGAATGTGAATATAAAATAACACGTTACTAAAGCTCGTCATCAAAATAATATCTGATAAAGCATTTGTAGGCCATGATAAAATGGTTACACATAGGTCGCTATGCCGGAGCAGGTTTGTGTACAGCAGGAATGCCGAGACCTCTGTCATCGCAGTATTGGATTTGGAGTTCTCAAAACAACTGTGACCGGACCGTGCGGTAATCTGAGACTGTCCGAACACGTAGACGAAATTTGAGACCTACATACGTGGAAACGATGCAGAACAGAGATTTGGAGCTGAGGCTTTTATGTATAAAATATCTATCAGAAGTAGTCATTATATGGAATAAACACCGTCCTGCATACATGTATACATTATATATATTCATCCATCCATACGTACATAATTATATGCGTACATACAAACATATTTATTCTAGGTTCCACAGTCGGATGAGTCAATGGGAGAGAGAGGGAAATACATTGCACTTATGCATGGTCGGCTCTATTAGAAGGCCGGAATATTAAACGTGGCAACACTGGAACCAGCTGATATTTGAGCCCGACTAGACGATTTCTTAATTTGTGTATTTCAATATTCAAATCGCGTCATTTTTAATTGCCGTTTAACAGCAGTTTTATAATTCTTCATTTTTTGCTAATTAAATGTTTATTATGTAAAACATTGTTACATTATTTAAGAAATAAACTAATTAACTCATTCGTATGATACGAATTCAATAATTCGAACAAAATTAATTCATTAGCCCTAACATTAATTCACTAATTTCTTCAACTTAAACGTGTAGTACTAAGTGCGCACACACCTATAATTTATATTTAGCTGTAGCCTACATAAATAGGCCTACTCATGATTTTAGTAATGCTATGAAATTAAATCAAAATATAACATATTTACTTTAGCTATTTTATTACACTATGCTTATAGGCCTTAGACGCAACGTTGCCACGTTTAACATTCCGGGCTTCTACTCGAGCCGGCCATGGTTTATGGGTTTTACGTTCGCTAGGCCTAGGTACTATTACGCGACTTGAAATCCTCGACCAATAAGAATAAAGTACTAGATAAGTCTACAAAATGTACACAGTAGTAACGTATTTTAATTATTCATATGTTGGTATATTTTAAATAAATTTAACCCAAAAAATGAGTCGGTAAAAATAAAAAACGTAATAAAAACCATCGCACACTCGATTTAGTACGTATTAAAATATAAACTGGCCTTACGCAAGATGTTCTTGCTCCTAAACAATATTTTTTTTACATGTAGTCTAGTTCACGTACACAATATACGTATTTTATATCAAATTTTAATTTTTTTGAGTCGTGAGGCATAAAAATTAGCCTGCGACAAACTTTTTTCCTATTCAAGACAGACTAATACGTTAAGTAAGTGAATTTTACAGAAAAATTCAAATTTAATTTTGATCTAACTCCCTGTGTTTTATCTTTATTTGCTTCTAAATTATAGAGTGAATCGTACAAATATACTTCAGCGGTTGCGCTCCGTACTGCCGCACGTTCGCTCCCCGTGCTTCTCATAAATCATGACGTGTTTTAATCGTTCTGTTACAGAAATCGTTGGAAATACATTTTTGTAATTTAAGACTTAAAACGGTAAATCTCATCTGCAGCATTCAGGCAATCGTAAATCGAAATAGATTATTTAATAAATACAAATAATTATTACTTGAAGGAAAGTATGTAGCGTGTATAGCTTTGACAATGAAAGAAACCAAATAATAGAAAAAATAAATAAAAAATAAAAATAATAACAACAAGATAATAGTGTATGTATACGTGTCTGTGCCCCGGCATTAATTGTCTACTAACACGTAAACAAAATAAGAAGAAAATGTTAACGGCGTTAAAGATGTAACGGTTGTAATGGTTACGGTACGTTGATGGGTTTAATGTCTGACCACAGAGACTAGCATGCTTCCGGTCCCTTACACAGTGTTGGCAGCAATTTAACTAAGAAATGCATGTTATTGCCGAAACGCCGCGTCCAACCAAGGGCTGTTGAAATTATAATTTTTTAATGGGTTTTTTAACTCTCGATGAAAACAGAGTACAATTAAAACCGGTCTATTTGAGAGAGGGAGACCATTCCGAATTCAAGAAATTTTGAACGAATAGAACTTCGATTTAACGGAATGAATAGTAAAGGGATTCTACGCGACAAAACATACGAATGCCCTTACCAACATAATAAAATACAGTAACTCCTTTTTTGTTTTATTTTTTCTCGTAATTCATTTCTTGTGATTGGTGAGTCTAAACAACCTTTAAATTACAAACAGTGGAATAATATGTTACAAAACTTACGGAAGCATAATTCACACAAAAACAGCAGAAACCTGAATACACTAATATTTTTCACTTGCAGACATTAATTACAATAAAATTTGTACACAAATTTTGGACTAAGTTTGCAAACACTAATAACAGTTATAACGAATGAAGGTTTTCACGGATGGAGCGTTAGGAGCTTACAAGCCGTGGTCGGTCGTTTTCAAATCCCCTGTCGAACGTTTCAACTACGCTCACGGCAGCACGGTAACGGAAAGTGTCAGTTCAGAGTTCACAGCAGGGAGCAACAGTAAACGGAGTATCTTACACTTGTCTACAATCGCTTTTTCTATTTATCGTGAACATAAACAGCACTTAGCTTATAATATTCATTTCGACATAGAAGAAAATAATAGTCGCTTACTAAAAATATCATCGTTATCAAAATCTTCTCCCTCTCAGCGTCGGATTAAAATAAACAAAACAACAAGATTTTAAATTTTCCTTAAAACCAGATAATTTACGGTACTGTATGCAATCAAGACGTTTCTTTGAGATGAATAATTCCCGTGGGCAATTGTGCATTATACCCCCACACGTCGGTACCGATACCGCTGATTGTCGATATTGATGTGTTGAATGTTTTCATCGAAATGATCAAAAATAAAGGCACAGAAAAGGGTTACGGAAAACGAAATAGCATAAGGCAAAATGCAATAAACGATTCGCGTAGAATACATACCTGGCGTTGGATGTACCTTACTGAGAACTGTAGAATCAGCGACACGGTACCGACTAATAGGGGTATCAGTATAATGCACAATTCCTTCACGCTAATAATTCATCTCAAAGGAACGTCTTGATTGCATAGAATACCATCAATTCTATGAGAAGTTTAAAATCTTTTTTTATGTGTATTTTAATCCGACGCCGAGAGAGAAAAGATTTCGATAAAGAACTGTTGTAGTCTAAAACTAACGTTAATCCTCAATTGTATTTTTCGTTCCTAGATTAGAACGAAAAAGCACATTGTTCTAGACCATTTATCTTGAACAATCAGTATCAAACGTTAGGACAAATGGTGTGAACTG
Organism: Magicicada septendecula; assembly: GCA_034769895.1. Classification (NCBI taxonomy): domain Eukaryota; kingdom Metazoa; phylum Arthropoda; class Insecta; order Hemiptera; family Cicadidae; genus Magicicada; species Magicicada septendecula. The sequence goes on along the minus strand of CM068372.1, from coordinate 419,914,400 downwards.
TCAGGCCGAATAACGAGATTTTCTAATTAGTGGGTTTGTATTAGCGACATTTTGTTGGTAAAAAAATAATGACAAAATAAAGATGATCATTACAAAATGATGCGTATTTGAAACCAGCTGTAAATGGTCTTAGTACAACATACCAAAATTAATGTAATGTAATATTATTATTTGTTATAACAATGTTTAAAAGTTGTTGTTTATGTAATATTTTTAAATGCACCCATTTTATCGTAGCTGTGTTGCAAGCTCATAGACTTTTAAGACAGGAACTGGTAAGCTTTAAACTGACGGACTTGTTTGTAACAATTGTGGGCGGGGACTACCGTATAAATGGAGGTGGGTTTAATCCTTTATAGTTTTGTCTTATTCGTGTAATTTCTGTTAAGTTATATTTACTAAAAATGTAGGCTTTTTAGTGATATACATACATATTCACGTTTGGTATACAGTATGTAGGCATAAACAACAGTTTGTCACTGATGGTAACAGTGCCTGACCCAAAAAATGTCCACCCTTTAATTATATGGCGGTATTATAAATTGTAAGTGATTTGTCGCTGAGCGAGCGGCCCGTCGCAGTCTGCCATGTCGAAAATAATTTTAATCAAATTATAGATATGTTATAAGTATAAAACATCAAAAAACACTTCGTTATACTACATTCATAGCCTAAATGTCCATACCTACTTTGCCCTGAGCGCGGTTTATGGAATAAATATGAAATAATTTGTTTTTTATGAAACAATATCGTAAATTTAGAAATTAACTTTCATATTAAATAACCACAAGATTGATCTCTCTGATGGATCGTTGTCTAAGGAAGGCAAAATTCCGGTTACCGAGGTCAAAGATGCTCTAGAAACCGTGAAAATGGACGGGCGCCAGGTCCAAATGGACTCCGTATAAGCTCTTTAAAAATGGAACAGACCTACTTGTGGAGCTTTTGCCATATGTTTCAATTACTTTTTAAAAGGTGAAGAGCTCCCTCGTGAATGGAAGACTGCGTGTATTTCCAACCTCCACAAAAATGGCAGCAGAAAGATACTATCGAATTGCAGAGGAGCAAGTGTAACCAATTTCATCTCAAAGTTATATGTAAAATTTTTCAAAGCAACAATTGAAAACCAATATGAGGATATGGGATTTGTGCAGGCCAATCTTGTATAGATTATACCTTCACATTGAAACAACGTCTTTAAAAAAGAATGACAAAAAATGTAAACACCCATTTAGTAGTTACAGACCTCAGGAAGGCATGTGCCAGTGTTCCACTGAATAAGCTACTGTATGTCGGTGTTATTAAAAGTGGTGTCAATGTTAGAGCTGTGGAAGCGCTATACACCAACGTTGGAAGCAACATAAAGATAGGCTTAAGACTACCTGATGAATTTCCAGCCACCAAGGAATTGTGCTATAGCGCCCACTTTATTTAAGATATGCTTGAAGAACGGCTTTATTTATTTATTCTAAATGAACTAAAGGTAAATACTAAAGGTATTGTAACAGAAGTGTGTGTTTTAACGTATAACTTCGAATAATTCCATATTAGCACTTCCAACGGCCACATTGCTAATTCTTGAATCTAACCACAACGCGTGTACTAATTTCAGCTTTATTAGTTTATATGCAACCACGAAGTAACAACATAACAAATTATAAATCAGCGACCCTCTTTTCTTTCAAATCTGGCTTAGAGCGACCAAAATTGACCGCCGCGCGCACCTTGTCAAACCCCGGTTGAAGATACCTCGCCGTAGAATGAGCGAAATGTACGTAAAACACGAGCAGTCATTTTCTGAATATAATAATTATGTTAAATATATATATTAATATTGGATTACACACACACACACACACACACACAAACACACACACACACACACACACACACACACACACACACATCTGAGTATAGTTAACACTCAATAGCCTGTAACCACTGGCTTAACATAATACCAATTCCAGTAATCTGAAAACAAATTAAGTCATTTTTATACGAAATATGTATTACATTCTGTCCAGACAGCGTATTGGATAGAAAAATAGAAATCGTCATATACAGTAGAGAATGAATGTCAGTGTACATACTTTTAAACTCCATAAAGACTTAATTTTTAAACTCAGCGTCAAACTAGTGTAATGGCTATCCCAATTCCCAGACGATCTACTACGGTATCTTAGGGTGTTCATTAGCGCAATCTGTAGGACATTATCGACGTGAAACACCAGTGGCCAATAGACAATGAATGACCGAAGATCAAAGAATAGAAAAGTAGAAAATAAGGTATTAAGATGAATGATTTGAGACGCGAGAGAAGAGAAACAAAAAAGTCATAAATAAATAATTATTTAAGAGCGTAGCCAATACCAGAGTGCATAGGGTAGCTGCAAGTAAGTTGTTGGAGTTATTTGAAAAAAATTTAACAGTAACAAGATCACAAAGAAAACGTGTGAAAAAAAGATAAGAATAAAGACTAAATCCAAGGGAAACGTGGGGAAAGATAATGGAAAAGACAAAAAAAATTAGTGTGAGGCAAAGACACTGGCGAGAAATGAGGGATTATGGGGCTGTTTATGTTCAGTAGAAAATCTCATGAGTAGACAATGTTAACTATTAATGGTCTTACTTCTACCTTACTGGTAAATGGACCAATACTGGCTTGAACGTAATAAGATAAGTCTGTGAATAAATCAACAGTTTGTCTTGTACTGTGAATTTTAGCTGGTACAGAAATTAGTTTTTCTAAAAGCTCTTGATCACTTTAGTTTTCGATTAAATAAATTACTTAATTAACTAATACATTATGTAGTGCTCACGGTGATTACTCATGGCCGTCGCCGAATGGGAGAACACACAACTGGATTGACAAGGAAACGTAAAACATACCAAGTATCAAGCTCATATTTCTGCTGCAACTTTAGGTTATTTTAGCGATTATAATGCAGCAACAGTAGAACTGTATGTCAAAATGCGATAATCCGATATCGAAAATGAGGCAAGTAGATGGGACTTAATATGTTACAACTACTACGAAAGAGACAATTACGGTAAGCGAGCGTTTCTCAACCTATGGGGCGCGACCCACTGCTGGGTACCGAGCGAGCGTTTCTCAACCGATGGGGAGCGACCCACTGCTGGGTACCGAGCGAGCGTTTCTCAACCTATGGGGCGCGACCCACTGCTGGGTACCGAGCGAGCGTTTCTCAACCTATGGGGCGCGACCCACTGCTGGGTACCGAGCGAGCGTTTCTCAACCGATGGGGCGCGACCCACTGCTGGGTACCGAGCGAGCGTTTCTCAACCGATGGGGCGCGACCCACTGCTGGGTACCGAGCGAGCGTTTCTCAACCTATGGGGAGCGACCCACTGCTGGGTACCGAGCGAGCGTTTCTCAACCTATGGGCCGCGACCCACTGCTGGGTACCGAGCGAGCGTTTCTCAACCGATGGGGCGCGACTCACTGCTGGGTACCGAGCGATCGTTTCTCAACCTATGGGCCGCGACCCACTGCTGGGTACCGAGCGAGCGTTTCTCAACCGATGGGGCGCGATCCACTGCTGGGTACCGAGCGAGCGTTTCTCAACCTATGGGGCGCGACCCACTGCTGGGTACCGAGCGAGCGTTTCTCAACCGATGGGGCGCGACCCACTGCTGGGTACCGAGCGAGCGTTTCTCAACCTATGGGGCGCGACCCACTGCTGGGTACCGAGCGAGCGTTTCTCAACCGATGGGGCGCGACCCACTGCTGGGTACCGAGCGAGCGTTTCTCAACCGATGGGGCGCGACCCACTGCTGGGTACCGAGCGAGCGTTTCTCAACCTATGGGGAGCGACCCACTGCTGGGTACCGAGCGAGCGTTTCTCAACCTATGGGCCGCGACCCACTGCTGGGTACCGAGCGAGCGTTTCTCAACCGATGGGGCGCGACTCACTGCTGGGTACCGAGCGATCGTTTCTCAACCTATGGGCCGCGACCCACTGCTGGGTACCGAGCGAGCGTTTCTCAACCGATGGGGCGCGATCCACTGCTGGGTACCGAGCGAGCGTTTCTCAACCTATGGGGCGCGACCCACTGCTGGGTACCGAGCGAGCGTTTCTCAACCGATGGGGCGCGACCCACTGCTGGGTACCGAGCGAGCGTTTCTCAACCTATGGGCCGCGACCCACTGCTGGGTACCGAGCGAGCGTTTCTCAACCTATGGGGCGCGATCCACTGCTGGGTACCGAGCGAGCGTTTCTCAACCTATGGGGCGCGACCCAGTGCTGGGTACCGAGCGAGCGTTTCTCAACCTATGGGCCGCGACCCACTGCTGGGTACCGAGCGAGCGTTTCTCAACCTATGGGGCGCGACCCACTGCTGGGTACCGAGCGAGCGTTTCTCAACCTATGGGCCGCGACCCACTGCTGGGTACCGAGCGAGCGTTTCTCAACCTATGGGGCGCGACCCACTGCTGGGTACCGAGCGAGCGTTTCTCAACCTATGGGGCGCGACCCACTGCTGGGTACCGAGCGAGCGTTTCTCAACCTATGGGGCGCGATCCACTGCTGGGTACCGAGCGAGCGTTTCTCAACCTATGGGGCGCGACCCACTGCTAGGTACCGAGCGAGCGTTTCTCAACCTATGGGGCGCGATCCACTGCTGGGTACCGAACGAGCGTTTCTCAACCTATGGGCCACGATCCACTGCTGGATACCGTGCGGACGTTTCTCAACCTATGGGGCGCGATCCACTGCTGGGTACTGAACGAGCGTTTCTCAACCTATGGGCCACGATCCACTGCTGGGTACCGTGCGGACGTTTCTCAACCTATGGGGCGCGACCCACTGCTGGGTACCGAGCGAGCGTTTCTCAACCTATGGGGCGCGATCCACTGCTGGGTACCGAGCGAGCGTTTCTCAACCTATGGGGCGCGATCCACTGCTGGGTACCGAGCGAGCGTTTCTCAACCTATGGGCCACGACCCACTGCTGGGTACCGAGCGAGCGTTTCTCAACCTATGGAACGCGATCCACTGCTGGGTACCGAGCGAGCGTTTCTCAACCTATGGGGCGCGATCCACTGCTGGGTACCGAGCGAGCGTTTCTCAACCTATGGGGCGCGATCCACTGCTGGGTACCGAGCGAGCGTTTCTCAACCTATGGGGCGCGATCCACTGCTGGGTACCGAGCGAGCGTTTCTCAACCTATGGGCCGCGACCCACTGCTGGGTACCGAGCGAGCGTTTCTCAACCTATGGGCCGCGACCCACTGCTGGGTACCGAGCGAGCGTTTCTCAACCTATGGGGCGCGATTCACTGCTGGGTAGCGAGTGGGTCGCGAAGTCGGACTCGAAAATTAATTTTCTCTGTCTTAAAACGTATTACGTATCCACGTTCCCAAAATTAAGTATGTATCATTTGTTAAGCGTAAAAGAGGTCTTAAAATACTCGATGATAGCAAAAATGTGATTACGGACTGGATGCACAAGCCTACAATTAATTTTGCCAGCGCCCATGCTTATGTACCCTTTAAACTGTAATATCCTTCAAGGTGGGTCCCGGACTTAAGAAGAGAACAATTGCGCTAGACGATTAAGGAATACGATGTTGTGTTTTTGAAAACCAAAAATATTTCAAAGTTTATTTTGCAGTGAGAAACACGATGGCTTATTACTGTGAAGACATGATAATTGAAATTGTTAACTATGTACAGGGCCTGTTCTTTATACTGTCTTTCTTTACACGACTTTTGCCTTACCTCATCCCTCGCAAATATCTGTAGTCTATCCATGTGGTATTCGCCAGTAGGCGTCGTATACTACTGTAGATCCAAGTGGTGACGGGCGGTAGTGTAAGACAAACTGTAGTGGCGGCAGAGGCAGTGGCAATTTGTCCACCGCGGGCAGATTGGACGTAATTGGCAGCACTGACTGACAGATCTGGCTCGCCCTCGCCTCTCCAATTGTCCTTTCATTGTTCACTAAAGCCGATTTACTTTGCAAATTTTACATGTAGCGATGATTCATAGTTTCGTGGCCTAAATATGAAATTGAAGTGTACTAGTCTGTTAATCCTTACTAGTACACACTGAGGGAAGTATGTGAGTACGTTTGCAGACATAATATACAAGACAAACGAACATGGGTCATATTTATATGTGGATGGGAATCATGGGTACTGCCTAAGCAAGACAAAATTATTTAACGTAGACGGTAAGCAAGACAGTAAGGTTAACGTAGCACAGTCCGCAGTTAGTGGGGTACAAGGCTGGTATGTGCTCCTGGCGCCGAGCTGAAAAGACTCCAGAATAGGAGCAGATGTTTTACATTATATAAAATTATAGAGTATTTACTGTTTAATTTTGATAAAACTATCTTTAATCATTTAGAAACTCTCTTATACAGAAATTACAATTATTTGAAACCAAGATTAAGATGGCATAGAAAACTTAAGCTAATCGTAGATTTAAAACAGATTTCTACAGCTTCAACTACATCTGTTAAAACGACCTTGTCTGAATCGTAGTGATGACCACATTACCGAACAGTACGTACTCTACACAACATAACCCCGTAACTACTTCTGTAACACAAAAACACTCCATTATTTATTAAAACTAATATTAAAAATATCAGAATGATAATTTTTAAATGAAAAAATTGACCTACTAATTTCCTTAAAGGAGAAATCAAATTACTACATAAATCAGAAATAACAAACTGCTTACAGAACCCGTATTACATAATAATGTGTGTCTTAAAAACTATTTGTTGTTTTCTTTTTATTTTCACTTATTATTTACATTCAAGCATAGCTGAAAATGAAAACAGTATGTTTAAAACACGTACTTGTAGCCTAATTAAACGAATAAACGTTATTAAGAGTTTCTTGGGCACTTATTTTAAATGATTATATACAGAACGGTAAAACGTTCAACACCTGCCTCATCTAATCAATGGGGAGAGGAACGCTTGACTCGATGTTTGCTCCGGGTGAGAAAGTTTCTAGTTGTGGCAGGTGTTAAGTGACGAGTGACAGAAACCGGAGCACCCTTTAGGGACACGCAGAGTCCTATTATATATAAGACAAAAAAGGAAAAATCTAGGAAGCGAATTAAAAATTTTCGAATACTATAATAATGTTTCTTAAACTCCTTTCCTTTCTTTAATCGTTTCACGTCCTATTCCTGTAAATTGACTTATATAGTTAAGTACTTGCGGATAACTGCAACAAAATATTTTTCAAATATGTTGTATTTTATTCCCCCTACCATAACCATACTATACCATACCATAACCATACCATACCATACCATACCATAGTATTAATGACAATACTTATATTTCCGCTTATCGTATTTTATTGATATTACTGTTAACACCAAACTTTCACCCATTCTATGTATGTGGGCTCTTTTTTTCTTTTTCAACTCCTCTACTTATGGCTTTACAGGCCTCTAGGACTTTACAGGCTTTCCAGGGTCAAACTCCATTTCTCCCGACGTTGCAGCAACTCTTTCCAAATTCTAACGCTGAAACGTCTGATTTCCATGATATGGCTATCTCAGGGGTAAAGCTCAGACTGAAAAGCAGCAATGTAGCGGTTACCCCCTGTCACCAGTTTCCCTAGTCTCAGTAAGCACTGGATCGTTTTGATTTCTATTTTCTGCTTACTGAGTTTTGTTAATTATGAGGAGGGGGTCAAGTAGCTACCCTCCGATCAGTCCCCGGTCAAACAGGCTTTGGAGCAGTTTTCTTTGGCAGGGAGCCAAATATCCCCACATAGGACAGGAATCAACAGTAACATATAAAAATGTTGACTTTGAGCTTACTCGAAAGTTCTGACTATAATCTACACAATTGTGCCGAAGCATGTTGTCGGATTTTCAGTGCACGGGAGCACCAGGTGAATCTCAAATCGAGATTAAAGCCAGAGGTACTCTACGCTTCCACAACTCGATTGGGCCTATTAACAGCTGACGAAAACGATTTCATCGTCGCGAAGCACGGCGCTCTTACTAGTGTCAAGTCAACTCTCTAATTAACAGAGCACTCAACGTATACATCGAGTTGACGCTGAGGTAATCGAAAAATTTGCATTCTATTCAGTGTCGTCCGCAAATAGAGATAACCTTACTCCAGCCACCCAGAGTGTGTGTCGTTGACAAACTCTGAGAACAGGAGAACGCCGACTTGAGGGACCAGACAAAGAGATATCAACCCTCTTAGTTCCGGAAGATGCTGGAGGATGAAATTGGAAAACGTCCGGAATACCGAAAAGCAGTTTGGCACGGCATATGCATTTTAAAGCATATGCAGTGAATTAATTGCACGCGGACATATAATCTTACAGTCTCAGCTTTATCAGTATGCGCTGCTTTCCTTCTCACCATTAAGGATGCCACATCATAGAATGGGGGTGCATTCTATGACGTTAACAATAAAATGTGATTGTTAACCGAAAGAAATTTGTTAACAACTGCGACTCCGAAAATTCTCTTACACAAGTGAAAATACTCTTTCTGTTAAGTACCAAACTTAGCTGCAAGTACTCCTAGTATGTATTCATCCCCCCTCATTCTCTCCTTCTCCTTTCACTACTTTTGAATTTACTAAGATTGTTATTAATGGATCATTTTACACTCCATAAAGCTCCTGTTCTTTATCATGCGTTGTCACAGGAACATCTATCTCAAAGATTTTCCTCTTGAATAAGTTTCTTCTCATCCTTCCTTGACATTGTTCAGATCTCAGGACGGAAGGTTAATAAAGGACGTACATGGTTTTGTAAATAGTTAGATTGGTGTTGTGATCCACTTTTTAATTGCATTAGAAATCTAAAATATTGTCTTGTTTGTTGCCGTCACTTCTAATTTCTTCTGCAGATTATCACCACAGGCTACTGTAAACGTCAGGTACTCCCAGTCAGGTTTTAGAAATTCTAACTTTGTCGTAGGTTTATTATCGAACCTACATGCATTCGTACCGGATGAGACCTGTCGGTAATGATGGGAATAACATTAATGCCTCGTCCAGTATAAAGCAATTAGCGGTTCCAACAATAACCTACGACCAAATTGGAGACTCCAAATAAGTGAACGGTTTTATCGTATCGAATCACCAGTATTGATGGTTAGTCTCAATGCAAACATGTAGCCTATTTAGTTGTGGGAAAGAACTCGGCGTCATACATACTCTTCACTATCTTGTTTTTATTACAAAAAATTGTTTAGCTCTCTTTCGCAATTATTATTACGAAGCTTAAAAACAAAAACCATTAACCAATTAAATTTTTTGTATATTCAAAAAAAAAGAATAAAAAAAGAAAGAAAACAAAAACCGCTGATTGTAGCTTTCACTGTACAGCACAAATTGGAAATACTGTTGACGGAGATTAGATTCATGCGTTCAGAAA